>LR880968.1:46616814-46655384 GCA_904067115.1 Aegilops sharonensis | reverse complement strand
AATGTGGCCATACGATTGATCATTTGGCTTGAAAGCCATGAATCTTCACGCATGATAACTCATTTCTGAGAACACTTTTTAAAAATAATTTATGTATTACAAGTTTATTATTTTTCCTGGAAACTTGGTCACATATAATGACACACTGCGAGGGTTTTCCAATTTTTTGATTTTTTTGAATTTTTTATGCCCGTTTCAAAATGCAGTCAAAACGGCGGGCTTGACCGTTCCTAGCTAGTGGTTGAATCTTAGAAAACTTTTTATGTTTCTCTGATTAAATAGATACTTATGTACCTAGAAATGATTTTTGGAAAAAATAAAGAGCAAACTATGAGGCAGCTGCAGTTCAAATTTGACCCGCTTTCGCTTGAATCGGCGGGAATTTGTCTTTTTCACCAGAGATGGATCAAAACTTTTTACACCCAAACATTTGGTCAATTGTGCATTAAATATGGCCTAGTATTTTAGAAAAATGATTTGGTCCAATTTTGCAATAATTATTTGGTAGGTCCTTCACAAAAATACCTCATTTGGGGCACTCAAAAAATGGAAAATGGCTCTTTTGTGCAATGAAAGTGAAAATTCCCTTAGGCAACATTGTTTGCCATTCCAAGATGCACCCTTGTGCACAATATGAGATCATTCGAACAAACTATGCCATGAATGTGGCCATAAGATTGATCATTTGGCTTGAAAGCCATGAATTTTCACGCATGATAGCTCATTTCTGAGAACACTTTTTTAAAATAATTTCCGTATTACAAGTTTATTATTTTTCCTGGAAACTTGGTCACATATAATGACACAATGCGAAGGTTTTCCAATTTTTTGATTTTTTTTGAATTGTTTATGCCCGTTTCAAAATGCGGTCAAAACGGCGGGCTTGACCGTTCCTAACTAGTGGTTGAATCTTGGAAAAAAATTTATGTTTCTCTGATTAAATAGATACTTATGTACCTAGAAATGTTTTTTGGAAAAAATAAAGAGCAAACTATGAGGCAGATGCAGTTCAAATTTGACCCGCTTCCACCTGAATCGGCAGGGATTTGTCTTTTTCACGAGAGATGGATCAAAACTTTTTACACCCAACCATTTTGTCAGTTGTGCATTAAATATGGCCTAGTATTTTATAAAAATGATTTGGTCCAATTTTGCAATAATTATTTGGTAGGTCCTTCACAAAAAAACCTCATTTGGGGCACACGAAAAATGGAAAATGGCTCTTTTGTGCAATGAAAGTGAAAACTCCCTTAGGCAACATTGTTTGGAATTCCAAGATGCACCCTTGTGCTCAATATGAGATTATTTGAACAAACTATGCCATGAATGTGGCCATGAGATTGATCATTTGGCTTGAAAGCCATGAATCTTCACGCATGATAGCTCATTTCTGAGAACACTTTTTAAAAATAATTTCCGTATTACAAGTTTATTATTTTTCCTGGAAACTTGGTCACATATAATGACACAATGCGAAGGTTTACCAATTTTTTGATTGTTTTAATTTTTATGCCCGTTTCAAAATGCAGTCAAAACAGCGGGAATGACCGTTCCTAGCTAGTGGTTGAATCTTGGAATTATTTTTGTCATTTCTTTGATTAAATAGATACTTATGTACCTAGAAATGACTTTTGGAAAAAATAAAGAGCAAACTTTGAGGCAATTTGACCCGCTTCCAGCTGAATCGGCAGAAATTTGTCTTTTTCACCAGAGGTGGATCAAAACTTTTTACACCCAACCATTTGGTCAATTGTGCATTAAATATGGCCTAGTATTTTAGAAAAATGATTTGGTCCAATTTTGCAATAATTATATGATAGGTCCTTCACAAAAGAACTCATTTTGGACACTTGAAAAATGGAAAATGGCTCTTTTGTGTAATGAAAGTGAAAACCCCCCAAATCAACATTGTTTGTCATCCCAAGATACACACATGTGCACTCTATTGGTTCATTTTAGCAAACTATAAGTGGTTAAAATGTTGAATGTTTACCCTGAATTAGGGGTTGAAAATTATAAGAGAAACAAAAGAAAAAACAAAACTACCTAAGCTTAATTCTGATTGGTGGAATCACTAGTGGCTTGGATCGATGACCTGGCAAACATCAGTCCATCCATCCGTCCATCGATCCATCCCATCTGACGGCAGCAAACCCCCCCCTCTCGCGAACCCCACCCAACCCTTCTTTCTCGCGCGAACCCCACCCACGGCAGCAAGCCCTCCTCTCTCTCGCGCTAACCCTAGTGCTGCACTCCTCCCTTGTCGCCGCCACCTCCGGCACTAGATCCTGGCTGCCGTGTCTCCCTTCGACCTCGCCGCCGACGCTCCCGCCCTCTCCCCCCTCCCTCCCCTCCCCTCACATCCCCTCACCTCATCGGAAGAGATCGTGCGCTCGAGCAGGTCAGGTGGCAGCGGCGGCTCCCAGATCTGCAAGGGCTTGGACCTGGAGCTCCATTCCCATGGCAGCGGCGGTGGCTGCGGCTGACAGGTCCGCCATGGGCCTGGACCTAGTGCTCCGTCTCCTCCATGGGGTCATCTTCCAGATCCGTGCCCCCATGGGTTGGACCTGGTGCTCCATCTCCATGGCGTCGTCTGCTTCCGCTCGGCCGTCCGCGTCCTTCTGCTGCTCGTCGAGGTAAGATATTCTCCCGATTTTCTCTTCCTTTCTCTTCCATTCCCTTACCTGAAGCGATGTGGATTCCCTCCCTCCTCATGCAGAGCACCGTGTTCGTCATCGTGGAGACCTCCCGGCCCCGGCTCCGCTGCCTGGCGCGCCTTCAGGTCGCCGGTCATACACCTCCCCCTGCCACCAGTTTCATTCTCCAGCAAATTAGTGCTACTTCTCGGCTTGCTGTGATCTATGTGTTGAGATGAATTCCTAGAATTTTCTTTCTACTTCTAATTTCGGTAATCCTTTCTTGAATGTCCTTCCCTTCCCTCCGCGTGTCTTCTTGCAAATTCATGAGCATCACTCAAGTGACTAGAATCCCTCTTGGAGTTTTTTGGGGAAGTTTCCTTTCTTGAACGTCGTAGCTAGATTTCCTGCGTATAGGAATTAGCTAGATTTTGGTGAGAAAATGCCACTTCTCAACTCATCTCCGCTGCTTTAGTTTACTGTACACAAGCCTACTAGATGCATGATGTGGGTGACTAATGAATTCTTTTCATTCAGCGTTATGTCATACAAATCAAAATCGTTGCCCAATCGATCTTAGATACCACCGGCCAAGGAACATGTAGAATATTTATAGAACCTTTTTGAGAAGGAGAACAAAACAGAGAAGAGTATTAATCACTTGAAGAGTAGACAAAGCCTAAAGTACAGAACAACTGAGCTCGCCTGGACTGCTCTTTCAGTCTCACTTTGTAGATTACCCAACTAGCTGCGAGTAGACAGGCGAGGCATGGCTTTTACATCCTGGTATAGCTTCAAGTGTACATTCACCACGGTTACTGCCTGTGTATAAACCATTTTTCAATGTACTAGCGACATGTTTTAGCAATGAAAGTTGCAGTTTCTATAACTGAAATGCTACAAAAATAGGGGCCAAAGTGGCAGATTGTTTCTTTTTTAGGGGCAAAGTGGCAGAATAGTTGGCACTGTAGTAAGTTGCTTACGTTGGTGTGGCGCACTCAGTCATGTTTCTTTGCACTAGAATTTTCAAAAAACATATGATCTTTTAGGGGTGGCTGTCTGAACTGAATTGCTTAGAACTTTCCTATCCAAACAAGAGTTGCCATTTTCAGTATAATATGAGAATTCTGTGATGAGTAACCGAATCACTCCTACAGACTTTTGTTCTTTGATTTGAAAATTGTAGCTCACATAGTACAACAGTTGGTGTGGTAGCTGAGCACCATTCTTTTTCTTCAGTACAGCCACTTGTTTTTTCTTTAGCTCTCAAACTGCAGCTCACCCTTTCTTAGCTCTTAGCTTTCTCAGTTCTTAAAATGCAGCTCAAATTGTTGTGATATATATACATATATATATATTTATCCTGGATAGGCAATCAGTGTTGTTCTATCTAGCTCTACTTGGACAAGTTTCTTAGTTTCATTGATCCTCTCTTTTTCAGCGCGAGCGCCAACGCGGTGGAGCGGGCCTTGCTTAGCCCGTTTGGGCTGCTTGTGCTGGTCAATGACGGCCTGTCGGAGTAGACCGACGTCTACTTCTACCTGGTCAAGCAAGTCGACTGGGTCGTCTCCGCCATGGACGACAAGGTGACCCGAAACAGGTCGGTGGCCAAATCCCTCGCAGCCCACGATAAACTCACTGTTGGTCAAATCCTGTGTCTGCAGATGAAAGAACAATGATTCCCTCGTCGAAATAGCTGGATTTGGTTCTGATGTCTGACATATTTTTGGTCGAATCCTGTGTCTGTAGCGCACATGTCAGCTCTCCGTCTGTGCAAGGGAGCCGTCCAGTCGCCGCCACCGGGGTGTCGCTGCTGGTCAGTATGCGTGCCACCGGAACAGGTCGGGGAGCTTCCGGTTGGTGCGTGTGCCTCCTTCCTTCAGCACAAGCAGCAGGTAGTGTTTACTGTTAGTGTGTTACCACACCCAGACTATTCCTGATAATACATAAATAATTAGCTACCATTTACAACTTGTGCCACGCGTGTCAATTCCATTGATGAAGGTTGTTCAGTGAGTATTGTAGTATCCAGTCACTTTTATGTAAAACATGTGGAATTGTTTAGTGTTGTGTTTTCTAGAGAACATGGGTGGCTGGAGATTCCTAAGGCAATTTGTTTATTCGAATCGGATGCTGTAGTATTTCAGCGTAAATACTGTTGACCACTAGTCCCTCCTGTGTGTCAGTTCTGATGTCAAGTTATTACAGTTTAGGTGCATCCTACTACTGAACTTAATTGCAATGGCAGCGTGAGTGAATAGACTCACTAGTCATAGCATTTCACCTAAGGGAGAAATTTGATTTTATGCATGTCTCAGATAGCATACACCCTTCCCCTTTTAGCAAGAGGCGCTCAGTTCAGCGAGTTTACAGTTTCATACCCTTATGTTCTCATGTGGCGGCTATCTAAAATAAAATGCCTGAACATCCGTCCTCCAAGCACGCCACCTGTTTGTGTTAATTACCAATTCCATTTTTTCTGGGGGGTCGAGCACCACCATACTAATACTAACTTCGTATCCATGATTTCCTCTGGTGCAGTCCCAGGGCATTAGCACCATCCCAACGAAATTGATGGACAAAGTAACCAGCTGCCAGGTTCTTCAAGGTAACTCAATGCTTTACAAGACTCTAACTAGCCAATACATACTAGTTAGTACACATGTGTAGTAGTACTGTACTATAATCTTATTCCTCAACTACTTGTAGTAGTGGTGTCTTACTTCCAGTGACAGTTTACCGAGTTTATTAACTCCAAATGAAGTGAACTGGGCATAATTCTCTAGATGCGGTACATAGTGCTATATGTTTCCTTGCCTCACCAACAAAATTTACTAATATGTCTCTTGTGACACGCTAGGTCGATTCTACGCCTTCGAGAAACCTGTAGTACTTGTATCTCTGCATGTTTGAGCACTCGAGCAGTACTTCAAAATGGATTAGCTTAATTCACCGAATTTGATTGTAGTACTAGTTGATTCACTTTTGAGAAGATTCAGTAATGAGTTGATTCACTGAGAAGTCTCAGTTTTTTGTGCTGGCTTCTTTCCATTGTGGAGCTTGCTGTGTGACAAGTCTGTTCATTCCTCTGGATGTCGTGTCACTTGGCATAAGTAATTAAGTAGGAATAGTTTCAGGTGAATCGTAGCTGTGCTATTGCTTCATTTCATCTGATACAGGCATGAAATTGAACTGCACTTGATGCAGCGCCATTATGGTCCCTGAAATTAGCTCCTGTTATTGTATTTTTTTATTTCCTTACCTGAGAACAACAGTATCATCATATTCTACCAGGCCCTTTGTTTGTTTCTGTGAGCTTGCCTCTGTGGCTAGCACATATCATATGTGATCCATGTTGTCTCTTTTCCACCCATTGAAGCTTGGAGCAAAGTGGCATATTACTTTTGTGATAACTGAGAGAACTGCGAGGATTTCTTTTCTACATTGGAATATAATATTAGAATTAATACTGTTTTTATTTGAAATTTGTTATTAGGCTATTAGTGCGAAACTTCCAAGTTATAACTATCCTTGCATTTCTTACTCCAATTGTGAAAGGACTATATATAGTCTGTGTGCTTCTGTGAATATATTTGTGTACATTTTTACCATGTTGCTGTAATATGTAATGTAGTTTTCGAAGCATGTCTACTGTTGTAATTCAGTATTTATATGCAGCAACAGATTATCTAGTACTGTTGCCTACATGCTTCTGGCGGTTGATACTTTTCATTTTTCTCAGTTCTTCTTGCTTCAGATTGCTTCCTCCCTGACACCCTGATCCAGATGACAGCAGCAGCGATGGTGTCCACACTCAAGCATGGATACAATTGACTTCTTTGGGTTCAGAAGGTTGTTCCTATCCAAAGGAACACAAATCTTCTTCATTTTTATATCAATACAGATTGATGTTTATCGATGCTGAAACTGCAGCTGCAAAGCACTGTCTGTCCTGCGATTCAGATAGATGTCACTTATGTTAATGTATATGGGTTGCGATTGCTGTTGCCATTGTCTATGCTGGTGTTAATTTTTGCTTGTATTTTGTCTCACGAGCTGCAAAGCATGTTGTGGCTGCGGCAGGGGCGGCACGTTCAGCTCCTGCCTTCAGGGCACCTGCTGCAAATACACCTTCTGGAGCAGGTATCTTCATATGGCCGCTTCTCTCTCCACCACACACATGAACTACATCCTTGATCGGTGTATATACTTTTTTGGCAACTGCAAACTAGTGCTAGCTTGACTTAAACATGGCCAGTAACAATACTATATTTTAATTACTCTGCTTATATTATGTTGCCAGCTTCGTCTGTTTTGATCATTAGAATATTTCCTTCATACTATCTAATTTCTGCAGTTAAGATGCTCGACTAACCAGAAAAGTTCTTTTGAGTTCCATATGTTGAGTAAAACATTTTAATCTGTCATTGAGTTAGCTATATAATTCTGCGATACCATTTCTGTACTGTGATAGTTTCTCATATTTTTCTATTATACTTGTATACATTATTCCTATTTGAAGTCATCAACTGAGATGTTGTAAACATTCCTGCCATGTGTTGCTTCCTTTTTCATGTTTTGCTAATATAGATCATTTGCTTGAACTAAGATGGTTGGTGTATTTGTGCTTATAATTATGCTTCTATGTGGTTGTTGCAGCATGAGCCAACCAAATAAACATTTTGTGCCTTGATCTAGCTCTAAAAGTGTGGTGTTACCTCTCTTTACAGGAGCTCCGGGCTAAAGAAATTTGAAGAAGCTTGAAGCCCGACAAAGTAAAGAGTAGCGAGTTAGTAGTGCTAGTTATGTTGTATAGTGGCTAGCATATCTGGTTGTATTGTAAATACTGTAATCTTGTATGTTGTACAGTAGTCAGCATATTTGGTGCTAATATTGGCTATCATTTTAACAGTTTAGTATGTTCTCTTGCCATTTGAAATATTTTTCATTTGTTTATTGTGGAAGTGTGAGAAATAGAAAGATGACCAGTGGGACAAACGAAAAGGCGAAGGCTCAAAAAGTTTATGGAATGTAAAAAGGCTGAGGCCCAAAACAGTAATGGACTATAAAAGGGTTGAGGGCGAAAAAAATGGACTATAAAAGGCAATGGCCAAGAAAAAACGTTGAATTGTTGGGCATGTCACTCATGTTTCATTGCATATCCCGGTACACCGCCGGAGGCATTCATATAGAGTCGTATTTTGTTCTAAGTATCGAGTTGTAATTGTTGAGTTGTAAGAAAAATAAAAATGTGATGATCATCATTATTAGAGCATTGTCCCAAGTGAGGAAAGGATGATGGAGACTATGATTCCCCCCACAAGTCGGGATGAGACTCTGGACGAAAAAATAAATAAAATAAAAAAGAGGCCATAAAAAAAGAGAAAAGGCCCAAATAAAAAAAATGAGAGAAAAAGAGAGAAGGGTTAACGTTACTATCCTTTTACCACACTTGTGCTTCAAAGTAGCACCATGATCTTCATGATAGAGAGTCTCTCATTTTATCACTTTCATATACTAGTGGCAATTTTTCATTATAGAACTTGGCTTGTATATTCCAATGATGGGCTTCCTCAAATGCCCTAGGTCTTTGTGAGCAAGCGAGTTGGATGCACACCCACTTAGTTTCTTTTGTTGAGCTTTCATATACTTATAGCTCTAGTGCATCCGTTGCATGGCAATCCCTACTCACTCACATTGATATCTATTGATGGGCATCTCCATAGCCCGTTGATACGCCTAGTTGATGTGAGACTATCTTCCCTATTTTTGTCTTCTCCACAACCACCATTCTATTCCACATATAGTGCTATATCCATGGCTCACGCTCATGTATTGCGTGAAGATTGAAAAGTTTTGAAAATGTTAAAGTATGAAACAATTGCTTGGCTTGTCATCGGGGTTGTGCATGATTTAAATACTTTGTGTGGGGAAGATGGGGCATAACCAGACTATATGATTTTGTAGGGATAACTTTCTTTGGCCATGTTAATTTGAGAAGACATAATTGCTCTGTTAGTATGCTTGAAGTATTATTATTTTTATGTCAGTATGAACTTTTGTCTTGAATCTTTCGGATCTGAATATTCATACGCTGATTAAGAAGACTTACATTTAAATTATGCCAAAGTATCACTCCGCATAAAAAATTCTCTTTTTATGATTTACCTACTCGAGGACGAGCAGGAATTAAGCTTGGGGATGCCTGATACGTCTCCAACGTATCTATAATTTTTGATTGCTCCATGCTACTTTATCTATTGTTTTGGACTGTAATGGGCTTTATTTTCCACTTTTATATTGCTTTTGGGACTAACCTATTAACCGGAGGCCCAGCCCAGAATTGCTGTATTTTTTGCGTTTTTCAGTATTTCAAAGAAACAGAATATCAAACGAAGTCCAAACGGAATGAAACCTTCGGAAACGTGATTTTCTCACCGAACGTGATCCAGGAGACTTGGACCCTACGCCAAGGAACCAGAGAGACGGTCACGAGGGTGGGGGTGCCCCCCTAGGGCGCGCCCCCTGCCTCGTGGGCCCCTTGAAGCTCCACTGATGTACTCCTTCCTCCTATATATACCTACGTACCCCCAAACGATCAGAACAGGTGCCAAAAACCTAATTCCACCGCCGCAACTTGCTGTATCCATGAGATCCCATCTTGGGGCCTATTCCGTAGCTCCGATGAAGTGTGAGTAGTTTACTTCAGACCTTCGGGTCCATAGCTAGTAGCTAGATGGCTTCTTCTCTCTTTTTGGATCTCAATACAATGTTCCCCCTCTCTCGTGGAGATCTATTCGATGAAATCTTCTTTTTGCGGTGTGTTTGTTGAGACCGATGAATTGTAGGTTTATGATCCAGCTTATCTATGAATAATATTTGAATCTTCTCTGAATTCTTTTATGTATGATTGAGTTATCTTTCCAAGTCCCTTCGAATTATCCGTTTGGTTTGGCCAACTAGATTGGTAGTTCTTGCAATGGGAGAGGTGCATGGCTTTGGTTCAATCTTGCGGTGTCCTTACCCAGTGACAGAAGGGGTTGCAAGGCACGTATTGTATTGTTGCCATCGAGGATAACAAGATGGGGTATTTATCATATTGCATGAATTTATTCCTCTACATCATGTCGTCTTGCTTAAGGCGTTACTCTGTTTTTAACTTAATACTCTAGGTGAAAGCTGGATAGCGGTCGATGAGTGGAGTAATAGTAGTAGATGCAGAATCGTTTCGGTCTAGTTGTCTTGGACGTGATTCCTATATACATGATCATAACTAGATAACCTCATAACTATGCTCAATTATGTCAATTGCTCAACAGTAATTTGTTCACCCACCGTAGAATAATTATGCTCTTGAGAGAAGCCACTAGTGAAACCTATGGCCCCCGGTTCTATTCTCATCATATCAATCTCCATCACTTTTATACTTGATTTGTTTTTACTTTGCCTTTTAGTTTTCACTTTGCATCTTTATACCAAAAATACCAAAAATATTATCTCTATCAGATCTCACTCTCGTAAGTGACCGTGAAGGGATTGACAACCCCTAATCGCGTTGGTTGCGAGTAGCTATCGTTTTGTGCAGGTACGAGGGACTTGTGCGTGGCCTCCTACTGGATTGATACTTTGGTTCTCAAAAACTAAGGGAAATACTTACGCTACTGTGCTGCATCATCCTCTCCTCTTCGGGGAAAACCAACGCAGGCTCAAGACGTAGCAGCTACGGCGGTGGCGGTGGTGCCGGGCCGCGGTCGGATTCGTGCGAGGCGCGCGGGGCTTGACCTTTCCTGCTGGTGATCGGAAAGTAGGGTGGTCTCTCGTGCCTGGGCGTGCTGGTGTGTACTTGGATCAGGTAGGGAGGCGTCGGAGGAACCGGAGGCGGCGCGGGGTGGGTGAGTGGCATGGGAGAGGAGGTGGAAGGAGGCCTACGGTGGAGGGGATCTGGATCGGGGGTTGGGTGGTTTTATTTTGAGATAAACGGGTCGGGTGGACGATTGAGTGGGATGGTTGGTGGCGTGAGGTGGGGTGGAAGTATACTAATAGCGCGGGCGCCTCACCTACGCTACAGCTATCCACATAGTAGTAGCGCAGATTTATAACCTGCGCTACTACTATGGTCTGTTCGCGGGGAACAATCAGAAATATTTACTAGTAGCGTGTTTTTTTGGCCACGCGCTACCAGTAACTAGCAGTAGTGCGGGGAAATATAGTGCGCTACTAGTAAGCGTCTGTCTATAAGCTTTTCCCTAGTAGTGGATTATGGCATGTGTCACATCAGTCAAATTTTCTGTGCACTTTAATGGTCAACTTTTGGAAACTTTCTACCCTTCTTGTGGTCTCAGGCAAGGGGACCCTTTATCTCCATACCTATTTTTGCTGGTGGCAGAAGCTCTTTCTTTCTTCTTCAGGATGCATGTGCTAGAGGAGCTCTCCAAGATTTCAAGGTGAATAGGCATGCTCCGGGTATCTCTCATGTTTTATTTGCCGATGATTGCCTTATGTTTTTCAAGGGGTGTCGGTGTCAAAACAGGCGGATCTCGGGTAGGGGGTCCCGAACTGTGCGTCTAAGGCTAATGCTAATAGGAGGCGGGGGACACAATGTTTACCCAGGTTCGGTCCCTCTCGATGGAGGTAATACCCTACTTCATGCTCGATTGATCTTGATGATATGAGTATTACAAGAGTTGATCTACCACGAGATCGTAGAGGCTAAACCCTAGAAGCTAGCCTATGATTATGATTGTTCTTGTCCTACGGACTAAACCCTCCGGTTTATATAGACAACGGAGGGGGCTAGGGTTACACAGAGTTGGTTACAGAGAAGGAGATCTACATATCCGAATTGCCAAGCATGCCTTCCACGCATAGGAGATTCCCACCCGGACACGGACGAAGTCTTCAATCTTGTATCTTCATAGTCCAACAGTCCGGTCAAAGTATATAGTTCGGCTGTCCGAGGACCCCCTAATCAAGGACTCCCTCTGTAGCCCCTGAACCAGGCTTCAATGATGATATGTTCGGCGCGCAAATTATCTTCGGCATTGCAAGGCGGGTTCTTCTCCAAATCCAGAGTACCTGTTGTAACGAGTAGTGTCCGGCTTCCCATTAATGTTGCACTCCTCGGCTTCTGTGCCTTAATAATGGCTACCTCCACACCTCGAGTGAATGCAGGAAGTCGGGGCATTTTTACATTTGCCACCCTGACCATGTAAGTAAATCGTCTATTTAAAGAGACGGGGATCCTCAGATCCAAATCACACCATCTTCCCCCAGCGAGTATCCATCAGAGCGCGCCCGGAAAAATCCATCCCATCATGGCCGGCCGTCGCGGCTCCTCCTCTCGTTCCCGTAGCACTCAGCCAGGCGATTGGGAGAAGTGTTTCGTCCCCAATAGCCGATTGGTAGAGTTGCAGACCCAGGGGTTTCTCCCGCCTGCGTACATGGTCCCCATCCGAGCCGGACTAGCCACTTACAATGGCGGGGAGCAAGCGGAGAGTTTTCCCAACCCGTCCAAGGGGGAGCGGGTATGCCTTGTCCCTTACTTGCTGAGGGGACTCAGATTTCCAATCCATCCGTTCCTCCGCGGGCTCCTGGAGTTCTACGGCCTCCAGCTGCATAACTTCACTCCTGCCTCCATACTACACATCGCAAGCTACGTTGCCTTCTGCGAGCTATTTCTGGGCTGCGAAGCTCATTTTGAGCTATGGAAGAGGCTATTCTGCCTCGTACCCGTACTCAGGAGGGGTCGATATATCAAGTGGGTGGAGCCGAAATATGGCGCATCGCCGGGACCGGATACATGTCCGGTACTCCGAAGAAGACATCCGAAGACTGGCCTTCGGAGTGGTTTTACGTGGAGGACGTCCCCCTTGCGGACCCTATTCAGATGGGCCTTCCTGAGTTTGCAAATGCCCTGTTGAAGAAATGCCACAGCTGGCGCCCTCGGAGCCCCCAGGAGGAAGACAACAAAGAGGTCCTTTACCTGAAGGGCAGGATAAAGACGCTGGCCAGATCAGGACTGACTATAATCGAGGTTACGTCAATTTATATAATGCGGGGGGTGCAGCCACTTCAGTATCGGGGGAAACCCATGTGGCACTTCAATGGAGAAGACGATGCCACCCTCTGCGGTCGTAAAGGTCCGGACACCGCCGCGGCTCTGGCAAAAATTATGTCTGATTTGTACAAAGGAGAAGAAGAGGAGTTCATCCGTATTAAGCCACGGGATGGATTCTCCATGTATAACCCCCCAAGCTGGGTGAGCTGCTATCCTTTACTCCAATCATTCCCGCACTTTTCATCATAAATATTTACCTTGCTAGTTCATAGCAGGAACTGCGAAAAGCTGTGAAGGAGGTCCACAGCCCATCTCCACAGCCAGAGGACCCTGACCGGGCCCTGGACCCTGGACTCGAAGAGGATCCGGACGTATTTGTGGAGCTCGTTAACAGGACGTTTGATACGTCTCCGTCGTATCTATAATTTTTGATTGTTCCATGCCAATATTATGCACTTTCATATACTTTTTGGCAACTTTTTATATTATTTTTGGGACTAACATATTGATCCAGTGCCCAGGGGCAGTTCCTGTCAGTTGCATGTTTTATGTTTCGCAGAATATCCATATCAAACGGAATCCAAACGGGATAAAAACGGACGGAGCTTATTTTTGGAAAATATGGAAAATTCCAGAAGAAAAATCCACGCGAGACGGTGCCTGTTGGGGATATAACTACTGAGTGTAAACCGCCCAGGATGGGCCGGTTCCCCCTCAACTATATTGAAGCCCACAAGATCCAGAAGATGGCGCTTTACTATGAAGCTTAGAGGCCCGGAGCCCAAAGGCGGATTAGGACCCGTAGTGGTAAACCGCCATAGTCATGTAACTTGTGTTGTAAGATAAGGAAAGGAGAGACCGAGCCGAACACTTGTATGAGTCGGCCTCGGGACTCTGTAGACCGGCCGGGCGTCAACCCATGTATATAAGGGGACGACCCGGCGGAGGTTCAGGGACAACAAACAACAACTCGAGACTCAGGCAAGCGTATTTTGCTCCCTGGTCATCGAAACCCAATCAATCCCATCACAAGTAGACGTAGGCTTTTACCTTCATCGAAGGGGCCGAACTAGTATAGACTCCCGTGTCCCTTGTCCGGTTTAACCCCTTCAAGCTAACCTGTTGCGATGGCTCCACGACTAAGTCCTTTCATGAGGACATCTGACGTGTTAATTCCACGACAGTTGGCGCCCACCGTGGGGCTATCGCACGATGGTGTCGAGTTCTTGAAGGGCTGCTCTGAAGGACTTAAGGGGTACGTGATCGGCCGGATGACCAAAGGTCGTCGCGGCAAGCTCTACATCGACAACGAAGGATGGGGCCCCGAGGCCGGCTCGATCGAGTACGGGTACCTGGTCCCCTTCGGCGGAATTCATGTCTTCATCAGCAAGATCGGCGAACCGGGCCCTGAGCCGGACATCTGCACCGACCTCGTCCAGACAGCTCAGCGTGCGAGTCCAGCCCGGGTTAAGCCCGCCATGAAGCGTGCGTTCGTAGGATGTGTCCATGGGATCGGATCTGAACCGGTGTCTGAAGGCGAGACGGCCGTATACTCCGACGACGAGTCATCCACTGGCGAAACTGAGTCCTTGTACCAGGTTCATAGCGGTGTGTTCGAAGGATATTCCGATGGCAATAGTATTCCGGACCTTCTTGAACCGCCAAGTCGGGTTGCTGTTTACATGGCCGGAACACAGCCCACGTTGCAGTCTTCATCCACCACAGCGATGAACACCGGATCAGCAGCCGCGGCAGGAGTCCCGTCGCGCCGTCCGGCGCAAGTCCTCTCTGATTTAATGGACGCCTGGGCGACCTTGTTAACCGCAACAGTCACCCCGGAGACGCGGGATCAGCACAATGCGGACGTTGCGAAACTGAAGGACCAAATAGCACAGGCTAAGGAGGACCTGGCAGCTGAGGATGTTAGGATGGCTGAAGAGCGGGCTGCTTTGGATGCTCAATCACAGCGGATACAGGCACAGAATTACCAGCTCATGCTGGATCGGATCGCATCAGAGGATGTAATGCGAAGGAAGTACCGGTCACGTCTGCCGCCGTTTTACGAAGGGTTAAATCTCTTTCAGACGCCAGGCACTGGGCCGAGCAATCTGGTAGCTGGAAACCGGACGGAGGCGCCTAGGACAGTTCCGGATCAACTACGGATAACGGAGCCACCCCGGCAAACAGATAACCCGCCGCAATACGTATCTACACCACCGGGTCACTTCTCGAGCCCTCTTGATAACATGATTGCCGCAGCTTCACGCCTGGGGCCATTCCGATGGAAGGTGATTCAATAGCAGCAGTTGAGACGCGGCGGGCGACAGATCTTCTCCAAACCGCCGTGGTACAACAGCATGCTTATTCATATAGTCGGGATAGTATTCATTCAACCCCTCATCCGATCCCAAGTTATAGCAGGCGTATGGATGAACCAGAGGTGTCTAGCAGCGGGCGGCATCGCAATGCTCAAGATGTGGTGGATCCTGGCAGGGCACGAAGGGATGCCGCTTTGGGCCGTTATCAACCCGCCCAGGTTCAGCCAGCAGCATCAGTTGAACGAGGCACCGATCTTGCCTTCAGTTCCTGGGGAGTGCTGTGCCTTATTCCGGCTCTCCGTAATGTACGTTTGCCCAAAGATTTCAAGGGTCCACGCAAAGTGCCTAACTACAGGGCGGATCAGCCACCTGAGGCGTGGTTCGAGAGTTATGAGATGGCAATGCAGATGCTAGATGTAGATGAAGCAGCTTGTGCAAAGTACTTCACAATGATGTTGGAGGGAACAACCCGTACTTGGTTGAAAAATCTGCCAGCCAATTCCATCGAGTCATGGGATCAGTTGAAAGCACGGTTTATAGCCAATTTCAAAGACACGGGCAAGCAGCCCATGTCCATTGTGGATCTGGATGCTTGTGTTCAAGGAGAGAACGAGTCCACAACTCATTGGGTGCGCTGGGTTTCAGAAGTTTTACACTCGTCCGACCGGATTAACGTTGGTCAAGCGATTATCACACTGGAGTGCAATTGCCGGTTTAAGTCACTGAAGATGAAGTTGGGACGGCTCAAGCGCCACTGCAGCGACATGGGAACCCTCATGGCAGCCTTGGTAAAGTATGCCGATTCTGATAATACCAAGGATCCCGATTCTGATAATGAGAAACCGGAGAAGGGAAAGAAGAATGGCGGTGCGAAGGGACAGCAGCACAACCAAGGAGGCCATGGGAATAATGGTAAGCGTAAAGCGGATTCAGATTTTGTAGCTAACGCTAATGTGCAGCGGCGAAAAGGTAAACCGCCTCAGCGCGGTGGGGCGATGAATCTGGAGCGTTTGTTGAATCAGCCCTGTCCGAAGCATGGGACCAAGGAGGCTCCTGCAACGCATCTCTGGAAGGATTGTCATATTATGAAGGAGTTCAATAACTCTGATCTTTTCCGGTATGAACAGGGTCCGTCGGGCGGTTCAGGTCCAGGTTTCCATGGTGGCGGCGGCTCAAACTCTGGGTTTCAGAGTAATTATGGCAACCAGAGCAACCAACACTACAGGAAACAGATAATTTGCCGTCTGTGGATTACAGACGGCAAAGACCTAATTCCAGACGGCAAAGACTTTGCCGTCTGGAAGCAGACGGCAAAGTCAGACGGCAAAGATAAGTCAGCAAAGAATACTTTGCCGTCTGCTGTTTATCGGGATGACGGCAAAGAGTTTGCCGTCAGTCAATAGGGTTCACCGTGAGCGGACTAGCCAGACGGCAAAAATATGCCAACACACGGAGCGGTCGCGCTAATGGACGGCGTCAAGTACTTTGCCGTCAGCTAGGCTATGTCTTTGCCGTCATCCTCATATACCCACACGGCAAAGCAAATATTTTTATTTTCAAAAAATGAAACAATGTAGAAGCCGTAGATGGCCGAAGGCGTAGGGAAAATCTTTCACAGTTATGACGAACGAACAAGTTTTTCCGAGACAAAAGTACTCTCTTTACATACTATATATCCATCATCAGAGAATAGTTACACAATATAATGTTCTCCATTTACAAAACGGATGAACTGGCCATGGTGTGACGGAGGAACAAACGGAAAAAAACAGCACAAAAAAAATTACTACAAAACGGACGAACTGGCCCTTGCCAGCGTCGAGATCCGAGAGCGGGCGTCGAGCTCGAGGAGGCGAAGGGTGGTCTTCGGGCGGAGTTGACCATGGCGCCATGGATCCCCTGGATCGGGAGGAGTTGTGGGGTCACGGACGGGGAGGAGGAGGATCCCTCTGCGGCCTCCAGCTCAGGCAGCGGCGAGGCGGAGTCTACCAGGCGGGAGATTGTGCTGCAGAGGAGCTCCGGTGAGAACTTGGCAACGGCGCCGCCGTGTCGAAGGGCGGCGGCCGTTGACGAGCAGGGGAGGAGGCATGGGGTCGCAGGCGGGGAGGAGGATCTCGCACCGGCAAGGCAGGGTCGGCCAGCTGCAGTGACGAGCAAGGGAGGAGGAGGAGGCGCCGGGTCAAGGGCAGGGAGGAGGAAGAGGATCCCGCGGCGGCCTCCGGCTCAGGCGACGGTGAGGCCGGGTCGAGCAGCGGGGGTCGACGAGCAGGGGAGGTGGAGGAGGATCCCGCGCCGGCCACGGCTCAGGCGACATGCGGGATCGACCGACGGCAGTTGGACGAGCAGGGGATAAGAGAGGGAGAGATGCGGCCGGTTGTGAGGGATGGGGGTTGTGTTGCAGAAGGAGGGATCGAGGGAGAGATGCGTTCGGTCGTGGTGGGGCCTTAGGGATAAGAGAGAGAGATGGGATGGGTGGTTGGGGCGCGCATGGTGACTGGTGAGAGACATAGGCGGGTGCGGGCGGCCGTCTGCAAACGAAATTGCAGACGACAAAGTCTTTGCCGTGTGCAATTTCGTTTACAGACGACAAAGAGAGCTATTTGCTGTCTGTAAAAAAAATCCCAGACGGCAAAGAGTCTTTGCCATTTGTATTTTCTTTAGAGACGGCAAAGTATGTATTTGCCGTCAATTGTTCTTTGCCGTCAGCTGTTGTCGGCAAAATTTGTCTTTGCCGTCTGGCCCGACAAAATGCTGACGGCAAAGAACAGTACTGACGGCAAATCTCCTGTTTCCTGTAGTGCAAGGTGGAAATAACCTGCAGAATAATCAAGGGAATCGGCAGCAGTTGGGTTACCAGAGTCACCCAAAGCAGTTGAATGGTGGGCAGTATCATGTGTTCACCACTAGTCTGTGCGAGCGTGATCAGAAGCTTCACAAGAGGGCAGTCAATGTTGTTGAACCGGCCGTTCCACGTTATCTGCGGTGGTCGGAACAACCTATTGTGTGGAGTAGGGAGGATCATCCGCCCCGGGTTGACAACCGGGTCAACTAGCTCTGGTGGTGGCACCTCAGGTGGGAGGTTATAAGTTCACCAAAGTACTCATGGATGGAGGAAGCAGTATCAATATTCTGTATTATGAGACATTCCGTCGCATGGGGTTGACAGATAAGAATCTTAAACCGTCCAACACTGTCTTTCATGGTGTGGTACCAGGTAAATCGGCGTATCCTGTAGGTAAGGTCGCGTTGGAAGTTGTGTTTGGTGATGAGCAGGACTCTAGGTCTGAGACATTGACCTTTGAGGTAGTAAGAATCCAGAGCCCGTATCATGCGCTGTTTGGGCGGCCGGCTTATGCAAAATTCATGGCAAGGCCTTGTTATATCTATTTGCAGCTCAAGATGCCGGGTCATAAAGGGACTATCACAGTTCATGGAAGTCGAAAAATCGCATTGGATTGTGAGGAGGGTGATGCGGCTTATGCTGAGGCGGTTTGTGCTACAGAAGAGCTAAAGTTCTATAAGGAGAATGTTGATCCGGCAGATATGACCCCTCTGAAGAAGCCCACCACTGAGCATGACCCAACCCTGCATTTCAAACCGGCTGATGAGACTAAGCTTGTTGACTCTGTACCTGGCGATTCGTCCAAGCAATTCAGCATCAGCACCAATTTGGATCCAAAATAGGAAAGCGCGCTCATCGAGTTCATCCGTGAGAACCGGGACATTTTTGCATGGAAGCCTTCTAACATGCCAGGTGTACCGAGGGAACTCGCTGAGCACACTCTTAATATTGATCCGAAGTTTAAACCAGTCAAGCAATTTCTTCGTCACTTTAATGAAGAAAGACGCAAGGCAATTGGTGAAGAGGTAGCCCGACTGTTGGCTGCTGGTTTTATCGTCGAAGTGTTTCATCCTGAATGGTTGGTTAATCCGGTGCTGGTTCTTAAGAAAAACGGCACTTGGCGTATGTGTGTGGATTACACGGACTTGAATAATGCTTGCCCGGCTGATCCCTTTGCTCTCCCACGTATTGATCAGATCATTGATGCGACGGCGGGTTGTGAGCGCCTGAGTTTTTTGGATACTTATTCAGGATATCATCAGATCAAGATGGCAGTTAAGGACCAGGAGAAGACAGCCTTCATCACTCCTTTTGGAGCCTTCTGCTATGTTTCTATGCCCTTTGGGCTCAAGAGTGCTCAGGCAACTTATCAGCGTTGTGTGCAAAATTGTCTTCACACGCAGATCGGGCGTAATGTTCATGCTTATGTGGATGACATTGTGGTCAAATCCAGGAAGAAGGAAACACTGATCGATGACCTCAAGGAGACGTTTGACAATCTTCGCGTTTACAGGATGATGCTTAATCCGGATAAATGTGTTTTTGGTGTTCCGACCGGCAAGCTTCTCGGGTTTTTGGTATCCAACAGGGTAATTGAGGCCAACCCAGAAAAAATTAAGGCATTCACATCCCTGGCTAAACCGACATGTATCAGTGATGTTCAACATCTCGCAGGTCGGATTGCAGCCCTTAGCTGGTTTATCAGTCGTTTGGGAGAGAAGGCAATTCCTTTGTATCAGATGTTGAAAAAGTCGGATGATTTTGTCTGGAGTGACGCAGCCAATGCGGCCTTTGAGGAGCTAAAGCGGCAGTTGGTTGAACCGCCGGTTCTTGCAGCCCCAGTTGATCATGAGCCTTTACTATTATACGTGGCTGCCAATGCCCGAGCGGTCTGTGTGGCAATTGTGGTTGAGCGTAAAGAAGCTGGGAAGGAATATCCGGTTCAATGACCTGTATACTACATCAGCGAAGTCCTGATCAAGTCAAAACGACGCTATCCACATTGGCAAAAGTTGGTGTACGGGGTTTTTATGGCCAGTCGAAAACTCAAGCAATATTTTCAAGGCCATCCTGTCACAGTGGTTAGTTCTGCTCCTTTGGGCGATATAATTCAAAACAGGGAAGCAACTGGCCGGGTTGCAAAGTGGGCAATCGAGCTTGGACCATACGGTTTATAGTATGTACCTCGAACAGCCATCAAGTCTCAGGCTCTTGTGGATTTTATCAATGACTGGACCGAGCTGCAAGCACCGGAAGATAAACCGGATAATACGTACTGGACCATTCATTTTGATGGATCCAGGCAGTTGGAAGGCTCGGGGGCTGGAGTTGTTCTTACTTCCCCTCGAGGGGATAAAATTTGCTATGTCCTCCACTTGATGTTTCCTTGTACTAACAATGCAGCTGAGTACGAAGCTTTACTCCATGGTCTCCGTGTGGCCAAAGAGATGAACTTAAGTCGAGTTCATTGTTTCGGAGATTCTGATCTGGTGGCTCAGCAAGTTTCTGGTACTTGGGATTCTAAGGATCCACTCATGGCAGCTTACAGGCGTGAAGTAGATATTGTGGCGGGACATTTCAAAGGGTATCAGGTTGAGCATATCGATCGGCGCAAAAACGAAGCAGCAGACGCTTCGAGCCGGCTTGGATCTCAGCGTAAACCGGTACCTCCTAACACCTTTTTAGATATCTTGCATAACCCGTCTGTTAAGGTGCCTACAGAAAAAGATTTGGCTGTCCCGGATCCGGAGGCTCAGTTGGTGGCCGCTTTACACGTTATACCAGATTGGACGGTTCCATATCTGGCATATATGAGCCGGGGCGAGTTACCAAATGATAAAGTCCTGGCTCGACAGATAGTCCGGCGGTCCAAGTCAATGGTTATTCACAATGGCGAGTTACACCGCTGTAGCGTTTCGGGCGTATTTCAGCGTTGTGTTTCTCCGGAAGAAGGCCAAGAGATCCTATGGGAAATTCATGAAGGGGATTGTGGTCATCATGCCGGTTCAAAGTCCCTGGTTGCAAAAGCTTTCCGTCATGGGTTTTACTGGTTGACAGCTCATGCTGATGCGGAGGATCTGGTAAAGCGATGTGATGCTTGCCAAAAAATCTCACGCAGAGCTCATATTCCGGCGCAAGAACTAGGGATGATTCCCATTACTTGGCCTTTTTCTACTTGGGGGCTTGATATGGTGGGACCCTTTAAACGTTCCCAGGACAAGAAGACCCACCTGTTGGTGGCAGTTGATAATTTCACCAAGTGGGTTGAAGCGGAGCCTGTTAGCAAGTGTGATGCAGCTACGGCGGTTCAATTCCTCAAAAAGATTATCTTCCATTTTGGTTTTCCACACAGTATCATCACGGATAATGGTACCAACCTTTCCAAAGGTGAGATGGAGGATTTCTGTCAGAGAGAGCACATCCGGCTTGACCTAGCATCTGTGGCACACCCTCAATCCAACGGTCAAGTGGAGCGAGCTAATCAAGAAATTCTAAAGGGTCTTAAACCCCGGCTCATGATTCCCTTGCAGCGGACGCAGGGTTGTTGGGTGGAAGAATTACCTTCTGTGTTGTGGAGTATCAACACCACCCCCAATCGATCAACAGGTTACACGCCTTTCTTTATGGTATACGGGGCAGAGGCGGTTGTCCCAAGTGATATACGTCATGACTCGCCCCGGGTGGCTAATTATGTTGAAGCGGACAATGAGCAAGCTCGCCAAGAGGCACTGGACCTGTTAGATGAAAAACGGGATATGGCTCTGGCTCGATCGGCGGTTTATCAACAAGATCTACGGCGTTATCACAGCCGCCGGGTTAGGACAAGCACCTTTCAAGAAGGTGACTTGGTGCTCCGGCTCATCCAGGATCAGACCGACATGCACAAGTTATCCCCTCCTTGGGAAGGACCCTTTGTGGTCAGCAAGAATCCGCACAACGGATCATACTACCTCATTGACGTTCGAGACAACTCACGCAACTCTAAGGAGGAGACCCGGCGGCCATGGAACATAGCTCTCCTACGGCCTTATTACACTTGAGCCATAGGCTCCTCTTATGTATATATTTTGATAATGTATATATTATGATCAATAAATAAATTAGCATCCTTGCTTTAAGCGGGGCTTCTGCTATTTTTTCTAAAATATCCTTTGAGTTACATGGGGGCTTCAGCCGACAAAGCGGAGTACTACTTGTTAAACCGGCTATCAAGCCACAAAGCTTGGGAGCTTCACACCCAAGGGGCCAAAGAGAGTCTGGATGCTATACACAACTCAAACATAGGCACCCAATGAGCACAACTCATCACGTTACTTGGGGGCTTCTTGTGTCAAATACCAAGGAGTTTGAATGGACCCTTGTAGCTGGGTATCGACCCACGGCTTGGAAGCCTGGTATATTTACCTAAAACCCCGGGTTAACCTGCCTTCATCAAGTAAGACACTCCTATCCAGGTCATCCTGGCACGACCCTCCGAACGTTTGACAGTTACTCTCATTGAGACCCTGAACTTGACAAAGTTAAAACGGTGATTGGTTAGTTGGAGGTCCATCTTAAAAGGCTTTGTTAAATGGTTCAACTCAGCGGCCTGGCAGCCCACAAAAAGCCTCGAATTTGGGCCTGGCAGCCCTCAAAAAGCCTTGACTACACGGTTTTATTTGTGTGTTGCTGAATTTTATGTTAAACCGATTTTCTTGGCCTGGTCAGTTGTTTTATTAGCCCGGTATTCTTTAAACAGGCTTGGTTTGCAACTACACGTTGACAGACCTTATTCTTAAAACCGAAGTCTGTTAACCCGGCCTAGAGTTGACTACTAGTCATCAGCTTTGATCATCTTGTGTGTATCATCACCCGGTATGACTTATTATACAACATCAGTACATGATGGGGTTGTACAGAGAACTTCAGATTTGGGTTTTCACCCTTACTACAATCAAAGTTAACCAGCCAACTAAACAGGGTATTGCATCACAGGTATGCATAATTTCATATTTTTACGTTTTGATTATCAATCAGCCCTTTTCTTGGGCATTGTGACCCGTCCGGTGGTAAACCGCCAGGACCCTGTTTTCTTTTTATGCACACACGGGAGTTGCATATTATGACGGCAGCATATCTGAACCAAACTTGGCATTGACATGGCGGATCACATAAAGTATCTCCTTCTGCACGATGGCAGCAGATCAAAATAGTTTTTGCTATCCTATTACAAGGCATTAAGAGGCCCAAAATATGGAATTGTTTCACAACAGACAGTTTCTGATGTATCAACCGACTTGACGGATTAAGCTTCATCGCCGGGTTGATGTGAAGTAGATGGGTCATCTGGCGTCGGTTCAGCCTCCTCTTCCCCATCCAATGGATGGAAGTCATTGGTGGTCCAGTCAATCCGGGTTAAAGCCTGAAAGACAGCCTCTTCATTTATAAGCTCAGCCGGATCAACGTCAGGGGCGTAAGTGTGCTTACGGATTGGTGGAACCAAGTTTTGCACTTCAGGAATAGCAGCTTCAACCCGTTTGTTGTTTGCATTGTAGAAAGATCGGTGAACCGTCAGGTTAGCCTCTTCTGCCAACTGACTCGCCAGAGGACGCATCTCCCTTGTTACATGTTTGAGGGCGTCGTTGTCAAATACTTCACCGTTTTCCTGTGCACTGGGGAAGCCCTTGGCTATATCAGCCGGATCAAGATCAGCTATCCATGCCTTGGCTCGAGTCAGTCCTAGTAAAGCGCCAGCCCGGGCAGGGATCGCTTCAACTCTTCTATCTGCGCTGGCGTCATGGATAGCCGATCCAGCATGTCCTTGATCAGTGTTGGAGCCGCATTTTCATACGAAGTGGCGCAGATAACCCGTTGTACATCGGTATATAACTTTTCAATCGGTGTATACGCGGCCTTGAGTTTCTTCCGTACATCAGAACCCAGATGAGCAATGCGCCTGCCTATAGCGGTTCAAGAAGTTCATGTTAAACCGGAGAAAATTTCGAAGCGGAATATTTATAAAGCCTTGGTAAAAGTGCTTACCAAATATTGCAGAGGTCATGGCATGGACTTGGCGCTTTAATCCTGTAAGCTCTTCCGTCACCGGTTTAAGAGTTGATTCAGCGTTTTCCGCCCGCTTCAGCAATCCATCCTTTTCAGCATCCCAGTTGGCCTGTTCAGACTTGTACCATTCCTTGAGCTGCTCCATGGTGGTTAAGGCGGTTTTCAATTCATCCTTGGCCTTGGTGGTTTCTGCTTGTTGGGATTTTAGATTTTCTTGAAGGTCAGCAATCTGTGAGACTTGTTGGTTTATCTAACTCTGCAGCAGTAAGAGAGCATGTTAATATCTTTGTCAAAGTCCCAAGCATCTAACCAGTTATACACTTGGCACTTGGGGGCTAATGTGGATCATTTTTATGCTGATTATTGAAGTCCCAAGGATTAATACAAGTTTTAATGATGGCACTTGGGGGTAATGTGTGTTTGATCAGAAATACAAAAGGAAATCTCATAAAGTACGGTATGGAATATACAAAGTCCCGGTTTGACTTTCTAAAGACAAACCGGCCCTTGGGGGCTACAATGCAATGAAGGTACATGGCAAAGAGAAACACTGTTTACCTCATAGCGCTCCTTCATCAGGTTTACTAAACCGGCTTCATAATCACGGCTTGTGTAAAGCCGGTTCAAGAGGCCGGAGTGAAGCTCTTGAGCAGAAAGGTCGACATAAGCTGACCAATCAGTTTTCTCCTTCCCCTTGCTCATAGCAGCAAACTCATCCTTGGCAGTGTGCTTTGATAGAATAACCGGATTACCAGGGGAGGTATACGCAGTACCAGTAACAACAACGTCATCATCTTTGGCCGGACTGGATGAATTGACATTCTTCACAGGGCTTGGCGCTTTGGTAGCAGGGCTTGGCGGATCAGCAGTTGAGCCCCGCTGTTCCACTGTTGGACTTGGAGGAGCAGGAGGATGTGAAGTATCAGCTTCTACATTCGGTTCAACTTCTGGCAGGTTAGCATCAGCATCTTGCTCTTTCCCAATAGAGCTGTCTATAGCAGCTTCAGGGTCTTTGCCATGATGCTCGGGAGTCTTCTCTGGATCAACATCAACAATAGGGTCGCTGGTCTTGGCTTTCTTACTTAATCGAGCCTTGGCACTACAACATCAAAGGTTAGAGCATGGTAAACCGACAAATAAAAAACAAATTAAGGAGTAATATACTTACCCAGCGACGAGTTTGAGAGGAGACAGCTGAGTGGTTGATGAACCGCCAGACGAGTTGTAAGAAGCCTGGTAATTCGGGTCAGACGGATTGAGAGGCATCGGAAGAAACCTTTCAAAGGATAACGCTTTTCAGGAGAACAAGTCACCTCTGGACCACGTTTCCGGGTTGGCGTATCAGCTAAACCGGAAGATGTGATTTGTTGACCGCTATGCCGGTTTGTGCGACGTTCTTCAACTTGCTGTGTCTCCAAAGAAAATTTTGGATCTAAATGAGCAAGGGGGTGAGATTGTTTTACTTTCCGGACTGTGCGACGAATTCTTTGAACCGGTACAAGATCTGAATCGGAAGAAAGAAGAATTACCTCAACATGTTCTGCACGGCTGGCCTCAGCATCATCCTGGGAATAGTAATTGTCAATAAGATGGATGAAAAAGGAACCAAGTGAGTCAAGTTCTACCTCAGCGTTGGATTCTTCCTCTTCTGGCGGATCAGAAGACTCGGCGGTTTTTTTCTTGCCAGCTTTCTTGGTGGCCTTGGTCTTTACACGAGGAGCCCGGGCCAGTTTAGTCCGTTTCCAAAAGGAGCTGTTAGCCTGAAATTAAGACAAGGAAAGGTTAGTACACAGTCAATATGGAAGCAAATCAGTAAAGTATTGAGATGAACTTTACCGCTGGCGGTTTATTGGAGACGTAAAACAGAGCCAACCCGGTTTGGCTACATGCAGAGATCGGTTCATCAAGCATCTTCTTCACCGATTCAGTAACTTCAAGCTCGGTTATTACTATGTCGTGATATCGTTGAGGGTCTTTGACATCACAAGTATATTCATGCATCAATCCGGGGCGGTGGCTTAAAGGTAAAATGGCCCAAGAAATCCAGCAGTGGACACGATCAATGCCAGTTATACCGTTGGCCATCAGAGCCCGGAGCTTGGTGAGTTGAGGTGCAAAATTCTTCCGTTCTGCGGCGGTCAAGCGTAAAGGTAATGGGTGGTCATTGCTAAGCCGGTGAGGGCGGTAACCCGGCAAAGGATTTTCTCCATCAGGAGCAGTGTTCCGGCAGTAAAACCAGGTTTGATTCCAATCTTTGGGATGGCTGTGATGTTTTGCATGAGGGAAGTCAGCTTCTTTCCTTTTCTGAATTGAAACGCCACCAAGCTCTGTGTTGGGACCATCTAAGAATTCCGTACGGTGGTTCAAATGAAAGAAGTCTCGAAATAGCTCCACGGTTGGCTCCTCTTGAAGATAGACTTCGCAGAATACTTGGAAGTAGCAGAATACTTGGAAGTTGCATATATATTTGACGCATAATACTTGGAAGTTGCATATACTTGGAAGCTTGCGATGACATCCCGAAAAAAATTTGATCCGGGCAGACTGAATCCCCGGTCTAAGTGTTGCATAAAAACAATCACCTCTCCTTCTTGAGGTTCCGGTGGACATTTCGATTCCGGAACACGCCAGTGGAGAACACTTTTTGAGGCTAAAACACCAGTGGTGACATAACCGTTGATTTGTGTTTCTGTGATCCGGGACGGAACCCAATTGCAAGCATAGAATTGTTTCGTCATTCCGGAAGGGCGAACTAAAAGGAAAAACAAATGTCGGTTTAAGAATTTACGGTTTAAAGTGAACAATTCAGTGTTAAACCGGAGAAAAATACTATGTAAGGTTCAATTGGCGGTTTAAGAGAGGGCTAATGATATATGGCGGATTGGCTATCAAAAGTTAAACCGCCCAGAGGCAGAAGGGCCAAGATTCATAATTTTTACTAAGTGTTGCAAAAACAAGTTTCACAGTATGACAGTGTAATCTCAGATCTACCGTGGATAACTGAAGAAAAAGTTTCTGAGCCCTACAATGGCGCTAAAGAGGAACAGAGACGAACCAGGCGGAGTTTATTCAGAAGCAGTAAGATGCTACAGTACGACGAACTAACGGAATAGATCCAGCTGCAGTTCAAACCTATCAAGCACATCTATATACCCTTAGCACAAAGAACTAGAAGGAGGAACACGGAAGAACTGATGAACAGCGGCGGACATGGATGAACTCGAAAAACTTTAATGAAGATCTAGGGTTACGAGACGTGAACTTACCAGGGCCACTCGGCGACGGAGGAGCGCGGCAAGGTCTCTGGAGCAAACAGGTTGATGCAGCGGCCTTGGTCGGTGCAGATCCGAAGAGCGACGGCGGCGGCGGCGCGGAGGTCCTTTGGGTCGCGAGGAGAAAGATGAGAAGAAACGGGAGAAAAATGAAAAGGCCCGTCAGGCTTATTTATAATAAGGAAGAGGATAAGTGACAGGCGCGAGAATCAAGGAGACAAAAGCGGAAAGTGGCGTAGCTGTCGCCTCGATTTCCGGGACGACATTAAATGAAGGGAATCTTTTTATTCGTTTTTTACAGAGATGACTTCATGATGATCTGTTGCTGTGTCCAGAGGATGACGTCACGGCGGTTTCACAAGATTTATAAAAGGGAAGATATCATGGCGGTTTATGAGAAGTGAAGGAAGATATCTACAGGATTTTTCTAAGTGTTGAAGATTGACTTGAACAGGTTCAAATCAATCTGGGGCCTAATGTTGGGGATATAACTACTGAGTGTAAATCACCCAGGAGGGTCTAGTTCACCCTCAACTATATTGAAGCCCACAAGATCCAGAAGATGACGCTTTACTATGAAGCTTAGAGGTCCGGAGCCCAAAGGCGGATTAGGGCCCATAGTGGTAAACTGCCATAGTCATGTAACTTGTGTTGTAACATAAGGAAAGGAGAGACCGAGCCGAACACTTCTATGAGTCGGCCTCGGGACTCTGTAGACCGGCCGGGCGTCAACCCATGTATATAAGGGGACGACCCGGCGGCGGTTCAGGGACAACAAACAACAACTCGAGACTCAGGCAAGCGTATTTTGCTCCCTGGTCATCGAAACCCAATAAATCCCATCACAAGTAGATGTAGAGTTTTACCTTCATCGAAGGAGCCGAACTAGTATAAACTCCCGTGTCCCTTGTCCGGTTTAACCCCTTCAAGCTAACCCGTTGCGATGGCTCCACGACTAAGTCCTTTCATGAGGACATCTGACGTGTTAATTCCACGACAGTGCCCGAGTTGGTCACGAGGCAGGGGGGCGCGCCTTCGCCCCCCCCCCCCCCGGGCGCGCTGCCTACCCTCGTGAGCCCACCGTAAGGCGGCTGTTGCTCTTCTTTTGCCGCAAGAAAGCTAATATTCGGAAAAAAAATCACGGCGAAGGTTTCAGGCCAATCGGAGTTACGGATCTCCATATATACGCGAAACGGTGAAACAGAGCCAGAACAGAACGCAGAAACAGAGAGATACATCCAATCTCGGAGGGGCTCTCCCCCCTCCCACGCCATGGGAGCCAAGGACCAGAGAGGAAACCCTTCTCCCATCTAGCGAGAAGGTCAAGGAAAAAGAAGAAGGAGGGGGGCTCTCTCCCCCTCGCTTTCGGTGGCGTCGGAACGCCGTCGGGGGCCATCATCATCACCGCAATCTTCACCAACACCTCCGCCATCTTCACCAACATCTCCTTCACCTTACCCCCTCTATCTACAGCGGTCCACTCTCCCGCAACCCGCTGTACCCTCTACTTGAACATGGTGCTTTATACTTCAGATTATTATGCAATGATGTGTTGCCATCCTATGATGTCTGAGTAGATTTTCATTGTCCTATCGGTGGTTGATGAATTGCTATGATTGATTTAATTTTCTTGTGGTTATGTTGCTGTCCTTTGGTGCCCATCATATGAGCGCGCGCGTGGATCACACCATAGGGTTCGTTGTATGTTGATCAGACTATGTATTGGAGGGCAAGAGTGACAGAAGCTTCAACCTAGCATAGAAATTGATGCATACGGGATTGAAGGGGGACCAATATATCTTAATGCTATGGTTGGGTTTTACCTTAATTAATGTTAGTAGTTGCGGATGCTTGCTAATAGTTCCAATCATAAGTGCATAGAATTCCAAGTAAGGGATGACATGCTAGTAGTTGCCTCTCCCACATGATACTTGCTATCGGTCTAGTAAAGTAGTCAATTGCTTAAGGGACAATTTCGCCACACCTACCATCACTTTTCCACACTCGCTACATTTACTTTAGTTGTGTCTTTACCTTAGCAGCCCCTAGTTTCATTTTCAGGCTCTTTACTTTCTTGCTAGCTTATCCGAAAACACCTACAAAGTCCTTCTAGTTTTATACTTGTTCTAGGTAAAGCGAACGTCAGCGTAGAGTTGTATCGGTGGTCGATAGAACTTTAGGGAATATTTGTTCTACCTTTAGCTCCTCGTTGGGTTCGACACTCTTACCTATCAAAAACTGTTGCGCTCCCCTATACTTGTGGGTTATGAAGACCTTTTTCTGGCGCCGTTGCCGGGGAGTCATAGCGTGGGGTGAATATTCTCGTGTGTGCTTGTTTGCTTTATCACTAAGTAATTTTTATTTGCTGTTATTAGTTGTTATCTATCTTTAGTTATGGATATGGAACACGAAATACCAAAAAAATTAGGTGTACTTGCCACTCATGGAGATGGGGAACCTCCTAAAACCCTAGATGCTGGTTATGCGAAAGATATTATGTACTACTTTAATAATCCTGAGAAAACCCCATTCAATTATGTAATGGGAGTAACGATAGATCAACGTGAATACTTTAGGGATTATCGCTTGACACAAAAAGGGAAACTATTATGGGATCAAATTCATATATTGAAGTGGTATGCTTGGCAACTAGGCGTGGAATATGATTATACTTGTTGCTCTAGGATGAATTCTCCACACCTTCCCTTTTCATGCAAATTTAATGATAATGAAACCTTAGCTTCTTATGCTAGAGGTATATATGATTACTATGATGTGGAACAAATAGAAGAATTTGTTGCTTTTATGGGTGCTTATAAAATTGAAGCTATGTGTAAAGAGTTTGAGGATTTTGATGATGCTGTTTATAGATCTGAAAATTTAGCTATCCTCAAATATTGCTATGAGAATTATAATTACAATTATGAAATTAATGCACTTATTAATAAAGTCTCCGCTCTCCAAGAAGAGACTAATATTTTGCAGGAATCTATGGAAGAAGAAATTGATGAAACTGTGAGCTCATTGGATGAAAAAGATGATGAGGAGAGCGAAGAACAAAAGGAGGAAGAGTGGATTAGCTACCCGTGCCCACCTTCTATTGAGAGTAACTCTTCAACTCATACATTGTTTAATTCCCCTTCGTGCTTATCGAAGGATGATTGCTATGATGATTGCTATGATGACTATTATGATCCCTATGATTCTTTTGAAATATCCCTTTTTGATGATGCTTGCTATGCTTATGGCCAAGATGCCAATATGAATTATGCTTATGGAGATGAACTTGCTATAGTTCCTTATGTTAAACATGAAATTGTTGCTATTGCACCCACGCATGATAGTCCTATTATCTTTTTGAATTCTCCCGATTATACTATATCGGAGAAGTTTGCACTTATTAAGGATTATATTGATGGGTTGCCTTTTACCATTGCACATGATGATTTTGATGGATATAATATGCATGTGCTTTCTGCTCCTACTTGCAATTATTATGAGAGAGGAACTATATCTCCACCTCTCTATGTTTCCCATACGATAAAATTGCAAGAAACTGTTTATACTATGCATTGGCTTTTACTATGTGTGCATGAATTGTTCTTTTATGACATGCCGATGCATAGGAAGAGAGTTAGACTTCGTCATTACATGATATATGTTACTTTGTGCTCACTACTAAATTACAAATCATTGCTAATTAAAATTGGCTTTGATATACCTTGGGATCCGGGTGGATTCACTAGTTGAGCACTATATGCCTAGCTTAATGGCTTTAAAGAAAGCGCTGCCAGGGAGACAACCCGGAAGTTTTAGAGAGTCATTTATTTCTGTTGAGTGCTTTCATATAGTTTAAAAACAACAAAAATAAAGAGGGGGGCCCAAAACTTTTTCAAAAAGAAAAGTGAAAGTGAGAGAGACGAGCATTGTGAAAGTGGGGGACGTCCTTAAATTTGTTCATGCTCATGGGAACTTTGTAAATCTTAATTACAGAAACTTTTCAATAAAAATAATTATCCCCTTGTACAATTCCATTGTATTATAAAAATAATGTGCCAAGGTTTGCCTTTAGGATGTTTACAATGCTTGTTGGTTTGTGCGGTGCAGGACAGAAACTTTGGCTGTAGTGCGCGAATTTTAATTTTTTACTGGGACGTCAAATGGTTCTGATTCTTTTTTCACTGTCTTTCTGTACAACTTGTTTATTTTTCCAAATTTTCGCAGAATGTTTCAACTATCAGAAGTATGGTGAATGTTCAGATTGCTACAGACTGTTCTGTTTTAGACAAATTCTGTTTTTGATGCATAGTTTGCTTGTTTTGATGAAACTATTGATTCATATCAGTGGATTAAGCCATGAAAAAGTTATATTACAGTAGACACAATGTAAAAACAAAATATGAATTGGTTTGCAACAGTACTTAGAGTGGTGGTTTGCTTTATTATACTAACGGATCTTACCGACTTTTCTGTTGGAGTTTTGTGTCGATGAAGTGTTCGATGATCGAGAAGGTATTGATGTGAGAAGAAGGAAGAGAGGCAAGAGCTCAAGCTTGGGGATGCCCGAGGCACCCCAAGTAAATATTCAAGGATACTCAAGCGTCTAAGCTTGGGGATGCTGGGAAGGCATCCCCTCTTTCTTCAACAAATATCGATATGTTTTCGAATTCGTTTCGTTCATGCGATATGTGCAAGTCTTGGAGCGTCTTTTGCAATTAGTTTTTTATTTTTCTTTTATGCACCATGCTGGTATGAGATGGTCCTTGGTTGATTTATAGAAAGCTCTATGCACTTCACTTATATCTTTTGAGTATGGCTTTATAGAATGTTTCATGTGCTTCACTTATATCATTTGAAGTTGGATTGCCTATTTCTCTTCACTTAGACAACCGCCATTTGTAGAATGCTCTTTTGCTTCACTTATATTTGTTAGAGCCTGGGAATATCTTTTGTAGAAAGAATTAAAATCTCTTGCTTCACTTATATCTATTTAGAGAGATGACAGGAACTGGTCATTCACATGGTTAGTCATAAAATCCTACATAAACTTGTAGATCGCTGAATATGATATGTTTGATTCCTTGCAACAGTTTTGTGATATAAAGATGGTGATATTAGAGTCATGCTAGTTGAGTAATTGTAAATTGAGAAATACTTGTGTTGAGGTCTGCAAGTCCCGTAGCATGCACGTATGGTGAACCGTTATGTAACGAAGTCGGAGCATGAGGTGTTTATTGATTGCCTTCCTTATGAGTGGCGGTCGGGGACGAGCGATGGTATTTTCCTACCAATCTATCCCCCTAGGAGCATGCGCGTAGTACTTTGTTTCGATGACTAATAGATTTTTGCAATAAGTATGTGAGTTCTTTATGTCTAATGTTGAGTCCATGGATTATACGCACTTTTACCTTTCCATCATTGCTAGCCTCTTTGGTACCGTGCATTGCCCTTTCTCACCTTGAGAGATGGTGCAAACTTCGCCGGTGCATCCAAACCCCGTGATATGATACGCTCTGTCACACATAAGCCTCATTATATCTTCCTCAAAACAGCCACCATACCTAGCTATTATGGCATTTCACTACTAGGAAAAGGCCTACTAATGGCGCACCGGTTTTCCCTACTAATGGTGCACTACCGGCGCGCCATTAGTAGCACGCCATTAGAATTTTTTACTAATGGCGCACTAGTGGTGCGCCATTAGTATCTGGTATACTAATGGCGCACCTGGTAGTGCGCCATTAGTATGTAACTCCATGCGCCATTAGTATGCCTCCCGGGGGCCATATGTAACCATGTGCTTTGTCACACTAATGGCGCACTCTACCTTGATGCACCATTAGTATCCTTTGGCATACTAATGGCGCACTCTGCCTTGATGTGCCATTAGTATGAATATTTGTTTTTTTTTTCTTTTCTGATTTTTGCACACGTTACAAAATATATTATTGGACAGAATATAGACAGCAGCACACAGCAACATCAGATTCATCGAATACAATAGAAGATTAGTCTCCGAATACAATTCATCATATTAGTCTCCGAATTCAAAAGACCGAACAAAGATAAAACATTACAAGTCTCAAGACCGCGAGTATCGAGTTTGTCTTCACATTACAAGTCGATATCGATCATCTAAACTACCATCACATAAAAGAGAGTTGTGGTCATCACAATGAGCATCATCGCGATCAAACTGGTCCTCATCCAGTTCCTCCAACGCTCCCTCCTCTCTTCCGCTAGATAGCGGGCATATCTAGATTCGGCCTCCGCCCTAGTGGTGTACCCTTTGTAACTGTTACCGCTGAAACGGTGAACCTGTCTCCGACACTCCTCCCAGTCGTCGTAGACTCCGGGAACCTTACCCTTGTACACGACATACGACGGCATCTCTATGCACAAGCCAAACAATAGACAATACATAAGCAATATGTAAGTATGCAACAAAAGGATCGAAAGAGAACAGCAAGACATTAATAGCACGATTCATGGTCCTACTAATAAATAGCATCAATTACATCTAAGTTGAACGACTGTCCAAACCAAAGAGACATACGAATTCATTAAAGTTTAATTACAACATGAGCTAATCAATGTTTCAGAACTACACATCACTACTTTCGACTCGACTCATCGGACAACAGCGTGGATGAAGCCGTCGTCTGTCATGATGGTCATGAAATCGCGGTCGTTGTCACCCTGCATTTGTAGCGTTTTATCTATCTCACTATTGGACGGTTGATATCTGAAGAAGAACTGCCCCGAGGTATGCAGGACATCTTGATGGATGATGTCCGCAAACTCCGACTGGATGCGAAAGAATTCTTGTCTGAGGTCCGCGTCCTGGACTGCCGACAAGCTCGCGGCCCAATCTTTGAGATTATCTGGTATCGGAAGTTGATGATGGTCCCTTACGATCGCCCGCATGTGATGGAGGGCGTAGTAGGCATCCTTCTGACCGCCAGGCGGCTGCTTGACACAGCAGAACTTCGTATTGTGTGAGAACATGTGCTTGCCGTACTTACGAACTGCCCTGGTGAAGGTGCCTCCAGATTTGGCGTAGCCGGGGAGAACATCATCAAGAACTTTCTTGACATTTGTGTAGTCTATCTTGGAGTTCTGCTGTGAGGAATATTTCGGGCTTAAGAGGATGAGTGTGCAATGTGTGTCACTGCACAGAACACGGAATGTTAGAAAAAAAAGAACGATCAAAATCTAAGAAATCATATGTTAGGGGGCGGTTAAGGGATGACTTACTCGGGAAAGTAAGCCACAAGGAAGTTATCCTTATCTGGGTTTGCTAGAATGACGCCTTCGAGGTGTGAACTCGCAACTTGGAGGTCCCCAGCGCTGTTCAAGTGCTTGGCGTGCATGTAGAAGGGGTCGACTATCACGATGTCCGGGGTCTTGTCTCTAATGATCCGCATCTCCATACTCAGCGAAAACAGCCGAACAAAGGTGTAGTGCAGCGGATGAAGGTTAAACATAGCAAAGATGTCATCAAACCGCAGGACGATCGTACCCCCGATGTCGCCATCCGCAAAGCCCTTGCCCTCTGGCACCTTGGCCAAGAAAACTGGGTATGCCACATCATTCTCTCTCAGACGCCGCTTCTCCAAAGAAAGAACACTGTCGTGCAGACTCCGCATAGCACCGGTTGCAGCATTCAGCATATTTGGAGGTAGCATCGCCCTACCCGCCACATGCACCCTCCTCGAGATATCCTTAGGTGAAGGTGGCCCGTCCTGAGCACGGATCGAACTCGGTGCCGGCTGGCTCGCACCGGCGCCCTTGTTAGTCTTTCGTTTCCGTCCCTTCTTCTTGATCTCCTGTAATGGGACCGAGTTCTGCTCACAGACCGCTTTCTTGAGCGTGTTGGGGCTGATAATATTTTGCACCTCAACTATCTGAGGCTCGGTGAAGGCGGGAGCTGGAGGCGTCTCCTGAGAACTGAACGCCGGACGACGCCTATTGCAATTGGATTTCTCCGCCGTACCAGCTAGATTGCGGTTGTCTTGGTTGGGTTCTTGAGAAAGAGGCCCGCAGAACTCGTCAGCATACCCATGTTAGGCAAAGTACTTATCGACTTTGGTAAATGTACCGTCGTCGTTGTCGTCGTCGTTCGGATCCTGTGCCATAGGGCTGTCCGGATCCTGTGCCATAGGGATGTCCGACATAGGGATGTCCGGCAGGTCCGGTAGCGTTGCGGCGTTCTTGCCATGGCTTGGCGCCGGCACGACTGGCGGTCTTGTCTGTGGGGTAGTGTCCCCCGCCCCCAAACGAATCTTGCTCTTCGGCCAAAGCAGCGGCCAGTTTACGCAGGCGCTGAGGGTCATCCCATCTTCTTCATCGGCCCCAGCGGTTCGAACCGGAGGTAACAACTTGTCGCAGCCTGGCAGCACCCGAACCACTTCAACCCTATACACTGTGGGTGGCATCAGATTACCGTGGAACATGCAGTTGCCCGGTTGAATGATTCTGCCCTTGGCGACATCGACCAACTCGGCGCCCACGAAATGCAGAAGAGTGCAAGGAACGTCGGCGGTGCCCTGCCAAAACATGTACAGGGCGTCAGGGATGCCCAGTCAAAGGCAAGGAGATGAAGTCATCGGCTGAGAGGCTTAGTTACCGTGATGCCGTCGAGCTCGTCTAATGTCGAGGCACCGCCAACGGCGGGCGTGCAACTGACGGAGGGGGAGCTTGCTGGCGAGGTGCCGGCCGGCGTACACTCGGGTGCATTAAGCTCCAATGCCCGTGCCGGCGCCGGAGACACGAATACCGCCTCCGCCGGAGACACCAATGGCGCCGCCTGCGCGCTGTGCGAGTTGCTGGCCTGAAGCTGGGAACCGGGGGAGGCCCCTGTTGGCCGCTCGCAATCCACGTCGTCAGCCCATGAATCAACGTAGTCACCATGGCGTTGAGCTTCGTTCCCAGTTGTTGTTCCACTTGCTCTTGGACAAGCTCCGGAATCCGCGCCACTTGTGCCTTGAGTGCTTCAACCTCGCGCGTTTGGCTTTCCGAGCTGGCCTTTTTCTCCTTCCGCACACCAGCGGTATAGTATGACCCCCATTTTGTGGACAAGCCTTTGCCGGCCACACGACCAGCTGACGTCGGCTTAGTGAGCTTATCCTTGCTTTTCATTATGTTCAACGCCCTATTTAAAGGGTTGTCGAAAGGGGAGCTCTAAGACGACCCCGCGCTACTGCTTTCAGTTTCCTGCGAAAGGAACGTGAACCATTTAGAAATATTGGGGATTAATTAGAGTGCAACCATATGGAGCTAATTACGCGGGGGTGTATTCCTTACCAGAACAAGCTCAAGCGCCCTGGTCTTCGGATCCGTGGTAAGCTCCTTTGTTATCGGGTCCTCCTTGTACCGGGCCCTGACATAGTTCCTGGTCTGCTTGTTACCGCTGTATTTCTCAAAGCGGGGTGGTAGGCCTTGCCCGGCACGCTCCGCGTCCTCCTTGTCCCATATAGGCTCTGCCACTCTGTAACCGCCAGGACCGAGTTTGTGTTCCCCTAAGTTCAACTCCCACATTTCTTTCCCCCACTGACTTGATTCGGAGGTTGCACTGGTCGAGCACTTGACCTTTGTCGGGGGAAGAACTGATCATGCCCCACGAGCACCTACGGGACCTGGGTCCCTTTGTGGTTCGGAGGGGGGCGGAGATTGCGCAAAGAGCGGGTCGAGGCGATGCACACGAGGGGGGTTTACCCAGCTTCGGAGCTCTCCGGAGAGATAATACTCCTACTGCTGCTTTGTGGATTCTCTTGTGTTCTTGCTAGGGAGCAATGCCGGCTACAAGACCTAGCCTGGGTGTGATGAACTAAGCTGGAGCTGGACTAGGAACCCCGCTGAGCTGAACCGAACCGAACCGAACCCCTTCTACGTTGCCCTCGGCCCTCCTTTTATAGGCACAAGGGGTTACCACATATGGCAAGTAGACAAGGTTACAATGGTAAAAACCTAGGTTGGTGCACCGCTTTGTACAGTGTACAGTAATCTATACCTAACTCTGACGGCAAGGGACAAGGATCATCAATGCCCGTCTCAGTCGCCCGAACAGTGTAACAGGGACCGTTAAGTGCGCCTCCGTCCGCCACGATGGTGGCTTGTCAGCGCCGTCTGTCGCTACTCCCCGCTGGCTGCACAGCCCGTCGACACGCGTACTCGGGGGAGCCCCGTGGTGACACGTTGGCGGGTGAGCTGGAGCGGAGATGAAGAGAGGTCGCCCGCCCCGGCAAGCGCCTTGCCGCGGCGGGAACCTTGTCGCGCTTGGGGGTTCAGCGCCCGCCAAGCCTTCCCGGCAAGCTCCTCTTGCCGGGGCCTTGTTTCCTTTGCGCCCTGAGTGGCCTTCCCGGCAAGCTCCTCTTGCCGGGGTCTTGACTACTTTGTTCTTGAATGGCTCCAAGGGAGCTGCTGAGGATCTTGGCGGCCAATAGGCCGGCCCGGCCGTGGGGCGCTGCAACTGTCCGTGCATGAGTTCGGGGTACTAGGGTACCCCTATTCTAGTACACCGACAGGAGCCCCCGGGCCTGGGCCACACACGGCGCCAAGCTCTGTTGGGCCAGGCCCAAAACAGTGCACGGGCGCGCGTGGTCTTGATTACGCCGTTATTTGCCTTGGACCCACCACGTCTCCCACGAACGGCACGCGTAGGACATGGCGTCGTGGGGGAGATCGTGGGGCTTTCTTTAATGGGAAAAACCGGAACGCCCGTCCCCTCTCCCTTTATAAGCGGGGAAACCGGGGCAGGACGCCCACTTGCCCTCGCTGTCACATCGGAAAATCCCCGTCACTTTCCCCTTCCTTCTCGAGCCCATAGAGAGCGACGCTCCGCCCCCTCCACTGCCACCGGTGCCACCTACACCGTCGGCTTCCTTCACCACGACTCCCTATGGCTCCGAAGGCCAATAAGGGGAAGGGCGTGAAATCCGGCGAGGCGCAGCGGCTCGCGGCGCTGCGGAAAGAGCGGGCTCTCTTCGACCCCCTGCTCGACAGGAAGGAGCTGCGGGATGGGTACTACCTCTTCTGGTCGACGGTGATCCGGGCGCATCCGCGCACGAGGGTCATCTCCGCCGCCACATCTGCCAAGGTCTCCTTCGGGTACCCCTTCTTTGCGATTTTCTTCTGGTGCGGGCTCTGCCCGCCCTTTTCTGAATTTTTCTGCGATGTCATGAACACCTATGGCCTCCGCCTTCTTGACTTCACCCCCAACGCCGTCCTCACCTTGGCCGTTTTCGCGCATCTTTGCGAGAACTTTGTCGGGGTCCACCCAAATGTCGCCCTCTTCCGCCATTACTTCTCACCCCGTGTAGAGAGAGGAGAGCCGCTTGCCGGAGGAATTGCATGGACCTCTAGGATCGGCAAGAAGGAAGCGTACCTTGACGGAGAGTTGCG
>LR880968.1:46575296-46590873 GCA_904067115.1 Aegilops sharonensis | reverse complement strand
GCTTGGAAGTAATGGCGCAGCTTTCTCGAGGCCATGAGCAGGTCGAAAAGCAGCTTCTGCACACCAGAGTACCTCGATCTAGCCCCCTGCAGAAGGGAACTGACAAAGTACACTGGGCGCTGCACCATCTTCTTCTGTATCTTGTCGCAACCCTACGCTGATCCGTCGTTGTCGGGACCGGAGCTTGACGGTGAAGCCCCCCGCTTGTTGCTGGACGCACCTGCCTCGGTTGCCGGCTCATCATCCGCCTCCCTCTCCTCTACTAACGCAGCACTAACCACTTGATTGGTCGCTGCTATATACAGCAGCAACTTCTCTTGCGGTTTAGGTGCGACAAGTACTGGAGTGGAGGACAGGTATCTCCTCAAGTCCTGCAGCGCAGCCTCCGCTTTGGGAGTCCCTTTGTTGTTCGGAGGGGGGCGGAGATTGCGCAAAGAGCGGGTCGAGGCAATGCACACGAGAGGGGTTTACCCAACTTCGGAGCTCTCCGGAGAGATAATACTCCTACTGCTGCTTTGTGGATTCTCTTGTGTTCTTGCTAGGGAGCAATGCCGGCTACAAGACCTAGCCTGGGTGTGATGAACTAATCTGGAGCTGGACTAGGAACCCCGCTGAGCTGAACCGAACCGAACCGAACCCCTTCTACGTTGCCCTCGGCCCTCCTTTTATAGGCACAAGGGGTTACCACATATGGCAAGTAGACAAGGTTACAATGGTAAAAACCTAGGTTGGTACACCGCTTTGTACAGTGTACAGTAATCTATACCTAACTCTGACGGCAAGGGACAAGGATCATCAATGCCTGTCTCAGTCGCCCGAACAGTGTAACAGGGACCGTTAAGTGCGCCTCCGTCCACCATGATGGTGGCTTGTCAGCGCCGTCTGTCGCTACTCCCCGCTGGCTGCACAGCCCGTCGACACGCGTACTCGGGGGAGCCCCGTGGTGACACGTTGGCGGGTGAGCTGGAGCGGAGATGAAGAGAGGTCGCCCGCCCCGGCAAGCGCCTTGCCGCGGCGGGAACCTTGTCGCGCTTGGGGGTTCAGCGCCCGCCAAGCCTTCCCGGCAAGCTCCTCTTGCCGGGGCCTTGTTTCCTTTGCGCCCTGAGTGGCCTTCCCGGCAAGCTCCTCTTGCCGGGGTCTTGACTACTTTGTTCTTGAATGGCTCCAAGGGAGCTGCTGAGGATCTTGGCGGCCAATAGGCCGGCCCGGCCGTGGGGCGCTGCAACTGTCCGTGCACGAGTTCGGGGTACTAGGGTACCCCTATTCTAGTACACCGACAACCTTGAACTCCTTGTACTTATCTTCGCTCATCAAAGGATATTTCGCCTTGATCTTCTCATAACTATCACCTTTATCAATCATTTTCTTCACCGCGCTTCTCCAAGTAGACAGGGCCGTGCTCATCTTCGTGAGGGCGGCACTATTCACGTTATTCCTTGAGAGGCGTGTGTTTTCAAATTCGGCGGGGAACTTGTATCGTTCGTGCAGCTTCGTGAAGAGGAGGTTGCGCAAATTCCCTCGGTCCTTATGCCTAAGGTTCTCGGTGTTGATCGAGACGGTGCTCCGGAGAATGCACCCGAGCTGAACCGAGTACCCCTTGACTATATGTTTGGGCTCCGTTGGATTCCCGTCGGAGTCCACTTGAGTGAATTCCTCCTTGACGGTGCGGAGCGCATTCAGACGCCGGTCCTTCCTTTGCTTCTTCGATTGGCTGCCATCTGTGTGTGCGCCGCCATCATCAGTGGTGGCATCCTCGGCGGCACCATCAGTGGTGTCATCCCCGACGCCACTAGGGGTTGTGTAATCAGGATCGGTGTCTTCCGCGGCGTCCTCATAGCGGTGAGATTGTTCCTCCATCTCCTGGGACAGCTCCCAGAATTGCTTGTCGCCCGAACCACCGGCCTCATCGTTGTGGGCCATGTTTCGCTCTAAATAGGAAAAAAGTTTGGTCAAAAAGTTGGTTATTGTCAAGGAACAAGATCATGGTCTCGTCATTTAGGGTTTGTCGACACCGAGGCACCCTAAAAGCCTAAGCTTTCATCACTTAGGGTTTGCCGACGCCGAGGCACCCTAAAAGCCTAAGCGTACATCATTTAGGTTCTCATCGACACCGAGGCATCCGGGGCAGCCAAGTTAAGTTTTCATCATTTAGGGTTTATCGATGCCGAGGCACCCTAGGTTGGGCCTAATCACTTGGCACTAATCACTTGGCTCTATTGCCACCTATGTTGGGTTTATCATCTAGGGTTTATCGATGCTAAGGAGAATTCTAAGTTGGGCCTAATCACTTGGCTCTATTGCCACCTATGGTTTAATGCAGCAAGAATGGCAGGGCAGTTGATCCTACTTAACTAAGTAATAAGATACCCCGGCCCATGCATTAGTCGCAAGTACCCCATATGTCCTATTTTTAGCAAATTCATGCTAAAATTCACGGAAAATTTTAGCATGACCTTTGCTGAAAATAGGACATATGGAGTACCCGAATTTGCCGGAACGGAAGTTAATCGACATTCCGGCAAACTCAAGGGCCTATCTTTGCTCAAGTTTTTGACAGTAGCCTCTGAAGAAAACAGCATTGCAACATTCAAGTTCACAGGATAAAAAAATCATCCACATTCACCAACCCACATGATGTTAAAACCCACATGAGCTATAAACAGACTTAAAAAACCCACATGATGTTATAATTGTATACACTGAACATGATGATACCAAATGGGAAGGAAAATTGTATCACTCTAGATTAGTGTAGCCACTATCTAACAAAACCAGAATGTTAACAAAATTACACCGTGATGATACCAAATTCTTGTAGCAGTACAATGAGTTCACAGGATAAAAAAATCATCCACATTCACCAACCCAAACTGGTGGAGATACAGCAAACCAGAACCTCCCATGTTGCATAACAGCAGCAGCAACAGGTTTATTCTTCTTCTTCATAAACATTAATTGGTGTGGGTCACTCTATCTGCCCTCTAATGACTCACTCAACTTAACAGGACAGCCCACAAGCATTGTTTTGATTCCAACAGCTGCTGTAAAATACATCCAGCAAAGGTGCTGTAAAATTAGAAATACTACCCCCCAAATCTTTAGCTCAATTCTGAAAATACATGGTCTTCTAGTTACAACAGTACGCCCCAACAGTCAAAATTTCAAACCACACACTTACTTTCAACTATAAACAAAACTGACTTGCTGTTAATGAACAGTGGCTAAAGATATATAAAACTCCATTACAAATGTGCCATGTCAATAAAACAACTCATGGAAGTAAACTACTAGCAGGCTCAAAAGTCAAGTAAACTGAAGATTATGACATCTTGCAAACACAGGACCATGTCATTATCATGGCAGTCCACTATATATTTTTATGACAAAATACATCATTATCAGGGCACATTATGGCCATTTTCTTACATGATGCTAACTGTACCTAACTGAACATATTTCTCACCTTGGAGGTGTTGCTGCTACTGCACTGTCTGAACTTCAATTCCTTTACCTCCTTGGAAACCTGAAATATGCAGATGTATATGATGATTCTAAGAAAAGGGAAAAGGTGTATCAAGAACAAATTCACATGTGTGGCTGTTAGCCATTTTATAACATTGCATAGCATTAGTCAGACAGAGCTGAGCCTTTCACCACTATATAATATTGCCATATAAAATTACAAATTTATGTAACCTGGATTTTTTTTGTATGAAACCTAGTCAATGTGACAATATATAAACTACTGATCTACTAGTTATCAAGTTGAGAAATTGACCGCATATAAGCAAAAGCAATATCAGACTTGACTAGAGATACTTGTAAAGTTGTAAGTTATATCTTACCAGTGTGCTAACGGAAACTGTACTAATTAGGGTTCTTATTATGTTCTGGTATATAAATTCTTCTCGATTACTTAGGAAAATTACTGGATGTCTTACAAATTACAGAGGGAGTTAATAATTTCAGTTTCATAAGAAAAAATTCATCAATACTATGCATCATCTTCCTACTATGCATCATCTTCCTACTATGCATCATCTTCCTACTATACTTGCTACTCATCTTCAGAACCAAACAGCAGCAAAAACAGTTGAAGAGAGGCTCACGAGAGGACACTCAAATTTTCTAACCCTAGAACACGGGGGAAGAGGGCTGTGGTACTTGCGGGAGGTAGCCTAGGGGGGAGGAGGGGAAGGGCGAGAGGTGAGGAATCACCTGTGGGATAACGGCAGGCTGCCGTAGGAGGGCGCCGACGTCGAGGAGGCAGCGGCCGGCCGCGCGTCGAGGAGGAGGTGGCACGTCGAGGAGGAGGCGGCGCGTCGAGGAGGAGGTGCGTCGAGGAGGAGGCGGCGCGTCGAGGAGGAGGCGGCGTGTCGAGCTTGCCACCCACCTTGGAGCCGGAACCCTAGGGCGTGCAGGCGCGGCGGACGGAGGGGACGGAGGGAGCGGCGCTCGCGGGGGAGGCGGGGCTCGGGGGGAGGCGGTGCTCGAGGGGGAGGAAGGGGAGAGGGAGGCGGCGGGGGCGCGTNGGACGGAGGGAGCGGCGCTCGCGGGGGAGGCGGGGCTCGGGGGGAGGCGGTGCTCGAGGGGGAGGAAGGGGAGAGGGAGGCGGCGGGGGCGCGTGGGCGGCTGCGGCGGACGGAGGCGGCGGCTGCGGCGGCGGCGTACGGTTGGGGTCGATCGAGGGGAATCTGGCGAGGGAGGGAGGGAGGACACAGTGCGAGGGTAGTAGGTTGAGTGGGGGAGGGTTCTAATGGCACACCACCCCCTCGTGCGCCATAAGTACGACTATTCTAATGGCGCACCTCCCCTCGGTGCGCCATTAGAATTTTGTTTTAATCTAGCCCGACTTGTCAGGTTATATACCACCTAACCCTATCTACATCAGAATCCGCCCACTAGCCCGACTGGTCAGCACGTAGCACACACACTAGGAGGTCCTGGTTTCGATTCCCAGGCTCCCCAATATTTTTTTATGCATTTTAAATGTTGTTTGATATTTATTTGTGTTTAAATATGTTCAAACTTGTTTAAATCATAACAGTAATATTTTTTATAAAAACAGTAATAATTTTTTAAAAAATATGTTCAAATTTGTTACTTGAAAATATCATCGGCGGCGGCGGTGGAGCGGGGGAGGGTGTGGGGGGTGCCCGTTGGCGGCGGTGGAGCGGGGGAGGGTGCGGGGGCCGGGTGCTCGTCGGCGGCGGTGGAGCGGGGGAGGGTTGCGGTGGGTCGTCGGCGGCGGTGGAGCTAGCGGGGGAGGGTGCGGGTGGGATCGAGATGGAGGGGNATCATCGGCGGCGGCGGTGGAGCGGGGGAGGGTGTGGGGGGTGCCCGTTGGCGGCGGTGGAGCGGGGGAGGGTGCGGGGGCCGGGTGCTCGTCGGCGGCGGTAGAGCGGGGGAGGGTTGCCGTGGGTCGTCGGCGGCGGTGGAGCTAGCAGGGGAGGGTGCGGGTGGGATCGAGATGGAGGGGGATCGAGATCGAGATGGACGGGGATCGAGATCAAGTGTCCTCATGAATTCAAAAAGTGCCAACAAAATTTAAAAATATTCATGATATCAAAAAGTGCCTATGAAATACAATCGAGAAATGAAGACTACGATTTAAATACAATCGATCTTAGCTAGCTATCTGTTCACAATATTCTTGCCCTTCTTTTTCGCAAATGGAGTTCTTCCGTGGAACGGACGTCCTTTAGGTAGGGTGGTCCTGCTTCTTCTTGTGGTGTGTGCTGCTACTTCATCGTCGTCGTCATGTTCGATCTTCGGGTCGCCGTACTTGTCGAAGTCTTGCTCATTGGCTACTCCATCCATTCCGATGATCTTCCTTTTGCCTCTCCTCACGACAACACGATTGGGCTTTGATAGGTCGGTAATGAAGAAGCATTGGTCCACTTGGGAAGCCAGTACCCATGGCTCATTTTTCGCGGTGACGTTTGCGCCCGCGGTCTTGGATTTGGCTTCGGGTATAACCATGGTGGTGAAATACCGGTCTTCTTTTAGGACGCTCTTGGCCCATCTGACATGGAACATCGGGACCTTCTCTCCAGCGTAGCTCAGCTCCTAGATCTCCTCGATCCTTCCGTAGTATCTGTCCTTGTCGTTGCCGGTGTAGGATTCCATCGTTAATTACCCCGGAGTTCTGATAACCATTGCTCTTCATGTCCTTGTCCTCGGTGTAGAATGTGTAGCCGTTGATATCGTACGCCTCATAGGTCATCAGGTTGTGCTCCGCGCCCTGTGACAAGGCGAATATGAGTTGTTCTTCCGCGGAAGAATCCTCATGTAAAGGGTATGACAGAAGCTTCTGCTTGAACCAACGCGTGAAACATGAGTTGTGCTCTTTGAGTATATCTCCGTCCGTCCTCTGTTGGCCTCGGTCATTGTACGTCTTCTCAATAAAGGTTTTGTGCTCTACCACCCAAGGATAGACCACGTCTATGTGTTGTAGCGCGACTAGGTTTGCTCTTTCAAAGTCGGCGAGTCGACCCTCGTAGTCGACATGCATTTCACGGCGACCCTCACGGTGACCCGATCCAGCGAGCCTGCCGAGGTGCCTGTTGACGGGCAGACCAACGGGGTTCTCGATGCCTAGATAATTCGTGCAGTAGGAGATGCACTCTTCGGTCAGAAAGCCCCCGGCTATACTTCCCTCTGGACGTGACATGTTCCGAACGTATCCTTTGATGACACCATTCATCCTTTTGAACGGCATCATGCTGTGCAGGAACGTCGGCCCGAGTTGGATGATATCCTCCACGATACGGACCAGCAGATGCACCATAACGTCGAAGAATGCGGGCGGGAAGTACATCTCAAGCTCGCATAGTATCACCACGATCTCTTCCTGTAGCCTTCTGAGTTGCCTCACGCCAATCGACTTCCGAGAGATGACGTCAAAAAAGTTGCATAGGCCAAATAGCATTTCACGGACGTGCGCGTCCATGATCCCACGGATTGCAACTGGAAGTATCTGCTTCATCAGCACGTGACAGTCGTGAGACTTCATCCCCTGAACTTCTGCTTCGCTGGGTCTAGGTATCTGCTTATCTTCCCCGCGTAACCGTAAGGAAGTTTTACTCCTAGGAGGCAGGTGAAAAACTGCTCGATCTCCTCCTGACTTAGAGTGAAGCACGTAGGAGGGTAGTCATTTCCGGTCTTCTTGGCCTTTTTTCCTTTGCGACGACTTTCTGTGTCCTGCTTCGCCTCATCATCATCATCATTAGCGTGAAGCTCCTGCCTGATGCCCATTGATTTCAAGTCTGCCCTTGCTTTCGGCCCATCTTTGGTCCTCTCTGGCATGTTGAGCAGGGTACCAAGCAGACTCTCGCACACGTTCTTCGTGATATGCATGACATCAAGGCTGTGAGGCACACGGTGGATCTTCCAGTACGGCAAGTCCCAGAAAACAGACCTCGTTTTCCATACCTTCAGCAGCGGCTCTGGCGCCTTTCGCTTTTTTCCCGGCTATGGCGCCTTTTTTCCCGGCAGTGGGCAGTCTTTCCAATTTTTCAACAGCTCGTCTATTTCCTCGCCGCTCCTCGTACACGGGTGTTTTCGGGGTTCGATTTCACCATCGAACAGATCCTTGCGTTTCCTCCACGGGTCATCGTCGCGAAGCCACCTTCGATGTCCCATGAACACGGTTTTTGAAGACCCGGGATCTCTATCTAGCTGGCGATACGTTGTGTCATCCATGCACCTTACGCATCCAGAAAATCCGTGGACTACCTGCCCCGCGAGATATCCGTAACCGAGATAGTCGTGCACCGTCGTGAGCAGTGCGGCTCTCATAGGGAAATATTCTTTCTCTGCGGCGTCCCACGTATTGGCTGGCGTTTTCCACAGCGTGTCTAGGTCTTCCTTCAGCAGCCCCAGATACAGATTGATGTCGTTCCCTGGTTGTTTCGGCCCTTCAATTAGCATACTCATGTGAATGTACTTCCTCTTCATGCACAACCAGGGGGGAAGGTTGTACATCCACACAAACACAGGCCAGGTGCTATGTGTGCTTCTCTGGCTGCCAAACGGATTGACTCCATCGGTGCTCGCGCCCAGCACGATGTTCCTTGGATCCTTCCCAAATTCTGGGTATTCGAAGTTCAACGCTTGCCACTGGCTCGCATCCTTAGGGTGACTCAGCATCTTGTCTTTTTTATTTATCTCCGGATCATTTCTGTCATCTTCCCGCTTCTTCTCCTCCCTATCAGCGTGCCAACGCAGGAGCTTTGCTACCTTAGGGTCCATGAAATACCGCTGCAGACGAGTAGTGATCGGAAAGTACCACACGATTTTTTAGGAGCTTTCTTCCTCTTCTTGTATCGAGTAACGCCGCACACCGGACATATGGTAGACTCCGCGTGCTCGTCCCGATAAATGATGCAATTGTTCATGCACACATGGTATTTCACGTGCGGTAAATCCAAAGGACACACGATTTTCTTCGCCTCCTCGAAACTGGTCGGGCACTTGTTCCCCTTGGGAAGACGTTCGTGCCAGAATGACATGTTCTCGTCAAAGCATGCGTTGGTCATTTTGTGTTTTACCTTCATCTCCAGAGCCATGAGCGTTACTTTCAGGCGGGTATCCTCGGGCCTGCATCCTTCATACAATGGAGTAACCGCGTCTATCTCCAGTTGATCCAGCTTGGCTTTCTCTCGGGCGGCAGCTCTTGCGTTATCCGTCTGCTTGCGAAGCAGCTCTTGAATATGAGGGTCCTGCACCCAGCCTCCATCGTCGTCTGCTCCGGCATCTTCATCTTCATGATCATGCCCTTCGTCTTGATCTTCCTCATCATCATGTACGACATCTTCTACATGATGATTGTGTACATCATCACCGTCGTGATCATGTCCTGGAGATTCTTCATCTTCTCGCCCGCCCTTGCCGCGGTGGTTGTCTTGTTGCCCTTCCTCATTTCTTGCCCGTCCCCCATGGACGACTTCATAGTCATCTTCATCACCTTGCCACCGATAGCCATCCATGAAACCACACAAGAGCAGGTGGTCCCACACCTGCCCGGAATCCGGGTCCGCAATAAGGCTCTTCAGCTTGCATCTTCGACACGGACATCTTATCTCCGTCTCGTTCTTTTGAAGCATCTCGGCCTTCGCGGAGCTCAAAAACCTATTCACGATGCCTTCGGTCATTGTGCGGACCATGGTCGCCTGCGGGGTAGAGCAAAACGATATTTTAGAACCAAGAAAAAATTTGGCATGACCTTCCCTAAAAATAGGACCAAAAAGAATGCATAGTCCCAAAATTCTCGCCGAAACGGAAATGAATCAACATTCCGGCAAAATATTGGCAACTATCGCATTTCAAATACTGGTACCTGCAAACACAAACATATATGCAACACCACAAACACAAGCAACACCACAAACATACATAGATCTAGCTAGGCCACAAAAAGTGCATGTGCACGTGGTTGGAGCGAGCTAGGGAGAAAAAAAGTAGATCTACAACATGAAGATAGCTTTCCCCTTACTTACCTATCAAAAAAAGGTAATTTCACCACTTAAATTTGATGAATCTATGGTGCAAATGAGGTGAGGAGGAGGAGGCAGCCGACAAGCTTAGAGAAGGAGGTGGGGGGAATGAAGTGGGGAAAGTGAGTGTGTAGGTGTGGCTGTCCAAAAATATCTAGCTGGTCCCAGGTTACTAATGGCGCACCACTAAGCAATGCGCCATTAGTAACCCAACATACTAATGGCGCACCACAGAGACATGCACCATTAGTAGTTTTGCAAAAAAGTAAATAAAATAATTTTAATACTAATGGCGCACCGTGGCACAGTGCGCCATTAGTAGTTTAAACTACTAATGGCGCACTTTGGCATAGTGCGCCATTAGTAGGTTTGCAAAAAAGTAAAAAAAATTATATACTAATGGCGCACTTTGCCATCCCTGCGCCATTAGTTTGTATGGAAAAATGGGAAAAAATCAATAGTAGTGGCGCACCATGAGCACGGTGCGCCATTAGTGTCTTCCACACTAATGGCGCACGAGCAACCGGTGCGCCATTAGTATATAGTAGTGGCGCACTACTTACCTGGTGCGCCATTAGAATCAGTCCTATCTATAGCCCTTTTCCTAGTAGTGTTTCCATAGCCATTCTGAGATATATTGCCATGCAACTTCCATCATCATCATATACATGACTTGAGCATTCATTGTCATATTGCTTTGCATGATCGTAAGATAGCTAGCATGATGTTTCCATGGCTTGTCCGTTTTTTGATGTCATTGCTACGCTAGATCATTGCACATCCCGGTACACCGCCGGAGGCATTCATATAGAGTCATATCTTTGTTCTAGTATCGAATTGTAATATCGAGTTGTAAGTAAATAAAAGTGTGATGATCATCATTATTAGAGCATTGCCCCATCAAAAAAAAGGCAAAGAAGCCTAAATAAATAAAAACAATGGGGCCAAAGAAGCCCGCAAAAAAAAACAAAAAAAAGAAAATAAATAAAAAGGGGAAATGTTACTATCTCTTTTTCCACACTTGTGCTTCAAAGTAGCACCATGTTCTTCATGTTGTGAGTCTCATATCTTGTCTTTAAAGTAGCACCATGTTCTTCATATAGATTGTCTCCTATGTTGTCACTTTCATGTACTAGTGGGAATTTTCATTATAGAACTTGGCTTGTATATTCCAACGATGGGCTTCCTCAAATGCCCTAGGTCTTCATGAGCAAGCAAGTTGGATGCACACCCACTTAGTTTCTTTTGTTGAGCTTTCATACACTTATAGCTCTTAGTGCATCCGTTGCATGGCAATCCCTACTCCTCGCATTGACATCAATTGATGGGCATCTCCATAGCCCGTTGATTAGCCGTGTCGATGTGAGACTTTCTCCTTTTTTGTCTTCTCCACATAAACCCCATCATCATATTCTATTCCACCTATAGTGCTATGTCCATGGCTCACGCTCATGTATTGCGTGAAAGTTGAAAAGGTTTGAGAACGTCAAAAGTATGAAACAATTGCTTGGCTTGTCATCAGGGTTGTGCCTGATGTGAATGCTTTGTGTGGTGAAGATGGAGCATAGCCAGACTATATGATTTGTAGGGATGAGCTTTCTTTGGCATTGTTATTTCAATAAGACATAATTGCTTGGTTGGTATGCTTGAAGTATTATTTTTTTTGTCAAATGATAGACTATTGCTTTGAATCACTTGTGTATTAATATTCATGCCATGATTAGACATATGATCAAGATTATACTAGGTAGCATTCCACATCAAAAATTATTCTTTTTATCATTTACCTACTCGAGGACGAGTAGGAATTAAGCTTGGGGATGCTGATACATCTCCGTCGTATCTATAATTTTTGATTGTTCCATGCCAATATTATTCACTTTCATATACTTTTTGGCAACTTTTTATATTATTTTTGGGACTAACATATTGATCCAGTGCCTAGTGCCAGTTCCTGTCTGTTGCATGTTTTATGTTTCGCAGAATATACATATCAAAAGGAATACAAACGGGATAAAAACGGACGGAGCGTATTTTTGGAAAATATGGAAAATTCCAGAAGAAAAATCCACACGAGACGGTGCCCGAGGTGGTCACGAGGCAGGGGGGCGCGCCTCCCCCCCGGGCGCGCCGCCTACCCACGTGAGCCCACCGTAAGGCGGTTGATGCTCTTCTTTTGCCGTAAGAAAGCTAATATTCGGAAAAAATCGCGGCGAAGGTTTCAGGCCAATCGGAGTTACGGATCTCCATATATACGCGAAACGGTGAAACAGAGCCAGAACAGAACGCAGAAACAGAGAGATAGATCCAATCTCGGAGGGGCTCTCGCCCCTCCCATGCCATGGGAGCCAAGGACCAGAGGGGAAACCCTTCTCCCATCTACGGAGAAGGTCAAGGAAGAAGAAGAAGGAGGGGGGCTCTCTCCTCCTCGCTTTCGGTGGCGTCGGAACGCCGCCGGGGGCCATCATCATCACCGTGATCTTCACCAACACCTCCGCCATATTCACCAACATCTCTGTCACCTTACCCCCTCTATCTACAGCGGTCCACTCTCCCGCAACCCGTTGTACCCTCTACTCGAACATGGTGCTTTATGCTTCATATTATTATCCAATGATGTGTTGCCATCCTATGATGTCTGAGTAGATTTTCGTTGTCCTATCGTTGGTTGGTGAATTGCTATGATTGATTTAATTTGCTTGTGGTTATGTTGCTGTCCTTTGGTGCCCATCATATGAGCGCGCGCGTGGATCACACCATAGGGTTAGTTGTATGTTGATAGGACTATGAATTGGAGGGCAAGAGTGACAGAAGCTTCAAACTAGCATAGAAATTGATGCATACGGGATTGAAGGGGGACCAATATATCTTAATGCTATGGTTGGGTTTTACCTTAATGAACGTTACTAGTTGCGGATGCTTGCTAATAGTTCCAATCATAAGTGCATAGAATTCCAAGTAAGGGATGACATGCTAGCAGTGGCCTCTCCCACATGATACTTGCTATCGGTCTAGTAAAGTAGTCAATTGCTTAAGGGACAATTTCGCCACACCTACCATCACTTTTCCACACTCGCTATATTTACTTTAGTTGTATCTTTACCTTAGCAGCCCCTAGTTTTATTTTCGTGCTCTTTACTTTCTTGCTAGCTTATCCGAAAACACCTACAAAGTCCTTCTAGTTTTATACTTGTTCTAGGTAAAGCGAACGTCAACCGTGCGTAGAGTTGTATCGATGGTCGATAGAACTTTAGGGAATATTTTTCTACCTTTAGCTCCTCGTTGGGTTCGACACTCTTACTTATCGAAAACTGTTGCGATCCCCTATACTTGTGGGTTATCAAGAACGTTCTATCAGCTAAGCTGTGATGGTGCCTTGGTGGCCATCATAGCCGATTACCCAGGCCTACTCCCTGCATCGCATGTAAGAAAAACCGGAGTCCCAAATTCCAAGAAGGATCCCCTCTCTGCACCTTACCCACCGCACACGTGTCGCGTCTTACAGGGAAGGCCATCGGGGCGTCGTGCCCAACCCGCGGCGACTCGTCAACAAGGGGCACCGAAGCCGGGTAGGCTCAAAAGGAAGGCGGTCAGGACCGAGACACCGTCACAGAGGTATGATTAAAAACCTGCTCCGTGATTATCATCTTTAAAATATAATAATGTCCGTGGTTCCTGGCAGAAAAAATGCTCGCCGGACTGTGTCTGGAGAGCCTGCCGGCCACGCCTCTGCCAGCCGGACTCAGGGGCCGGACTTAGGGGCAGAGGCTAACGCGGGGACAACGCCGGATGGTCCTCCTACAGAGGATGCAGATAGACTGTCCGCTACGAATTCCGAAGTGGAGAGCGCCATGAATCATAGGCGTCGCCGGGCCATACTCCGCGATCCTAGTTTCTCCGAAGAGGCATTCAATGCCTTCAACTCAGGAGACGCATACATCCGAGCCGCTCAAGATGGACTTTCCAGAGCCACATACCAGAATGTAAAGGATATACGGGTAAAAAAATCTGACAATTATGTATATCAGTAGCCCCTGATGTAACGCCCCGAATCCGATGCGCCAGGTGTCTTCCGTTTATTCGCCGTAGTTGCCATGTCATTTGCTCGCGTGTTGCATTTTTTCATGTCATCATCTTCATTTCATCTGCATGTTTTTCAAAACTTGCATCCGTTCAGGTTCCCTCGATTCTCTCCGTTGTCCGTTCTGAGCCCAACCACATTCGCACGCGCCCGTCGCCCCTCTCAGACCTTTTTTCGTGAGAGGGATAAAAACGTTCTCGGAATGGGCCGAGATTTTCGGAGTGGCCTTGGTATATCACCGGTAGACCGCCCGTCAAATTTCGTTCCATTTGGAGGTCGTTTGATGCCCCAACGGTTAACCAGTTAACCGAAACCCCACTTCTCTTTGCAGCCCAGCACCTCTTCACACAGCCCACCTAGCCCATCTAACCCCCTCCATGCTCTCCTCCGTTCGATCACGATCGTGTGGGCGAAAACCGCACCCCATTTGGACCTTCCTAGCTCCCTCTACCTATAAATATGCCCTCCCCCGTCCAAATCGCGGTTGAAACCCTAGCTCCTCCCTCCCCGCACCGTCGGACATGTCCGTCCGTGCTGGACGAAATCCCGCCGCCGCCTGCAGCCAATCAGATAGCGCCACCTGTCCCCACGCCTTCCCCCACCGCCGGCGGTCCGCAAAGCCCATCTGGGGCCCGCCCGGGCCCAGATCCCCGCCGCCGCCGGGCCCGAGCGCCCCGCACCTCCTCGTCGCCGCTGCCAACCTCCGCCGTCGGTGGTGCACCTCACCACGCCGGGGACCGCCGCCGCCGGTGCGCCTTGCCTCGCCTCCGCCGCCGATCGCCCGTCGCCGCGCGCCTCCGCCGTCCCGCCACTGCCCACCGGACTGCGTCGCCCTGTCACCTTCCTCGTCGCCACCGGCCGCCACGCCTCCCCGCCATTCGAGTTCGCAAGATTCGGGGCCCCAGGAGCTATCCCGCCGGCCCCTGGCCTCGCAGGCGTCGCCCCACCGCCGGTGACCCTTGCTCCGTCGCCGCTGCCCTAGTCGGGGTCGAGCAGAGGAGCCGCTCGACCCGGCCGCCCGCACCGCGCCCACGTGGGCCACATCTCCCCGCGGCACATCTCCCCCAAGCCCATCCGGCCTTCTCTGCGTTGTAGGCCGAGCCCAGTGGTGAGCTCCCATTAAACCCCGCCCATGCGTGTTTAGTTATATTGCGCCTGTTCCGTTTTTTCTAAGAACTGCCAAGTCCCTGATTTTTAACAATATGTGCTCATGTTTGCCATGCCATAACATGATGCTTGGTGCTCTGTTTTGCATGCATAATATATCAAAATGTTCACCATGAGGTGCTCTCCATTTTGTTACATTGATCCATGCTTGTTTGAGATCCTCTCGATGCCCTAATAATCGTTGCAAGAGTGCTATATGATGTTAACCTGCTGAAACTGTTGTAACTTGCTGATTTGTCAATTTTGTTACATTTTGTGTGTGCATCCTATGAGCTTGATGTCTACATGAGGATTCCGAGACTGATCGGGTCTTTCTGGGAGAAGGAATATCCTTTGTTGACCTTGAGAGCTTGTGATGGGCTAAGTTGGGACACCCTTGCAGGGTATAAACTTTTGAGAGCCGTGTCCATGGTTATGTGGCAGATGGGAATTTGTTAATGTCTGGTTGTAGAGAACTTGACACCATATTTGAATTAAAACGCATCAACCGTGTGTGTAGCCGTGATGGTCTCTTTTCAGCGGAGTCCAGGAAGTGAACACGGTTTGTGTTATGTTTGAATGTAAATAGTTTCGGGTTCACTTTTTTATCATTGCTAGCTTCACGACCGTTCTGTTGCTTCTCTTCTCGCTCTTGTTTGCGTATATTAGCCACCATATATGCTTAGTCGCTGCTGCAACCTCACCACTTATCCTTTTCATACCCATTAAGCTTTGCTAGTCTTGATACCCATGGTAATGGGATTGCTAAGTCCTCGTGGCTCACAGATTACTACAACAACAGTTGCAGGTGCAGGTTATGCGATGATCATGACGCGAGAGTGATGCTTGCTTG
>LR880968.1:46540778-46551755 GCA_904067115.1 Aegilops sharonensis | reverse complement strand
CGTAGTTGCCATGTCATTTGCTTGCGTGTTGCATTTTGCCATGTCATCATCTTCATTTCATCTACATGTTTTTCAAAACTTGCATCCGCTCGGGTTCCCTCGATTCTCTCCATTGTCCGTTCTGAGCCCAACCACATTCGCACGCGCCTGTCGCCCCTCTCAGACCTTGTTTCGTGAGCAGGATAAAAACGTTCTCGGAATGGGCCGATATTTGCCGAGTGTCCTTGGTATACCACCGGTAGACCGCCCGTCAAATTTTGTTCCATTTGGAGGTCGTTTGATGCCCCAACGGTTAACCGAGTTAACCAAAACCCCCCTTCTCTTTGCAGCCTAGCACATCTTCACACAGCCCACCTAGCCCATCTAACCCCCCTCCATGCTCTCCGTCGTTTGATCACAATCGTGTGGGCGAAAACTGTACCCATTTGGACCTTCCTAGCTCCATCTACCTATATATATGCCCTCCCCCATCCAAATCACGGTTGAAACCCTAGATCCTCCCTCCCCGCACCGCCGGACATGTCCGTCCGCGCCAGACGAAATCCCGCCGCTGCCCGCAGCCAATCAGATGGCGCGACCTATCCCCGTGCCTTTCCCCACCGCCGGCGGCCCGCGAAGCCCATCTGGGGCCCACCCGGGCCCAGATCTCCGCCGCCGCCGAGCCCGAGCGCCCCGCGCCTCCTCATCGGCGCCGACAACCTCCGCCGTCGCTGGCGCGCCTCGCTTCGCCAGCAACCGCCGCTGCCGGTGCGCCGTGCCTCGCCTCCGCCGCCGAGTGCCCGTCGCCGCGCGCCTTCGCCGTACCGCCAGCACCCGCCGGACAGCGTCGCCCCGCCGCCTTCCTCGTCGCCACCGGCCGCCACGCCTCCCCGCCGTCCGAGTTCGCCGCGCCGCCGCCTCCACGCCCCTGCAGGTGCTCAAGCCCGCGCGCCCCTTCGCCGGATCCCGTCCCAGCGCCTCCTCCTCTCCGCCGGCGACCAGATCCGGCCGAGGCTCACCAAATCCGGGAGCCCAGGAGCCATCCCCGCCGGCCCCTGGCCTCGCCGGCGTCGACCCCCCGCCGGTGACCCTTGCTCCTCCGCCGTCGCCCTTGTCGGGGTCGAGCGGAGGAGCCGCTCGACCCGGCCGCCCGCACCGCGCCCACGTGGGTCACATCTCCCCGCGGCACATCTCCCCCAAGCCCAGCCAGCCTTCTCCATGTACTGGGCCGAGCCCAGTGGTGAGCGCCCGTTAAACCCCGCCCATGCGTATTTTAGTTATATTGCGCAAGTTCCATTTTTCTTCTAAAAACTGCCAAGTCCCTGATTTTTAACAATATGTGCTCATGTTTGCCATGCCATAACTTGATTCTCGGAGATCCGTTTTGCATCCAAAATATATTGAAATGTTCACCATGAGGTGATCTTCATTTTGTTCCATCGAGCCATGCTCGTTTGAGATCACCGGCATGCCCTAATCATCGTTTCAAGAGTGCTATATGATGTTAACCTGCTGAAACTGCTGTAACTTGCTGATTTGTTATTTTTGTTGCATTTTGTGTGTGCATCCTATGAGCTTGATGTCTACATGAGTTTTGAGCTACATCGCGCCATCCTCACAGTGGTGCAATCCACATATTTTTGTGTGTCTTGTAGTGAGTGCATCAAGCTCGGGAAGTAGGGTACTTGTTGTTACTGTTTTGCTAGGCTGAATCTGTTATATCATGGTGCTATGTAAACCTGCTGCTACAAGTCTTTCTATGCATAATCTGGAGATGTTCACTAAGGATGTTTTGTTATACATGTCATACTCTATCCATCCATGCCCTTGTTTGCATTTATAGCCTGCTGTAGTTTGTTGTAATCTTGCTCTCCAATTGCTAAATAATGTTTCTGTCAGCCTTTTAACATGAAGTTCAGTTTTGCCATGTGCCTTGCGAGTGATCTATGCACCCTATGAACTTGCTCTTGCCATTCATACCTTCATAAATATGTCATCTTACTGTTGGTCACCTTTTCATGCCATGAAATGCTTTGTAATGAGTAGTACAAGCTCACCAACATGCCTACTTATTGTTGTTCCTGCCATGTACTGTTATTCTGAACCCGTCATATTATTTGCCATGTTTTCATTAATCCTACCATCTTTTCTGTTGATCTTTGGAATTAGTTCAGAAAGGGAGTTTTTTTATTTGTATTTAGTATTAGCATTGCATGCTCTATTGTGCCATGATAGTAAGGGAGTCTGTAAACTGTTATTATTTGCAATCTTGCCATGTCCTTTTGAGCATATTATGGTGTTTTCTGGAGATAGCTCAGTGTTCATGTTTTGTCATGCTTTACCTGTACATCACATACATGTGTTTGGTTTTAATGTTGAGGTGATGTAGCATGTTGTTATGAGGCTTGCAAGATACCTAGTTGCTGTTTTTGACAGATTGTTGTTATATCTTGTTCGGAGTGTATGTGTTGCACCGTTGCTCCGTTTGGAGTGTGCTCTATATGAAACTTGCTTAGAATTCCATGTAGTTTCATCATGCCATGTTGCATCCATGTTTTGAGTGTGTTTGATTGATGTTTGAATGTGTTTTGAATCAATGCCATGTTTAACTTGTTTTGCTCATATCTTTTAGACCGTAGCTCCGAATTAAATGAACTTTCTATGTAATTTGACTAGAATTTCGTGTAGATCATCTTGATGCATATTAACTTGATGTTTAACAACTTGAACATAAGGTTTATACAGATCAGTACCAAATACTAAATTTGCATATGAGGTCTTACCGGAATTGTTATATGTTGTACCCGGCCTCATTTAAACTTGCTTTGATGTGCTGCTCTTGTATGCATCATCTCTTGCTATGAGTAACTTCATGTAGCCTTGTCATGCATCATACTTGGTTGAGCATCATGTCATCTCTATGTGTTGTGTGTTTACCTTGTTATTTGCTTCTTTCCGGTTGTGCTCCTTCTCGTTAGTTCCTGTTTCGTTGCGATCGTGAGGATTCGTTCGTCTACGCTTGGTTCATCTTCGTGGTTTCATCTTCTTCATGGACTCGTTCTTCTTCCTAGCGGGATTTGAGGCAAGATGATCGTCACCTTGGATCTCACTACTATCATTGCTATGCTAGTTGCTTCGTTCTATCGCTATGCTGCGCTACCTATCACTTGTTCATAAAGCCTCCCAAATTGCCATGTCAGCCTCTAACCTTTTACAACCTTCCTACCAAACCGTTGCTTGGCTATGTTACCGCTTTTTCTCAGCCCCTTTTATAGCGTTGTTAGTTGCAAATGAAGTTGAAGATTGCTCCATGAGGGACAGGATTATGTTTGGATATGACAATATCTCTTATTTAATTAATGCACCTATATACTTCGTAAATGATGGAAGGCTCTGCCTTATGCCTAGTGTTTTGTTCCACTCTTGCCGCCCTAGTTTCCGTCATACCGGTGTTATGTTCCTTGATTTTGCGTTCCTTACGCGGTTGGGTGATTTATGGGACCCCCTTGATAGTTCTCTTTGAATAGAACTCCTCCAGCAAGGCCCAACCTTGGTTTTACCATTTGCTTACCTAAGACTTTTTCCCTTGGGTTTCCGGAGCCCGAGGGTCATCTTTGTTTAACATCCCCAGCCCCCGGGGCCAGTGCTCCTTCGAGTGTTGGTCCGAACCGAGCAACCTGCGGGGCCACCTCGGGGAAACTTGAGGGCTGGTTTTACTCATAGCTTGACTTATCCGGTGTGCCCTGAGAACGAGATATGTGCAGCTCCTATCAGGATTTGTTGGCACATTCGGGCGGCTTTGCTGGTCTTGTTTTACCATTGTCGAAATGTCTTGTAACCGGGATTCCGAGACTGATCGGGACTTCCTGGGAGAAGGAATATGCTTCATTGACCGTGAGAGCTTGTGATGGGATAAGTTGGGACACCCCTGCAGGGTATAAAATTTTGAGAGCCGTGCCCGCGGTTATGTGGCAGATGGGAATTAGTTAATGTCCGGTTGTAGAGAATTTGACACCAGATTCGAATTAAAACGCATCAACCGCGTGTGTAGCCGTGATGGTCTCTTTTCGGTGGAGTCCAGGAAGTGAACACAGTTTGTGTTATGTTTGAACGTAATTAGTTTCAGGATCACTTCTTGATCATTGCTAGCTTCACGACTATTCCGTTGCTTCTCTTGTCGCTCTTGTTTGCGTATGTTAGCCACCATATATGCTTAGTCGATGCTGCAACCTCACCACTTATCCTTTTCATACCTATTAAGCTTTGCTAGTCTTGATACCCATGGTAATGGGATTGTTGAGTCCTCGTGGCTCACATATTACTACAACAACAGTTGCACGTGCAGGTTAGGTGATGATCATGACGCGAGAGCGATGCTTGCTTGTCTTGGAGTTCTTCTTCTGCTTCTTCTTCGATCGGGGGATAGGTTCCTGGTCGGCAGCCTGGGCTACCAGGGTGGATCTCGTTTGAGTTTCTGTTTGTGTTTCATCCGTAGTGGGATGTTGCTCTTATGTATTGTGTTGTTGAATTCGTGTGGCATTGTTTGCCTCGTGTATGTATCCCCAACTATTATGTAATGGTACGATGTAATGATATCCACCTTGCAAAAGCGTCTCCAATATGCGCTTGTATCCTTGGTGGGACCTTCGAGTTGCTTTAGGATAGGGTCACATATTGGGCGTGACAAGTTTGTCGTGGAATTGTCACGGCAGATGTCCTCTTGCAAGGACTTAATCGTGGCGCCATCGCAACTAGGAAACTTAAAGGGGTTAATCGGGACAAAGGACACGAGAGGGTTTATACTAGTTCGGCTCCTTACGGTGAAGGGAAGCCTACGTCTAGTTGGGTTGGTATTGCCTGAGGTTTCGATGACCAGGGAGCGAGATACGCTATGCCCGGTTCTCGAAGGATTGTTTCTTGCCCTAAGCCGCCGGCGGGTCGTCCCCTTATATACACGGGTTGACGCCCTGCGGCTTACGGAGTCTCGGCCGGCTCATAAACGGTCTCCGGCTCGGTGACTAGTCAAGTCTACCTTATGATACAAGTCATGCCATTATGGCGGTTTACTACAACGGGCCTTAAGTCGCCTGTGGGCCTTACGCCCCTTGTTGAGACGCCATCTTCATGCTTGGACTTGGGCTTCTGTCTGGTAACTCTTTACGTAACCCGGCCCCTCCTGGGCGGCTTCCACAAATAGTTATATCCCTAACATTAGGCCCCAGATTGATTTGAACCTGCTCATGTCAATCTTAAAATAACTTAAAACATAAATCTTCAGTCTTCGGACTGCGCAAAAAGACTTTCTTTAACCCGGCGTGACGTCACTCTTTGGATCCGTGTTACTCCGTCATGACGTCATCTTTCCCTTTATCCCGCCGAATCGGCCCAACGGATCTTTGTATTTATTGCCCGTTCCGAGAATCGAGGCGTCGGGGCCGCTGGATAGTAATTCTTATCTCCTTGTTTCCCATGCCGTCTCGGTTATCCTCTCCCTATAAATAGGCGAGACTTTAGGTCTTTCCTTCTTCTCCTTCCAGTCGTCTTCTTCCTCTCTTCTCTGTCACCCAAGCTCCGCCGCCGCCGCCGTCGAACCCCTCGTCTTCATCGACCTTGGCCGCTGCATCAACTTGAATCCGACCAGAGAACGGCAGCGCCCCTCCGCAGCAGATCCAGTACTATAAGTTTCCCCTTTCTGCATCTTGTATCTATGCTAGGGTTGATAGTTCTTCTGTACAGTTCGCATTTCATCCCCTGTTCTTCGTATTTCCTCTGCCGGGGCTTCTTTTGATCCCACCGTATCATAAATCTCGTGTGGTACTTATTCCGCATCCATTTTATATACTAGCAGATCTTCTTTTCTTGCAAAGAATCCTCATTAGGATGCATGAACTCCTCTGTATCATGTTTTAGGTCTAGAAATTTTTCCTTTCTGAACAACCATTTGATCCAAAATAACAGTTGTAACTTATGAAATCTGTTCTTATCACCCAGAACATTTCTTATGTTAAATGCCTTCAACATAACTGTTCAAATGTCCGGTTTAAACACATCCCACTTGGTCTGTAAACCTTGGCACCTTCTCAGGTCTTTAAAACTTTTGAACTGTCGCTAACACTTGTGGCGGCTTAAATAATGCTGCCCAAATATCCTTATGTCATTAGGCCCCTTTAAGCCGCTACCATTCATCAATTTGAATATCTTCTTCCGGGTTAAAATTTAAGTCGTAACTTCTTATTTTGCAATAGGCCAATCTGTTGTCATGGCGCCTAAGCCAACCAAAGCTCCTGTAACCTGCAACTGGGTCCCATCCACTGTCACCAAAAGCAAGCTGGCTGAATTTGTGAAGTCTGGTCACTTGCCGAAAAAAGAAGTCATGTCTTATCGTGTTCCTGACCCATCCGAGGAAAAGCCTCAACCAAAAGACGGGGAAGTGATAGTTTTCACGGATCACATGAACCGGGGATTCCCCTCCCGGCTCAAAATTTTTCAGAGAAGTTCTGAATTTCTTTGACCTTAGACCGCAAGACATCGGGCCCAATTCCGTGTCAAATCTCTGCAATTTTCAAGTTTTCTGCGAAGTGTACCTGGGAGAAGAACCAAATCTGCTTCTGTTCAGAGAACTTTTTTTATTTGAACCGGCAAAACGAACGTGCCAACGGGCCTAGTCTTGAACTTGGCGGCATCTCCATCCAGCGCCGAAGAGATTGTCTTTTCCCTTATGCTGAGCTGCCAAGTCACCCGAAGGACTGGAACCAGACGTGGTTCTACTGCCAAGATACATCACCGGCTGATGAGAAGCCACTGCCCGGCTTTCGCGCCCTGCGTCTCGAATCCAATCATCCGCTGGCAGATAAGTTATCCGCTTTGGAACGCCTGCCTCTCAACCCCACCATCAAGAAGATCAAAGCTCTTCTAGGGAACGGTTTAAATGGCATCGATCTGGTTTGAGTCTGGGTCACCTGGCGGATACTACCATTAAGCCGCCGTTCCGGCTTAATGTGTACTTATACAGGCGAAAAGGATGACTCGATGCGCCATAGCTCTGACGACTTATCAGACGATGCGGTAGATGCTACAGTCCAATCTCTGTTGAAGGAAGGTATTGTAACCAGTAATGCCTTCGGCTTACTTCCCTTCTGTAAGAAGAACCTGGCTCCTGCGGTAAGTTACTAGTCTTCACAAATACTCTTTTATATGTTACCTTCTTATACTTATGATTCTTTATTTGTTTCCACAGGCCGGTGATGATTTCTGGAAGGTCAAGTATGATCATGAGGCTGCTAAACAGGCCAGGGCGGCCAAGAAGACTGAAAGAAAAACCGCCAGGACGGGAACCTCTAAGAAGAAGAAACCCAGCGCCTCTGATATGTTTAAATTGGATGACTCTTCTTCAGATGAGGAAGAGGTAATCTTCTTCAATTTCCATTAACTCCTTTTCCATTATTTTTACTGATATTTGATCCTTTCAGGAGGATACTTGAAACAGTCAAGCAGCTGGCGGAGAGGTAACTATAATTTCCTCCGACTCAGAGCCTTTGCCAACACAAAAAATCCGAAGGGTGACCCGAAAAGTAAGGTTTTCACACCCTCTAGCTTACCAAGATACTCAATTTCTTTTGAAGCAACAACAACTTGAGAACCGGAGGCAAACTCGGGCCACTCAAGACGCAGAACTCTCCTCCGGCTTACCCGATATAACCAGGAAGCGTCGAACTGAGGTCATCTCTGCTTTGCGTTCGGTTTATCCTTTGGCAGGTTTATTTCGTCGACCCCTCAATTCATCTGACTCCAATTATCAGGATACCTCTCCGTCTTCCGGCGAGTCGATGCAATCAAACATGCTGGCTTTTAAAACAGCTCCCGGGTAATGCCACCTTTCTTACTTTAAGTTTTTCCATACTTATTCGTTGGTACTCATCCTTCCACTTTGACTGACAGCCTGCAAGTGAAGCCTAGCAAGAAGGCCAAAAAGAATAATTTGTTCCGAGACCCGGTGGTCACTGAACCGGCCATTGACTCATACGTTCCTGATAGCTCCACTCATCAGCCACCGCCTGAACCGGCTTTTGACATTCCGGTGTCAACCTCTGACCCGCCTGCAGAAGACGTTGTCCATGATTCTGATAAACCGGAAATTCCTAGCCGGGCCAGCCTACTGTCCTTGCTCGATGCACTGCCAAGGAGGAGTATGCCCAACGTCGGAAAACCAAACAGGACATCACTGATTATACTCACCTAAGCATTGGTGATATAGTCTCGGGCTATTTGAACCAAGTGCACAATAGTCGTGACCTGGAAATTGACATGGTGAAGCAAATACAACATAAATCTGAGGTATACCTTTAACCTTACTTACTGTATCAGCCCCCAAGTCTATTGCTTATGAATGAATATGTTGTAGACTTAGAAATCTACTTACTGTTAGTTTTGTCCGGCTTAAACTGAACATATTTAACTCGGTGATAGCATGAAACTTTGAATTTGGGTAACACATTAGCCCCCAAGTGTCAAGTGCCTTTACTTGTAAAGTGCTTGAGACTTAATATACATGACCCGGTAAAATAGGTTTAAGAATTCTTTAAGCATACATTAGCCCCCAAGTGCCAAGTATCTTTACTTGTAAAGTGTTTGGGACTTGAATGTAATCTTACCGTGATTCTTACCATAACCTGATGTCGATGTAGGCCGCCATAAGTCAATTTGAGGCGGAGATTGCTGATCTGAAGAGTCGGTTGAAAACCCAAGAGCTTGAAACTCAAAAAGCCAACTCCAAGTTTGAATTCACTGTCTCCGAACAAGAGAAACTGAAGAAAAATTTTGAATCAGAGAAGAAAACTTGGGTTGAGGAGAGGGCTTCACTGGTGACTCGGGCTGAAACAGCAAAGGCATCTCTTGCCGAGGCAACCGCCGAGCTGTCCGGCTTAAAGCGCTAGATATCTCAAATGGTCTCAGCAATCTTTGGTAAGTTACGATGTATAACTCTGAATATCACAATGGTTCCTTCGATGTCTATTTTAATTGTTAACTCCGGCTCACCTAATATGTATAAACACAGGCCCCAGGAGCACGAACCTTAAGCAGAATATGCTGGTCAAGCTGAAGGCGGTGTACACTCTGGTGGAACAACTATACACCGGGTCACAACGTGCTTTAGCCGTTGTGGCTTTATCAAATGACGCTCCTTATCTCCTGCAAGTTGTACTCAAGCGGCTTGTCGTGTTACCTCAACGGATTCAGGAGTTAAGGCGAGCATCTGGTAGAGCCGGGGCCATAGCCGCTTTAAGCCGGGCCAAAGCATTGGCTCCAGAGCTAGACTTAAACGATGTTGCTCTTGGATACCCCAGCTTAAAGGAGGACGGCTCTGCATTCGGTCAATCAGACTTCACCACCTGTGTGAGAGTCGTACGTCATGTGGCCACCATCATCGGCAACGATATTGATCTTACAAAGTACCAGCTAGGTTATGACAACGAGAACCGGAGGATTCCAACTCCGCATTATGATGACGTCAGCCTGATCCCTCCAACTCGTAAGCATACCTTTGCTCCTGAAGTTGACCCGGCCAGTTTAATAGATGATGAGGCTGAATTTGAAGCCTTAAGCGGCATTGACTGGACCTCGTCAACCTTCCAGGACAAAGCAACCGAAGGAGATGCGGGGAAGGATAACCCGGAGTCATCAAGCCAGCCGGAGGAATGAGCCGCCAGATGTGTTATGAATTTTACAAAACAATGCTTCATTATTCAGACTCGTGGAGTCTTGTAATAGGGTAGAAAAACTTCTTAACTCTGCCATGCCTTCACGCATGTTTTGCGGTGCTTAACAATGTCTCAAGCCGCCAGCAATGTGTACTGCCGGCTTGCTTGAATCATCCAAAAGCTTTCTGCTTTACCCTGTGTATAAAACAAAAACTTCCTGTGGCATCTCACCACATCCGGGGTCATGTAAGATAACATTAACCCGGAGTGGGAACCAAAACATCATAAGTATCAGCCGGTTTAAGGCGCACCTTACCGGCTTACTTGATTCCAAAAAAGCAGACAGTTATACTTAACTTCTGAAAATTGGCACATATAATGTTTACCTGGCCCTAAGTATTATTTATTCTTATAGAATAAAGTGAACCTAATTTTCAAAGGCCTCTAATTCGAATACGATCAGTAGAACCGTTCCAGAGGGGTTAAGCTAAGATTCCGATACGATCATATAGCCCGCAATGGCTTTGGCGATGCCGATCAAATGGGTATCGACAGCTATGTTCTCTTTGGTTCGAATACGACCTATGTTTGAACAGGAAGCCCCCAAGTGACCATGAGAGTTGTTTAATGACGCTGATTCGAATACGATCCACGTCAGGCCCAAAGAGGTTAAGCTATGATTCAAATATGATCAAGAAGCCCCCAAGTGGGTTCGGCAGTGTGCCAATCAATTGGGTATCGACAGCTATGTTCTCTTTGGTTCGAATACGACCTATGTTTGAACTAGAAGCCCCCAAATGACCATGGCTTGATTCAGATATGATCATAAGCCAGACCAAAGGGAAAACCGGATTCAGATATGATCTGCTCCCTGTTAGTCGTTTCCATCACCTGGTAAAGAAGACACATAAACCTTGTAGGATGGAAAAGAAAGAGGTCCTGCTTTATTGCTGTAACATCCCAAATTTCCTATTTGGAATGTTTTACAATTATAGATAAGCATCCTATGCATCCTGTTTGAATTTGAATGCCATTTGAAGTTTCAGAGAATTTTGAGTTTTGAATTTGAATTTCAAACTTTGGCATGTGGGAATCATTTCAAAAACTAAGCCTGATAAATACTTGATCAAAAGTATGAGAGGAGCAAACATGACACTCCAAAAATATCAGAGGAAACAATGCCAAAAGTTTTGGAATTCAAATCTGAATTTTATTTGAATTTGAAAAAAATAGATTTTTATGAAGTTTGGATTTTGCCTTTGGAAAAATGTTCAAATGAAAGGGAATATTCCCCTGATCA
>LR880968.1:46451777-46465565 GCA_904067115.1 Aegilops sharonensis | reverse complement strand
TTAATATAAATTTAACCCACATAAGAACTAATTTTTTATTTAACATTTTATTTATAAAATAAAATAGTGGGAATTAGTGACATAACAATCAACAATCAATTTGCATGACATAATAATCACTGACACTCGAGTGTTTCTAACTTCCATTAAGTTATTAAAAAACAGATTGGCATCGTTGCAGATTACAGTGGCATCGATACTCAATAGGCATCCATGGGGCTTATGTTAAACTGGAATAATCCCTGAAGGCAACGTACCATCAAGATTGTTCTCGCGTATATTTATGACGCCAGTTAGGTTGTTTGCTTAAAATTTTCTAATCAATAGGGGAAATATATATTAGTGATAAGGCAATAAGTTAATCGTATACATTGCGTTATAATTTTTCTGTTCAACTGTATGTTTATTGATCCTCCTTGTTAGAATATCATCAAACAGAGCATGAGCTTCTTGTTGTTTATAATAACCACATAAATTTCTATAGTTCAGTAGAGCACTACTTACCACCTCGTATAATTATAAAAAAACTATCAGTTGAACTGGAGATGAATATAATACAGTAGAAGTCAAAACAGTTGAAATAGTTCTTTGAATACTCATATTACAAAACAAAATACGTGTGTATATCTATATGGCTCCGTAATAAACTGGTATGAAAGAACATCAACTATGATACCGAACTGGCCATGGTTCTGATGTGGAATTGGCACTGTTTAATCTGGCGGAACAAATATGATGAATGCTCGAGTTAGATAAAAATCAGAATCCTTTATTTTTTTTCTTTCCTTATAGCAAATAAAGAACCAATTAGCGCAGTAGGAATAGCTCAGTACATTTCATTAGTGCATTCAGATAAATACATACCACATTGTCCTTCCATCTATCATATGTGATGATCACGTATGTTAGTTACGGAACGTTTATGTGCTCTACATCAGCACTGAAACATTATGCAATTCAAGGGTAGGAATTGACAACCTCATGCATTTCCTAGAGAACCTAACAACCAAATCAGAATAGAACCTGAGAACACATCGATATGATAGTAGACCTCTGAACCAACTCATCTGGGTAGTCAGAAAACATTGTAATCTGAAAGAAGGAACATCAACCAAGGCTATCTAGTGGTAAGAAAGGAATAGCTCTGAACATGTATATCACCCGGAGACACGCTGCACATCAGCTCCTATATTAAACAGCTGAGGCGGCATAAAGACTTGCAAAAAAGAATATGTATTTACTTGATGTAGAGGTCAAATGGATTTTCTAAAAGCAAAGTCGACAGAGAACTGACTTGATATAACCACTATAGAATAAGATCATTAAATAAATTCTTCGTCTGCTACTTGATGTTAATTGCACAGTCAAAATGTCCAATCAGGAAATGAAACAGTAGCACGTCACCTTCATGGATAAGGCATGCAAAACAGTGATTATATGTGGTAGTAGCTTGGAGCGATGAAAATGGTGGATCTATCTGCAAGATCACCACCTCAGCTATGGTTCACGTTCACCATACAATAAAAGAACCATGTTGACATGAAATTGTACAACTCAAGTACTCGTTCATCAGTATCTGGAAATTTTATATGTATAGGAAGCTATCATAAGTCTAGGAATTGTATACCTTTGTTTATTACTAAAATGCCAAATAATTTGATATTTAGTACAATGCATAAAATTATGAGTTTTGAAATATTAAAAAACTATATAGCATCCAAATCCTTTAGATAGGAAAACAGTAATTTATTCCTTGGCAATCCTTAACAACAAAGGTTCACCCTATATTCTTCCAGCATGACCCATGCTACGCTACTGGATTTGGCTTGAGGCTGCACGCACACAGGTTTCTAGCCGATGTTAAGCAACATGGCATCACATTGTAGTGTACTGTATTTCTTTGGTTAACCTACATTAAGTAGTCCCTATTGCTGGCTTTATGTTTGATAGGATCAAGACCATCCTAGCTGAATCTGCTCCGTTGCACTTCCACTGCAATACAATCACGGATCTAGAGAAGTACGCTCATGGATAGGCATGTTAATTTCGTAGTATTTTTTTCTTGATATCACGATATGTATGAAAATAATCGGCACATTCAATGAATTTTCAGGAAAGGTGACTTGCCTATGGATTTTCAGAACCGAGGACAAACTCGACAACATGTTCTTTGCATCGGAGAGGTAAATCGCCGTGCTTTGCATCATCTAGTTCCCTAGTGGGGAATGCACCAAAGTTACCGAAGCATCACAGTCTATTTAAAACACCATCCGGACACCTCAACGGCTCGTCCTAAGTCTGCATCAACCATGACCATCAGGACACTTCACTGGCTCATCCTAGATTGCAGTCATGACCACGGCAGTGTCATGTTGGACTCTTTTCCCATGTGGCTCTGCACATCCTCTTTGATCTACATAGGTGGAGGGGTAGGAGCGAGGGGATAGGACCATGATAAGGTGATGGAGATGATCCGTCCCTGCCACTCTGTTGCATCAACTATCATGCATAGGTAAATTCATCTGTTGGCCAACAATAGATGATGGATTCCTGCATGGCCAGAACTTGAAAGCTCATGATATTGAAGATTCCCATGGTCTTGGAGAGGAATATGATCACAGCTAGAGAAGATGGATTGGATCATACCTTGTTTTCTAGATGAATTCCAGCATGAGGAACAGTCAAGGCGCTGATGGCATGAAGAAAAGAAGCGGCACCCTGCAGTAGCACCAAATCCCCGTCGTATTGTTTCAAGACTTCTTCTCTCACGGAATCAACCAAACTGCTCCTCATATGAGTTGGGGTGAGAAGAACACGTATAGGGGGTGAAGGGCACCTTCAGGACATAGAAGATGGCAACGCCAGACAGCCCATGATGCCATGGAGATGGGAGATGAGGAGATGGCAGATTGGATCGATTGAGAGATTTTTAGTTTCTCTTTTTCCTGAATAACCGGGTCGAGATGCCTAGATGGTCGCAAGACAGGGAGGCTCCGGAGACGTACGCATGGGGAGGGTAAAACACTGCAAGGCTACATATCGACCGCACTCAGATCACGATTACCTTCTCTCAAGTCATTGCCTTATTTGAATCAACCTCCTATAGAAACACAACTTGTCTCCATTAGGAATTAGTGTACTACTACCTTATTTGGAGACAGTCAACCTTTTATTTTCCTTGCATTGCACGTACATGCANTTGGATCATACCTTGTTTTCTAGATGAATTCCAGCATGAGGAACAGTCAAGGCGCTGATGGCATGAAGAAAAGAAGCGGCACCCTGCAGTAGCACCAAATCCCCGTCGTATTGTTTCAAGACTTCTTCTCTCACGGAATCAACCAAACTGCTCCTCATATGAGTTGGGGTGAGAAGAACACGTATAGGGGGTGAAGGGCACCTTCAGGACATAGAAGATGGCAACGCCAGACAGCCCATGATGCCATGGAGATGGGAGATGAGGAGATGGCAGATTGGATCGATTGAGAGATTTTTAGTTTCTCTTTTTCCTGAATAACCGGGTCGAGATGCCTAGATGGTCGCAAGACAGGGAGGCTCCGGAGACGTACGCATGGGGAGGGTAAAACACTGCAAGGCTACATATCGACCGCACTCAGATCACGATTACCTTCTCTCAAGTCATTGCCTTATTTGAATCAACCTCCTATAGAAACACAACTTGTCTCCATTAGGAATTAGTGTACTACTACCTTATTTGGAGACAGTAAACCTTTTATTTTCCTTGCATTGCACGTACATGCAATCAGATCACGATTATCCTTTTTTTAAATTTTTCTAAAACTATATGTGTCTATGCTTGAGTCGGTCACAGTTTTACACGTGACCATATATCACCACATGATCTCCCTTTATTCTTTCCAACTTATTTGACGCACCTCGTACGTGTCAGTTCAATATAGTGTAACTTTTTCCATGTAACGTAATATCTTTAAATCTCAGCCGTAAACATTACTGATCAACGATGTATATTATTTGAGATTATGTGGAAGAACGTGGTGTCTTATTTTACTTCTGTTTTAATTATATAATAGATAGATAGATAGATAGATGCCGTAGTTACAACGGATTTCAACTCAGCGTTCGGATGGAAGTTCGGCCCCGAGCATCTTCAGCGCAAGTAGGATCAATCCCCGTGTTCGTGTGGTGCCGTTACACCGTCGGCGGCTCGTGGTGGTCATCACCGATCGATTCGACGCACAGATGGTTGTCAACTCCAGAGAATCAATCCTGCAGGTTTGTCAAAAAGAGGGCTAAAAGGTCCACATCATTTCTTCAAAGTCAGCTGAGCGGTGAAGGCGCTGTTGAAATTTTAGCACTACGCTTTCAGACAAATAAATAAGTGCAAGACGGTATGACCAGATTACATTATATCTGATGGAAGAAGTTGCTGCTTGGAAACCATAACTCGAACCAGTATCACTACCGGACTCGCGGGCTATGCCTACGGCCCAGGGTGTAGATCACGTCAGCGTAGTTGTGTCAGACCGTCGGCGTAGTTTTGCCGTCGGCATAGGAGCGTATGCCGACGGCCGTGGGGCAGCCGTCGGCATAGTTTAGCCGTCGGCGTTGTTTTTCCGTCTGACGGCAACGGACGGCACCGTCAAAACCGCTGGCGACTCAGGAGAAGACACGTGGCAGAGATATGCCTACGGCAAAGCCGTCGGCATAGACATCTATGCCGACGGCTTTGCCATAGGCATATCTCTGCCACGGTCGTCCCCTGGCTCGGCCTGGCGGCAGGGCTATGCCTACGGCAAAGCCGTCAGCATAGATTTACATCTATGCCGCATATCTCTGCCACGTGGCACCTCCTGGTGGCTCCTGAGCGTATATATGCCGACGGCTTTGTCGTAGGCATAGTTTTTTTTCCCGTTTTCTCTTTTTCAATTCATTTGACAGCATTTCAAAGCAGAGTAATATGAAATATGATAGTTCATCATCATCATTTAAACATAATCAAGCTCATCATCTAAAGATCATCACCGGCGAAAGTTCACGAACATAAAAGTAGTGCAAGACATGAAACATCATAAAAGTTGAAACATGAAAGGCATGGCACAACGGCCGCATACACGGAATCATCATCGACATCAAGCACCACCGAGTCCACCTCCGCCAAAACCACCACCAACACCGAGTCCACCTCCGCCAAAACCACCACCACCAAGTCCACCTCCGCCAAAACCGCCACCGCCAAGTCCACCTCCACCATCACTCTGCCAGATCGGAGTGACTGGGGTCGACGGAGCAGGAGTCGAGCCACCGGTCCCCTACATGTTTGAGACAAGATTCTAACGGTAAATATGACATGATAGTGTTGAATGAACGAGAACTAGTTTGTCAGTAGTTAGGCAAATGTACTAACCGGAGTATCACCGCCTAGTGCCAGCCATTCCTCGAACGTGGGAATGTGTGGGGCGTCTCCCGCGGGTGGTGGTGGGGGTCCAACTTGTGGTGGCTCCGTGCGGTTAGTCCAAGACGCCAACATAGCCTGGATGTTAGTTAAACAAGCAAACTAGAAAGTCAGAAGGAATGAAAGTGCAAATTTGAGCTTGGTTTTAAGAGGGCAAAACTAACCGCCATCACTTGACGGCTGTAATCATCGTTTGCTTTCACTCGTTGCAAGTACTCCCTCACCTCAATATGCCTATGCTCGAGAAAGGCCTGATATGCCTACAAATTTGAGGTTGTTTCTAAGTGGGTAGTGCTGAAAATAAACTAAGAAAGATAGAGACAAAGAAGATAAGGGAAAGTACTTACATCACGCTAGCGGACTAAGGGAGGCTGCGAACGCCCCGTACTCTCTAACGGGCTCGGGTTGGTAGCTCGAAGCCGTGTGTACGAGATCGACGGAGTGATCAAGCCATCAAAACACGGATACCGGCCATGGGACTTACCCTGGATGGCCACCACCGCCGTGTCGTCGATCTGAGACTGGGCGACCTCAGGAACGGGAACATCCGGATGCAACTTCTGATAGTTCTGAGTGTAAGACTCCAGGTGCTGCTCGGTTTTGCCGTAGTACTGGCTCTCGCCCTCCTTGCGATCACGCCGCTCGCGGGCCAGCTTCCACGACTCCATGTCTGAGAGCGGCCTCTGCAGCTTGTCCTCCTGCAACGTCAAACAGAAGTTAGCCATACATAAGAACATGACGGTAAAGAAAAACAAAAATGCATCATGCATATAGATATACCTTCATGGCCTTGAAGCCCCAGTGGTTCCTGTTTCCTTGGCCGTGTGTCCCGTCTTTTCCACGGTTAGCCCGGGCCTTGATGCTCTTGGCAGCAAACTCTGCATCGTCACCGACCCACCTATCCACCAAACTCGCCCATCCGTCATGCCTTCCATAGCACCAACGAGGAACAACCTATGCAAATTTTGGAAGCATGACATGTGAGCATGAAACATATAGTTGACTGCTTGAAACAATGAAAAGTCAGTAATAGTTACCATCATGAACTACTCCCTGCTCATGGTAAGTTTTTGCTTCTGTGCTTGAGTTTTGGTCATCTTTTGGTGCAGGTAGATGTGGTAGTACTGCGAGACGGCAACCCAACGCACCTCGTACTGCAACTGACGAGCTTTCTTCTTCGCAGCCGCAAGTAAGACCATGTCGGCTTTGGCCTTGTGCTCATCAAGAACTCTATAGAGTTGCTGCAATCATGCATAAACCAGAAGCAAACAAGGCATGAGTTGAATGACTCAATGATAAACTATGAACGAAACTAAAGACAAGTGATTCAGCATAGAACTTACCCAAAATTTGGTGATCACGGCCTTAGCGGCCGTCCCGTACTCCGCGTTTCTGCAAGCCTCGTAGTGGGCCCAGCTTGTGGCCAAAACACGCAGCTGCGGGTCCCTGTCTGGCCGTGGGCAGAATAGGCCAGGCCAAAACTCCTTCAACAGGACAGTGATAAGGCCGTTCGGTTTACGGCCCCCTCCGCGAAGGATCCAGTTACTGCAAAAGAATCAAAGGATTGCCATGTGTAGAATAAGAAAATGTTGTCATGTGTTGAAAATATGATTGAGATGCACTTACTCTGTCCCCACAGGTTCAATGAGCCACTTGTGCGCCTCGATAGAAGGTGGTGGAGGTACTCCGGCATTACCACGCAGCCACCCCTGCGGAGCACCCGGTGGCAAGTCACCCCACAACTCGGGGTCAACCTCCCCTCCACCCTCCTCGCCCTCCTCCTCACCCTCCTCCTTCTCGGCCTCCTCCTCCTCGGCCTACTCCTCCTCGCCATCAGGAACATACTCCTCCTCCTCAGACTCAGAACCTGCCTCGGCATAGGAGGGCATCGAAGAAGACCCTCCTATTTCGGACACGGCCCGGAGTTTTTTGGCCCGGTTGCCTCTCCCCCCTCCTCGTCCTGTAGGGGCTCTCCCCCCACCCCCTCCTCCTCTAGGGTCTCCTCCCCCGACCCCTCCACCTCCCTGTGAGGTGCCATCGTCGCGTAGTCGGGAGGGAACCTTGTGGGCTCGTCCACTCCGAGTAAGTCCTCCTTTGAGTTTACTGAGGAAACTGGCACCGCTGGACTTGCCCATGATTAGCAAACCTGCATTGAGAAGAGAATAAACAATTAGTAAGGATATCAAAAAAAACAAGAATACAGGAAAGACATTAATAACAGAAGAGCACATTAAGCATACTATTGTAATGATCATTAAAAGAACATACATTTTCTAGAACCCATATGAATCATCACTATTGTAATCTATTTGTCGACCGGTCTCATCATCACTATCCCGCATATCTTCTTCGTTGTCTGACGGAGGTGAAGGCTCTTCCTCATCGTCAGCGTCAGCGTCTTCATTTAACTTTTCAAGCATAATTATGTCTCTTTGATTCACAACTGCCTCACCATCAATCCGTGCGCCGTCGTCGTTTGGGTCCAGGTCAACATAACCCAAGTCATCATCCTCCTTGTTTCGGACCACGTCATCATGTTCCTCTTGAAAGAACACTCCCTCGTATGTCGTGGGGTTTATGTTGTAGTAATCATCATCGTTCGGGTCCGGTAGCTTACCATGTGGCGACACCTTGAACACAACTTCCCAACCCTTTAGGTACTCTTTCTGGCATGGGTAAGGCAGATAATATACTTGTGTGGCCTGGGTAGCGGCGATAAAGAGATCAGCTCCGGCATAGACGGTTGATGGTTTAACTTCAACTAAACCAACAGAAGGCGTATGTCTCAGACCCTTTTTGGGGTCGAACCATCGGCATTTGAACACAGTGAGACTTAGGTGTTTACGGCCACGTTTGAATGTATGCTCGTATATTTTTCCTACCCTTCCGTAGTAATCTACTTTATTATCTCATTCGGTGAAGACTCCAGTATTTATGGTTTTGGGATCAGGCCGACTGTTCTGGTGCTCCTCTGTATGGAAGCGATACCCATTCACATCATACTTTTCGCATGTCATGACGGTAGGGTCAAAACCCATGTAAACCCATCTCAATTCTTCATCCATTGATTCGTTCGGATCATTTCCCTACAAGTTTAATTGAAATTATAGGGTGCATGAGTTTAATTGGAAGTGTGAAATGGGTAATAAGGAAGTGTGAAAACTTACTTTCTCCATGAACCACGCAACGAAATTTTTCCTTCCATCAACACCCTTTCGGAGAAGAGCAAGTGCCTCCGCTTCAGTAGGAGGCAGCATTCCCGTCCACTCTTCCTCAACGAATCGACTACAATAAGAAAAGCGGTATAAGAACTAGGCAAAGTGAACATAACGAATTGACTAAAAGAATGGTGCAAAGGTATTACCTCATCCACTCATCCTCAACTTCCTTGATGTTGTGCAAGATATAGAACATGACATCCTCCCACTCATCTCGTGGCATGTCATAAGATGTCGAGCATCCAGCCCTGCCACCTTGCCCGATGAATAGAGGCAACTTGGGTTTATACTTGGGTTCTTCTGTATTGTATCGAGACACCTTATTGTGCAACATGGGAACATGGTCCGGATAGTAGGTTGTCCTGAGGTCTGCCACCTCCTCTAGGATAACTGCCTCAGCTATGGGAGCTTCAATCTTAGCTTTGTTTCCACATTTCTGTCTCAGATGCTTGTTCTGTCTCTCAGGGCCATACTGCCAATGATTCTGCACAGGGCCCCCCAACAATACCTCGTTCGTGAGGTGCAAAATGAGATGTGTCATCGGAGTAAAGAAGCCTGGCGGGAAGATCTTCTCTAGCTTGCATATCAACTCCAGCGCCTTCTTATGCATTTCTTTTATCTTCTCAGGACATACTTCTTTAGCACAAAGCATGCGGAAGAAATGGCTTAACTCCGCAAGCACACGCCAGACACGCTCGGGAACATAGCCCCGAACCATCACCGGCATAATCCGCTCAATCCATACATGATAGTCATGACTCTTGAGCCCGGTCACTCTGCCCGTTGAAAGATTGACCCCTTACTTATATACGACGCATAACCATCGGTGAACTTCACGACGTGTTTCAGCCACTTGAATGCCTCCATCTTATGATCCTTTTTAAGTACGAAGTCAGCATCTGGCTTGAACCAAGATTTTCGACTGCCTGTGGGAGGCTGCATGTGAAGATGTGGTCTATCACAAATATTCTGTTGATCGACTCTAGCATTAACATTATCCTTTGTCTTATCAGGAATGTTGAGGATCGTGCGAAAAAGGGACTCTGCGACATTCTTTTCGGTGTGCATCACCTCGATGTTGTATGGAAGTTTGAGGTCCTTAAAATAGGGAAGCTGCGTGAAGGGGGTAATGTGAGTCCAGTTGTGTGTCTCACCATATCCTTCAAAACATTTTTTCTCTTTACCTTTTCCTTTGCCCTCGTCTTCGCCTGTGGCTTTGCCTTTCCCTTTGCCTTTGCCTTTGCCTTTCCCTTCACCGGCAGGCTTAAGAGCTTTCAGCTGAGCAAGCACATCTGCACCAAAAAACGTTAGAATCTCGTTTACTTCATGGACAACTTTGCCTTTTGTGAAGTTCTTCTTGTCTTCCCTATCAGGATGGTCTGGAGGGAGGAACTGTCGATGCAGGTCAAAGGCAACATACTTGCCACCCTTCTTCAGCCAAATGAAAATCAAGGCCTGCATGCACACTGGGCAAGGCATCTTTCCACTTGTACACCATCCGCAGAACAGGGCATAGCCGGGAAAGTCATGCATGCAATACTGTAGCCAAACTTTCATCAAGAAATTTTTCTGCAGATGCCGGTCGTATGTCAACCTCGGGAAGTACAAAGAATGGTGCAAATCATCCACCAACGGCTGCATAAACACACTCAAATTCTTCCCCGGATATTCAGGCCCCGGAATTATAAGCGACAAGAACATGGTCTTGCGTTGCATTATGGCGCCGGGAGGGAGATTGAGCGAAATAACAAATACGGGCCAGCAGCTGTATGGATTAGACGACATACCATATGGATTGAACCCATCACCTGTTATAGCAATTCTGACATTCCCAGCCTCGGCTGCTTCCTCCGGGTACTCTATATCGAATGACTTCCCTGCTTCACCTTTTGATGGATGTACAATTTTTTTTGGATTGTACCTTATTCCTTCCTTGTGCCACTTAATCATTTTGGCAGACTCCTCGGTGATGAAAAGGCGCTGCAGTCTTTTTATAAAATCAAGATACCGAAGAACCTTCAGAGGGATTTTTAGCTGCTGCTTCTGACCATGCTTATCGACCACCTCAATATACCGAGAGGAACCGCACTTCCTACAGTAGTTGTCATCCGCATACTCATGCCTAAACAAAAGGCAATTCTTTGGACAAACATGTATTTTCTCATAGTACATGGAGAGCGCCTTCATGATTTTCTTCGTACCGTACATGTTTTTCGGCAGTTCATGGCCCTCAGGCAGGCTGTTAGCCCATACTCCCAGAAATGCTTCGAAGCAACCTCGGCTACAGCCGTACTCAGCCTTGACTGCCATCAGTTGCGAGATGGCATCCAGCACAGACAGCTTGGCACCCTCATAGAGAGGTTTCTTTGACGAGGCCAAGATTTCCAGGAAGGCCTTTGCGGTTTCCTCCGGCTCCTCCGGTTCATTCGCTGAATGTGACGGAGGTGTCGGCTGTGCAGCAGAGACATCATCTAGCATGTCTCTAACCCCATCGTCCTCATAACCAGCGACGCGTTGTCGTATCACATCCTCTCTACCACGGCCCCGCTGGGCAAAGTTTATCGGCATATTAAAGTTGGGCATAAATCCATTCATGCGAAGATGCTTAGTCATCTCACTCTTATCTCTGCGGATACGTCTCTTACATTTGGAACACGGGCATTCTGGCACCATCCTCATTGGACTACGGAATATCTCTTTCAAAAACACATCAGTTTTCTCGACCCACTCTGTTGTTACTTGATTCCGACGGAAAAACCCACTATACATCCACTGATTATCTGCCATCTCTGCTTTATTGGAAGCCACACAACAAAATTAAGGATTCATTTAAATTACCCACATCAATATTTTATTTTTTACAAGGTTGACGAGAAACGACATTTAGTCCACCTACATCTCTAATAGGTAAAGGTGGGTCCTAATCCCACCCGAGAATGTGTAGATTGAGTACGGTCCATGCTCTACCCCATTCCGAAACAAAATTTCGGCAGCACCTCCCCGTTGTTCTCCAAATACACGTCTCGGCAAAATGCCGAGAGAATGTGCATCCGGAGAACAACAGGGAGGCGCCGCCGAAATCCTGTCTCGGAACGGGGTAGAGCATGAACAACGTACCCAATCTACACATTCTCGGGCTGTCCGTGGAAAGCGCTGGACAATCTGAAAGAGCTGCGGTGATAAATATGCAATTGAATGCATATTTATCAATGCAACCCTTTCGGACGAGAGACCTAGGTTACGCGACTTGATGTGAAAATTCAATCTAGTGACATGGAAAAAAGTGGACGAGGTCATGGAATTGTTGCTCACCCTCCGATGTAGAGGATGTAGTCGATCAAAGGAGGGACGATCGTGGACCAACACCTCCAACGTCGACGGTCACTCCACGAAGATGAAACACCACAAATTCTGTTAATTCGACCAAGTGCAAAAAAAATAGGTTAAGCATTGACACTTTAAACTATGAAAAAAAATCATATTTCGTCAAGTGTCAAATTTTGTCCTTCAATTTTTTTAGCAAAATCATCATGATTAAATAACCACTCATCATATGCCAATTTTGGAGCACATCTCACACAACTATTTTAGAAACTAAATGTCACATAGCAAGGATTTAGACACAGCTTCACCTCCTATCCATGCCATCTCTAGACGTCAACAACTCAAAGAACATGACACAAACATCAACTCAAAAATTAGTTTTGCATGCATATGTGAATAGACTTAGGGGCCGAATACACCATCCATTAATCTCACATGCATATATTGTCATAATCCATTATATATCATATTGGTACAAATATTAGGCTTATGGACATAAAATCTAGAAGAGAACAATGCTAATGATTACATCACTTGTCTTTGGGAAGATAAGTTACACACGTCCATACATAGTAGTTATTTGCAGCAAATTAATATGAAACTAACGTCACAGTAGGAAAAATGAAAAAAAAGAGCATAGCTCACCGGGCAGAGGGGCGTCACGGCAATGGAGGGGACGGGAGGGACGGGGCTGGTCGTGGTCGGCCGGAGAAGCAGAGGAGGCCGCCGACCGGAGCTAGCACCAGGGCCGGCCAGGCAGGGACGTGGGCTGGCCGGAGCCGTGTCCAGGCATGCTCGGGGACGGGCCGAGGCGGGGCAGGGCCCGGTTCGTGGCGGGGCAGAGAGCTGGGGTGGAGGCGAGGCGTGGCGGCGGCGGCGCGAGAAGGGGAGGGAAGGGGAGGGGGTGGATGTAACACCCCCGGTGTAATGATGCTACAGTAACCCCTGGGGTTAAGTTAATTGTTTTGCTAAACATGTGCCTGATCATTATTGTCTCATGCTCTTTCACATTCCAGTTGAATTCAAATTCAAATTCTGTGTGAAATTTCAAAATGCTCAAACATGAAAACTAAAATGTTCATCATGTGCCAAATAATCCACAACTAATATTGGTGGTGAACCAACATACTTGCAAAAGGTTTAAGTGGCCTAAGCTACTTAAAACGTTGACCTAAACATTAAATTAAATGCCTTTTTAATTTATAAAATTGGCAACTATTCCAAAAGCCTCGCATCCTTTTTGTGGCAGTGCAATATACTTCTTTGAAATTATTTTGGCCAATTGCATAGTGTTTGCAAAGACTTTATTGGCTAAAAAGAAAAGGCAAAAGCTGCTGGAAAAAGAAAAGGGGAAAGCAAAAAAAGAAGAAAAGAAAAAGGCCAGGCTGCACTATGCACTTGGCCCAGCCGCGCAACAGTGCAGCCCAGCCCACCTAACCCTGTCGTCCCCTACCTCTGTTCATCGGGGGCTGGGTGGACGTGCGCGCGCCGTCCGTGGCTACCGATGGCCACGAGGCGGCCATCCGGCGGCTCCCCGGCGACTACTAGGTCGCCCCGACCCGGACGAACCCTAGCTGCCCCCCCCCACTTTCCCCACGCACCTCACCTCTCTCTTTTCCCCACCTTGCCCGAGAGGTCGTCGCCGTCGCCCTCCGTCGATCTCGCGGTCCCCGGCGCCCCCTCGATCGTGCTGGAGGCTGGGAGGAGCGCCGTCCTTCGCTCCGTCGTCCTCGACCATCAGCGGGAGCTGGGAGGCCCTGTAGAGGCCGCTCTCCTCCACCCCCTTCCGCCTCTGTCGCCGGCCATCTTCGT
>LR880968.1:46427433-46438392 GCA_904067115.1 Aegilops sharonensis | reverse complement strand
GCTTGGCAGAGCAAGGAAAATTGCTTTCAACATAATATACGGAGACGAAATAGCACAGTATAATCTGTTATGGGACTATGCACATGAGTTTAGGAGATCCAACCCAGGAAGTACATTTTTTCTTGAACTTGCGGATGATGGAGAGTTCAAGAAATGTTATTTCTCACTAGATGCATGCAAGAGGGGTTTTCTTTCTGCTTGTAGGCCTGTTATCTTCCTTGATGGTTGCCATTTGAAAACTCAATTTAAAGGCATCCTCTTAACAGCTATAGGAATGGATCCCAATGATTGCATCTTTCCAGTGGCCTTCGCTATTGTGGACATTGAAAACACCAAAAGCTGGAGGTGGTTTCTGACTGCTCTTAAACAAGACCTTCACATTGTCGATACCTCTCTATGGACCATTATGTCAGACAAGCAAAAAGTAAGTGTCATGTTTGCATAGTTGTGTAATTAGTTTTTTACATTGAGTTGGTTAATACATAAGATAAATGATATCAATTGATTTTTTAACAGGGGTTAATTAAGGCAGTGAAGGAATTATTTAGTGACTCAGAACATAGATTTTGTTTTCGACATCTATGGCAGAATTTTAATAAAAATTTCAAGGGGGAAATCTTGAAGAACCAACTGTGGAGATGTGCTAGGAGTACTACATAGGGGCAATGGAGGGCCAACATGGATCAGATGCTTGTTTTGAATAAAGAGGCTCATGGTTGGTTGGAGGAGCTCGATCCTAGAACATGGGTTAGGGCATTTCAGAGTGAGTTTCCGGAAGTGTGATGTACTATTGAACAATAATTGTGAGGTGTTCAATAAGTATATTTTGGAAGCAAGAGAATTACCTTTCTTAACCATGATCCAGAGAATAAAGGGGCAGTTAATGGGAAGAGTGTGTGGTAAGCAAGAGGAAGTTGTGAAGTGGCCAGGAACCATATGTCCCAAAATCAGAAAAAGACTGCAGAGGCATGTTGAGGCAGCTAACACTTGTGATGCAGATCCAGCAAGGCATGGTCTTTTTGAAGTTCATGACAGAGGTGCACAATTCAAAGTTGATATCATATCCAAGAGGTGTAGTTGCAGGAGATGGGATTTGACTGGAATTCCATGCTGTCATGGGGTGGCTGCTGCAAGGTATATGAGAATTCCACCTGAGGACTTGGTGCACTCATGCTACTCCATTGAGACATACTGCAAAGCTTATGAGCACATCATAGTTCCATGCAGAGATATCACTGAGTGGCAAAAGATGTATGGCAGAGAAATAACTCCTCCCAAAGTTCAGACCAAGAAAGGAAGGAGGAGAAAGAACAGGAGGCTGCAACCAGAGGAGAAAGAGGGAAGGACGGGGAGGAAAATGGGCAGGGGTGGGGCTGTAATCCATTGCAGTTACTCTGGAGCTGCAGGACACAACATTGGAGGATGCACAGATTTCAAACTAGGTTTGAAACCAAAGAAAAAAAAAGCAAGTAGTAAGAGCAGAACCGGTAGTCTCATCAGATGAAGAAAATGATGATCCAATCCTTACATAGGTACGTAATTTCTAAACATTGTCATTCATTGTCTAATTATTGTCATTGTCTCACGTATGTAACTACTTGATATGGACAGGAACAAAATATGCAAACCATGGGAATGTGTCAGCAATCACAAAATAGTTATGAAGCACATGTCATCTCTACATTATTAGTAGAGGTACTCCATTATGCCATTTAGTTCCATTCCTGAAATATACTTCCTTGTAGTTCCTTTTGAGAAATATACTTCTTTTAGTTCCTTTTGAGAAACATACTTCTTTTACTGCCATTTTTTGAAAGACAATACAATTCAATTTACTTCATGCAAGCAGAAAGTAGCCAAACAAGTGAGCAACCCCAATCAACTCCATTACCCAACTCTGCTTTTATACAAGATAATGTCCCGCCTCAGCAACCTGTGCAACAGACCACTGCCACAACTCAAGGAAATGTGCATAGGAAGAGAGAGGTGCTTGCCTTGGCAAAACTCAAAGCAGTAGCTGAGAGGAGAGAGGTGGCAGACCAGGCCAAATTTGAAGCAGCCATGGCTAAGCTGAAAGATGATGAGAGCAAGCTTGTGGAAGCAGCTAAGAAGAGAAAAGAGGACTCGGAACAAAAAAAATTAGCTGCTGAACAGAAAAAGAAAGCCATCCTAGAGGAGAGAAAATTGGCTGCTGAGGCAAGAAAAAGAGAGAATGAAGAGAAAAAGAGAAAAGCTCAAGAGGAGAAACTAGCACTTGCTGAGGGGAAAAGATTAGCTATGCTTAACAGGAAGAAGGAAGCACAGGAAGCAAGGCAGAAGAAGGCGGAAGAAAAAACAAGAATTCAAGAGGAAAAGAGAAAAGAGGCAGAGGAAGCACTTCAAAGAGAAGCAATGACCTTTATGATGATGCAGCAAGATAACCAAGAGAGGATAGAAGGGTTCAAAAAATATGCACTGATGGAGGAGCAAGCAAGGAGAAAAGCATGGGAGGAGCATATGAATGTGCAGAACAATGGAAAGGAAATGACCTGGGAAGAGAGGCAGAGCGTAGCAGAGGAACAGAATCAGCTTCAAGCTACTGCAGCAAGGCAACAGGCAATGGAGGAGAAAAAAAGGCTATATGAGCTTCAAGCAATGAGGAGCAACACTGAGGAGGAAAGGTTTAGGAGGTCAAATTTCAGTCAGTATAATCAAGGGTTCAAGAAACCAAGGGAATCGAGCATGTTTGATTATCTCAAAAACCTGTAGAAATCAGTTATCACGTTAGTAGTTTATGATGTACTGCTCATCTATGTTTTATTTTTTCTCAAGTACTGCTCAACTCTGCTCATGAACATGAGCTGATCATGTACTGCCCATGATCATGTTATGTTCATGATCCTTTTGTGGATCTATTCTTTGGACATGGAAAAATGTTGTTTAGTGATGCACTTTTAAGTACTGAGTTATGGCTATTATTTCTGTTATTCAGTTTTCTCATGTCATTTACTGTACAAATATTGCCAGCTTTGTCGTATTGATCAAATGGCACAACTCCTGTGCATACATACCACCAAATGCCTCTATTGTCTCCCCGGATGTTTTTAAGTAACCAAATGGAACACTTCCAGTACATATATATACAACCAAATTAATGGCTCTGTTGTATGCACATGCATGCTGGGATTTTTTTTAGTAACCAAATAGAACACTCCCACTATACATATATACAACCAAATGGCTCTTTTTTGTTCACATACAAAGCACCTGCATCCATAGCACATACATCTGAGAGCATCAACTAGAAAATGTTGACAGTAAACAGAAACAACACAAAGTCCAGTTCAGTNTGCTTAACAGGAAGAAGGAAGCACAGGAAGCAAGGCAGAAGAAGGCGGAAGAAAAAACAAGAATTCAAGAGGAAAAGAGAAAAGAGGCAGAGGAAGCACTTCAAAGAGAAGCAATGACCTTTATGATGATGCAGCAAGATAACCAAGAGAGGATAGAAGGGTTCAAAAAATATGCACTGATGGAGGAGCAAGCAAGGAGAAAAGCATGGGAGGAGCATATGAATGTGTAGAACAATGGAAAGGAAATGACCTGGGAAGAGAGGCAGAGCGTAGCAGAGGAACAAAATCAGCTTCAAGCTACTGCAGCAAGGCAACAGGCAATGGAGGAGAAAAAAAGGCTATATGAGCTTCAAGCAATGAGGAGCAACACTGAGGAGGAAAGGTCTAGGAGGTCAAATTTCAGTCAGTATAATCAAGGGTTCAAGAAACCAAGGGAATCGAGCATGTTTGATTATCTCAAAAACCTGTAGAAATCAGTTATCACGTTAGTAGTTTATGATGTACTGCTCATCTATGTTTTATTTTTTCTCAAGTACTGCTCAACTCTGCTCATGAACATGAGCTGATCATGTACTGCCCATGATCATGTTATGTTCATGATCCTTTTGTGGATCTATTCTTTGGACATGGAAAAATGTTGTTTGGTGATGCACTTTTAAGTACTGAGTTATGGCTATTATTTCTGTTATTCAGTTTTCTCATGTCATTTACTGTATAAATATTGCCAGCTTTGTCGTATTGATCAAATGGCACAACTCCTGTGCATACATACCACCAAATGCCTCTATTGTCTGCCCAGATGTTTTTAAGTAACCAAATGGAACACTTCCAGTACATATATATACAACCAAATTAATGGCTCTGTTGTATGCACATGCATGCTGGGATTTTTTTTAGTAACCAAATAGAACACTCCCAGTATACATATATATATACAACCAAATGGCTCTTTTTTGTTCACATACAAAGCACCTGCATCCATAGCACATACATCTGAGAGCATCAACTAGAAAATGTTGACAGTAAACAGAAGCAACACAAAGTCCAGTTCAGTTCACTCTAGCGCCGCCAGCAGGTTCAGGCGTCGCCGGCATCCACCCCGATGCACACACAAGCGATAGCACTACTCAAGTGCACTACTGCAACATGTTTCTACACGTGTGACATGGTGTCAGGGGCAAAGGCCGACTACAGTGCAAAAGCATCTAATGTTAGTGCAGGACGGCAGGAGAAACCTGAGCCGTCAAGCCTTGGCAATTTGTTCAGGCATCTCCGTCGGTCAATGAGGATTGAGACCCATTGGAGGTTCGCGAGATCCCGTCCCGGCCCGTGCTTCTGCGATCTGGGTTGTGCTTCTTTCGGCGGCGCGACGACTGAAGATGAGGGCTGATGGATCCCGTGGACTGGTTTGTTTCACCTTCGCGCTGCTCGTATTTCGATTCCTTGCTTTGATTTGGGGCGCTGAAATTTTGGTGCTCCCCGCCCCCCGCCGCGACCGCCGGTGACTGGTGCGACCTGCAGGTTTCCTCTTGAACATCCGGATCCGGTTCCCCTTGGCCCTGTTGCCGCGCCGCCATGCCCAACCTACTTACTATGCCAATGGATTCCAATGTCGGGTCAGTTGCGCCCAACATGAAGGCGGCAGCAGCCCTGTAAGGCCGGAGGCAAACTCGAGCGGAGAAAGAATGCATCTCCGACTCATTCTACACAATCCACTGATAGGGAAGCACCGGGCTGGACGAAAAGGTGATCTCTTACTCAATTTATTTGGTTATTAGTATTGTGTGTTTGTTGCGAGCATGCACTACTTCGTTCTACTGCAAAATATTTGTTTTTGTGCCATAATATGCATAGCTGTGTGTGCTGTGTGATTTCACCACTGCAAAATATTTCTTTTTGTGTCGCCGGAATATTCAGGGGATTTGGGAAAAGTGAAATTCGAATATATGTGTGTGGCGCTGGAATGTTCAGGGATTTTGGACAAGTGTGATCGCATTGTTGTAATTTTAGATCGCCGCTGGGCAGTGCACCACCTGAAACAACTCCTTACGCATCGAGGATGAGAGCGTTAGAGGAATTAATTCCATAAATTCGCTGAGGAGCCGACGAAGAGTGTAATCAGACCAAAGCTTGGTTTGAGTTTCGACTCCCTTGGCGAGGCATATGACTTCTACCACTTGTATTTGTGGGAGGGTGGGCGTTGGGATTAGGTATGGTTTGGTTCAGATTGAATGCAGAGAGGACCGAGTCCATGCAAAAAAATCATTTGCCCCTACTCGGTGCGTACTACTTGCTCAAATGTTGTTTTTGTTGTTCCATGGTTCTGAAGGCCTGAATGAGTTGCATGGGTTGTGTCATGTGGTTTCTGGTGTGCAGGGGAAGCGAGAGGCGGCAAATAGTCGGTCTTTCGGGCGTTCGACAATAGCTGCTACATAACCGAGCATCATGAGAATCACAATCACTCACAATGGGAGAGAAGGTGAGCTGGCCTGGCCCTCACACAAGCACATTGATGTTTACACTGAGGATCAAATAAAGCAGCTTAAAGGAAAATAATGTGAACTCTGGAAAAGTATACAACATCATCAGCAGTTTCTTCAGATCTCTTGAGAAAGTGCCGTTCACTAAGAGGACTTTGAGGAACATATGCGGAAAGATAAGCCCTGAGCAGATGGACGATGATGTCAGGGAAACCTTTGAGTTTTTCTTAACATTGTAGCTGCTGAGCTGCACTTCATGTATCTAATTCTTGTGGATAGCCAAAGCAGGGTCAAGAATTTGATGTCGGAATTTCGTCACTTTTGACACAACCTACAGGACAAACCTGTACGACATGCCATCTGGGCCTTTTGTTCGGGTGAACAACCATTTCCAGAGCATTATATTGGCTTGATTGCCGATGAGGGTCGACCGGTCGAGCAAGTCAAGAGTTTCGAGTGGGTATTCGCGGAGTACCGCGGATGATGTGAGGCCCCGCCCCGAAAACTATCCTCACCGGTTGGGCAGTGTATTTAGGTTGCAGTTCACAATATAATATTTGGAATACATATACCATACTGACTCATATTTCTCAAACTACGCATATCAGAACAGAGCTATGGAGGTGCCATTAGCAAAATGTATTCGGACACCATACACATATCGAAGAAGGCGAAGGAGAGCCTAGGTCCTTTGTACATGAAGAAGAACGAGGTCAGAGCTGAGTTCTACAAGGTTGTGAACCACATGCTGTTGATCGATGAGTTTGAGGCTTATTCCTCCAGAGTGGCTTATGAGGTGTCAATCAAGGACAGTTAGAGCATAGGGGAATGCTTTGCTGCCATGTCTGATGGGTAATACATGCCAGTACTAATTTGTGTGGTTCAACTAAATATATTTGTCTCAGTTTTCACTTTGATAGATTAAGATATTCATTGGTTCATCTTTGTCACATGCAGGTTGATGTCCTTCACTTGAGGAGATATCGGAGAAACACATTGTGAAGATGCGAACACCGAGCAGCAAGCCCGGTTAGCTATCTCATACCTTGAAATTGATATATGCAATCATGCCTTGAAATTGACGATGCGGACAAAGGATGCGAGGTATATACTGCCTGGCCATCTCGTGCACTACCAGAAAGACAAGACGCTGAATAAGTATTTCGCGTGCCGACATTTGACTGTATGTGCAGGCTATGGAGGATGCAACTGCTGAAGCCTTCGAGCACATGTCGGCTAGTCTGAAAGCTCTGCTGGTGAGTTGTGCGCCACTAGCGAAGAAGAGGGATGGTCTGGGATTTGAAGATTGTCAGGTTGCGAACCCGCGGGCAGGTTAACTGAGAATGGAGACATTGCAGTCTTAGCAAACGGTGGTGTAGACCAGAAAGATTGTTTGTGTCTCCATCAGATTGAATCCACTTCAGGGGCTAGCACCTCCAGAGAAGCAGAGGAGTGTTGGTCGGCCGACAAATAGCCATGAAAAAGCACCATACAAAGGTCTGAGCAAACGTACAATGTTTTGTAGCATATGTAGTTGCGAAGGACACAAAAGGACTAACATATATACCTTGAGCGGGGGATGCACCGAAACATCCCCGCAAGCCCAACAAATGCGAGAACTGTGGAATGGAGGGGCACCGTCGAGACACGGGCACGTGACCACTTGGTGGTGGCCAGACATAGCCGTGAGAACTAAATTTGCTTGTGTAATTTGTGATTCGAGGATTTTCAGGTGTGTTTGGTGAGCTATGCTCGAGGCTTGTTCCTCCAGAGTGTAGAAGTGTGTACCGCTGTAACGTTGAGTGTCCCTGTTTGAAGAGCTCTGAACTTCTGAAATAAATAAATGCCCAAGTATTTGAATTTGTCAGTGAGAATGTGCATCATATTACGTTTAGATCTAAGATATGTTTATGACCATGCGAGACCCACGCCATTTTTTGCTGGGAGGCAGTGACGTGTGTTGCCTGCTATGTTGATGCAGTGATTATGTGTAGGTTGAGCGCTGTATAGAATTCGAAATTTGAACTGCTGTAGAATTCAAATTCAAAAACGAATGGAGGGATGACATGCGTGTGCGGTATAAGATCGAAGGTACAACCAATGGCTTTGCCTCAGTCCGGTAGTTGAAGATCAACCAGCAACAGCTATTCGCCGCCGACGGCTCGGGATGGCACAGGAAAAACACTGGGCCGTGCGCCATGGCCAGTTCCGCTTGTGAGTCGACGACACCCGCTGCATTCAATGTGCCCCAGGCCCGCGTTTTGTTTATAGCCTATACGTTCAGAATACAGCTGCCAGTGCCAATACAAGTACAGGTGCACATCCACACGCAAGCCGACGGGTGAGATTTCAGGAGCAGCTGAGCCTGGGCTCAGATTCCAATTTCCCTGCTTCCACACCATTTGCTACTTGACTGCCAAACACACATATCACACATCGTAAACTTAATTCACAGGTACAGTGCATGGGCCATTTGCGACGAGCTACATAATAACCCGTGGGAAACGCTTTGTATCTATAGTTTGTTAAGGCTCCAGCATCAGACCATTCCTTCGTCACCGATGTAACGGAAATCCGACGCTTCAAATTTGTCCTTCTTTTGTAATTATAGCAAAACAACCCGTGCATTGCGACGGCAGAACAAAAACATAATGTTCAATGGCCATGACCACATTTTGCTGCATCAACGAGATACACTATCACTCTTTTTTTGGTGAAATCGTGAACAATTTTTGGAAATCATGAACACTTTTTAAAAATCATGAACAGATTTTCAAACTTTTCTAAACCCGTGAACATTTTTTGAATTCGATGGTTGTACTCTTCCTTTCGCCATCAAAGTCAAGTTGGACCACCAAAGTACAACCTATCAATACCCTCAACTGGAACGTGAGAGGGCTTAATTGCCCGGAACGTAGAGCAACTGTCAAGGCTACCATCACTAGCACCTCTTGCCATTTGGTCTGTCTCCAGGAGACTAAATTGAGCAACGTTGACAGTTTCATTGCTGCTTCTCTTGGCGGAAATAGGCTTTAGGGTTTCGCGCAACGCCCGGCCTGCGGAACCAGAGGTGGAATTCTTCTGCTATGGGATGACAGCCTTCTTGAGATTACCGACATCGCCACCTCGACCTTTTGTCTCTCTGCCATGGTGCGGATTCGTGCTTCCGACTCCTCCTTCAAAATCACGTCTGTCTACGGCCCCACTGACAACGCCTCCAAAGATGCCTTCTTTGCGGAGCTGCTTAGCTAGAAGCCACCCTGGGCGTGGCATGGCTCGCCACTGGCGACTTCAACCAAATTTACCGTGCCAGGGACAAAAACAAGCGCAATGTTAACCGCAGCAGAATCAACCGCTTTCGTGCCGCTTTGCAATCTTGCGAGCTCAAGGAGATCCATCTCCAGAATAGGCGCTTCACCTGGAGCAATGAGAGGACAAATCCCACCCTATGCAAGCTTGACTCATTCTTCTGCAATGCTGAGTGGGACACCACCTTCAACACCCACGTGTTGCACGCCTTGTCATCATCCCTCTCCGACCATTGCCCCCTTTTGCTTGCTGACGACAAAGGGCCCAAAAGGCCGCGGTCTTTCAAGTTCGAGAATTTCTGGACCTCCCTTCCGGGCTTCCACGAAGTCGTTCAAAAGGCTTGGACTGAGGGCGTGCCACACACGGAGCCTTATCTCATTCTGCATCACAAGCTCAAGAAGACCGCGCTTTGTCTTACGGCATGGAGTAGAAGCCTTTTCTCAGCAGCCAATATTCACTTCCATGCGGCCCTTCTCGTGATCCTGAGGCTAGACATTGCGCTGGAGGCGCGCCTCCTATCGCCAGAGGAGCTCGACCTCCGTGCCAGGCTAAAACGTAGGGTGATCAGCTTGGCTGTGCTCCAGAGGGCCAGAAAGAGCCAATGCGCTCGGATTGCCAACCTTAAAGAGGGTGATGCAAACACAAAGTTCTTCCATCGTCGTATAAATGGCCGGAGAAGGAAGAACCATATTCACCGAATCAAACTCGCGAATGGATGGGTTACTGACCATGGGGAAAAAGAAAAGATCATCCATGACTCTCTGTGGTCATGGGGAAGGGAGACACGAGCAATCTTGACTTCAATTGGGAGGAGCTCAACGTGCAGCCGGTCGATCTGCACACCCTAGATGACACTATTACCAAAGAGGAGGTTTGGGAGGCCATTAAGGTGATGCCAAGTGACAAGGCGCCCGGCCCGGACGGGTTCACGGGCATCTTTTTCAAGAAATGTTGGGACGTCGTCAAAAACGATGTCATGAGAGTCATCCATCGTTTTGACTCCCTCCACACATCCAACCTTCAATGGTTGAACTCCGCCAACGTTGTGCTCTTGCCCAAAAAGGACGGTGCAGAGGGCATCTCTGACTATAGGCCCATAAGCCTCATTCACGCCATCGCCAAAATCATTACTAAGGTGCTCTCTTTGCGGCTCGCCCCTCATATGGATGCCCTCGTCTCCAACGCCCAAAGCGCCTTCATTAAAAAGAGAAGCATTCATGAAAACTTCATGTATGTGCGGAACTTTGCTCGACGCCTTCACAAATGCAAGACCCCCGCCCTTCTTTTCAAGCTGGAGATAAGGAAAGCCTTCGACTCTGCCAGATGGGAATTCATCCTCGACCTCTTGCAACGAAAGGGCTTCCCTTGCAAATTCCGTGATTGGATTGCCGCTCTACTTTGCACCTCTTCCTCACGTTTCCTGCTCAATGGTCTGCCCGGACCTCCCATCAAACATGGTCGCGGTTTTCGGCAAGGGGACTCGATCTCGCCATTGCTATTCGTCCTCGCAATTGATCCTCTTCACCAAATACTTGACTTGGCAACGAGGAAGGGCCTCCTTCATAAGATTCGGGGACGAGGTGCTATGATGAGAACTTCCTTATACGCGGATGATGCAGCCATTTTTATGGCCCCTATCAAGAGTGACATCGACAACCTCTCCACCATTTTGAAGGGCTTCGGTGATGTCACAGGTCTATGCACCAACTTTCACAAAAGCTCGGTTGTGCCCATCCGGTGCTCCAATGTTGACTTGGATCATGTCCTCAGTGGCGTACCAGTGTCCAGAGCCACCTTCCCGATGAAATACCTGGGACTCCCACTCTCGGTCTGGCAGCTCA
>LR880968.1:46381954-46427111 GCA_904067115.1 Aegilops sharonensis | reverse complement strand
TGATTGGATTGCCGCTCTACTTTGCACCTCTTCCTCACGTTTCCTGCTCAATGGTCTGCCCGGACCTCCCATCAAACATGGTCGCGGTTTTCGGCAAGGGGACTCGATCTCGCCATTGCTATTCGTCCTCGCAATTGATCCTCTTCACCAAATACTTGACTTGGCAACGAGGAAGGGCCTCCTTCATAAGATTCGGGGACGAGGTGCTATGATGAGAACTTCCTTATACGCGGATGATGCAGCCATTTTTATGGCCCCTATCAAGAGTGACATCGACAACCTCTCCACCATTTTGAAGGGCTTCGGTGATGTCACAGGTCTATGCACCAACTTTCACAAAAGCTCGGTTGTGCCCATCCGGTGCTCCAATGTTGACTTGGATCATGTCCTCAGTGGCGTACCAGTGTCCAGAGCCACCTTCCCGATGAAATACCTGGGACTCCCACTCTCGGTCTGGCAGCTCAAGTCTGTAGATTTCCAATACCTTGAGGACAAGGCGGCCGGCAAACTTGTCACCTGGGACAGACAAAACATCACCACCGTCGGGCGCACGACACTTGTCAAATCAGTCATTGCCTCCCAGGCAGTGTATGCCATCACGCCCCTCATCGTGCCACCACGCTCTCTTCACAATATCAACAAATTGGAGAGGGCCTTTCTCTGGTCTGGTTCGGATAAGACGACAGGTGCCAAATGTAAAGTGAACTAGATCATCGCCGGCGCGCGTTGCCGCACCCATCTATTTTGACAGTTACATAATATTATATTTGTATACAGGGCCATAGGGGCAAAAGAAAAATGAAACTTAATTTGCAAAAACTCGACCGTTACATTACTCAGTTACTTAGACCTAGCTTTTTGCAAGAATGCAATGTGGTAGTAGAGGAGAGCTGGGATTTTTCTTGTGTCTGATGGACTTGGAAGTTGATTCAAGTTTGGACTTACTGGCCGTGTCTTAATGTAGACTCTTAATGGGTACTTGATAAATGTATTGGAAGGGAGTTTTTGCGACGTACACAATCCCAATTTATTTATATTACCTATTTGTTGGCAGAGGAGATATGAATTTTACTGATTTTGGTTGGATTAGTACCATCAGTCAGTTCGTAAGTGGTCAATACAAATTGGCTTGTTATGAAAACATACACACCGATCTAGTATCACTAAAAGAAACTGCTAATAAGATGACAATCAACAGCAGGAAACAAACATGTACATGTAATTTTAAAAAGTTTAAATGTTGATTTTAAGCCATGAAATCCTCACTGGTTTATACCCGAATGACAACCATCTTCAACAGCAAAAAATAATAAACAATCTGCTCGATTGTTGAGAGCATTACAACCATGGACGAAGATTCCAAAGAAGGAATTTAATTAGGTTGGAAATCAAATGACACTAACATGTGTGGTACAAGGAGCCGTGTCGATCTGTAGCCACAAGTTCTTCCATTTAGTATTAGCAGCTCCATATGATACGTAAGGAGGCTGTCCAAAATAGGTCATCATGGGAAAGGGGTGACTCCCACGAGTCAATTAAGATCCAAATTGGATTTTCTACCGATCAGCAGTTGATCACCTTGCACCACGTACAAAAAAGTAAAGCTCACAATCAGGAGAGAAAGTCCAATAGAGCAGGTAATATCATTTGCAAGATGGACAATATAGTCAGAAACTCAGAATATATAATAAAAAAGATGATAACTATCACCAGTCACATACTGGACACAGGATGGCATAATAATGCACCATATGAGGCTAAAATTTTCATATAACATTAACACATATTAGTAGAATGAAAATAAATTTTATATGGCAAAAAGTAAACATTTGTCTCATGAGACATGTAGAAGAATACGATGCAAATAGATTAGTATGACCATAATATGTCTTTTTTTAAAAGACCAAAATATGTCTTCGACCTCTGTCAGAAAAAGCATATACTTCTAGTAATAGTTTCAGATGGAGTAATATTCTTTGAGCAGATAGCTACACATTGCTAATGTGTAATCTACTGTCTAAGCTCGGCTAACTCTACAGTAACAATAATTGAGCATTACAAATGTATATGCATTTTCAGTGGCTGTGCATTTTTTATGCAGTAGCTATTCTCACCCATGGTGACATTTCACGGAATTTTCAACTGTACCTGAATCAGTTCATAGACTATTTTAGGTGTAAATGTCAATATAGTAGAGAATTCTCACCTGCTTTATGTTCAGTAGCACGCTCAATATTTTCCTTTCACAAGTCATAACCGGAATAACCACATGATTCATCAAGTAACTAATATTATTTAAAAAAAGTGCATGGAAATAGCAAATAGTAGCTGCAGTGCCTGTTAATTGGTCCACGCCAACTGCTACCAGAACTACCTCAACTCACATCAACCCGAAACCAAAGAGAGATTTAAAAGGGGCAGAGGGGAAGGTGTAACCTGGACTTGAAGGACAGTCCAAAAACATCGCCCAAAACAAGTAGTATCAAACACTTGGCAGGCCCTAATGGTAATACTCTCTCAAGAGATTATTAGAAAGCGCATCAAGAGAAATCTCAAACGAGGGAGAAGACAGAAGGATGCCAGATTGACATGGACGGATCTGCACAAGAGGAAGCTTGAAATAATGATGAGAACCCATAGTGAGAAGGCCACATGGTTGGTGGAGGAGATGTTAGGTTCTGCTGCCCGAACAACGGGAGAGCACGGGGCGATGGATATATAATTATATACGTATTAAACAGGCGCACGAACTCAAGCAGGTGTAGGCTGCCAAAGCAATAACGTACCTCCACAAATCAACACCGCGAGTGGCGGAACATCAACCGCTATGAAGGCTACCATGAACTGATACTTGAATGCTTTCTTGAATGCCGGCAGATCGGCCATCGATCTGATTCTGTGGTCCCTTTCGCATGTTTCTACCGCTTCAATTGCCGAGGTGTGCAAGGAGATCCACATCCTCACTCCCGCATTGCTTCGCTCCACGTTGTCCGGCCGATCAAGAGGGCGATCTTCCATTCGCTTGATCGCGATTGGACTGGATTATTTTTTCCTTCTGAGCATACCGATCGCCATCTCCAGTAACGGTTGAGTTGCTCGGTGGGCTTTGTCAAATGCTAGGCCCGCAGGCTATTTTTCAGTCATACCCCCCGCACCCAAAAGGCCCCAATTAATCAGAGAACGCCGATTTTGTTCCAGGAGCAGCGGCCCATTGGAGATGGCGATCAGAGGGTCAAGCCCAGCTGCGGGAAGTGTTTCACTGAGAAGTTGATCCAACGACCAAAAAACGCCCGGGAATAGATCAAATGGTCCAGAATCGTGAGGGCGTGAGAAGCCTCCTAGAGTGCACAGTTATAATGTTTCTAAATTGGAAGGTGGTCTGTCGCCCCAAGGAGTATGGAGGCCTTGGGGTTCTAGACACTGACAAGTTTGCTCGGGCCTTACGTCTTAAATGGCCTTGGTATGATTGGAAGGGGCCGAACAAGCTTTGGGTGGGGCTTGGGAACCCCTGCACGGAGGACGACATGGACTTCTTCTATGCCTCAACGACCATAATTTTGGGCAATGGAGCCAAAACACCTTTTTGGGACTCCCCATGGCTTCTTGGGCGGAGACCGAAGGACATTGCTCCTTTAATATACGATGCCTCCACGCGTAAGAATTGGAAAGTGCGTGAAGCCCTCGTTGGAAATGCTTGGATTCTTAAGATCAACCACAACATCGTCGCTTCCGTTGCCCACATCCGTCAGTTCTTCACGTTATGGATGTTGGTGCATGATCTACACCTGGACACACAAGCTGACGATGACATTATCTGGAAACATGCCAATAACGGGATCTACTCGGCGGCCACTGCATACAAGGCACAGTTCCTCGGCTTGACGCTCTCACCTATGGACTTCATGATCTGGAAGGCTTGGGCCCCTCCCAAGATCAAATTCTTTGCTTGGTTGGCTATCCAAGACCGGATTTGGACTGCCGACAGATTAGAGCGGCGCGGATGGGAAAACTGTGGACTTTGCCCGCTCTGCAGGACTGAAGGCGAGACGGGCGCGCACCTCTTCTTCAAATGTCGCTACACTATTCGGCTATGGAACTCGGTCACCCTTGAGTTCGGTCTTGCTCACATGGACACCTCTTCTTGGCACTTGGATGGATCCGTTTTGGAATGGTGGGACAAGCGAACCAGCTTGCAAAACCCAGATCGACGAGCCTTGGCCTCCCTTACAATGTTGGTTTCTTGGACAATCTGGAACGAGCGTAACGCTCGGGTCTTCCGTCGCAAGAGTGCACCACCCCCGGTCCTCCTTCGGACTATCATCGACGACGCCAAGCTTTGGGTTCTTGCGGGTGCTAAAAAACTGGGGTCCATTATTGTACGCGAGTAGTTGCCATGCCGTGTGTGTGGTCACTTGTAACACCCTAAAACTCTTCTCTCTTATTTAATGAATGAGGCAAATCTTTTGCCTCTGTTTCGAAAAAAAAAGTTGGAGCACCAATCAGTATGGAAGAGAGTAAAAAATGCTTAGACAATTTGGACCTGGAAGGATGCGCGACCTCTCTCGGTTGTGATTTGTATTGTGTCGAGACGACAAAAACATATAATCCTTTCATGTTATTCGAAGCAACTTCTATGGAAGAAAATTCAGAATTCCTTTGAAGCAAATTGTATTTTCTTCTGAAGCAAGTTCTAATTTATTAATGTTTGATGGAAATAAATTTTAATTTTGTTNAACGCTCGGGTCTTCCGTCGCAAGAGTGCACCACCCCCGGTCCTCCTTCGGACTATCATCGACGACGCCAAGCTTTGGGTTCTTGCGGGTGCTAAAAAACTGGGGTCCATTATTGTACGCGAGTAGTTGCCATGCCGTGTGTGTGGTCACTTGTAACACCCTAAAACTCTTCTCTCTTATTTAATGAATGAGGCAAATCTTTTGCCTCTGTTTCGAAAAAAAAAGTTGGAGCACCAATCAGTATGGAAGAGAGTAAAAAATGCTTAGACAATTTGGACCTGGAAGGATGCGCGACCTCTCTCGGTTGTGATTTGTATTGTGTCGAGACGACAAAAACATATAATCCTTTCATGTTATTCGAAGCAACTTCTATGGAAGAAAATTCAGAATTCCTTTGAAGCAAATTGTATTTTCTTCTGAAGCAAGTTCTAATTTATTAATGTTTGATGGAAATAAATTTTAATTTTGTTGGATGCACGCGCTCAAAACAATCCTCTGGTCGCATTGGACATATTTTTGAAACTGAAGTTTTTGGAACTGCAAGGACAGTCAAAAACAAAAAATAAACCAAACTGAAGTTTTTCAAGCAAGGATCTCCACGATTGAAAACACCGTACGTACCAAACAAAAATAATCCTCATGACTGAAAACCATTTAGGAGGCAAAGAAAATTTTAGGAAGCAAACAATCCCGGTTCGTACCAAATTTTTATAAGCAACAAACCCGGTTTGTACCAAGCAAAATGTTTTTTGGAAACCAACGTTCTTGTTCAGTAAAATACAGCGTATGAAGCAAACAAAAAAATTTCCACACGACTGAAAACTTCATAGGAAGCGAAGAAAATTTTAGGAAGCAAATGATCCCGGTTCATACGAAGCAAAACTTTTTGGGAAGCAACAATCTTGATTCAGAAGCATTGATCCTCATGGTTGGAAACAAATGAAATGGCTTAATTAATCATCCCTAGATTTGGAAAGAAGTTGTTAGGAAAAATAAGAAAGAAATTAATTGTATTTGATGCCAAATCCCACCGTTGGTACAGTGTCCAACCACCATCCCCTGGGCCTTTGCATGTCCGTGTGCACATACCGTATCGACGTTGGCTCTTCCGTCCATCTTACGCATGAAATACTCCTTCCAAAAAAAGCTTACGCATTAAATGGAGCGGCGTACGCACCCCTGAAATACCGCAGCCGTCCCGTATCCCGCCAAGAGTGAAAATATAGCAATAGCAATTTTCAGCACACTAGTACGCATGCACGTGCAACACACGTATAGTTATGTGAAAAACTCATCATTCCTACGAATGATAAAGTTATACATAGGAATTGATCAAAACAACATATAACGCATAAGAGTAGCATGCAATTATGATTGTACGTAGACAAATATCTCCTTACATTTCTTAACCTATAGAGGAATCACCTTACATCATACAAAGTTTCTTTTCTTGCCTCGCATGGAATTTTTTTTTATACAGTAGAATATATTCCAAAACAATAAGATTCCACTTCGACTTCAAATGTGTTTCGAGAAAAGCTATACTTCGACAAAGTATGCAAATCAAAAGCAGAACTAATTATCTCTTACAAAATTGCTTGACAATCTGCTTGACTAATTATCTCTTACCAAGCTATAGACAATCTGCTTGACTATTACAAAATTGCTTTCGTTTTGTTGTTGAACAATTTTCAGATACAAGTATCATAAGAACAACAATGCAGTTTACTTTTTCCCTGTCTGAACGCAAGGCAGACCAAGGTGCTTCTAGATACTTCTGCTCATTTCAGTTTCTCGGTTCTCTATATGTTTTAGATTTGTCTCAGTTGTCAACCCATTGCTTCCAGGTTTTTCTAGCAGAGAAAAAGAAAGATCATAGGCAAAGGATTGCAGTGCCTATTAGAAGAAATTATCCATATGTTTATTAATTTCATGCAAAAATAAAAGATAGCTGTGCACAATTCAAAGGAACATTTGGTTGCCCATACTAAACATGTGTAGAATAGTATTGGCATTTTTACACAAAATCAACCAGTTACATGAACATAAAATCATGCTTCCAGAAATATTCTCATAGAAATACAAATTTTTGATACTCCTACCTGTGCCAGAAAACTCGTTTTTCAACAAGCAGTTGCTGCCCAATTCCCTTCATAGAGTCCCTTCACACCATGATTTCTCCAGATAGAACAACCAAAATAGAACATTTCATTACACTACCGATACATCTGACTACAAGGAGATTTAATGACATTTCGTTCTGCAACATATGTCAGCTCTATAGCAAATGAAGCAGTAACACCTGGACTAATTTCCTCTGTAGAAACCTGAAAGTAGGCCAGCAGACCAAAACTTGAGAAAAGGAAGGTTGTCAAGGTTTCTACTAACGTTGTAGCAAGTTCAATCAGTTGGTAATTCTTAACCTTAAGTTCCACGCAAATTAAGAAACTTCTTATAAATACTAAAACTCTAATATAGAGCAACATGTACTATCAGAAATTGACATAAGCTAATATACATATTCTAAGTTACCTGATAGAAGATGATCAACCTACCTGATAGACGACTTTCCCCTTGTTTTCTTTCTTTCCACCCAAGCCTAATAAGGAATGGCATATAGAAAGAGGGGGAAAAACTTGATTTCAATAAGTCCGAGAATGGTTTCAATAAAATGAAGATAAATAACATGACTCTTGTAAGAAAAGAAAGTCAGTGACAAGATAATTCAAGTAAACTCGTAGGTGCCTAGGATGCATGCTTGTTAATTAACAGGAAGAAACAAAGCATGTATACAATACTTGGAAGCTTTAGCATTAGAGGAAGAAAGTCAGTGACAGGATAATTCAAGTAAACTCGTAGGTGCCTAGGATGCATGCTTGTTAATTAACAGGAAGAAACAAAGCATGTATACAATACTTGGAAGCTTTAGCATTAGAGGACATATTTTCGGCACTGAGTTTTTATTTTGAGAACAAGCTGCATCAGTTTCTAAATCTTAGATTTGACCATCAGATCAGAACATCTTATAGACATCTTAATCTGACGGAGGTAATTAATAATACGCGGCATCTACAATAGACAGTGTTGGTGGCTACCAACTTATGAACTTTTTTATATATGTTTGTATGAAATTATAATCCAAACATAACAAGTAATCACTCCATAAATGGCATTGACAAAGGGCATTACAGGCAAATAGGAGGTGCCCAGTCTTTCATAATCTCTCTCTTTTCAGTGCAGATCAACACCAATTTAGTAAATTTCTCCCTTCTGAAGTGATGTGATACACTGAGCATACCATTCTAATTAATTTCCCTTTTTTTGAGGAATCTATTTGTTACCATTAGGTGTGACAACTTCATCTGATCGCATAGGAAAACAAAAAGTAAGAGGCTCAAAGCTGCTGTGATTAGATCTCAATGTCTGAAAAAATTTATCCAACAATCTGCTGAAAAATACAAAATCTGAAGCCTAATTATATCAGTGTAGGAGTCAATTGAAACAAAGAATCTGATATGTGCATAGTCAGCCTATTAGTTAATAATTTATAGATTATTTGTATTAATTGGCGAACGCAGAACTAAAACTGCTACTGGAAATAATGAGTAGGAGTCTCTAACATTAACATTGTTCCGAATTAATCATATAAATCATCGCTAAATGTACAAAGAACATAACTAAAACTACTGAAAACATTTATGTAATCAAAATTTATTTAAAAGTATTGAGTCACAGAGGGAATCGAATTCGAAAGCACATTTAACCTGCAGGGCACAAACCGTACTGTTATACTGCCGGGCTTGTGAACGCTGGTGAAAATGCACATAACTCATCACGACTGCTGGTTCTCCTTGCTCCCTATACTGGATGATCTGGTCATGAGCAGTGTTTATAGATGGTCATCTACAATATCAAAATTTCTTGTTCAGGCGTTAGGGATTAATGCACTGTGGTTGCATGAACAGGCTATAAAAAAAGCAAATATTTAGGGATAATTGATCACTTGCCTGCATTGTGAGAACGGGCCATCTGGGTGTTGCTCATCGACCGGCTCATGTACATATCAGGATAGATACTCACATCGCCATGAGGCTAGTAGGAAGTCATACATCCATAGGATCAGAGAAGTGCATTCATCATTCTCAGTAAAAAAAAAAAGAGAGAGAAGTGAATTCATCATCTACTACTCTAGGGTACCTTTTCTAGATCAGATCAGCATGAGGATCAGACAGGAAAAAGAAGATGGATGCTTACCTGCTGGATCAACGAAACGTCTCGGTAGGAGCGTCCCGATCTGGGCTCTGACCCAAAAGTTGGAGAACGCGGCGACGACCTCAGGCCGGGAGCCCGGGGGGACGGGGCTGTGGCTTGGTGATGTGGTGGCGCTGTGCTCGTGCGGGGGTGTGGCGAAGGGGTTGCGGCTCGGTGATGCAGCGGCAGGGCTCTCGCGCGGGGGGCTGCCATTATGGGGCGTCGGAGGAAAGGGGTGGAGGGATTTTGTCAAGGCAAATCACTTTTTTGAATTGAGGTGCGGCGGCTGGGGATGAGGGTTCACCAGGAGGGAGGGGCGGAAGAGGGAAGGGAGAGATTTCAGGAGGGGATTGCGGGAGGGAGATCGTTGACTTGCCTGCGGAGGAGGGATTGTGCGGACGCGCTCCGGTCGCAGGCAGACAGCAGACCGGCAGAACATTGTACGTCAGCCGTTCGATTGGAAATCAGACCATCAGAGTAATATTGACACTTAGATTTGTTTTTGTGGATCAGATCGAATGGTTTTGGTTATCTCGTGTACACTTTGTGGCGTGGCTTTAGGAGAATTTATGTTTGCTTTTTTAATAGTAGTGGAGATTACATGGGTTCTCAAAATTTGCAAAGATTTGAGAAATCACATCCTCGATCCAAAAGGCTGGCAACATGAATTTATCGCTCCAAGCAAATCAGCAGTCAGACTGCTAACAAAGTATTATCCATGTGTATACCAGAAAAAAAGACATAGAGGGCACTACCCAGTAGTAACAGAATTTGACCTTAATACTCCCTCCGATCCTTTTTCGTCTGTATATAAATTTTGTCTGAAGTCAAAGTATCTCAACTTTGATCAAACTTTTCGAAAAATATATTAACATTCATAATGTCAAATCGTTATTTTTAGATTCATTATGAAATGTTAGTTTCATAAAATATATATTTGGTCAAACTTTGCAAACTTTGATACATATTGATATTTTTTAATATAAATTTGGTCAAACTTTGCAAACTTTGACTTAGCAGAAATCTAATATGCGGAGTAAAAAGGACCGGAGGGAGTATTTCACATATCCAGTAAGAAATGCATACATTTGAAAGCACGAGAAATTTGTCACAAAACATAAATCAGATATAGCACTAGCAATTTTCAGCATATTACATGGGTTCTCAAAATTTGCAAAGATTTGAGAAATCACATCCTCAATCCAGAAGGCTGGCAACATGAATGTATCGCTCTAAGCAAATCAGCAATCAGACTGTTAAGAAAGTATTATCCATGTGTACCCAAAAAAAGAAGACATAGAGGGCATTACCCAGTAGTAACAAAAAATGACCTTAATATTTCACATATCCAGTAAGAAATGCATATATTTGAAAGCACGAGGAATTTGTCACAAAACAGAAATCAGACTAGAAATGCATTAATATGATTTAGTTTCAAAAAGCAGCAAAACATGTAATCCTTCTAACGTGCGTGAAACCAAGTTACCCGGCTACATACCAGCACATCCCGCATCAATTCCCATCAAGTACTCGAAATAATATTCCAACATAATCATTCTCGGAAAGAATATAACCAGAATCTAAGCAGCAACTGACACCGAACAGTGCTAGTACTACCGGAGAATGTGCACTTGGGGCCGTCCTTGATTGATCTGGAGATGGCAGAGTTGAACAGCAGGACAGCAGGAAGCATAGTTTAAGATTGACTTTCCTTGTTTCATTCCTTGTGGTTAAATTTAAAGGCAGCATACACAAAAAGCATTGAGATTAAGCATATAATTGGCCTATTTTGGAATAACCAGCCAATCTCTATCCAAAAGGGAAACTGACATTGAAGAAACAACACCAAGAGCCAGCAGAAAGAAAAAAAGCAATTGCCCACAGGAGTAATCACTGAGAGTTACAATAATTGTTATAGCATTGTCAAATCAAAATCTAGTTACCAGGAAGTACAACATTAGAGGTGAGATTGTGCACCCGGAAGAAGCGACTGTATATTCTGGCAACCCCAGATTGTGTAATTGCCAGGTTTGAGGCCCCTATCCACCATTTGATCATATAACTGGAATGCCTTTTCATATTACCTACCAGGAAACACTCTTCTATCATGACATTAGAAGTTGTTTCAATTGGTACTAGATGGTTGCCAATCCTCTTATTAAACAACCGGGAAGCTTCATTTGGCAGAAACCATTGATGAGGGCCGTTAATGTACAAGTAGTCCATGGAACAATCTCTGGTGGAGTTCCATGGCACTGGACAGACCCCCTTCTCTACAGAGACCAGCTATGAGTGGAGAATATGAAGCTACATTCAGTGTCACTCCTATCTTAGCCATCTCCCCCAGAAAGCCTGTCGGCCATGTCCAAATCCTCCTGTTTTGCAGCAATCATTAATTAAGGAAATGTACGGATAAACTGTCACTCTGACTCCCTTCTCCCGCATCCAATCAAACATATGAATTGCATCCTCCATCACCCTGCTTTTCAACAGTTGAATGTATCAGTATAGCATAAGTCACCTCATTTGGCACCAGACCCCTGTCTAACACTTCATTGAAAAGCCTATCTGCCTCACCGAACATACCATTCTCGCACAGGTTATCAGGCAATGCACTGTATGCAAATATGTTCGTCGCCATACTCAACTCGCTCAACTAAGAAGCTAAACAGAAAGCCTCCTCAACCTGCCCCCTCTTTTGTAGCCCATCAAGCATAAATGAGCAACTGGCCTCTGATGGCACGAAACAAAGCCTGGCCATGTCATTCTCAACGCCAATTACAGCTACTCCGTCCAACAAAACCCATACAGCAGCTCCCGGTAAGTCACTTCATCAACTGCAACTCCTCATCAGTCACCGCCACGTTATTCTTTGCCTCCGCGGCTCCACTGCCTCCTGAATGCGTTGATTCTCTTCAGTCCATACAGCAGTACATACGACACCACGCTGACCTTGACCCCCAGTCCTCGCCAGGAGCCTCTCCGTGCCGTGAGATTCCCTGCCTCGCTGTAATCCCGAATCACAGCCGTGTAAACATACTTATCCAGGCGAACACCAGACTGCAGCATTTCATCGAACAGGACACGGGCAAGGGTGAGCTGACGAATCTTGACAATGGGGGACGATATGTGGGAAGCCGCACATTGGTTAGGAGTGATGCGGCGTGCCGTGGAAGATGGCGAGACGGACGGCGTGAGCATAGGAAGGAAAGCGCGGGGAGGGAGAGCCGGAGCAGGGAGACGGTGTGGGGAGGCAGGAGCAGGAGGAGCGAGGAGACGTGGGCGGCGGCGGGCGAGGCCGGTGCAGGGCGCGGGCGAGACATCGTGGAGGAGGTCGGCGACGGGCTTGATCATGCCGGAATGGGTGCGGAGCGAGGGGCCATTGGGCCGGCGGTGAGAGTCGCCGGAGCACGTGCCGGACGCGGCGGGTGCGTGCTGTGCTATGATGAGCTGCGGCCGGTACGGCGCTGTGTAGAGTAGAGTGTGTTGCCGTTGGATCACGAATCAACGCCCCACAAAAAAGGAAGTAGCAAATTGTGCCTCTCCAAACGTGTCCAGCGCCGCACAATTGTCATTTCCCTCACTCCATAACCACGAACCTCAAATTTCTTAACTCTATTCATACAAACACATACAAACTACGTTGATCACACGATATAGCATAAAACTTAGCACCTCCGACGTCGGACATCCACATAGTTCATACAAAAGAATCAGAACAGTTTAAAATTTAGCTTATTACTCCCTCCGTTACTAAATACTTGTCTTTCTAGAGATTTCAAATGATGACTACATACGGAATAAAATGAGTGAATCTACACTCTAAAATATGTCTATATACATTCGTATGTGGTGACCATTTGAAATCTCTAGAAAGACAAGTATTTAGGAACGGAGGAAGTATAAACAAAAAAACTTAGATATAAATGGACAGGGGCGCCCGTAGTTCACCACTCCCTCGTCGGTTGCGTCCCCTTGGGGGTCTGGACGTTTGTCCGCGGTGTACGCATCCTTGGTGGGTGGTTGGTCGTCGTCCATCGTACTGCTGATGTCGCCGTCGGAGCTGGAGGACGAGACGGACTAAGGAAGCCCGCGAAGCGGCGGGTGGCGTGGTTCTGTCGCCACCACCTCCTTCAACTGCGTCACCTTCACCGACTCCTCGAGCACGCGACGGAGAGCCGCGTCGTTCTTGCGACGGAGGCGGCGGGCATCTATGTCCGTCGAGGGTGTAGGGCCAGCGGATTGTGAGGCGGAGCGTCGCGTCGTCATCCTCAGTGAGCGGCAGCGGCTCCCGTGCTGATCTGGATGACATGTAGCTGTGCTGCGCTCCGCCTACGTTGTCGCCTTCATCACCTGGCGGTAGGCATGGCCCACCATCTTCGGCTGCCGTTGCCGCGCGGGCGGGCTGGGGGTGCGGGCACCAACACCCAGCGGCTCCCAACAGGGGCCGGTACTGGCGGTGCCGGGCACCCCTGCTCGCTCTCACGCTGCCGCCTCGCCGTCAATGGCAGGGAGCGGGCATGGTGGCGTCGGGCTGCTACGGAGAAAGAATTGCCGACCCACGAGCTCAGGGACGCCGTCGAGGAGGATCTCCCATTCTGGTCCATCCGCGAATGCCGGAGTGCTAGCCTATATTATGCTTAGAGCATCTCTAGGCGCGCTAAAAGACGCGCCCGCGCGGTAAAACTGCTTTTTAGCGCGCGCCGACCGGTTTCGCGCGCTCCAGCGGTGGCGGGAAACAAGCGCGCGGGGGAAACGATTGCACGCGCGGGAAAAGGCGGTAGCTCGCGCGCTAGATTTGGCGCGCCGCTTCGCGCGTGCCTATAAAACTGTAGCGACATCTGCCGCTCTCTCTCGCTCTCTCCACTGCTTTCCCTCCTCGCCGCTGACACGCCACCACCGCCCACCATGTCGCCTCGCCGCCGGGGAGGTTCAGGCTACCGCGGCGTCCACGTGCGTCCGTCCGGCACCTACTTCGCCTCAATTCAGTCGGGCGGTGGCGTGCGCCTCAGCCTCGGAACCTTCGACACCGCCCAGGATGGCGCGCGCGTACGACGCTGCGGCGTGGCGCCTCCGGCGGTCCCGTTGGGACATGAACTTCACCGACGTGTCGATGCGGGAGCGGCCACAGGAGTTGGCGCCTTTCGCGCGGCTTACCACTGACGAGGATCGTGGCAAACACCGGAGGCGGGAGCGCCATCTTAGCCTGGCCGAGATGGACGAGGAAGTCGCGCGCGCGTACGACGCTGCGGCGTGGCGCCTCCGGCGGTCCCGTTGGGACATGAACTTCAGCGATGTGTCGATGCAGGAGCAGCCACAGGAGTTGGCGCCTTTCCCGCGGCTTACCACTGACGAGGATCGTGGCAAACACCGGAGGCGGGAGCGCCATCTTAGCCTGGCCGAGATGGACGAGGAAGTCATGGCGGTGTGGAGGCAACGCTTCCCGCAAGACATCATCAACGAAGAACAGTTCTTCGCTGAAAGGAGGGCGGAGAGGGAGGAGAGGAGGAAGGAGCGAGCCGCCTATCGCGAGGACAAGCGAATACGGAATGCGGTCGCTAAATACAACATGGCGCTAAGAGATGCGTCGTCCTGGGACTCCCGCGACGAGCGGTTCCTTGACGCCTATGCTCAGACGTCGGAGGAGGACATCACCGAGGCAGAGTCTGAGTCGGAGAACGAGTAGTAGTAGAACTATATATCGTTGGAGAAGCCAGTTTTATTTTGTATCGTAGAAGCAGGCTATGTGGACGCAGTAGAACTATATATCATTGGAGAAACCTAGATGTACGCATTTTGTATCATAGAATCAGACTATGTGCCGAACTATTTTTTACGCGCTGCTGAAGCGGCGCGCACTGCATTTTAGCGCTGCTGTTGGACGCTGCAGGCCGCGCAAAACCAGGCAGAGCGTGCGCAGCTTGCACGCCTGTTAGAGATGTTCTTAGAAATGAGGGTCCGGTTGTGGATGTTCTAAGCTAGTCTTACCTTAAGACTAGATATGAAAAAACAAAAAGGATGTATAATGAATTGTCTCTTACATTTAGCACACAGGTATTGGGTGCGGAATCGCAGATTCTTTTTCGAATTCTATATCATTTGGCAGAGGAGTGTTGATGATGGCACATGGGCCCTGCGGTCAACTTAACAGTTAACCAAACGGAGTTGTGCCACAGCAGCCCTGACATGTGAGTCCTGCCTGCCATAGATATGTCTAAATCGTCTAAATCAGCCGTTAACTAAAAACGGCAGTTTTTAGCAATTTTTTTATGACAGAAGTGGTAGGTTTTAGACACAAAAAGTTAAATGTGGTAGATTTCTGAGACCGGGTGCATGTAAAGTGGTAGTTTTGGGGGTAAATACTCGAATTTCTTCGAATTCTACTAAGGTTATCCAAAGTCATATGTAATTGTAACATGGTGATATAAGTATATGATCATCATGAGATCTTGCGCAAGTGCATGTTGGGAGCGTTCTACTGTTTGATCAGGGAGTACTTATGCATGTTTTGTACAAACACGAAGAAGCCAAATAATTACTTCATCCATGTAGGCATGTACTACTACACAGCAGGAGAACCTATCACTGGGCTAGCTAGGCCGGATTCTAGTCTAGTGACGAACTAGCATTAGTTTCTTCGTGTCTTGCTATTGCCGCCGTTCAAGCTCCTTATGAGCTGCAGGTGCTCGTCGTCGGAGACGTGGAGGTGCAGGCGGAGGTCGGACAGCAGCTCCTCCTTGGCCCAGCTCAGCGGTCCCGTGGCGCGGAACGCCTTCATCACGCTCACGTACGCCTCCAGCTCCAGACCATGGACGCGGCCGTGGCCATGTTCCTCTGCTGATTGCCGACTTCGTTTCATCGTCACCGCCTCTTCCTCGTCCTCGTCCGCCGGGCGGTGCTGCATTGTCACGCTGGCACAACCGTCGTCGGAATCTTGCTCCTCTTCGTCGCGGCTCGACGGCGGCGGCGGGATCGACGCTTCTCGATTTTCTTGGCAATGCTCGCCGGCGGCGGGAACTTCAGGAGCGCCTCCGTTGCTGTTGCTTCCGCTGCTGCTGTTGCTGCTGCTGTCTCCGTCGCTGCCATCCGCCGATGACGACGATCGATCAGACGTGCTACTACTAGAACCGTCGTCGGTGTCGCTGCTATCTCTGGCTGTTCCTCCGACCACATCACACGACTCTTCATCATAGTAGGATTGATCATTGCTCGTCTCTTGCCGCCGTTTCTTCATCAGATGACAATGGCTTGGGTATCCTGCATCCTTGGGGAACAACTTGCTGCTGCTATGCAACCTCTTGCCATCCCGTGCTTCCTTGGGGAACAACCTGCTGCTACTATGAAAATGAAACCTCTTGGCATCCCGGACCACGTCGCCGTCCACCGTCACCGTGGGGCTGCTCCTCTTCATCGTCGTCTTGCCCCCGAGCTTGACGGCATGGGGCACGGCGAACTTGCCGCCTCCGAGGTTGTTGCCATTGTTGGCCTTGCCATTGTTGGCCTTGCCGGGGATGGGGCGCGACGGCACGACGCTCTCGACGGGGATCTTGTTGCCCTTGTGGAGCACCACCCAGCCCTTCTCCCCGTACACCTGCCGGGGCCGGAGCGAGCTGCGGTCCGCCGTAAGGACCTGGGCCGAGCCGACGATCTTGACCTCGAACCGGCCGTCGCCGGCGGCGGCCACGACCTCGGCCCACTTCCACAGGCTGCCGTCCAGCACCTCGACGTTGTCGCCGGGGACGAGGTCCGCGGGGAGCTTGACGGTGGGGTCCGGGAGCGGGCGGACGAACTTCCTCAGGATGCGGCCAGAGTCCGGGCCGCCGTCGAACCAGCGCATGACGTAGGAGTGGCCGTTGCCCCAGACGACCTCGCCGGCGCGCCAAGCGCCCATGGCCATGGGAGGCGCCGCCGCTTCCGTGGGGACCCACGCCTCCAGGCTCATGCCCAGCGTGATCCTCATGGCCGGCTAATCTTGTTCCCTCGATGATCCCCTCTCTCTACCGTGTTATCTTTGGACGCCTGCCGCAGCGAACTCGATCGCGACGCTATATATAAACCGGGCGAGAGGGAGAGAGACGCCGAGTCTAGTCGGATTCGATGAGACGCCGAGTTCTTGGGTGACTCGGAACCGACACCTACTCCAACGACAAGCTAGCTCACCGTACGGATCGAGTACGACACTGACCCTGACACGGCCGCCGGCAACGACATGTGACTCGGCTGGGACTTGACGGCGGACGGTTTGCCGGACGACGTTGGCGATCAACGGCACGAGCAGGGAGCACCTTGTCGTGGTCTAAGCTAGGTTTAGTTCACAGAAGAATAAAACTCTTTGGTGCAACTTGAACGCAAACCCTCGAACCGTTCGCAAGCGTTCAGATCAAACGGTTTAGACTTCGAACGTAATTTGCCATCCAAGGGGTACCCCATTGATGCTGAACTGGTCCGATTGCTCGTTTTTTTTTCGCAAACCCTGGGGCTTTTGCTGTCTTCCGGACGGCAGACACACTCGTGTCCGACAATTTAGTCCCACTCCCACCCAAATACCTTTCTGTTCAAAGAATCATCTCCACCTGATGCGGTTGCCACGCATTCAAATCTGTCGGGGCCGCTGAAGAGCGGACGTGACTGAATGACATTGATGCCGGTCAAAGCAACACAACCAAACGAGTAGGTGGTGCCGTTTCAATGCCCACACGGTGGTCGAGAAGCCTACTCCGGCCACCGCGCTGTATTGAAGCCGGCTTCATGTCCCTTCACCTGGCCTCGTTAATTTAAGCCGGGATCCGGTGCCATTCACACTACACCTTCATTATAGATAGTCTATGTTTTTTTAAGTTCAAGTTAAACTGACGAAATATTGTCTGTTTATGTAAATTATGTTTGAACTTTTATGAATTTTGTCGTGTTTGATGAAACTTGTCTGGTTTATTCAAATTTGTTTCGAAATTGATGCAGGTACGATTAAATGAACGGCTCGGCTCTTATATCACTGCCCGTGGATGTACAATGTCGGTTTTAGAAGTAGTAGCATTGGAGATGCCCTTAACACAATATCTCTCGTCACACATATGAGGATATCTTAGCACAACTCCAGCGGCCGATTCCGCCACAGCCAAATGAGTGGGTTACAGAATTCGAAAGTGAACCCACAATTCCACGCCCAATATCTGGGCGCCAAACAAGCTTAAAAAATACTTCCTCCATCCCATAAACGCTCTTATACTAGTGTAAAAAAACGCTCTTATATTATGAGACGTAGTGGGTAATTCATTGTACATCTTTTTTTTGTCATGTCTAGGCTTAAGGTAAGACTACCTTAGAGCATCTATAGCCGAATCTCCCATTTCCGCCCCAAACGCCCGGCATGTCCGGACACTGTCTAGACAAAAATTAGCCACCAAACCGGGCTCCTCAAACCTAGCCCAAATGCCTGGGTTGTCCGGCAACTTTTATATCAAGTTCGTATGTGGGACGGATATGGGGAGGCCCGGATGCGCCCATACACCGCGGGCACGTCGGTTCAGCCGAGTATGGCCCACACCACCCCACCACCATCCCCACAAAAAGCATATCCAAAGCTACTTCACTCCACTCACTTTTCTGGCCCTCTTCAATCTCCTCCGTCCCCTCATAATCCATTATGTGGTCCCCTCCGCCCCCTCCGCCATGGCCGGCTCTGACTCCAACGAGTTCGCTGGGTGGGGCTCGCCGTTGGTGACCCGTACAGCTCTTCCGAGCCGGACAAGGAGGAGCTCACGCTCCGCATTGCACTCTGGCGCTTGCTGATGGACCAGGGTGGGAGCTCCTCCTCGACGGTGCCCACAAGCTCGTGGGTCGGCAATTCGTCCTCTGCGGCGGCCCGACGCCGCCCTGCCTGCTCTCTACCATCGATGGTGAGGCGGCAACGCGAGCTACGATGCCTGACACCGCCAGCAACGGGCCCTGCTAGGAGCCACTGGGTGCTGGTGCCCGCACTCCCTAGCACACTGGCGCAGTAGCAGCAACAAAAGACAGTGGGACGCCCCTACCGCCATGTAATGGAGGCGGCAGCACAGGACGGAGGGCGACACGACTGTGGTTCATCCAGATCCTCGCCGTAGTCGCCGCCCGCCCGCCGAGGACGACGATGCAACGCTCTATCTTGTAATCCGTCAGTCCTACACCTCGGCGGAGACAGATGCCCGCCGCCGCCGCCTCAAGAACGCGGCGGCTTTCCGTCACGCGCTCGAGGAGTCGACGAAGGTGGCACAGTCGAAGGAGGTGGCGGCGGAGAGAGCCGTCCGGCTCGCAGTAGAGGAGAACAGCGCCGCCCGACGCTTCGCGGGCTTCCTTAGCTCGTCCTCGTCCTTCGGCTCTGACAATGACAACGGCATTATGACAAGCCGCCCACCACGGATGCGGGCGCCGCGGACAACCACCGAGACCGCAAGGGGAAGTGACCGGCGAGGGAGTGGTGAACTCTGGCCGCCCCTGTCCGTTTATATCTAGGTTTTTTAACATTTATAATTAGCTAAAATTTAAACTGTTTCGGCCCTTTTGTATGAACTATGTGGATGACCGACGTCGGAAGTGCTAAGTTTTATGCTATATCGTATCGTATAATCGACGTAATTTGCATGGGTTTGTGTCTTTGTGATTGTCAAGTGAGGAAAATGGCAGCTGTCCATGCATCGTCAGCGAGCGCGCCCGGACACACCTCACAGTTCATTTTGTGGGGCGTTGATTCGTGATCCAACGGCAACACACTCTACGCTCTACACAGCTCGGTGCCGGCCGCAGCTCATCCTAGTACAGCTCGCACCCGCCGCGTCCGGCACCTGCTCCGGCGACTCACCGCCGACCCGATGGCCCCTCGCCCCGCACCCATTCCGGCATGGTCAAGCTCCTCTCCGAACTCCTCCACGACGTCCCGCCCGCGCCCTGCACCGGCCTCGCCCGCCGCCGCCCACGTCTCCTCGCTCCTCCTGCTCCTGCCTCCCCACACAGCCTCCCCGCTCTGGCTCTCCCTCCCGGCGCTTTCCGTCCTATGCTCATGCCATCCGTCTCGCCATCTTCATCGGCACGCCGCATCACTCATAATTCATAACCAACATGCGGCTTCCCACGTTTCGTTCCCCATTGTCAGGTTTCGTCAGCTCACCCTTGCCCGTGTTCTGTTTGATGAAATGCCGCAGTCTGGTGTTCGCCTGGATGAGTATGTTTACACGGCTGGGATTCGGGCTACGGCGAGGCAGGGTATCTCACGGCGCGGAGAGGCTCGTGGTGTCGTATGTACAGCTGTATGGATTGAAGCAAGAATCAACGCATTCAGTGCTGATGAAGTGACCTACTGGGCGTTGCTGTATGGATTTTGGTTGGACGGAGGAGCTGTAAATGGCATTGAGATGGCAGGATGGCCAGGTTTAGTTTCGTGCCATCAGAGGCCAATTGGTATTTAAGCTTGATGGGCTATGAAGGAGGGGGCAGGTTGAGGAGGCTTTCAGTTTAGCTTCTTAGTTGAGCGAGATGAGTATGGCGACGAACATATTTGCGTACAATGGATTGCCTGATAACCTGTGCGAGAATGGTATGTTCGGTGAGGCAGATAGGCTTTTCAATGAGGTGACTTATACTTTACATCCACTTTGCAAAAGGGGCATGGTGGAGGATGCGCTTCATATGTTTCATAGGTTGTGGGAGAAGGGACTAGAATGACAGTTTACCCATACAATTCCTTAATTAATATGGTTGCAGCAAGTGGGCGGATTTAGACAGGGCAGATTGGGCTTTCTGAGCGAGATAGTGAGGAGATAGGAGTGACACCGATTGTAGCTTCATATTCTCCACTCATAGCTGGTCTCTGTAGAAAAGGGGGTTATGTCCAGTGCCATGGAACTCCGACAGGAGATGGCTGAGGAGGGTGTTTGATGGACTGCTCGTACTGCATGGATTCTGCAGAGAAGGAAGATTGAGCGAAACATACGATGTTTGGAATGAGTGGCAATGTGGGGAGTCAAGCTTGATCTTGTCAGCTTTATCGTTATTGTGTATGCAGCTTTGAAACATCATGATACAGAAAAACATGTGTGTTACTGAGGGATATGAAATGAAAAAGTGCTACGCAAGACAATGTTTTCCATACATGCATGGTTGACATGCACTCAGAAGAAGGAATTATGGTTCATGCATTAAACTGTTGAGATAAGATGATTCTGGTAAATAATTCCGCAATTCAGGGCATTTGATAAATGTTAGCCAGTCACTTCCTTCCTAACAATTATACTTATAATTGTTTTCTTGATTAATTTACAACTGAAGGGAACCTGACAATGCTAAAGATCTCTATTTTGCCATGCGTCAATGCTGTCTTTTGCTAACATGGTGGCAGTTAAAGCATTGATCAAGTGTTCTGTAAGGTTGGGTGGATTCAGTAAGCAATTGGCCTAGCAGGAGGCGGATCAATCTTAAACTAGCCCTCCTGTAGTCCTGCTCCTTGACTCTGCTTAGACTATGGTTATATTGGATTATTAATGTGAGTACTTGATGAGAATTGATGCTGGATGTGGTAGTATTTAGTTGGGTAATTTGGGTTCACCCGTGTGAGAAGGATTACATGCTACTGCTTTTGGAAACTCAATGATACTGATGCATTTCTAGTCTGTGATTTCTTTTTTGTGACAAATTTCTTGTGTTTTCAAATATTTGCATTTGTCACTGGATATGTGCAATTTTAGGGTCAATTACTTGCTGCTACTGTGTATTGCTGCATATGTTTTTTTTTTACACATGGACAATACTTTCTTAACAGTCTGACTGCTGATTTGCTTTGAGCGATAAATTCATGTTGCCAGCATTTTAGATTGAGGATGTGATTCCTAAAATCTTTGAAATTTTTGAGAAGCCATGTAATATGCTGAAAATTACTATTGCCATAGTGCTATTGTATAACACCAGGATTTGACATTTTACATCTATCTGATGCAGTTGCAAATGAAATAGCTCCGATAATAAATGCTAACTGAAGCGACATATGCAACTTCTATTATTACAGGATCATATCATTCTAGCTCGAATGTCTTCAGCCGAGGCTCCCCTTTTGCTCCATGTTCCCCAATATGCTTACCAGCAAATAGGAGATATGCATCTCTGATTGCATGCATCTCTGCTGCTGCATTTCTTATCAACGTCCGCTCTCGAGGCTGTGTCTTTGAGCAGGATATGCCAAGCCTGAAGACAGAAAGCAAGCACTCCTGGATTCTACTACTGGTAATATCATCCTTTGGTTCTCCATGCAGCCAGATTGTTGGGTCAGCTATTTCCAAGGTTCTGTCAGGAAGAGCATCCTCGACAAATTTATGCAGATCCAGTGAATCCGCAAATGTTTCATCTATTGGGCTTCTTCCAGTAAACATCTCAAGCAGCAATATGCCAAGACTATAAATATCACCATGAGTGGATACCACAGAGCCTTCTGCATACTCTACAGTTATGCAAAGTTTTGTGGTTAGCATGCCATATTTGAGTGAAAAGTAAAAGATACTAATATGCAAGAATTCCAGTCACCTGGAGCAACATAGCCTATGGAGCCTCTTATTCCAATTGAGCTATATGAATTTTGCATTCCCCCGCTTGTATTTTCTTGAAGGATCCTTGATATGCCAAAGTCTCCAACTCGGGCGCTCATGTTGTCAGAAAGAAGAATGTTGCTTGGCTTAAGGTCACAATGGATTACCGATGGTTGACAGTAGTTGTGCAGATATTCTACTGCGTCCACAATATTGACACCAATATCAAGCCTCTGGGCAAGGCTGAGTGTGTTGCTTGTAGCGGGCTCTTGGGGTTTTGGATGAAGCCAACCAGCCAAGTTACCATTGGGCATGAACTCAAAAATCAATGCCTTGAACTCTTGACCTTGGTGGTTGATGCTTGAACAAGAGGTAATGATCTTAACGAGACAACGGTGTCGTATCCTTCTCATGGCTTCACATTCAGTCTCAAAACTCTTGGAATACCTAGATTGACCAAGATTAAACACCTTGACAGCCAATGTTCTTTCCTCATTGTCCAAGACACACTTATAAACCGCTCCATAACTTCCTCTCCCAAGCAAGTTGACTTCTGAAAATTCATTAGTTCCTCTCAATAATACTTGATAGGGAATTCTCTGGTAATGGTCATCAACAATTAAATTTTGTGATAATGTCTTGTGGCTTTGTTTGAGCCTCTTGCAAAGTATCCAAACAAGAAGAATAAGTGAAAGGGACAACAAGATTGCTCCAGTTGTTGCTAGAGAAATTACAAGAGACTTTTGCATCTTCTTTTTGTTCTTGCTTAAGGGGCTTGTGGAGCATGGAGCCAAATGAAGTTGAGGTGTACCTCCACACAAATTGACATTCCCATCAACTGCTAAGTAAGTGATGTTTCTGAAAACACCTTCATTTGGCACCTCACCTTGCAAATTATTGAAGGATACATCCAATTTAAATAATAATGTCAAATTCTGTAGACCTACCGGTATTGACCCTGACAAGTTATTGTGTGCCAGGTACAGTTCCTGCAGGTTTCCAATGCTAGCAAGGGCATCAGGAATATCACCAGATAACTTATTCATGGTCAGGTTCAGTATACTGAGCCCCTTTATATTCTTCAGTGACTGAGGTATGCTTCCCTCAAAGGAATTATTGTCTAATGATAGCCATTGCAACACTACGCAGTTCTGAATACTGTCGGGTATCTTGCCAGATAACTGGTTTCCTGCTAGAATTAGTATGTTAAGGTTTGCCAAGCTACCAACATCATTAGGAATGGGCCCAGAAAATGAATTGTATGACAAGTCCAAGTACCAAGATAGGCTGGATAATTTAAAAATCTCTCTGGGAATTGAACCGTTAAGTTGGTGATTCTTTGACAAGTCAAGTACGAAGAGGTTTTTCAACTCCCCCATGCTTGCCGGAATTGGTCCCTCCAAGTTGTTGCTGTATGCATAAAACCTATTCAATTGTGAAAGATTTCCCAGAGATGCCGGTATGAGGCCAGACAACGTATTATTGTACAAGCCCAGCTCAATCAAGTTCTCTAGCTTACCAATGCTATCCGGAATCACTCCTGATATGGAAGTATTTGCTATTAGCACCACGTTGAGACCAACCAGATTGCCAATATCTGCTGGTATCCTCCCAGAGATCCTAGTGTCATCTAAGTATAACTGTTGGAGAGTTGTCGAGAGGTTTACAATTGAACCTGGTAGTTGTCCTCCAAAAGAATTGTTGCTGAGTATCAATTTCTGCAGCTGGCTGCAGTTTGCCAAAGAAGTGATGAATTCCCACCCCTTGTTGTCGTTCGCTTCAAGCTTATTGTCAGCCAAGTTCAGATATTGGAGAGCTCCCATCTTCCCCAATGTGGGAGGCACATACCCACTAAACCCATTCTGCACGAGGCCAAGTGCTACGAGGGAAGAAATGTTTGATACTGAGGAGGGGATGGTTCCTGTGAAGTGATTTCCACCCAAGGCAAGAGTTTTCATCATGGGAAACTTGCTTCCGATATCATCCGGAATGCTTCCGTGCAGCATGTTTACCCCTACATTAAGTACTTCCAGAGATGACAAGTTGTAGAGAGAATCTGGAAGCATACCAGAGAGGTTGTTTCTGACGACAGTGAACTGCCGCATGTTGTGGAGGGTGCCGAGCCCTGGCGGGATTGAGCCCACAAGTTGGTTAAGGCCAAGATCAAGGTTTTGCAGATAGGACAGATTGGCCAGCGATGCCGGGATGGTCCCTGTGAAGCTGTTGTTTCTCAGCGAGACCACTTCCAGGGACACGAGCTTGTCCCCAAGCTCGGCCGGGATGCGCCCGCCAAGCTTGTTGTTGCGCAGTCTCATCTCTGTCATGCTGATGCAGGAGCTCAGGTTCACAGGGAACGTGCCGGAGAAGGAGTTGTCGCTCAAGTCAAGCCTCTGCAGGCGCCGGAGGCGACCAAGGCTCGCTGGAATCTCCCCGTGGAACCAGTTGAAGCTCAGGTTGAGCGTCCGCAGGAACGTGAGGTTCCCGAGGGCTGGGGAGAGCGCTCCGACGAGCGCCCTGCCGTCCAAGCGCAGTGCCACCGCCCGCTTCGGCGTCCAGTGGCCGCACGTCACGCCCTCCCAGCTGCAGAAGCCGGCGCTGCTGTTCCAGGAGGCCAGCGCGCCGCCGTCGCTGATCTGCTCTCTGAAAGCAAGCAGCGCGGCCTCGTCGCCGGCGCTCACCACGGCGATCATCAGAGCGAGCACTAGTGACCACGGCAAGCTCATGATCCCCATTGCCATGCCCATACTGGTTCGGTGGTTCCAACTATGGGTCTCCAAATAGCAGTTTCTCCCTCTTCAGATATAACCTGATCTGGTCATACGTGCCTGTGGCTTGCCGCCTTGCATTTATTTATTCGTCTGAAAGCGCAGTGCTAAAATTCAACAGCCCCTTCACCGCTCAGCTGACTTTCAGGAAATGATGTAGGCCTTCAGTCCTCTTTTTGACATACCTGCAGGATTGATTCTCTGGAGTTGACAGCCATCTGTGCGTCGAATCGATCAGCGATGACCATACCACACGGGGATTGATCCTAGTTACGCTGAAGATGCTCGGGGCCGAAGTTCCACACGAACGCACGGTCGAAATTCTTTGCAACTACGGGTGTTCCTGAGTAGTTCGGACTTCCGATGGACACAAAGATGATGTGTCTCGTTCCTTCAGAACTTCTCCTAACTCAAAACGCGATAGCAGGTGCATGTATCTGGAAGAAGATGGGAGTTCAGAATTCAGATGCTTTGCTTCAGTTTATTTATTATCAATATATCTTGCTGGCTTTCGTCCGCTGATGCTCTCTGCATGTATCTGGCGTGTTGAGAACAGGGAGATATGGTGTGGACAGGGCCGGTGACGCCCTGATCCGTTTTAATATTCGGTCACACTTGGTGTGCTCCTTGCCTTGCCTTGCTGATATATAAAATATCTCTGCCGTGCAATCTATAGCTTCATTTGTTGACTCTGTGAGGCTCGATTCAAAGTCCTGCTGCTGCCAAGGTACTGCCGGTGTTTATATTTTTAGTGTTGTCGATCTGATCAGACGCACTGGGCGTTCCTGGAAACTGCTGGAGATCGGTGCTGATGCATTTCTGATTCGTGATTTCTTTTTTACTCAAGCTTCAAGCTGTCCTGCTTTCCTAATCTCATACTGCCTTTTTTGTACCAAAATACAAGACGTTTTTGTGGTTCAACAGAGGGAGTATTGTCTAGCGTATCCATCTGCCGTTGCTGTGCCTCCGCGGCGGCGCATTCTGAATTCTCTGTCTACAGGTCATATCTGAAGCGTGAGTCTACAGGTCATAGCTATAAAGCTAGTCCATTTAACCCTTTTGATTTTAATTTTTTTACTGTAGTAGTTATGGTTCCGGAATGTGCTGGCCTCTTTAGACAACTGTTGGATGTATTTGAGCTAGAGGGATGGGCTATATGTGCAAACAAGCAAAAAACAGATAAAAAGATTGCAAAAAATTGTGTCAAGAGTGGGATTTGAACCCACGCCCTTTCGGACCAGTACCTGAAACTGGCGCCTTAGACCAACTCGGCCATCTTGACGTCTGTTCCAGTAAACGAAATTACAGTTTATATTCACTAGTACTTCCCAAACTAATTTCAGTTATTTGGTTCGGTAAAGTTGCACACAGAATGCAAAACTGTGTGCGTACTTTAGCAAATCCTTTGTCTCCTCCTGGACCTGGAGTGGCCCCCTCTATAATCTGAAGGTGCCTCGTATGCATCGCCGGGGCTTTTGGGTCCGTTTCTTGGCCCTTCCTCCTCAGGCAACTCGGCTTTGGCCCTTGCGAGCGGCAGTGGAATTTTGACTTCCTGCCTTCGACGCCAACGTGTGTACTTTAATAGCGTGTTGGGTCTACTGATTGGTCCCAACAAGGGGCTTGTTAAGGCGACCCCTTATCACTGATGCTATTTACGCTTGTCATTTTTCTTTTAGAAAAGGAGAATGGCCCTCGGCTTCTGCATCTGGACGATGCATACAGTCACTTTATTAATTATTCTCATAAGACCTTACAAAGTCATACAATAGTAAGACTAAAGCCGCCGTCTAAGCAAGAAACTGTCACTACACCTATCCAGTTGATGAAGGGGCGCAGACAATCTGGGCCTAATACCAAACATACATCGCAGCCAAGCCTAACATCTAAGACCTGAGACCCCAACCTAGCCACTTGCCGTTGCCGGGTCTGGGGCACACACTGATCCGGCGTGCTATCAGAGGCCGCCGCCGCCAACTGCCACCGCTCCATCTTCAGAACTGTATTGATGCATCAACCTTGCTCGGTCTAGTTATCGCCGACGCCACCACAGCGCCCAACGGCACCTCCTCCCTGCGCGCAAACAACTGAACACGTCGCGGTCGCCACTGATACACCTCAGCGCCATGCTGCCAAGTGCCACCAGCTGACACAACTTGAAGTCCTTGGAAGATCTGTCGTGCGTAGCATCTGTCGACCAGGCATGACAAAGCATAGCACCTGTCGGCCAGGCGTTATTTGACATCTCCACCGAAGCTCCATGCAAGATGAAGCCGCTCCACCTCCTGCATCTGACTTCCAGCGCTGCTCCATAAACGATGCTCCCAAGAGAGAAACGACACCGCAGTGCCGTCATCGTCCGATCTGGACACCAGATCCTATGGTTTCCCCCGGAGCAGCACGAGTGGGACAGTAGTTACACGACGATGCCTTCATCAAGGTAATGGCGTAGAACGCCGCCATCGCCTGCCGTCGGCTCGGTTTTCACCAGCAACCATGTCTCCCTAACTCGTAGCCGAGACTAGATGATGGATCTCGAGATCCGATCACCAAACTTCTGGCCGGCCACCGCCGACGAAGAAGATGACCACCACCATTGGCTACACCGGCCAGAACAGATCTGCCATGGGTGCCGCCAAGCAGTCCACCAAGCCCTCGACACCGCCGCCGATTTAAAGCCAGATGACATGCCGCCGAAGACCGCATCGCGCCGCTGCCCGATCCAGGCCAGCCGCCGCCCGTGGCCCGAGGCAGAGCCGACCGCCGCCGCCGTCGAAGCCAACGCCGCCACTTCTAGATCGGCCGCACCTCCACGCATGTTGGGGCCCCGCCACCACTGAGATGCGGGAGGGAGGAAGAACCCCCGCCACCGCCGTCGGCCTCTAGGCGCAAGCCGGCGGCGGGGGGCGGGGGGGGGCGGAGAGGTTAGGCCCCGGCGGGGGGGGGGGGGGGGGGGGGGGGATAGGTGTGCCCCGGGGGGGGGGGGGGGGGGGGGGGGGATAGGTGTGCCCCGGGGGGGGGGGGGGGGGGGGGGGGGATAGGTGTGCCCCGGGGGGGGGGGGGGGGGGGGGGGGGATAGGTGTGCCCCGGGGGGGGGGGGGGGGGGGGGGGGGATAGGTGTGCCCCGGGGGGGGGGGGGGGGGGGGGGGGGATAGGTGTGCCCCGGGGGGGGGGGGGGGGGGGGGGGGGATAGGTGTGCCCCGGGGGGGGGGGGGGGGGGGGGGGGGATAGGTGTGCCCCGGGGGGGGGGGGGGGGGGGGGGGGGATAGGTGTGCCCCGGGGGGGGGGGGGGGGGGGGGGGGGATAGGTTAGGCCCCGGCAGCGGCTAGGGTTGGGGAGTCGCCCGAGCGGGCATTACGCTTGTCATGAGCATCCTCAACTCCATGATCCAACGTGTGGTGCAACATGGGATCCTCCACCGCCTCACCATGCATCATGCGACATCTATGGTCTCCCTGTCTGATCCTCTGTCACTCAGACAAACACAACATACAGGGTTCAGGGTTACAACTCCCCGCCGCCATATAATAATCAAACACAATAAAGCTTAGGCAACAGCATACAGTGTGTCATCTATGGCCTCACTTGTAGGAGTACTACTGAAAGTAATTCCGGGAATTCAGCACGATGCGCTCCTGGAAACTGTTGCGAATTGGCACTGATGCATTTCGAATTTGTGATTTTTTTCTGCTGGCAGCTTATTGGCACGTGGAACCTACAGCTTGTCAGCTTCGTAATCTCCTACAGCCGAGTCCGTATATCCATCTGCTGTTACTTGATTCCATGTCTAATGTTTCTCTACAGATGGGTTCAGATGCGTTGTGGCGCAGTCTGAATTTTTCTGTCTGCCGATCTTTTATAGTATGAAGCATGAACTAACGTTGCCTGATTTTTCTGTTAGAATGCAAATTGATCGAGAGCTATAAGTATACGCAACTCCATTGAGCTCTGATTCGTTTATCAGTGCAACATGCAAACTTTGGTTGGTTCGCGTCGTTCAGCAGCTTATGTCCTACACCTGTGGGACGTATTTCAGATAGAAGAGGGATGCCCCTAAAAAAAGATAGAAGACGGATGGACTATTTAAACAAGAAAATGAAGAAAAATAAATGAAAATTGTGTCAAGAGTGGGATTTGAACCCACGCCCTTTCGGACCAGTACCTGAAACTGGCGCCTTAGACCAACTCGGCCATCTTGACGTTTGATCGCAACGTCGACAAGAAACTACATATCCTACAAGCTAGGTCTGAAACTCATGAATGTCACTATGTTTTCGTTTTACTTTTCATCTGATGTGCTTGAGTTATTTGCTTCGGCAAGGCTGCAGAGAGAATGCAAAAAATGTTTATATAATTTAGCAATTCTTTAGCATCATCCACGATCTCAAGGGGCAGCGTATCCTTCTCAAGCTTGGCATCACCGGGTTTCGACTCCGGTCTTGGTCCCATCTTCCACGCCTCCACTTTGTGGCATGTTAGGGATGTGTGCTCCTGCCGGTTCTGGACTGATCACTGGATCAATGGCAAGTCAATCCCTGAGATCGCACCTCTCATTTATGCCCCTCGTCTTGCATTGTCGAGCCAAGCTCTGCTTGTTCCACTTGGGTTTGCATTTTTGTTCGTGATTCGAAGGCATTCATGGTGACCTTGGTACTGCAGCCATGGTCCAGTACGCCGACCTATGACACCAGGTCAATGCGCCACCAAGTCTTGTGATGCGGCACATTTCCTGAGCTCTGTCTCGAATCCCACCGACGTCTCACCTGGAAAACATGGGTGTTGTTGCACACTTGAACATCAAGATTTTTCTCCGGCTCACCCTCCAAAATAGGTGTTGGACGGCCGAACGCCTGGCTCGACAAGGTCTGCCACATGCGGACTATTGTGCCCTTTGGGACCATGAGCTAGAGAGCATGCAACCCCTGTTGGATGGATGCTCTTTCTCCAGGTAGCTATGGCATGAAGTCCTCTCATGATGCAGATCCACTATTGTTGTGCCTAGCCAAGACTTCCCCTTTCAGGCTGCGGTGGGCGAGCTCCCTTCATCAGACGTCGGATGCCCTTTGCAAGGTATTCGCTTCCATCGTAGTGCACTGGTGCTCACGGCCTGCTAGCTTTGGAAGCTTAGGAACAACTACAACTTCCATGACAAGCGCCCTTTCCGAGGCACCTGATCCTAACCATTCAAGAGGATGCGCATCTTTGGGAAGCCAAGGGTTCTGATATCATCCTACCACCAAGGTAGCTATGCTTTTGTGGGGCCGAGCATCCCCTTTTGTTCTGCTCATGCGATCACATCATGTCGTCTTCTGTATATGTGGATTTGCGCATTTGCCTGCTTATGTTTTCTCATATATACTATCAACGGAATGATACACAGGTTTTGCATATTCGTGGGCGAGCGTCGGGTCAGGCAAGACGGTGAACAAGGTGGGTGGGCTCCAGTGGATCCATTGCAGTGGCGGTGAAGGTGAAAAGAGCGTGGGTTGCTGCTTTGGGGATTGACTTGACCAAGCGTCAAAAACTTGCATGGGAAAAGAGAGGGTGGATTGCAAAATCGCGAGGGCACCGGCTGGGTTTTTGGTGGGTCTAGACAGTCGGAGCTCTCAGTCCACTTGATTTCTCCGCTCCCTTCTCGTCTTCTCCACTTCTTCGAATCTCTCCGCTCCTCCGCCATGGCCAAGTCCGGCGATGGGTCCGGTAGCGAGTCCAATCCCATGGACCGGGACGACCTCATGAAAGAGGAGGACTCTGGTTCTGGCAGCGACGCGCCCAACGACGAGGAGCTCTCGCTCCACATTGCCATCATTTGTTTTAAGTTTTATTTCTTCTTTTTCTTTTTCTTTAGGGTAGTACCAACACGCTTAATTCATTCTACCTAATAATAACATTTTTGTTTTTAGTTTATGCTTTTAATTAGTATATTTATTTGTTTACCGATAAGAAAAGAGTGTCGAACATGAAAAACAAACTTTCCTTTTCTCTCTAGTCATAATGTTTCTTGCTCCTTTTTCATGTTGTTGCTTAGTCAAATTTTGTTATTGGATTTTCTCCTATATTTGTGCATGGCAATTTGTTGTTGCAATCATGTGTTGATATTTAATTTTGTGCAAGGAACTTAAAATGGAATTTATTCCTACAATTGATCTATTTAAATCATAATTTACACTAAAGTTCTGCTAGTTTACACTTGTTTATTGCATAGCACTCCACCCATTCCTTTATATAAGGTGTATTTGTTTTCTCAAAAGTCAAACGAGTGCATGGTTGACGTAGTTTCTAGAAAAATATATTAATATCCACTATACGTAATTTATATGAAAAGTTGTTTCATATTTTATCTATTAGATATTGCAGATGTTGTTATTTTATTCTATAATCTTGGTCAAACATTCAAATGGTTGACTTGCACGGAAACGAATACACCTTACATTTTAGAACGGTGGGAAATAGGTTGCAAGTTTTCCATATATTCTTCTTTATGTTTATAGGAAAATAGTTTGACAACAAGTATTTATGATTTGTTCATGTCAGACATAGTTGCGTAATATTAACTTTCAATTTTTTATTTTCTTAGAGTTAAACTATCCCCATAATTCATTTTTCCTAAGAAAGCAATATTTTCTTTGCTTTTGTCTCTGTTCATTTCTTCTATGAGGTAAAAATACGTGGTGTGGATTGTTGAATGCTGGCTGTGCTTTAATCTAGGAAAAAGTCTGAAATAAACCTTGAATTTGTAGACGAAAACAAAATCAAACCCTGAACTTTGAATCCCTGAAATCAGCACACTGAATTCTCTAATCCCGGTCTGTTTTAAACCTTGAGCGTATTTTCAAGGGGATTGTTGACGTGACAGGTAACGCTAAGGCCGGACGTGATCCGCCGGCCCATCAGGCGCGAAGTGTCTTTTTTTTGTATGGTGCGACTTAAAAATACACAAGAGAAAAAAAAATAACTAACAAGGTTTCGTACTTGGGACCTGGTGCTACTAAGCTCATCCCGCTAACCACTCTAGCAGACGACATTTGTGTTAAACAGGAAGTGCGAACATATTTAATAAGACACTGCAACTTCGAGATTTGAAACATTTATAATTTTGAAACATTTTCTTGGAAATTTTAATAATTTTGAGATCCAAGTATTCTTAAAAAAATAATTTTTAAAATTCCAACATTTTTTGGAATTGCGATTTTTAAAAAATAAACAGAAAGAAATTTTGAAAACACAAACCATTTTTGAAATCACCGAACAGTTTTTAATGCGCGAACACTTTTTGAAAATAAACACGAACAAAATTTTGAAAACAAGAATGATTTTTGAAACCTAAACAAAACAAGTGCGAACAATTTCCGAAACAAGTTTTTTTTGAAACATAAATATTTCTTTGTAAAATGGGAACAATTTTTGAAACCTGAATAAAATTTTAAAGTCCGAATACTTCCTAACTTTTTCTAAAATGGGAACAAATTTTCAAATTTTGTTTGTGTTTTCAAATTTTGTTCATGTTTTGAAATTATTCCTTTTTGTAAAAAGTGTTCACACTTTCAAAATCGTAGGTGATTTCAAAAGAGGCTTCACGTTTTCAAAATGTGTTTGTGTTTTCCGCATAATTCTAAAAAAAATCAGATTTTAAAATTGTTGATGATGTTGAAGAAAATATATCTAAAAATTTCAGTGTTTTTTTTTTAATCTCGACGCTTCTGTGTGTTGTTAAATATTTTCGTGCTTCTTATTTATCAACAACAGGTATTAAATAGGGTGGCTATCAGCAGAAGGGCAGCAACGAGAGGTTCGAAGTTCAATTCCTGACAACGTCTCAAAAAAAATTTGAGGCAAGACAACGCTTCAATTGTTCTGGTATTTTTATGGCCTGGTTGGCCTACCGTCCCGCCTGCAGTTAGCGATCCTGGGTTTTAGCTGCCATGTCAACGATCCTTGTTTGGCAACTCACTCGAGGTTTAAAATAGACCAGGATCAGATAATTCGGTGTGCTGATTTCAGGGATTAAGAGTTCAGGATTTGATTTAGCTTTCGTCTACAAATTCAAGGTTTATTTTAGACTTTTCCCTTTAATCTACTACGAGCATGCATTTCCTGCATGCAACATGCACGCACGCGCGCGGTTGAACGAAAGGCAGAATAACAGCAGCTGCCACAGCCCGGTAGCTCGTGATGTGGATTGAAAAAATGTGACTGACCCAAATTGTAAACTCAGCCAGCCCATATAATTATTATTATTAACGGAGGGGGAGCGGGTTCATGAATGAATTCAGTGACCGATACTAAGCTTCACCCAGTCGACGACAGCCTGCACGACGTAGACCATCCTGAAGAACTCGCCGTTCTCCTTGGGAAGCGCCACCTCGCCGGCCAAATTGATGCACTCTGCCGAGACGTGCCAACAGGCCGCCTCTAGCACCTCCGAAACACCGCTATAGCGCCCCACAGCAACCGACCGCGCTGCCCACTGCAGCCGCGGGACGGCGCCGACGTAGAGCTGCAGGCACGACCGCATGACCTTCTTGGACTTGGCGTCCTTGGCGTGGGCGAGCGCAGACTCGATGCTGGCCTTGGTTACCGTGGCGTTGGCCACCGTCAGCCTGGTGGCGAGCACCGCGAGCTCCGGCAAGCTGCGTGCAGAGCGGCAGGAGGGGTCGATGCAGAGCGCGGACACGCACATGTCGGGCGTGACGTAGTGGCTGCCGAGGCTGTTGCAGAGGTCGTCAAGCGCGGAACGTGGCGTGGCGCCGGAGCTTGATCCGCCATGAACATCAATGGCCGAGGAGAGGACGAGGATGAGGAGGAGAGCGCTGCCGAGCATCGAAGAGGATGTGCCCACGGCCATGTTGTTGGTGTATTGTCTCTCGGTCTCACCCTCCCGCTGCCCTCCTTGTCTCTTCTTAATAGTTCACCTTAACGGGGTGGTGTATCATATCACAAATAAAAGAAAATAAATTCAGTAGCTTCGATCGAATCATTTGAGATATGCTCCATAAACCCATATTTATGAAGCGTATATCTCAAACTTTGATATATGCAATCACTCTTCATAGGAAGTGAATCGCCGAAGATCTCTGGATTATACGCCCTATCTTCAGCATTAAATGAGTGTTTACAACTTTACATACACTACCATTTATATCACTTATTATTGGGAGCCCTTGTGCCTCATGTGCCTGATTTTTTTTTGTATGTATCAGTCACTTTTCTTTCACCCCGTCAGATTTCAATCTAACAACTGGTTTTTTTAGACGAATAACAACTGGTTTCATCTCTACGTATGTTTCAATCACGTTTTGCTCGTAGCTGTCCTTTTGTCTATGCTACGGCCCATTACTAACTAAAATCTTTGATCACAATGAGATGGTATAAACTATAAAATCTTCAGGCACTTAAACAAAATTTGTTGCAATTTAAAGTACTTCATCAAATTTCAATATGGCAGACATCTATCTATCTACCTATTATATTATTAATACTAGCGGGGTGACCCGGACGTTTGCGCGGCTGGACTTTTCTTCTTAGGGCATGTACAATGGTGCTATTTTAGAAATGCCACATATGATAAATGCTGAGGTGGAGGAAAAGAACTCATAAGAAAAGACTTGTCTTCTCTTATTTAAGAGATGTTCTCTTAGCACAATTTGTCTCACAATGTTTTTAAGAATTGCTAGTTATTAAAGATAAGGCTAAGAGATAACCCATTTTAGACATTCTTTTATTATCATATCTAAATTACATGCAAGATTTAAGATAACACTGTCTTATCAACCCCTTTACATGCTCTTAGTGTGTTCTCTCTACCTATTTGCTTTCATACCAGCTGTTGCTACATCTGTATTTATGTAAAAGATATGGATGTGCGACCACGAAAGACTGAACGATTCAGGTTCTATTTAGTGACATGATAAACCATCTACTATACTACCAATCTCTAGCTTTTACTGGTTCACTTTTCTCATTTGTCAATATTTATATTTGCAACCAATATTCTTTAGGATTTTTCACTTAGAAAATCTAAGCATCGATGGGTTAAACCCATACATTTTTAGAAGTTCCATCTGTCGCCTCATCACTGACAATATTACACTTGTCATTTTTATTTGCCTAAAGTCATAAATTCATGGCCCATATATTCTCCTCTTAATGTAATTTCTATATTTGTTTCTAGTATAAACCTATGCAATATATGAATGGTGTTTAAATTTGGTAATATTCTCTAATTGGCATATGTCAGCTTGTTACTTCTCATTTGTGCCCTTTCTTTCGCATTTAAGTGTAGCCCTAAGAAAAATGAAATGATACATTACATACTGACATGAAATGGTCCTTCCTTTTCTGGGTAAAACATTCTTGATAATTCTCGCACATCTTCAAGGAGGGTTGGAGGACCTAAATCTACGCCACATCAACTCAAAAATCACATAAGGGCGTGATTTATTCGCCATTCTATATTTAAGGGTATAAATCAAACCAAGATTCAATTCAACGATCATCGAACTGCCCTAGGATACATTTCAGGTGTAATTTTCCTTAAAAAAATGTTGAGCCAAATCGTTAGCGTGTTCCAATAGTGGGACTTGTTGTTTAAATAAAAACTATTCCAAAAGCTAAATTGAAAATCGGGATAAAATCTTTTGTCAAGAGTGGGATTTGTTGTTTTAAAAAAAGTGTTCAAAAAGTTAAACTGAAAATCGGGATAAAATCTTTTGTCAAGAGTGGGACTTGTTGTTTAAAAAAAAGTGTTCCAAAAGCTAAACTAAAAATCTGGAACAAAGACAAAGTATTTTAAAGAAGAGTGGGTTGTGAATAAAAAAGGGTAAAAATATGTCAAGAATGGGATTATGTAAACAAAATGTTCCGAAAACAAAACTAGAAACCTTGAAGAAAAAGAAGACATATTTAGAAAAAGAGCGGGGTTGTTACAAAAAAAGGGTTTAATAAAACCATGTCAAGAGTGTGGTTGTTATAAGAAACAATAAAAAATTTGTGCCGAAGTGGGATTATTTAAGAAAAGCGTTCTAAAAACTAAATTGAAAACCGGGAAGAAAGAAAAAACATATAAAAAAAGCGGGGCTGCACTAAAAAAGGATGAAAAATTGTGTCAAGAGTGGGTTCTTATAAAAAAGAGATAAAAAACTATGTTAACAGTGGGATTATTAAGAGAAGTTCTGGAAACCAAACTGAAAACTGGAAAGAAAGAAAAGAAAAGTTTTAAAAAAGGACCCCAATATCCAGCGACTGATTTGGTTCGCGTCGGGAGCAGCTCGTGGCAATTCCTATTAATGTGCATTTTCGTAAACTGGTGCTCAAGGCACACTTACCGACACATATGTTAAGGACGTCGATATTCATCATACGTGTGGCACAATGAACACCCGACCACACGACTCGTCCGGTTGTGAAGTCAGCCCACACGATCCTCTGTGGCCGAACATTTAAAATGCCCACACGTTCAGGCGCAGCTACGACGGCCCACCCGACCCTGTGTGCAATTGCTCACCCCCACCCCGTGAGTGCGAAGGCATATGTAATTAACTTTAGTAGTCATGTGTAATTAATTATAGTTATCATGTCTAATTAACTTTAGTTGCCATGTGTAACTAATTGGAGTTGCCATGTGTGGTTAAGAGTGAAGTGCAATGTTGGTCCCTAAACTATTTCAGGGGTGTCATGTAGGTCCTCAAACTATAAAAATCAGCATCCAGGTCCTCGAAGTGCAGTAAGTGTGTCATTCAGGTCCAAAATCTATCTGACAACGCCAGACCAGCCAGCTGGCGCCGTTGACCCATGACATGTCGGACGGGGGCCTCGCAAGGTAACAGCCGGTTACGGAAATATGCAAATAAATTCCAAGGAACACATTTTCAAAATTCTCGTTCGCGACATTAAATGTTCATTAATTTGTGGTTCACGAACACATTTTCAAAATTCTCGTTCACGAACATTTTTTTTAAGTCATGAACATTTTTTTCACTATTCATGAACAGTTTTTGAAACCTTGAACATTTAAACTAATGGACATTTTGTAAATTCATAAACATATTATGAAATTCATAAACATTTTTTTAAACTCCGAACGTTTTTCTAAATTCGTGAACATTTTTAAATTCACAAAAAAATCACTATTTTTTGAAAAAAGTAATGAACATTTATGAAATTTGTGCAAACGTCTTTTTCAAATTCATCATTCGTGATTTTTTTTGTGTTACTAAACATATTGTGAAATTTATCGTTCACGGACAATATTGGTGGTTTGCGAATATGTGTTCTTTTCTTTTAGAATTTATCATTCGCAAAGATTTTTTTTAAATCATGATTTTTTTTTTAAATTCATTGTTCACAAACGTTTTCTAAATTCTTCATTCCCGAGCATTTTTTTCATATTTTCAAACAATATTTGTGGTTCGCGAACATATTTCAAATTTATTGTTCGTGAATACTTTTTAAAAGTTGTGAACATTTATTTTATATTCACGAACTTTTTTTGTCTGCCAACATATTTTCAAATTTATTGTTCATGAACATATTTTCTTTTCTAATAAAATTTATCATTCGCAAACATTTTCTTAAGGTTGCGACCATTTTTTTTAAATTCATTGTTCATGAACATTTTTTTCAAATTCATCGTCCGTAAACATTTTTTTAAAGTCGTGAATGTTTTTCCAGAGTCGAACATTTTTATAAACTAATGAACATTTTATTCAAGTCAAAAACATTTTTCCATATTCACAAATATTTTTTGAAACCATGAATTGAATTTATTTGCATATTTTCGTCATCGGCCGTTATATTGCGGGGCCCCCTTCTAACATGCAACGGGTCAACGACGCCAGCTGGCCGTTCAGGTGGGGTCAGACAGATTTTGGGCTGAAATGGCACACTTACTGCACTTCAAGGACCTGGATGCTGCTTTTCATAGTTTGAGGACCTACATGACACCCCTGAAATAGTTCAGGGACCTACAATGCACTTCACTCTGTGGTTAAACCATAGTTGCCATGTGTGGTCAATCATAGTTGTTGTTACTGGTTGCCACATATGCACAACTGTAGTTTCATCTATCACCGTGCGAACGTCATGTGAGCGAAGAACAGTTTCACACACATTCAGGCGAGCGTCGTGTGTCTGTTCGGGCGAGAATGCGTCATGTGTCCGTTCGGACGAGGAGTGCCCACACGTGTAACACTAAATGATAATGCCCATAAGACGTTGGGTGCTTACATGGCTCTCAACCCAAATGACAACTGTTGCAATATTCGTACAAATGAATCAAACAACATCAACTGCGTTTGGGTCATTTATCATTTATCATTTGGGTATGTTAATTCTGTAAGCTCTTCCTTACGTGACTCTCTGAATCGAACGGCATCTATTGTTAATTCTGTAAGCTTCAAAAAGGGGAGCAGCAACAGGTATCGAACTTGATACCTGTTCGTTCGAAAGGAAACATGCTAATCACTCGGCTATCCCAGGAGTTGTGTTCCACTTGCTTTTTCTTTCCTTTTATTTCTTTGTTAGTTCGTGGGTTTTTTCTGAACGTTTTTATTCACTTTTTATATCATTTTTTGCCTTTTACTTTTTATTTTATCTTACATTCTCCGATCCTTTTAAAATCTATGAACTTTTTCTTTAAAATGTATGGATTTTTTTTTTCAAAATCCATGAACTTTTATTCAAATTTGTGAACCTTATTTCATATCGTGAGCTTCTTTTTCAAAATCGATGAACTTTTTTCATTGAATGTTTTTTTTACTTGACGATTTGTTTTTCGAAAATCTATGAAATTTTTTCAAATCGATGATTTTTTCATATCAAATGAATGTTTCAAATTTGATGATTTTTTTTCCAAATTCAATGAACTTGTTTCCGAACTCGATGAACCTTTTTTCAAATTTGTGAACTCTTTTCCACATTAATGAACTTTTTTCAAATTTGATTAGCTTATTTTCAAAATCGATGAACATCTTTTTAATCGATGAATTATTTTCAAAATTGTTGAATTATTTTTTCAAATCAATAAACATTTGAAATTTCATGATTTTTTCAAAATTAAACCGGCAATTTTTTCCAAGGAGACCAACTGAAGAAGATATCCGAAAAAATAGCCTTTTTAGAGAAAGGAAAGGAAACAAAAAAACTATCGGGCGAAGTGTTCGGGCGAGGTGGAGAGACCACTTGAACGTATGCGAGCGCCAGCTGCCTAGCTGGCGCTTAAAGGGCTAACTGGGGGCAGATCCTATTTAACGCTTGTTAGTGTCAAAAGGTCGTGCCTTCTTCGCTTAGGCGAACATCTGGTTGGGCCGGCCAATGTACGTGATTAGTGTGTTCGTCGTTCGCCGCCTCTTCTTCCTTCGCTGTTTCCTGCCGGTTTTTTTCGTTTTTCTTCTATGGTTTTTTGCTTCCGTTTTTCAATGTTCTGTCCGGTTTTGTTCTGGTTTTTTTGTTCCATTTTCCACTGGGTTTTTTCCTTTCCTTTTATTTTCTAAAATGCCACAAACAAAAATTATTTCTTGTATAAAAGGGAGAAAACTAAAATTTGAAATTCCATGCTATGAATTATGAAGAATGCTATGCTACTGTATAATAATGTCATTCCTCTAATTATAAATTTACAGTGAGTATTATCAAAAGAAGAAGAGGGTCATGTGATCTAGAAAAATAAAATTGTCATGCTAAACATTAACCTGCCATCCTCTAGATTAAAAATGCCATGAACAAAATAATACACATTTTCTTATAAAAAACTGAGAGTCAGAAAATTATAAATGCCATGCTCTAATAGTATGAAAATTTCCATGCTACTTTATAAAGCTGGAATTTCTCTAATTTTATAATTTAATAGGATAATAAGAAATTACATACTAATAAAAATTATATTGCCATCCTCTTCAGAGTAAAACTACCACCCACTTGATAATATAATTGCGTGCCAACAATAATGGAACTGTCATGCTCGCAATAACAAAATTGTCATCCTATTAATAATAAAACGGCCATCCCCTAATAATAAAAATGCCATGTTATTAATGATAAAACTGCCACCCTATTAATCATAAAAATGTCATCTTATTGATAATAAAAAATACCATGCTAATAATAATAATAAAGCCATGCTCTTAATAATTAAATTTTCATTCTCTTAATAATCAAAGTGCCATGTTAGTAATTATTAAATATTATATACTCTTTAGTAATATATATAACTGCCATGTGAGATGTACAAGAAACAATTCCAAAAAAATGCCATGAATAAGTGATAAAATTTCCCAAAAGCTTGCCACGGGGCATTACAAAACGACCTAGAAAATGCCATGCTACATATAATAAAAATGCACATGATAAATTTAGAAAAAAAATCCCTATAAAAATAGGGATGCGAATTCTTCAATAATGGAAAACATTCTTTGGATTTTATTAAGATGAAAAATGAAATTAAAAAATATAGCTTCAAAAGAAATGTTCAAAATATCGTCCAATTCAGCCCTCCCTCAACTTCTTCTCCCCCTTGCTGGATCAAGAAGGAGGAGACATCCCCGGGTTGTACGTGTGTGGAACGCGGAGGCACCGTCCGTTCGGCGCTTGGATCGGATTTTTCGCGATTTGAATCGCCGCGAGTACGACTCCATCAACCGCGTTCTTGTAATGCTTGCGCTTAGCGATCTTCAATGGTATGAAGATGCACTCCCTCTCTCTCGTTGCTAGCATCTCCTATATTGATCTGTGTGACATGTAGGATTTTTTTTGAGAATTATTACTACATTCCCCAACAGTTAGGTCAGTTGTTCCTTTGGGAATAGAGTCTCATAGACGTTGGAGATCCATGAGTCACTTCCGTCGTCCACCACTAGAGATCCTTGTTATTCTCAATGGACCTTTATGGTCTTATACTCAAATTCTTGTAACTGCTTGAAATTCTGTATTAAGGAAGTGTCCACCAGCAAACAGTAATCCTAGGGCTGGTGATGACACAAGGGTCATTTGCTGAGATTTTATGTCCCGAAAAACCGGCCATGACACCATGTGGGCCCAAGATGTCGGCGAGGTGGTCAGAGAAGCAACACGATGGTCGGGGCCGGAGAAGACACACCGCATGCGCGGAGGCGCGTGGGAGAGGCACAAGAGAGGGAGGGAGCGGCACACCCACACAGGGGAGAGGGGCAACAGCCCCGCGAGGGAGCGGCGGCGCGAGGCAGAGGTGTGAAGTTGACACCGTGATTGTCGGATCAAACCATTGTTTTTTCTCATTCCTATTACTATTTTGTGCATGTTCAATTGAATAAAAGGAACGACAGCGAGGAGTTGTCCTGGGAAGGCGCCTTAATTATCGGGTCGAACTGGATGATTAAAAGGATAACAAGGAAGTGGGGCGTGACTGTCTCTTGCCCCTGTTCCTCTCGATAATCACGGGTGTGACAGCGTGTTCTTTCTATTTCTGTTCTCTTCTACCTGATGATGCGCGCGACATGAGTTTTCCTCTCTGTTCGACTGAATAAAAGAAACAAATCAAGGAGGGGCGCGGTCGTGCGGGAGAAGGATGTCAGGGCGTGGCCGTTGGACTCGCGGCGCGCACATCTCACCGGCAGAGAATGGTGCCGCCACTTGCCGCGATGACGATGAACAGCCTGCAGCGTGCTTCGGTCCGCTCGGTTGGACCGGTCAAGGACCGGACCGGACTGAGTAAATTCCTGGCCAAAATTTTGTATCCCGACTGGCCAATTTTTTGAGCGGGCCACGACCGTCCGGTCCAGTCCTGAGCGGGCCGAAAAGCCCGCTTGCTCGGTCCAGCCTGAGCATCAAATAAAACACGTATTTGTTGTTGTTTTTGTCACTAAACACGTGGACGGGTCGGTCGTTCCGGTCGAGCAACCACCAACCACAGCCCAACGCAGTCTATCTATATTCACACAACAACAACGAAAAGGGACCAAGCAACGGAGACTTGATTGGCCGGCCACAAATACACCATTGCATAGTTGTTACAGTTTTGACAGCGTCTTTATCTTATTATAACGGAGGGGAATAGTGGGTTATTCATCCATTGGTCAGCCGAAAAGCTGCACCCATTCGACGACGGCCTTCGCAACGTAGGCCATCATGGAGAACTCAACGTTCTCCTTGGGAAGTGCCCCCTCGCCGGCCAAATTGGCGCACTTATGTGAGACGTACCTAGCAGCTAGTAGCACCTCCGGTACACCGCTGTATCGCCCAGCAGCAACCGACCGCGCCGCCCACTGCAGCCTTGGGACGGCGCCGGTGTAGAGCTGGAGGCACGACCGCATGACCTTCCTGGCCTTGCCGTCCTTAGCGTGGGCGAGCGCATGCTCGATGCTCGCCTTGGCCACCGTGGCGTTGGAGACCGTCAGCCTGGTGGCGATCACTGCGAGCTCCGGCAAGCCAGGCGCAGAGCGACAGGAGGGGTCGATGCAGAGTGTGGACACGCAGTCGTTCGGCCCGACGTACCAAGGTCCGAGGTTGGTGCAGAGGTGGGGCAACGGGGAACATGGCGCGGCTCTGGAGCTTGGCCCGCAGTGAACTTCAGTGGTCGAGGAGAGGACGAGGAGGAGGAGAAGAGCACCGCCGAGCATCAGAGAGGATGTGCCAACGGCCATGGTGGTGGCTTATTGTCTCTCGATCTGTCTCTCCCTCCCGCTGCCCTCCTTGTCTCTTATTAGTTCAACCTTACGGTGGGTGTATCATATCATAAATAAAAGATAATAAATTCATCAGCTTCGATCGAATCATTTGAGATACGCTCCACAAATCTATACTAGGAAGCATATATCTCAAACTTTTATATATGCAATCACACTTCATAGTAAGTAAATCGCGGAAGATCTCAGGATAATAGGCCGTATCTTAAGCATTAAATGAGTGTTTAGATGCACTATCATTTACCATTTAGATAACATGACTAAACCACGAAGCAACACATACGAACGTTAGGCGAGCAACCACCACCAAGAAACCATGACGAGCCGCAGCCCAAACATCCTCCTCCTCGTCGCACTAGTGCTGGCCGCGAAACGGAAAATTGGGCGGTTCCTGTAGGTACCGGCAACCTGCTAGCCTATCAACTGGTGACACCCCGTACCGTATATTGACTCTTGTGTGGTATAAAAGATTTTCGTTGTTTATGAAATATTGGTATTTCAATAGCTGGTCCACCACCAGAGTATTACTTTTGTCAATCTAGCAGCCCCGAAGTACTACTTTTTGTCAGAGAAGGAGGCGCATGCATCAGTCTCTTCTCTCTCCCTTGCAAACAAATTCATAGACTTTATTTCATCTTAGAAAATTAAAAACACTCATATCTTTTGAACCATAAGTTCGTATTTGAAATAATATATATATTTTAATTCTTGATGCCAAGACCTGTAAAACTACACTGATCTTGGATACATTTCAAAGAAATTTAAATTTCAACATTTCACATTTGGTATGTGGAGTAACACATTTCAGTTCAGAAAATGTGAAACAAGCCAATAACATATTTCAGAATTGTGAAATAATAACTACATAAATTGAAATTGTCATATACGATTGTAAAACTGATTATTTGAAAATATGAACAATGTATTTCACTTTCTGTGCTTACTAGTTCACAATTCTGAACCAACATTTTACTTTTCACTGGCTTCTTTCGAAAAAAATAACACATATTTCAATTGCAGATTTCTCAAATAACATATTTCACTCTTTAGTAATAAATTGTTTCAGATTTTAAAATAATCCATTTCACAATTATATATTATAATTTCCCTTTTTGCGGTTACTAGTTCACAATTCAGAACCTACATTTCACTTTATACTAGCTTGTTTCACAAAAAACATATATTTCAACTGCACATTTCTCACATAAAATATTTCACTATTTTGAAATAAATTGTTTCACATTTTAGAATAATCAGTTTTACAGATGATACAATATAATTCACTTTCTGTGGTTTCTATTTCACAATTCATAAGCTATATTTTTCATTTCACTGACTTGTTTCATAAAAGGCACACCCACTTCAGGTGCTCATTTTGTAAATAACATAATTCACTATTTTGAAATTAAACTATTACACCTTTCCAAATAATCAGTTTCACAAGTTGAAATTTCAGTTTCATAAAATTTTTCCCTTTCAAAACCAACATTTCACTTCTGTTGTCTTGTTTCACAAAAAACAGATTTTTTCAAGTGAAATAGAGTTCTTTCACATACGAAATGTGAAATGTTGAAATTTAAACGTGTTTGAAATATATCCAAAATTTTTATTTTCAAATAATCTGTTTCACAATGATATATTATAATTTCACTTTTTGTGGTTACTACTTCACAATTCAGAACCTATAGTTCACATTACACTGGCTTGTTTCACAAAAAAAAACATATATTTCAACTGCACATTTCTTAGATAAACTATTTCACTATTTTGAAATGAATTGTTCGACATTTTTGAATAATCAGTTTCACAATGATACTTTATAATTTCACTTTCTGTGGTTGCTATTTCACAATTTAAAAGCCACATTTTTCTTTTCACTAGCTTGTTTCATAAAAAGCACATCTATTTCAGTTGCTCATTTTTGAAATAACATATTTTTCAAATTAAACTATTACACATTTTCAAATAATCAATTTCAAAAGTTGGCATTTCAGTTTCAATTTCTTTTCACTTTCAAAACTACTATTTCAGTTCCACTGTCTTGTTTCACAAAGAACACATTTTTCAAGTGAAATAGGTTTGTTCCACATACGAACTGTGAAACTTAAATTTAAGCGTGTTTCAAGTATATCAAAAATTGGTTTACTTCTAAAGGTCTTGATGGCAGGAGTTCAAATACATAAATTATTTCAAAAATAACCTTATGTTCT
>LR880968.1:46327069-46381407 GCA_904067115.1 Aegilops sharonensis | reverse complement strand
AGAGAGAGAGAGAGAGAGAGTGAAATGCCACATCTATGCATGTGAGGTAAAGACAAAAGGTGTGGCCTAATACCTGTATTTGATGTAGTATTCATTTTGTATAACTAAATGGGATGAATAATTGCTCTTCGTGGGCCGCATCTTAAAGAAGTGGTGAGATGGTTGCCGGCACATGCCGGAACCGCGCAAAAAGACTTTGCGGTGCTGGCCGTCCCTGAGGCCGGCGCACCGATGAACACAGTGGTGGATTCATTCAACGCGATCTGCAAGGATGTGGACTATGGCTTCTGCGTCTCTGCGCTGTGATCCAATATTATATGCTTGTTCTCGCATAGTAGAAAAAAGTGCAATTTCAATGTAAATTGTGTGCAAATTTCGACATTGTTTGTTCTAGATTATTTTTTCCCTCAAAAACTTCATATTTTTATTTTTTTGTTTATATTTATTTTTTTATTTTTGTTTAATTTCTTTTTTCTTATAGTGTAATACCGATGATATTAATCTATTCCTTCTTGGAAAACTTCTTATTTGCAAAAACTCCACTATTATATCCTTATGCTTTCATATTGTAATAAAACACAATTTCTAATTAAATTGTGTGTTAGTTTTTTCATGTTTTTTATTTTCTTCTTAAATGGTGGTACTAATGCCACTAATTCATTCTTTCTGAGTAAACTTCATTGTTCTGATTTTGAGAAGTAGAGACATCGTGGATCAAATACCAATGCAAATAATTCATTCATTTTTTGTGAAAGTTTTACTTTTGCAAAAATTCCACTATTACATGTTGATTCTTGCATATTATAACAAAGTGCAATTTCCGTGTAAATTGTGTGCAAAATTTCCATTTTTTTTGTTTTACTTTTTTTATTTTTTTATTGGTAATATAAAAGACATTCATTCATTCCTTCTTAGGAAACTTCCTTTTGCAAAAAAATCACTATTATATGTTTACCTTGCATATTTCAGAAAGTGTAACCTCTGTGTAAATTGTATGGAAATTTTTTCATTATTTATTTTATTTTATTATTTTCTGTCTTTGTAAAGGTTAATATCTATGCACTATTCCATAGATTTATTTTATTGGCACTAGTTTTTTCATTGGACTAGCACATGGCACATGATACAAAGAGATGGATGAACATTGACCAAATGGGGTTCCCTGTAGCTTATTATCTGTGATCCCTATCGCGTACAAACACGATTTTTTATGCAAATTCATACGATATATTACACTATATGTGCGCATACAATTTTTTTTTTTTTAAGTTTTAGAAGTCTGTTTCTTTGAAATTTAAAAAAGAAACGGGCTCATAGTGCCTCTGCTAACATTATTCGATTTTGCTATGCTTCAGGTACCTGTTTTTATTTTAAGTCTCAGTCAATTCTTTTTCCCAAGCAGACATACGTAATAACTGCACCTATAACCGCGAACCAACCTGTGGTTGGATGGTTAGAGAGACTGTGGTATCCCCAGCCCACCAGGGTTCAAGTCCTGGTGCTCGCATTTATTCCTGGATTATTTCAGGATTTCCGGCTACGCGCATTCAGTGGGAGGACACGTTCCTGTCAACGACGAGGTGCCTATGGTGACTTCGTAAATTTCAAGATGATTTGTTGGCTCATTCTTTCAGAGGTGCTCATAGGGGTAGGATGTGCGTGTGTGCGTTCATAGGGGTGAGCGTATGCACGTGTATATAAGCGCTTGCTTCTATACTGTGTTAAAAAAAACTACACCTATAGCTGGAGTAGGCAAACTAGATGTGTCTGTGTGCGTTCATACGGGTGAGTGTATAGCATGAAGCTAGTGCATGTGTCGAAAAGTGCATGCAGAGGCCGAGCTCCATTGAGCTCTATATATTTTTTCAGCAAAAATACCTTTTCCACATCTCAAAACAATCTGAAAAAAGTTTCATGTAGACATATACTTGTAGTATACATGTGTTAAATTTCATGAACATATATGTTCATATGTGATGTACAGAAAAAGACAAATATACAGATTAAAATAAGCATTTTCTTTGTTTAATCTGTGTTAGATATTTGTCTTTTTTTGTAGCATGCAAATAATCAAATTAGTTGATGAAAATTATACATACTTGAAGAATATGTATATGTATTGGTAGAAAAAAATTTGACATTTTTTGAAACTTCTAAATATATTTTGACTTTTTTTGACAAAATGAGCTCCATGAAGCTCAGCGGTTGTACCGCCCACACTCGTGCATGTGTCTAGTTTTTTCTTCCTGTGGATGAACATTAGAATTAAAAGAAAATGTAATCAAATTAAAAAAATTCTGATTTTTTGTGGTAACTTTTGACAAAAGTTTTATATGTTTGAAAATTTTCATCAGGAAATGACATTCATGAAATTTATGGCAAAAATAACAAAATCAGTACTCCAAAATGCTTTCAAAACAAACATTTTTGGAGTATCGATTTTTTTTTTTGACAACTTCCAGGAATGTTCATTCATGATAATTTTTGCAAGCACATAGAACATTTGTCAAAGATTACCACGAAATTTTTTGGATTTCTTTTACTATTTTCCCCTGATTTTACTGTTCACAAGGAGCATTTGAGCTTGGGTGCAAATACTCCACTTCCGTATTTTCTTTCTTTCTCTGTGTGTGCGTCTCCCTGTCTTACTTATGTTTTTATGTGTGTGTTGTGCATGTAGGTTTGTGTGCGTTTGTGTGTGTCCGTGTGTGTCTGCGGATGTGTGACGCCCCCGATTCAATCGTACACTAATCATGCATGCAAACGTGTACGATCAAAATCAGGGACTCATGGGAAGATATCACAACACAACTCTAAAAACATAAATAAGTCATACAAGCATCATAATACAAGCCAGGGGCTCGAGGGCTCGAATACAAGTGCTCGATCATAGACGAGTCAGCGGAAGCAACAATATCTGAGTACAGACATAAGTTAAACAAGTTTGCCTTAAGAAGGCTAGAACAAACTGGGATACAGATCGAAAGAGGCGCATGCCTCCTGCCTGGGATCCTCCTAAACTACTCCTGGTCGTCGTCAGCGGCCTGCACGTAGTAGTAGGCACCTCCAGTGTAGTAGGAGTCATCGTCGACGGTGGCGTCTGGCTCCTGGGCTCCAGCATCTGGTTGCGACAACCGAGAGGAAAGAAAAGGGGGAAAAGCAACTGTGAGTACTCATCCAAAGTACTCGCAAGCAAGGAGTTACACTAGATATGCATGGGTATATGTGTAAAGTGCCATATTGGTGGACTGAACTGCAGAATGCCAGAATAAGAGGGGGATGGATAATCCTGTCGAAGACTACGCTTCAGGCCACCTCCATCTTGCAGCATGTAGAAGAGAGTAGATGGTAAGTTCACCAAGTAGCATCGCATAGCATAAACCTACCCGGCGATCCCTTCCTCGTCGCCCTGTTAGAGAGCGATCACCGGGTTATATCTGGCACTTGGAAGGGTGTGTTTTATTAAGTATCCGGTTCTAGTTGTCATAAGGTCAAGGTATAACTCCAAGTCGTCCTGTTACCGAAGATCACGGCTATTCGAATAGATAAACTTCCCTGCAGGGGTGCACCACATAACCCAACACGCTCGATCCCATTTGGCCGGACACACTTTCCTGGGTCATGCCCGGCCTCGGAAGATCAACACGTCGCAACCCTATCTAGGCACAACAGAGAGGTCAGCACGCCGGTCTAAATCCTATGGCGCAGGGGTCTGGGCCCATCGCCCATTGCACACCTGCACGTTGCGTGGGCGACCGGAAGCAGAACTAGCCCCTTAATACAAGAGCAGGCTTACGTTGCAATCCGGCGCGCGCCGCTCTAGTCGCTGACGTCACGAAGGCTTCGGCTGATACCACGACGTTGAGTGCCCATATCTTTCCCACGTAGTTGGTTAGTGCGTATAGACCAAATGGCTAGACTCAGATCAAATACCAAGAACTTGTTAAGCGTGTTAACTATCCGCGAACGCCGACCAGGGCCAGGCCCACCTCTCTCCTAGGTGGTCTCAACCTCCCCTCTCGCTCCGCCACAAAGTAACAGTCGGGGGCCGTCGGGAACCCAAGCCCACCTCTACCGGGATGGAGCCACCTGCCCCTTCAGCCCCCATCTCCGAACAGTATCATAAGAAATGTAACAGTATAAAGATATAACATATGCCCGAGATCACCTCCCGAAGTGATCACGGCCCAGTAGTATAGCATGGCAGACGGACAAGAGTGTAGGGCCACTGATGGAACACTAGCATCCTATACTAAGCAGTAGGATAGCAGGTAAGGGTAACAACTATATCAACAATGATAGGCTATGCATCAGAATAGGATTAACCGAAAGCAGTAACATGCTACACTACTCTAATGCTAGCAGTATAGAGAAGGAATAGGCGATATCTGGTGATCAAGGGGGGGGGGGGGCTTTCCTGGTTGCTCTGGCAAGAAGAAGGGGTCGTCGTCGATGTAGCCGATCACAGGGGTATCGACGACGGTCTCGGAGCCTACCGGAAAGAAGTAACGGAGGGGGAACACAATAAATAACAGAACAATCAAATGTGACACAAAGCAAGACGCGGCAATACGTTGTGCTAGGGGTGACATAACACAAGGATATGTGATACCAGCGAAGGGGGGAAATATCCGGAAAAGTATCCCCGATGTTCGCGTTTTCGGACAGATGAACCGGAGGGGGAATGTTGCATGTTGGCTATGCTAGGGATGTGTGTCGGACGAACAGGCAGTGTATTCAGATTCGTCTCGTTGTTCTGAGCAACTTTCATGTACAAAGTATTTTCATCCGAGTTACGGATAATTTTCTATGATTTTCTTTAAGTCTTATCAATATTCTAGATTTTCTAAATTACTTTTAATTCGAATTGACCAAGTCAATTTGACTAGTCAAAAGGAGAGGTGTGGCCCATATGTAAGTGTCACAGGATCAATTTAATTAGTCTAAAGTAATTTAAACTAGTGGGGCCACATGTCATCTGCACATTAAGCTTTTTATTCCACTAATCTAAACCTAAAATAATCTATCTCTAATTAATTAAGCCGGCCAGAGGCACAGTCGGGTGTGCAAGCATCAGCAGCAGACGGCTGCAGCAACTAGCGGCAGAGGTAAGTAGAGCAGCTAAAGGCGAAGCATCAAGCAGCGGCCAAGCAGCACAGCAGTGCAAGAGCAGCAAGCAGAGGGCGAGCAGCAACGACGGCAAAGCAGCAGCGACAGGTAGCCGCAACGCAACAGCAACAGACAGCGGCAGCGCCGGCAGTACGCGGAGCCAGCAGCAGCAGCAGGCGCGCACGCGCGAGGTGCGGCCAGAGGACGGCCAGCGCGCGGCCGGTCGCGGCCAGGGGGCGGCGCGGGGCGCACATGGGGCTACCATGGTGCGAGGTGTAGGCGCCGCAGGGCGTGCCGTGACCGCGGCCAACGGCCGGAGCCTGGGGCATCGTGGGGCGGCGACAAACAGCGTCGGGGAGAGGGGCAAAAGGGGGGAACGGGCGGAGGCTCACCTCGGGGAGGCCGTGGACGAGCTCGGAGAGGCCGGGAGGCGCCGACGGTGGAGATCGATGGAGATGACCGCGGCGGCCGTGTAGTGGAGGAAGTGGCGATGACGAGCCTAAGTGGCGTTCCTGCTCGATTTGAGGCGCGTAGGTGAAGGTAACGAGGTTGGGGAGGCTCCTGGCCACCTTGTAGCAGCTCGGGGAAGCCTCGGAGAACGGCAACGACGACGCGGCGGCGACAGGGGTCTCGGGCGGCTACTGTAGTGGAGCAGAGCGAGGTGAGGATGAGAGATGTGAGGTCCAGAGAGGGGGTTGGGCTCGATCTAGGGTTCGTGGGCGACGTAGTTAAAAGCCCAGGGAGGCGACGTGGAGGGCATCCACGGCCATGGCCGTCGTCGATGTGCGCCACGCACACCCTCTGTTCCTGTAGCGGGAGGTAGGGGAAGGTTTTGGTGGGCTGGGCCGTGTGGCCACTTATGGCCCAGTGGCACCTTAGTTTAGGTCCATTTCGCTTTTACCCTTTTCTTTGTATTTTCAGATCCTATTTTGTATTAGGTTGTGCCATCAAATGATTTTTGTTATATATGAAATTTGCCATACAATTACTACGTAATATTTGTGAAAGCCACAAAAAGTTTGGAGCTTAACTAAATCCATTTGAATTTTGCTTAAATACAAATGGATTAAAAAGGCTGTTTTGGGCACTATTTGAACTAAGCTAGGGGTAATTTAATATTCCAGATAATATTGGATTATTTATGAAAATTAGTTAGTGAATTATTGCAACCCAGCAAACATTTTTGTTTTACCATTTGCAGAAATAATAATTTGACTTTCTTTTCAATTTGAATTTGAATTCGGTTTGGATCAAAGTGAGGTTTAGAAATTTAATTGGGATGACATGGCACCATTAGTGTGTGGTTACTGTAGCTTAACTACCGGGGCGTTACAGGGTGTGTGCCACCGTGTGCTTGTGTACATGCATCCGTGTATGTTTGCCGGGAAAGTGGAACACCCTATTGAAATGCATTTTATTTTGAACGCGTTGGGACAGTTTGCTAATGTATATATTATTTATAATATCTGCATATATGTCTCAAGTTTTATGTCGATGATGTGCAAATCATACATCTATATGAAAATTGCACTTTTATATGTTTATTTTTGCCTATATGAAAACAGTGAAATTTTCATACCAAATGTGTCCTCATTTGTTAATATTTTTATTTTCATTTGCCTTTTTTCCTGGTAGGGTAATACCAATGCCCTTGATTTGTTCTTCTTAGAAAATGTATACACCCTCCACTGTCATGTAAGTGTATGTTTAGCATTCAAAGTCTGCCACGAAAAAGTGTATTTCTATCTTCCTATGCATTTTAATGCAAACAAATGCTTCTCTCTCATCACACGAGAATCAAGACCAATTAAATTTGACACATGGTCTCCTCATATTCTACATGCAATGGAAGTGGGGTAATTAAATAGGAGAGTGATGGTGACTTACACCTTGCAAATGCATTTTCTACTCCACTCCATAATCTGGTTTAAAATTTCTATATGTACACTTATTTGAGGACGGAGGGAGTATTATGTTTTTGACTTTATTAATTAGTTTTATATTTGTCTTTGTTTTGAAGTTTTACTTTTAACTTTTTGTTTCAATTGATTTCTACTATTACGTGTGTGTGTGTGTGTGCGCGTGCGTGTGTGTGGCATTATGTCTAAGTTCAATCAATTTATTGTTCTTCGTGCATGTTCTTGTGTGCCTGCACGCGCACACCACACACATAGGTGCGCGCGCGCACGCGCGCATGCACGCCCATTCATGCATGTTAATGTTAAGTGTTGTTATTATGCTATCTGAACATTTGGTATACATGGATGTATATATATAGTTCTATGCAATATTGGTGCAGATTATATTGTTGTTTGAATATTGCACCACTATATATTTGTTCTTGCAAATTGTGGTGTAGGGCAAATTCTACGAAATCTATGTGGAAGTTCTTCTCATCATTTGTCTTAAGGTTATTTTCTTCAAAAAATTCCTCCTTTAGAGAAACACCTAAATCCTTAATTTATTCTACCTTAGAAAGATGTATTTTTTGGTTCTAATATGTTGCTTTCTTTGCAACAAGGAGAAAAAAAAGACTAGCACCAACAATAAAACTATTTATTTTCCCTTATATGCTAATGTCTTTCCACCATTTTTGTTGATTAGTCAATTTTTTGCCCGTTAGATTTTCTCTGATATTTGCGCATGTGGTGGTGGTTTGATCTTGCGGTCGTATGTTATTACTTAAGTTTGTAATGATCTTAAAATTTATTTCATTTTCTTAATTTCTGTATTTAAATCATTTGTTGTATTCAACGTCTACTAGGTTAGGCATGCACAATAAAACGAGATATAATCTAATTCCAACATATAAGAAAAAATTATGCCAATAATTATTTAAGATTCATTCATTTTAGGCATAGTTATATAATATTAATTTTCTTTGTTACTTTCTTGTTATTAATGTTAGCGTAAACTATATATCCCCATAAACTATATATTTCTTCTTGCATAATGTTGAATAATGGACGTTCTATGTGTGCAAGATTTAGTCATCATTTGTTTTAAGTTTATTTCTTCACTTTATTTTTCTTTAGGGTAGTACCAACGCGCTTAATTCATTCTACCAAAGAATAACTTTTTTTTATTTTAGTTTATGGTTTTAGTTAGTACATTTATTTGTTTACTGATGAGAAAAGAGTGTCCAACTTGATTTTTTTCCTTTTCTCTCTAGTCATAATGTTTCTTGCTCCTTTTTCATGTTGTTGCTTAGCCAAAATTTGTTGTTGGATTTTCTCCTATATTTGTGCATGGCAATTTGTTGTTGCAATCATGTGTCGATATTTAATTTTGTGCAACGAACTTAAAATGGTATTTATTTCTACAATTGATCTATTTAAATCATAATTGACACTGAAGTTCTGCTAGTTTACACTTGTTTATTGCATAGTACTCCATCCATTCCTTTATATAAGGTGTATTTGTTTTCTCAAAAGTCAAACGAGTGCACGGTTGACATAGGTTTTAGAAAAATATATTAAAATCCACTATACGTAATTTATATGAAATTTTGTTTCATATTTTATCTATTAGATATTGCAGATGTTGTTATTTTATTCTATAATCTTGGTCAAACATTCAAATGGTTGACTTGCACGGAAACGAGTACACCATATATCAGAGAGAAATAGGTTGCAAGTTTTCCATATATTCTTCTTTATGTTTATTGGAAAATAGTTTGACAACAGGTATTTATGATTTGTTCATGTCAGACATAGTTGTGTAATATTAACTTTTTTTTTTCAAAACCACCACATAGATTAACCAAGATTTTGTTCTTACAATCATTCATTACAAAATTCACCATGCAGGGCAGAACATCGTTAACAAGGATACCACCCGATCTATTATCGAAACTAAACTTTGCAATCGTATGGGCCACAACATTAGCTGAACGATTAATCTTGGAGTATTTAAAATTATTTATAAGCTTTGATAAACTCCTCGCTTCCTTTTTCAAATCAGCCATTGAAGACCTGTCTCCTATTTCATTTGCAAGTGACACAACCACAAACGCACAGCCAGTCTCCAAAATTATAGGATTGTGAAAGGTAATACCTGTATATAGACCCGCAATTCATGCTCGTAGTTCTGCCTCCTCCACGCTTTTACAAAGCCCAATGTAATCCCAGGAAGAGACGAGGACCTTCCCCGAAGAGTCCCTGACCACCACACCCACACTTGCAGTGCTAATGCTATCCACAAAGCTTGCATCGACATTGATCTTAATATACTACGAAGGAGGGGGTTGCCATAACACCTGAGTTTCCATAGGGTTAGGAACAATTTTTATACCAGATAGCAGACCTTTACCTTTATTTTTCGAGTCCACCTCTGGGCAGGATTGACTTGCGACAAATGACGACCAATAATTCTCCACAAAATTAGCAGATGCCGAGACAAGTTCCTTCCCCGTACCAAATGTCAAGTCATTCCTCAAGTGCCAAGCTCTCCAGAAAATGAAAATAATTTGGTCACGCAGAGTAGCATTCAATTGGTCCAAAAGAATAAGAAACCAATCAGACCCCGAATGCTTAAAAACCTCCTCCCCAAGAAGATCCCATATATCCCTCATTGCCATACGCAACGCATATGCCTTAGGGCACTTGACTAGCGCATGAAACGTATTTTTATCTTCCACTCCGCAAATAGAACATGTACTAAGAGTGGCTTGGTGGTGCATGACTCTGTTTACCTGGACGGCCAAGCTGTTCGTAGCGACATGCTAGGCAAAAATACGAATCTTCTAAGAAACATTGGCCTTCCAAATAATATCCCAAATCTTCCTCTCGCCCAACACCGCGCCACTTTATTGCCCTTCATCTTCTTTACGTTCCTTTAGATTAAGCGCAAGCATGTACGCGCTTTTAACCGAGAATAAACCATTCTTCTCAAAATGTCAAGCTATAAAATCAGCTTCCCCTGACAACTGAAGACGTAGACTTAAAATCTCCTCCACATAATGTGGATAAAATAAGTGCCTAACCAAATTCTCATCCCATATCCTCGGTCCACTCAAAATTAAGTCAGACACCCATTTGATCCTGGTCCTGTTCTTCTTTGCAGTAACCTTAAGACCAGAGATTGTTGGTAGCCAATTATCTCTGCAAATATTAATATTAGATCCATCACATACTCGCCAAATAACACCCGATTTAAGCAGGTCCAAACCATGCAGAATACCTTGCCAAGGAAGCGAAGCTGATTGTGGAAAAACAGTGTCAAGGATATGCCCATGGGGATAATATTTCACCTTCATCACCTTTGCGCATAAGGACTCAGGGTTAACCACCAACCTCCAAGCCTGCTTAGCTAGCAGAGCTTGGTTAAATAATCTAAGATCACGGAAATCCATACCTCCCTCACTTTTAGGCCTAGTCAGTTTGTCCCAAGCCAACCAATGAGTTTTCCTCCTATCATCCTCGTCACCCCATCAAAAGTTCCTTATAATATGAGATAGCTCCTCACAAAGCGATGCCGGGAATTTAATGATACCCATGGCATAAACTGGAAGAGCTTGAAGAACTGATTTGATCAACATTCCTTTCGCCCCACTAGATGCATATTTTTCAATCCAATCCGACAAAATTTTAAGAGCTTTTTCTTTAGTAGATTGAAACTTACCTGCCTTCATTCTTTGATGTATTCGATTCCTTATCTTTTCTTTTTCTCGGTTTGGTAGACATGTCCTTCACATAGATAACCTGTGCCACATCATTGGCTAGGACGAACGGTTCGTCAGTGTACCCAAGATTGTTCAGATCCACTGTTGTCATCCCGTACTGTGGGTCAACCTGTACCCCGCCTCCTGACCGATTGACCCATCTGCACTTAAACAAAGGGACCTTAAAATCATGTCCGTAGTCAAGTTCCCATATGTCTACTATGTAACCATAATATGTGTCCTTTCCCCTCTTGGTTGCTGCATCAAAGCGGACACCGCTGTTTTGGTTGGTACTCTTTTGATCTTGGGCGATCGCGTAAAATGTATTCCCATTTATCTCGTATCCTTTGTGAGTCAATACAGTCGAAGATGGTCCCCTGGACAACGAGTACATCTCATCACAAACAATGTTGTCACCTCTGAGATGTGTTTCCAACCAACTGCTGAAAGTCCTGATGTGTTTACATGTAATCCAGTCGTCACACTGCTCCGGATGTTTGGAGCGCAGATTGTTCTTGTGTTCATCGACATACAGGGTCACCAAGGTAGAGTTCTGCAGAACTGTGTAATGTGCTTCAGACCAAGAATGCCCGTCCCTGCATATTATTGAGTCCCCTCCAAGCGTGCCTTTTCCAGTCAGTCTCCCCTCAAACCGGGATTTAGGGAGACCTATCTTCTTAAGGCCGGGAAGTCAACACAAAACCCAATGACATCCTCTGTTTGATGGCCCATGATGATGCTTCCTTCTGGCCTAGCACGGTTACGGACATATTTCTTTAGGACTCCCATGAACATCTCAAAGGGGTACATATTGTGTAGAAATACGGGGCCCAGAATAACAATCTCGTCAACTAGATGAAGTAGGACGTGCGTCATGATATTGAAGAAGGATGGTGGGAACACCGGCTCGAAACTGACAAGACATTGCGCCACATCACTCCTTAGCCTTGGAATGATTTCTAGATCGATCACCTTCTGAGAGATTGCATTGAGGAATGCACATAGCTTCACAATGGCTAATCGGACGTTTTCCGGCAGAAGCCCCCTCAATGCAACCGGAAGCAGTTGCGTCATAATCACGTGGCAGTCATGAGACTTTAGGTTCTGGAACCTTTTCTCTGGCATATTAATTATTCCGGTTATATTCGACGAGAAGCCAGTCAGGACCTTCATACTGAGCAGGCATTCAAAGAAGATTTCCTTCTCTTCTTTGGTAAGAGCGTAGCTCGCAGGACCTTCATACTGCTTTGGAGGCATGCGGTCTTTTTCATGCAAACGTTGCAGGTCCTCCTGTGTCTCAGGTGTATCTTTTGTCTTCCCATACACGCCCAAGAAGCCTAGCAGGTTCACGCAAAGGTTCTTCGTACCGTGCATCATGTCGATTGAAGAGCGGACCTCTAGGTCTTCCAGTAGGGTAGGTCCCAAAATATAGATTTCTTCTTCCACATGGGAGCGCGTCCCTCAGCGTCATTCAGAACAGATAGTCTGCCGGGACCCTTTCCAAAGATTACGTGAAACCATTGATCATAGCAAGTACGTGATCACCGGTACGCATTGCGGGCTTCTTCCGGTGATCTGCCTCACCTTTGAAATGCTTGCCTTTCTATCGACATTGATGGTTGGTCGGAAGAAATCAACGATGCCCCAGGTACACATTCTTCCTGCATTTGTCCAGGTATATACTTTCGGTGTCAGCTAAACAGTGCGTGCTGCGTGGTATCCCTTGTCTGTCTGTCCTGAAAGGTTACTGAGAGCGGGCCAATCGTTGATGGTTACAAACAGCAACGTGTGCAGGTTAAATTCCTCCTGTTTGTGCTCATCCACAACACGTACACCGTTTCCATTTCACAGCTGTAAAAGTTCTTGAACTGATGGCCTTAGGTACACTATAGGTGCGCCATTACTATCTGAGATAGTAATGGCGCACCAAATGTGTGCCATTACTATTTGTTACTAGTGGCGTGTTAATAGTGGCGCACCTATAGTGCGCCATTAATAGCAAAAACTGGTGCGCCACTAACAGCTTTTTTTCTAGTAGTGGTTGCTTAGGGCCATGGATGAGAACTGGCATCATAATGAACTTCCGCTTCATGGACATCCAAGGAAGAGGTTATACATACATAGAGTCACGGGCCAGGTGCTGTGATTGCTGCACTGCTCTCCGAAAGGATTAATACCATCTGCACTTAAACCAAACTATACGTTCCTTGGGTCACCTGCAAACTCAGCCTAGTACTTTCTCTTGATTTTTCTCCACTGCGACCCGTCAGCGAGTGCTCGCAACTTCCCGTCTTTCTTACGCTCATCACTGTGCCATCACATCAACTTGGCATGCTCTTTGTTTCTGAACAGTCGTTTCAACCGTGGTATTATAGGAGCATACCACATCACCTTCGCAGGAACCCTCTTCATGTGGGGCTCGCCGTCAACATCACCAGGGTCATCTCGTCTGATGTTAATTATACCGCAATGCACTTCTTACCGGGCATGCGTTCAAATCCTCGTACGCACCGCGGTAGAGGATCTTGTCATTAGGGCATGCATGTATCTTCTGCACCTCCAATCCTAGAGGGCATACGACCTTCTTTGTTGCGTACGTACTGTCAGGCGATTCGTTATCCTTTGGAAGCTTCTTCTCAATATTTTCAGTAGCTTCTCAAATCCTTTGTCAGGCATAGCATTCTCTGCCTTCCACTACATCAATTCCAGTATGGTACCGAGCTTTCTGTTGCCATCTTCGCAATTGGGGTACAACCCTTTTTTGTGATCCATTAACATGTGATCGAACTTCAGCTTCTCCTTTTGACTTCCGCATTGTGTCCTTGCATCGATAATGACCCCGCGGAGATCATCATCATCGGGCACATCGTATGGTTCCTCTTGATCTTCAGAAGCTTTCCCCATTGCTGCATCACCGTATTCAGGGGGCACATAGTTGTCATTGTCCTCTTCTTCTTCGCTGTCTTCCATCATAACCCCTATTTCTCCGTGCTTCGTCCAAACATTATAGTGTGGCATGAAACCCTTATAAAGAAGGTGGGTATGAAGGATTTTTGAGTCAGAGTAAGACCTCGTATTCCCACAGCCAGGGCATGGACAACACATAAAACCATTCTGCTTGTTTGCCTCAGCCACTTCTAGAAAATTATGCACGCCCTTAATGTACTCGGAGGTATGTCTGTCACCGTACATCCATTGCCGGTTCATCTGCGTGCATTATATATAATTATGTGTGTCAAAATGAAGAAAATTAGACAAGTATATATCTAAAGTACGCATTTTTTTCTTTTAGAAAGAAGATAAGAACAAGAGGCTCACCACGGTGGTGCCGGCGACGAGATCGGCGCGGGCGATCAATGGCGGTGAAGACGGAGACGGGGCGTGACGGACCGCTAAACCTAGACAAATCTCGAGAAAAATGGAGCTCAGAGGTCGAGCTTCGAGAGGAGAAAGCTTAACTAGTGTGGCTCGGGCATTTCATCGAACACCTCATGTGCAAATGAGGTGAGCTAGAGCACCGAAATGCCCTCCCCTCGCCGGCGAGCAAAAAACAAAGCACTGTGGAGTGCTCTACTGCGGCGATGGGGTATATATAGGCAACTCATTTGTCCCGGTTCGTGGCAAGAACCGGGACTAAAGCTCCACCTTCTGTCCCGGTTCGAGCCACGAACCGGGACCAATGGCTGTGGGCCAGGAGCGAGGACCATAGGTCCCGGTTCGTGCCTAGAACCGGGTCAAATGGGTCCAGACAAACCGAGACCAATGCCCACGAGGCCCTGGACGGCCCTCTGGGCTCACGAACCGGGACGAATGTCCCCATGGGTCCCGGTTCGTGAATGAACCGGGACTAATGGGCTGGCCAGGCCCGAACCAAAGCCTTGTTTTCTATTAGTGCAAACAGGCCTTGAATTACGTACACATCAAAAGAAACTGCAACGCTAGCTCCCTGTACATAATTTAATGCTCACATGCACTTATTACTTTTTTATAGGTTAATTTAATTGATTCCATTGATGTACCTTATGAATAGCTGAAGTTTTAGTGTTACCTCTACCCAGGAAAAGGTGTAAAAAGATAATGGGTGAATCTAATTTTTTTTCATTGTGCTTCAATAATTATAATTTTTTTAATAACTAATTAACTACTTGGTAAAATTATGCAAAGTTATTAACTACATGTTTGTAAATTTTATCATGATACTACAATATTGTCTGGACTTTTCTATGGTATATCAATGATGTATGATATATCTGCCTGATACATACATGATTGTACAAGCACTCGCAATATTTTCATGCATACACCTAATACAAAAAATGACACACACACACACACACATGAGAAAATATAAAATTTTGATAATAATTTTCACAAATACAGTTTGCTTTCTTTCCATATTTTCAGTTCAAAAAAAGTTTAAATGTGTATACCTTTGTATAATGCTAGACCATGCTGATGCACGGGTTGATGACTAGTTGAAAAATAATCACAATCCACTCACTTGCTATGTAATTCGACAATGTATACATAGAGAGCAATGATCTAAATAGTTAGTTTTGGGATAGGGAAGGCTTGACCCTATATAATTCAAAGTAATGATGGGCGGCTTGCCTACTTCTCGCTCGAACACAAGATAGGGGAGCTGCCCCATAGAGATAGATTATGACAACTCTTTGTCATTACGCACAATACTAGCGCAAGAGTTGTGGTGGTCAGAGTGGACGACATATGCACTCCATTCTTCTAGTAATCGTTTGGGCCCTTCGAAATGTGGTGGCTTGATACCTCCTACGTGACAAGCTATAAGCGGTGAGGTTAGACAAAGGGGACGACGATTGTTTTTGAAGGTTGGAACGTTTAGGCAAATTCTCCACAGGATCGCTATAAAGTGAAATTTTCAAGACGAAAACACAATGTGTGGTGATGGATATCTGAAAGACGAAGATTACTTCAAGAAAAATCTTTGGCAAGTTGCGACGAACCAAATTCTGACTGGTGCTCAAACGAAAAGGGCCAGGAGACAGCAACAATACTTGGTGTGGGCAATATGGAACTTGCCACCATGTCCTATTTAGATGTATCTTTGCAAGGTTTATTTGGAGTGTTATTAGATAAACCAAGGGCTATTCCTGGAACCCCATCGGGTTCGATAATTTACACCATCTTCTTATGGGGACCCAGGAAAGGAATAGACTAATATTATGGATTGAGTTTGTGGAAATTGCTTGGCCTTCTGGACGACCGGCAACAAAAGTTTAATAGAGGAACGATCCGTAAAACACTCGACTAACTGAGTGCACAAAACTTTTATTATGTTGCCATTTTGGAGACCGCTCAAAGACGGCAATACTAACCTTAGCTTCACCGCTTGATCAACGACTTCAGCTCTTGGGTCCTGCTTGCTTAGCTGCGCTTTATGCCCGCTACTTAGTAGCTTTTGTTATTGTTGAGGAACGCTTCTTAGTTGCTTTCAACCTCCATATATGCCACGCCTCTATGATTCAGTCTTATGGGCTGTTGGAATAAGCCACGCCCACGGCGGTGACCGGCGTGTGTGTGTGCCAGGTTGTTTCCATGACATTGACGACCAGCGTCAGCGTGCCCACGTCGAGTCCATGTGGCGGGCGTGTGCAAAGTATACATATGTGCGCGGTCCTGACCGCCGTAGTTAGGCCAACAGTAGTATCAAAACGGCCGTGGTGTTCCGTTTGGAGCCAGCCAAGTCGTAACGCGTCATGGCGGGCTGAGCGGATGGATGGTGCGCTAGATCAGAGTGGTGGGTTGCGAAGTGCAGGCATGCATCGACCAAGTATAAAAAATACCAGGCTGAGTTTGTTATGGAAGTGTGTGTGCATGCGTGTCCAGGTTGTGAGCCAGCAGTCAGTTTGTGCTGAGAAAAAAGAACCGACCGTGCGTGCAGCCGAGGCGTTCATCACCGGGAAGGCCGTACGTGCGGCCGAGGCATTGGTCGATGCAAAACAGTGTTGTCCTCTCCTTCTTGTACGGCCGTCTGCGCGAGATTCTAGGCTTAGCCCCAACATGGGCTATCTAATGATTAAGATTTATTCTTTGGTATCTCTTCGAGTAATAGTTGTAAGACCACAATTTAACATTGGGCAAGGATTCCTTGAGCAAAAATCAGGCAAGGGTAACTTAATAAATTTTAGTTCCGCATAATAGCATAAGCGGTTCGATCCTCATTTTTGTTGACCAAAAAAGCCTTTTTCTCACCACACCGCAACACTGCGGCTCGCTCCTCCCACTCGCCGTAGAACAACAGTCTCCTCCTCTTCCCTCTATGGCGTCACTCGCCTCCTACTAACCCCGCCTCGCCATCTCTGGGCCACAACACGACAAAGACCGCCCCCGCCTCTATCCGCCGCTTTCCCTTCCCTCCAAGGCGTCGCTCGTCCACCCTCTCCCCACCATGGCGTTGCCAGCGTCCTATCCCCGACAACAAATCGCGCCGCTGCATTGGCACTAAGCCCGCGTGCCCGTCGCTCTAGCATTCCCGGCAGCTGGATCTGTTGGGGAACGTAGCATGGACAAAAAAATATATTCTACGCACACGCAAGATCTATTCATGGAAATGCATAACTACGAGAGGGGAGAGTGTGTCTACGTACCGTTGTAGACCGTTAAGCTGATGCGTTTGTCAACGCGGTTAATGTTGTCGAACACCTTCGCGATCCAACCTATCAAGTACCGAACGTAAGACACCTCCGCGTTCAGCACAAGTTCAGCTCGATGATGTCCTCGCCTTCTTGATCCATCAAGACGGGCGAAGTAGTATATAAGTGCCGGCAGCACGACGGTGTGGTGAAGGTGGTGGTGAACTTATTCCCGCAAGGCTTCGCCGTGCACTATGGAGAACAAGACGGAGGACGAAACTATGGAGAGGGGCGCCGCACACGGCTAAGAGATTGTCGTGGGTGTGTGGCGCCCCTCCCTCTCATATATACATGTGGGTGGAGGGGAAGCGGACAGGGTGCGCCCCAAAGTGGCCGGCCAACCCCCTTGGGCGCCTGCCCTATGCCCTTCCTTTCCTTCCTATGAGGTGGAGGAGAAGGCAGCAGGGGGGCTGCTCCTTGCCTTAGCCCCCCCCCCCCCCCCTTTTCCTTCCCTATAGGGCCGGCAGCCAGGGAGAGGGCACGCCAGCCCCTTGTGGGCTGATGTGTTCCTCCCCTCGGCCCATTAGGCCCTTATACTACCCGTAGGTCTCCCAACCCCCTTCTGGTGACATGATGAATATCAGGTGCATCCTAAACTTTTCCGGTGACCAAATAGCATCATCCTATATATCAATCTTTACCTCCACACTATTTCGAAGCTCCTTGTCATGTCTGTGATCTCATTCACAACTTCGAACAACATTCGGTCACCAATTCACATAACTGATATAATACTATATCATCAACGGACGTTAAGCGTGCGGACCCTACGGGTTTGAGAATGATGTAGACATGATCGGGACGACTCTCTGGTCAATAACCAATAGCGGGACCTGGATGCCGATATTGGTTCCCACAAATTCTTTGAAGATCTTCATCGGTCGAACCTTTATGACAACATACGTAGTTCCCTTTGTCTGTCGGTATGTTACTTGCCCAAGATTCAATCTTTATCTCGTTACCGGCAAGTATCTTTACTCGTTCCGTAATACATCATCTAGCAACTAACGCCTTAGTTACTTTGCTTGCAAGTTTCTTGTGATGCTGCATTACCGAGTGGGCCCAGAGATACCTCTCTGTCACATGGAGTGACAAATCCCAGGCTCGATCCATGCCAACCCAAGAGACTCCTTCGGAGATACCTGTGGAGCATCTTTATGACCACCTAGTTATGTTGTGACGTTTGATAGCACACAAGGTATTCCTCCGGTATCCGGGAGTTGCATGATCCGATGGTTGAAGAAACATGTATATGACATTAAGAAAGCATTAGCAGTAAACTGAACATCATATGCTATGCTAACGGGTGGGTCTTGTCCATCACATCATTCCTCTAATGATGTGATCCCGTTATCAAATGACAACTCATGTCTATGGTAAGGAAATCTTAATCATCTTTGATCAACCAGCTAGTCTAGTAGAGGCTCACTAGGGATGCTTTATTTGTTTATGTATTCACACATGTATTTAAGTTTTCGGTCAATAAAATTCTAACATTAATAATAAACTTTTATCATGAATAAGTAAATATAACATAATAACAACTTTATTATTGCCTCTAGGGCATATTTCCAACAGTCTCCCGCGTGCACTAGAGTCAATAATCTAGATTACATTGTGATGAATCTAACACCCATGCAGTCTTGGTGCTGATCATGGTTTGCACGCGGAAGAAGTTTATTCAACAGGTCTGCCACATTCAGTTCCGTATGTACTTTGTAAATTTCTATGTCTCCATCCTTGAACTTTTCACGAATGGACTTGAAGCGTCTGTTGATATGTTTAGTTCTCTTGTCAAACCTGGATTCCTTCGCTAAGGCAATTGCTCCAGTGTTGTCACAAAAGATTTTCATCGGACCTGATGCACTAGGTATTACACCTAGATCGGATTTGAACTCCTTCATCCAGACTCCTTCATGCGCTGCTTCTGAAGCAGCTATGTATTGCGCTTCAACCATAGATCCCACCACGACGCTCTGCTTGGAACTGCACCAACTGACAACTCCACCATTCAATATAAATATGTATCCAGTCTGGGACTTACAATCATCCGGGTCTGTGTCGAAGCTAGCATCGACATAAGCCTTTACGACGAGCTCTTTGTCACCTCCATAAACGACAAACATATTCTTAGTCCTTTTCTGGTACTTCAGGATATTCTTGACCGTTGTCGAGTGATCTAATCCTGGATTACTTTGGTGCCTCCCTGCCAAACTTCTGGAAAGGCACACATCAGGTCTGGTACACAACATAGCATACATAATAGAACCTATGACTGATGCATAGGGAATGGCTTTAATTTTCACTCTATCTTCTGCTGTGGTTGGGCTTTGAGTCTGACTCAATTTCACACCTAGTAACACATGCAAGAACCCTTTCTTTGACTAATCCATTTTGATCTTCTTCAAAACGTTATCAAGGTATGTGCTTTGTGAACGTCCTATTAAGCGTCTCGATCTATCCGTATAGATCTTGATGCCCAATATATAAGCAGCTTCAGCGAGGATTTTCACTGAAAAAATCTTATTCAATTATCCTTTTATGCTATCTAGAAATTCTATATCATTTCCAATCAACATGTAATCCACATATAATATCAGAAATGCTACAGAGCTCACACTCACTTTCTTGTAAATACAAGCTTCACTTTAAGTCTGTAAAAACTGTATGCTTTGATCACCTCATCAAAATGTATATTCCTGTTCCGAGATGCTTGCACCAGTCCATAGAAAGATCGCTGGAGCTTGCACACTTTGTTAGCTCCCTTAGGATCGATAAAAGCTTCTGGTTGCATCGTAAACAACTCTTCTTTAAGAAACCCATTAAGGAATGCAGTTTTGACGTCCATTTGCCAGATTTCATAATCATAAAATGCAGCAATTACTAACATGATTCGGACAGCCTTAAGCATCGCTACGGGTGAGAAAGTCTCAAAGTAGTGAACTCCTAGAACTTGTCGAAAACCTTTCGCTACAAGTCGAGCTTTGAAGANCCTAGTAACACATGCAAGAACCCTTTCTTTGACTAATCCATTTTGATCTTCTTCAAAACGTTATCAAGGTATGTGCTTTGTGAACGTCCTATTAAGCGTCTCGATCTATCCGTATAGATCTTGATGCCCAATATATAAGCAGCTTCAGCGAGGATTTTCACTGAAAAAATCTTATTCAATTATCCTTTTATGCTATCTAGAAATTCTATATCATTTCCAATCAACATGTAATCCACATATAATATCAGAAATGCTACAGAGCTCACACTCACTTTCTTGTAAATACAAGCTTCACTTTAAGTCTGTAAAAACTGTATGCTTTGATCACCTCATCAAAATGTATATTCCTGTTCCGAGATGCTTGCACCAGTCCATAGAAAGATCGCTGGAGCTTGCACACTTTGTTAGCTCCCTTAGGATCGATAAAAGCTTCTGGTTGCATCGTAAACAACTCTTCTTTAAGAAACCCATTAAGGAATGCAGTTTTGACGTCCATTTGCCAGATTTCATAATCATAAAATGCAGCAATTACTAACATGATTCGGACAGCCTTAAGCATCGCTACGGGTGAGAAAGTCTCAAAGTAGTGAACTCCTAGAACTTGTCGAAAACCTTTCGCTACAAGTCGAGCTTTGAAGACAGTGATATTACCATCAGTGTTCGTCTTCCTCTTGAAGATCCATTTATTCGCAAGATCTTGCCGATCATTGGGTAAGTCCACCAAAGTCCACACTTTGTTCTCATACATGGATCCTATCTCAGACTTCATGCCCTCAAGCCATTTATTGGAACCTGGGCTCATCATAGCTTCTTCATAGTTCAAAGGTTCGCCATTGTCTAATAACATGACCTCCAGGACAGGATTATTACCGTACCACTCTGGTGCGATACGTGTTCTGGTCGACCTTTTAGGTTCAGTAGTAACTTGATCTGAAGTTTCATGATCATCATCATTAGATTCTTATCTAGTAGATGTAGGCATCATAGGAACAGTTTTCTCTGATGTGCTACTTTTTAATTCGAGAGAAGGTATAACTACCTCATCAAGTTCTACTTTCCTCCCACTCACTTCTTTCGAGAAAAACTCCTTCTCTAGAAAGGACTCATTCTTAGCAACAAAGATTTTGCCTTCTGATCTATGGTAGAAGGTATACCCAAAAGTATCTTTCGAGTATCCTATGAAGACACACTTCTCCGCTTTGGGTTCGAACATATCAGGCGGAAGCCTTTAAACAAAAGCGTTGCATCACCATACTTTACGAAACGACAGCTTAGGTTTATTTCCAAACTACAGTTCACACGGTGTCGTCTCAACGGATCTAGACAGTGCCCTATTTAACGTGAACGCGGCTGTCTCTAATGCATAACCCCAAAATAATAAAGGCAAATCGGTAAGACACATCATAGAACGCACCATATCCAATAAAGTACGGCTACGACGTTCGAATACACCATTACGCTTTGGAGTTCTAGGTGGCGTGAGTTGTGAAACAGTTCCACATTGTTTTAAATGAAGGCCAAACTCGTAACTCAAATACTCACCTCCACGATCAGATCGTAGAAACTTTATTTTCTTGTTCTGATGATTCTCTACTTAACTCTGAAATTCTTTGAACATTTTAAATGTTTCAGACTTGTGTTTCATGAAGTAGCTAGATATATCCATGCCTACTCAAATCGTCTGTGAAGATTAGAAAATAACAATACCCGCCGCGTGCTTCAACACTCATCGAGCGCATACATCGGTTGTATTATATCCAATAAGTCATTAGCTTGCTCCATTGTTCCGAGGAACGAAGTTTTAGTCATCTTTATCATGAGGTATCATTCGCAAGTATCAAATGATTCATAATCTAGTGATTCCAAAATTCCATCTGCATGGAGTTTCTTCATGCGATTTACACCCAAGTCTCCAATAGTTGCACCTACACAAACAAACAAACACTTGCACCCAACGTGAAAAAGGGGTTGTCAATCCATTCCCGATTATTCTGATAGAGATATGAATAAAAAATAAATATAAATCCAAAATAAATTAAAAGTAAATAAATTGCAGAAAGGTATTTTTGTGTTTTTCGTTTTATAGATCTGAAAATATATGATGAGAAATAGACCCAGGGGCCATAGTTTTCACTAGAGGCTTCTCTCTTGAAAAAACGCAGACAACGGGTAAAAAATTTAATGTTAAGCAATTGATAGAAAAGCGCAAAGTTATGACCATATCCAAGGCAATGATCATGAATATGGGCATCACGTCCGGGCCATGTAGACGGACTCCTGCCTGCATCTATTACTGCTACTCCACACATCGACCGCTATCCAGCATGCATCTAGTGTATTAAGTTAACAAGAACGGAGTAACGCCTCAAGCAAGATGACATGATGTAGAGGGATAGATCCAAGCAATATGGTATAAACCACATTTTATTATCCTTAATGGCAACAATAAAAATACGTGCCTCGCTACCCCTACTGTCACTAGGTGAGGACACCGCAAGATTGAACCCATCACAAAGCACCTCTCACATTGCAAGATAAATCAATCTAGTTGTCTTTGGCACCTCGGCTCAGAGCAACCGGTTTACCTTGCATTGTCAGCCCAGAGATCAAGTCTTCTGGCAACACACAACATCTTGATACAGAAAACAAACGCTTTATTGATACTAGCGGAACATAGTTCGATGTTAGATCAAGTAGCAAGGACAAGCGGCACACACGATGCGGCAGAACAATATGTACATTATCTGGTGAACATACAGGGGCCTCAATCACGACAACTACATGGCCGCGGAACAACGATGAAGCGGAACTCCATAGCACAGGGACACCGATGTGGACACGATCTAGACACGGGCAGCACTTCGATCCAGTAAGACTTTCCTGAAATCTGGCTTGACACGCCAGGTCAGTACATTGAATGTACTTGCAAGCTCACAACAAACATAAACATAATGGCAAACAATATCATGATATTTAATCAAATTAAATGCAATGCAAAGGCACACTACTGATGCAGTGAAAACAACTCGTGCACCAAGTCCCTCGGACTTTCTTACCGAACGGGTTACCTCGTAACCAAACAGTGATCTTACCCAGATCACAAACGAAACCAACACTTTGGTTCCCACAATCATCATGATCTCGCATTCATCATCTCTCAACCAGTGCCAAGTGTAAACATTTAGTGTGCATGATTACCTAAAAATGTTGATCCATGGTGTGACCTACTCACGAGTTATGTCCGTAACCGAGGACACTATGCAGAGGTTAGCACACTGTACCCACATCACGGAACCCATGGCCTCATACTCCCATTCGGGTGGACCAACGGCATTCCGACAGAACCCTCCCATTGCCATGACACTCTCCCGGCCACTTCGACTAACTCCCCAATGGGCTAATCATGGGTGGCCCCGTGCCTACCAAAGGCATCAACGGCCACCATCGTGGCAAAACATAAACGGTCCCAAACAGGGACAAGGTACCATAATATCAAACGGGCACACAAGGTTATGTATGCATATCGGCTAGGGTACCGCACTTCCATAACCTTCCCTCGTTGGAGGTACCGACCAGAGGCATGACAACGGACCAAATAAAGGCCTTCCGATAAAGGCAAATGTGGTTGCAATGGGAAAAATCGATTCAGTGGCACCATGACTCGATCAACGTTATGTTCAAGTTGAATTAACATCAGGTTTAACTTGAAATAGAAATAACTGGTGTCATGATATGCCATGAATATGCAACCATCCAACATGCATCACATAACACTAGGAGTAAACGGATCAACATCATCAAAGCTTCTACTGGCTCTAGTCTTCATCAAACCATACTGATTCTGCTTCACTGGTTTATAATAATCATCATTTTTAGTCATGATATTAACTTATTAAGATCAAATTCTTGCATATGAAAAATAATACTGATGCTAGTCATGTCATAACCATATCATAATCACACAATAAAAATTTACTTCTACTAACTCATACTAGCTTAGATATTCTCACACTACTGTAAACTAAGCACAACTATCATAAGCAATATTCATTTAAATAATTAAATTCATGAAATAACTCATATTCAAGTTGGAAAAATCATAAATGTTGAAATGACACCATGCAAATGTTGGTGTGGCTTGCCTTAGTGCGGAGGAGGTTCACACTCCTCCTGTTTATCTTCAAGACAAGCTTCTCCTTCTGAAAATATTTAAAAATAGGAAAAGAAAATATCAAGAATCATTCTGAAAATCACCAGAAATTCCATACAGCAGAGAAAAATCTCCATTTTGGTGTGTTGCTAGAACTTTTCAAAATAAACACAATGCAAAAAGAATCAATTCATTTGGACTTATGGTTTAAAAGTTATGTCTGGTCAAAGTTTGAATTAAATTCAAATAGAAAGAAAATCCAGGGGGGTGACGTCGATGGCGTATTTCAGCGGGGCGCCTTCACTTATACCGCTTCGGGAGCGACTGTGAGGCTGACAGTGGCCCCCACTGTCAGGTTTAGAAGAAGGGAGAGAGAAACAGAGGGCAGGCGGCGATGCGCCAACGTTTCTCCGGCAAGGAGAGGTCGGCCGCCGCCGTGGATGGGGGGAATGGATGTGCAAGACCTCGAGGAGTCCGTACGTACCTGGAACGTGACTAGGGATGAATGGAAAGGCTCGGAATCGGCTTCTCCAGCGGCGGCTGCAGTCGGTGTTCGCCGAAGAGGAAGAAGACGGGGCGATTCGGCGATCCCAGGGGCTCGAACTGCACCAGCGCGCACCAGAGTTTCACCAGGGACACGCCAGAGAAGCTGCTTGAGCTCGAGTGGCTCTGGAGAGATGGGGAGTAGTGGAGGGGATAGCCGGCAAACTCCGGTCTAGAACGGCGGCCAAAGGCCTGCCCTGCCGGGCTGCGGCTATCTATGTGGTGGTGGCAAGTGTGGGAGTGAGCGGCGATGCTCGGAGAGGCTGGGGAGGGGCTCTATTTATAGGCGAGGGAGGAGCGGGGAAGATGGCGCCCTGCGACGAACAGCTTCTGTGAGAGGGGAAGAAGCATCCATGACTCACGCGGCCACTGTGGGCGAGCGAGGACGAGCACAGGTGGCGGGTGGCGACGACGGCAGGGGCACGGGCGCACTGTACGCTTGGCCGCGTCTCGCCCGTGCTCGCTACGGCGAGCTCCGGCGTCGGCGAGCGCCAGGGCGGAGTTAAGTGCATCAAGACGACGATTGTGGCACAGTTTGGCAAGGAACGGCGGGCTGGGAAGCGAGCACGCGTGAAACAGGAGCATCGGCGGCATCCAGAGCGCGTCGACACGCAGGCTGGCACGGTGCACACACATGGTCCCCGCATGAACTTTGGCATAGAGCCACGACGTGCATCGAATTCATGTTTGGCTTGTAGTTCTTGATGGTTTGGTCGTTCCATGTGTTTGAGTTGGTCACAGGTGAGCTGTGCGAGTGGGTTTCTTCTTGGCAAGTTTCTGGATATAAACTTGTTAGGTTAACTGTCATTACCTGGTAAAGGCTAATTAGGCGCACCTGTTTTGGCCATTAATGGTGCACTATAGGTGCGCCACTATCATCACGCCACTAGTAACAAGTACTAATGGCGCACCCCTGGTGCGCCATTAGTATACCAGATAGTAGTGGCGCACCACATAGTGCGCCATTACTATGTCCAATGGTGCGCCATTACTATCTGACTTAGTAATAGCGCACCACGTATCTGGTGCGCCATTACTAACAAAAAAATTTCAAAAATTTTTCCAATTTTTTTTCAAATGTTTTTCTTAATCTCGGGTCACTATGGCTTAAATTCGGGCCAATATTCTTAATCTAAATTCAAATCGCACTCAGTGGTCAAACTTCCCAAAAAGTCACCCATCCTCACACTACTCCAGCCCGTACCAGCTCACTCAACAGGCACTTGTTGATATATCTATCATATCAATCCTATTAAACCTTGTTGATGTCTAGGACTTTGTTCATATTCATGAGTGTGATGAAATTTTGAAAAAATATTTCAAACTTCCCGGTCATATTACGTATCATATTTTGAACATTTTTTTCCAAAAAAACTTTCAAAACCAATTTTTTTTCTGTTACTAGTGGCGCACCTAGCAAATGGTGTGCCACTACTAAGTTTGAATTTTTTTAATTTTCCCCCCTCTAAATCTTAAAAGCCCCATATCTTTTATTCTGTTAGGTTTTTGGGGATTCTAAAAATCTTCAACTTTTCGAGTAGATGCTTTTTCATATAAAAAACTTTTTAATCCGAGTTCGTATGCAAAAGTTATGCCCATTTTACTATATTCCAGAGCTATTTTGCAAATAAAGTCAAAATTCATATTTGTAAATTTCCCAACAACTGGACCACATATCACGTGGGAAACTTATTTTCTTTTATTTTTTTGACATTTCCATCATTTTCTTTTATTTTTTTAACTGAAAAGGTGGTCCAAGGGGGGTGCATTTGGTTATAAAGTGCGCCATTACTATATGTATGACTTGGTCAAACCTTGGTCAAAGTTAGTAATGACACACTTTGTGTAGGTGCGCCATTACTAAGTTTGACATAGTAACGACGCACCTATGCAAAGTGCGCCATTACTAAGTTTGACCAAGGTTTGACCCAGTCATACAGGTGCGCCATTAATATGTCAACTAGTAAATGTGCACTATCCCCTGGTGCGCCACTGCTAACAATTTTTTTTATTTTTTTCAAAACTAGTAATGGCGCACCACACACAAGGTGCGCCATTAGTAATATGTCAATAATGGCGCACCTGTATCTGGTGCGCCCCTGCTATATAGCAGCGGCGCACCACATACATGGTGCGCCATTAATGTCCATATTAGCTATAGCCCTTTTTCTAGTAGTGTGAGAGAGATTTAAAAAGGGTTTAGGGATGATTTTTTGTGATTAGTAGTTTCTTAGGAGGATAATGAAGCCCTAAATGTTTCAGCTCCATTGGATCAAGGAAAACTGCACTTCCTGTAGAAACTGCATTTTCTGACCAGAACAGAAATGATTTTTTGTAGCAAAAATATTCCAAAAACCTATGCAATATTTTACCTCAGGGAGGTGTGCCAAGGTTCAAAGAATATTTTAGAATTTTCTCACATTTTTGTGGGCCAGAAAAAATGAGGTTTGCTTTGTAGCATATGTAGCTGAATTGAATTTCAAAGAAGGAAATGAATATTCTTCTTTTATTCCTTGGGTCATTTTGAGATTTTTCAGAGAAAGAATGATGAGTTTGAGAGGGATGGGTCACTTGGGTGGAAATCAAGGTCATGCCCAAGTGTTTAAGTTCAAGTGAGTTGATTCAAAAACTCAAATTCAAAACAAATGGCAAGAAAATCCAGAAAATAAAAGAGGGCTAAAACCAGGTTGTCACATTGGCCAAACCAAATCAACAGACCAGAGATAAAATAAAGCTATCTTAATCATGCATAAAAGAGATCAGAGAAGACTCAAATAATAATCATAGATAACCTGATCATAAATCCACAATTCATCGGATCTCAACAAGCGCATCGGAAAAGAAGATTAAATCGAATAGACTCCAAGAACATTGAGGAGAACATTGTATTGAAGATCAAAGAGAGAGAAGTAGCCATGTAGCTACTACATATGGACCCGTACTTATGTGGTAAACTACTCACACATCATCGGAAGGGCAGAAAGGTTGATGTAGAAGCCCTCCATGATCGAATCCCCCTCCAACAGAGTGCCAGAAAAGGCCCCGAGATGGGATCTCACGGGAACAGAAGCTTGCGGCGGTGGAAAAGTATTTTGGTGTTCCTTCTGTTATACAGGGAACATTTGGGTATTTACGGATATGAGATTAGGGTTAGAGGTGCCACTGCGGGCCCACAAGGCTGGGGGTGCCAGCCCTAGGGCACGCCTCCCGAGCTTGTGGCTCATCCGTGGCCATTGTCGCCTCCTCCCGAAGCTTCCTAGGTGTCTTCTGGTCCAAGAAAAATTGTAAAAATGTTTCGTTCTGTTTGGACTCCTTTTGATATTGATTTTCTATAAAAGTCAAAAACAAGGAAAAACAACAACTTGCAATGGACACTAGGTTAATAGGTTAGTCCCAAAAACTGATATAAAATAGCCTAATAATGCATATAAAACATGCAAGATGTATAACATAATAGCATGGAACAATAAAAAATAATACATACGTTTGAAACTTATCAAGCATCCCCAAGCTTAATTCCCGCTCGTCCTTGAGTAGGCAAATGATAAAAATAGATTTTTTTTCTGTGGAATGCTACCTAACATGCTTATCTTGTTATCTTTTATTTATGTGGCATGAATATTCAGATCCATAAGATTCAAAACAAAAGTTTAATGTTGACATAAAAACAATAAAACTTCAAGCATACTAATGAAGCAATCATGTCTTCTTAAAATATCATGGCTAAAGAAAGTTATCCCTACAAAATGATATAATCTTGTCATGCTCTATCTTCATCACACAAAGTATCATGTACAACCCCGATGACAAGCCAAGCAATTGGTTCATACTTTTAATGTTCTGAACCTTTTTCAACTCTGATACAATACATGAGTGTGAGCCATGGATATAGCACTATAGGTGGAATAGAATATGATGGTGGAGGTTGTGTGGAGAAGACAAAAACAGAGAAAGTCTCACATCAACTAGGTAAATTAATGGGCTATGGAGATGCCCATTGAGCGAGTCCTGGACTAAGGGGTCCTCGGGCGTCTGGCCTGTTAGCCATGGGTCGGACTGATGGGCTGTCAAGATACGAAGACCCAAGACCCCACCTGTGTCCGGATGGGACTCTCCTTGGCATGGAAGGCAAGCTTGGCGATCAAATATGTAGATTCCCTCCTCTATAACCGACTTTGGGTAACCCTAGATACCTCCAGTGTCTATATAAACCGGAGGGTTTGGTCTATAGGACCAGATACTCATTACCTTACTCATATAGGCTAGACCTCTAGGGTTTAGCCATTACGATCTCGTGGTAGATCAACTCTTGTAATACTCATATTCATCAAGATCAATCAAGAAGGAAGTAGGGTATTACCTCCATAGAGAAGGCCCAAACCTGGGTAAACATCGTGTCCCCTGTGTTCTGTTACCATCGACCTTAGACGCACAGTTCGGGACCCCCTACCCGAGATCCGCCAGTTTTGACATCGACATTGGTGCTTTCATTGAGAGTTCCACTGTGCCGTTGCCAAAAGGATCGATGGCTCGCCTTGTCGTCAAGGAAAATATCACCTCCGGAGGAGCTCTGGCCCCAGGCCAAACCCTACGACTGGGCGGCTTCGTCATGACCGCCTCTTTGGCCCTAAAGCCGACGATGACTTCTCGGGTCATCGAAAATCGCCTCCGCGTTGATCCCGAATACTCTGAAAGGATGGATCCGACGGAGCTATCGTCTCTAAACGAACTCCTAGATCGCATCGCCGCCTTGGGAGTCGCCACAGACTATGATTGGATTGGCCTTAAACCCGACCAGAGAGAGATTAAAACTCCACCGATCACCCACCAGATAGCGGTAGTCGAGGAGAAAGACAACTCTTCCTCCATGTTGAGGACAAACTATGTTCGGATCTCCGATCTCGAAGAACCGGATACCCACCGGCAGAAAGACGTGCCTTGTTCTCCGGAAGATCTTCTGACTCCGGATCCAAAGTTGGGCCAGCGTTCGGATTTAAAGCCACCCACCCACCGAAACATAAGAGCTCTTATGAGCATACAACAGCAGTCTCAGGAAACGGTCCATCACTTCTGGGCCAGATTCCTCCTTGTCAAAAACAAGATTAAAGATTGTCGCAACGAAGACGTGATCTCATCGTTCCACAACAACTGCACGGATGAAGGAGTCCCCAACGCCATCAATCGACGTCGCATATCACACTTCGCTGACTTAGCAACTATCGTACAAAAGTACAGTGCAATTGAAAGCGCCTGGAAAACTCAGGCGGCTCCCTGGAACTCATCGGTCCCCGCTCAACCTCCCGTTCAGGCGAAAACGGTGCACCCTCGTGGCACGCCCAGTCCAATAGTAAAGAAATATAAGGCCATTATGGGGCACGGAACCGTTCTGGTAGGATGGCTCGATGGGCCATGCAAAATACACACAACACCGGATAACACACCAACCCACAGCCTTAGAGCATGTTGGGTACTCCGGCAAGTGGCCAAGAGCGGCGAGGATATCCTCACCCAGAATACCCCAGAACAACACCCCCAAGAAGACAGCAACCTTAAAGTATTGGCGGTCTTCGAGACATTTGCATCAAACAATAGGCGCAAAAGGGCAATCCGCGAACTCGCCGAAGTCTGCCAAATCGCAGCAATAAATCCTTGGAATGACACGGCTATAACTTTTAATGCCGGTGACGAACCAAAATACAGGATAGTCCGAGCGCCAGCCGCCTTGCTCCTCATTCCAATTGTGGACGACTTTCGGCTCACCAAGGTCCTCATGGACAGTGGCAGCAGACTAAACCTCATTTACGAGGACACACTCCACAAAATGGAAATAGACAGGAGCCACATCACGCAAAGCAGCATGACCTTCTGAGGAATCATTCCTAGTCAGAGGCGCGGTGTGCGGGGAAAATCACACTTGACATGGTATTCGGCACGCCCGAGAATTATCGGTCTGAAGAGATAACCTTCCAAGTGGCCCCTTTCAACAGCGGATATCACGCTCTCTTGGGGCGAGACGCGTTTACACGCTTCCAAGCTATACCTCACTACGGGTATATGAAGCTCAAGATGCCCGGGCCCAACGGCATAATTATTCTCGCCAGTGATCCGGACATAGCACTCCACGCCGAAAACAAAACCACATCCCTAGCCCTTGAGGCATTATCTGAGGCCCTCGCAGCCGAAGAATTAACCGCACTACGCTCCACGGTGGACAGGGACGGCGTGATTTTAGACACACAGCCCAAATCCACCTCCTTCAAACTGGCAAAATAAATAGTCAAATTCCAAGTCCACCCAACGGACCCCATGAAGACAGCATCCATCGGCGCACAACTAGACCCAACGGTCGATGCCGCACTCCGAGAGTTCCTGTGCGAGAACTGGGATATATTCGCCTGGCACCCCTCTAATATGCCAGGAATTCTGCGAGAGTTGTCCAAACACAGCCTCAATATATTGAAGGGATACAAGCCGGTCAAGCAGACACTACGGCGTTTTTCCGAACCCAAGCGTCAAGCTTTGGGGGAAGAGTTAGCCAAGCTAATTGAAGTCGGATTCATCAGAGAAATAAAACACCCGGACTGGCTGGCAAACCTAGTGATGGTGCCAAAGAAGGACAAATCATGGCGCCTGTGCGTCGATTCCAAAGACCTCAATAAGGCATGCCCTAAGGATCCCTTCCCCCTCCCCCGCATTGACCAGATCATTGACGCTACCGCAGGGCACGACTCACTGTGCTTCTTCGACGCATACTCCAGATACCATCAAATCAAAATGAAGGAGTCCGACCAAGCCGCAACGGCATTCATTACCCCATATGGGCCATTCTGCTTCAACACCATGCCCTTCAGGATAAAAAACGCTGGCGCCACTTACCAGCGCATGATTCAAACATGCTTGAAGAAACTGATCGGCAAGACAGTTGAAGCATATGTGGATGACGTCGTCATAAAAACAAAACACGTCGAGTCGTTGATTGACGATTTACGTCTTATTCGACAACCTCCGTACATACGACATTAAGCTAAATCCAGAAAAATGTGTTTTCAGCGTTCCCGCCGAAAAACTGCTGGGCTTCATTGTTTCCAATAGAGGAATTGAGGCAAATCCAGCCAAAATCCAAGCTTTGTCACAACTGGCTACGCCAATAGACCTTAAACAGGTCCAAAAGCTTGCGGGATGTGTGGCAGCTTTAAGCCGCTTTATCTCCAGATTGGGAGAAAAAGCCTTGCAACTATACCGCCTTCTCCGACGCACCAACCACTTTGAGTGGACGGATGCGGCAACGACCGGACTGGAGGAAATAAAGGCCCTTTTGGAAAGTAATCCAATCCTGGCCGCGCCGAATTACGGTGAACCCATGTTATTATATATATTGGCAACACACCAGGTGGTGACCGCCGTGCTCGTCGTCGAGCGAGAACAGGACGGACACAAATACCTGCTTCATAAGCCCATATACTACGTGTCCACTGTCCTCACACCATGCAAATCCCGGTACCCTCATTACCAAAATATAGCATACGCGGTCTTCATGGCATCCCGGAAGCTACGACACTACTTTCAGGAGTGTTCGATCACGGTGGCTTCCGAAGTACCACTCAATGACACAATAAACAACCGCGATGCTACAGGCCGGATTGCCAAATGGGCCATTGAGCTCCTTCCATTCGACATAACATACAAACCATGCCGAGCCATTAAATCCCAAGTACTGGCTGACTTCATCGCCGAATGGACAGAGGACGAACTCCCTAAAGAGTACGACACGTATTCCAACCAGGTCATTTTTTTATGGTTCAAAAATGCTGGCGGGGTTAGGAGCGGGGGTCGTGTTAACGTCCCCCACCGGAGATGTAATTCAACACGTACTCCAAATATTATATACACACTCCAACAACACAGCCGAATACGAGGCCTTATTACATGGACTTCGGATGGCCGTCTCCATGGGAATACAACGCCTGGAAGTGCGCAGGGATTCAAACCTCGCAATATCTCAAATAAATGGAGACTTTGATGCCAAAGATCCAAAGATGGCAGCTTATCGCAAGGCCGTCCTCAAAATGTCAGCCCGATTCGAGGGGCTCGAGTTCCATCATGTGGCTCGAGAAGGCAATCAAGCGGCGGATATCCTCGGTTGCATCGGCGCCAAGCGCAACCCCGTCCCACCGAATATCTTTCTGCAAAGGCTTTTTAAGCCTTCCGTGGTGTGGCAAGGGGAGAGCGGCAGCACCAGTCCGGATCCGACCGCATCCCCAGATCCCGAACACACTGACATCATCGGAGGCTCATCCACCGAAATAACACCATCGACCCATCTTATAATGGCAATCATTGCCGCATGGACAGAACCCTTCTTGGCCTACCTTAATAGGCGGGAGCTCCTTGAGGACCAGAACGAGGCTCGCCGCATTGTCTGGCGCTCTAAAGCCTACAAGGTTCACGAAGGAGAACTCTACAAGAAAAGTGCTACCGGAGTACTTCAAAGATGTATCTCTGAGGAGGAAGGGAGGCAACTCCTGGTAGAAATTCATGCCGGCCTTGGTGGCCACCATGCCGCGGCTCGGGCCCTTCTAAGCAAGGCTTTTCGTACAGGCTTCTACTAGCCCACGGCCCAAGCAGACGCACAGGACCTTGTCCAACGTTGCATCGGATGCCAACTCTTCGCCAACAAAAGCCATATGCCCCCCACTGCCCTCCAAACAATCCCCATCACCTGGTGAGGGAGTCCTGGATTAGGGTGTGTTCGGGTAGCCGGACTATACCTTCGCCGGACTCCTGGACTATGAAGATACAAGATTGAAGACTTCGTCCCGTGTCCGGATGGGACTTTCCTTGGCGTGGAAGGCAAGCTAGGCGATGCGGCTACTCAAGATCTCCTACCATTGTAACCGACTCTGTGTAACCCTAACCCTATCTGGTGTCTATATAAACTGGAGGGTTTTAGTCCGTAGGACAACCATCTTCATACACAATCATACCATAGGCTAGCTTCTAGGGTTTAGCCTCCTAGATCTCGTGGTAGATCTACTCTTGTACTACCCATATCATCAATATTAATCAAGCAGGAGTAGGGTATTACCTCCGTCGAGAGGGCCCGAACCTGGGTAAAAACATCATGTCCCTTGTCTCCTGTTACCATCCGGCCTTGACGCACAGTTCGGGACCCCCTACCCGAGATCCCCCGGTTTTGACACCGACATTGGTGCTTTCATTGAGAGTTCCTCTATGTCGTCGCCTTTAGGCCCGATGGCTCCTCTGATCATCAACAACGACAAGGTCCAGGGTGAGACTTTTCTCCCCGAACAGATCTTCGTCTTCGGCGGCTTCGCTCTACGGGCCAATTCGCTTGGTCATCTGGAGCAGATCGAAAGCTACGCCCCTGGCCATCAAGTCAGGTTTGGAAGCTTAAACTACACGGCTGATATCCGTGGAGTCTTGATCTTCGACGGGTTCGAGTCACAGCCAAGCGCGCCGCACTACCTCGAGGGGCATGATCTAGCTCTGCCTCCGAACAGTGTCCTGGAGGCCGCATACGCACCGGTTCTGACCCTTAACCCGGAGCCTATTGCGCCAAGCGAGGATGGACGGTTGGACGTCACCTCGGGGGCTGCGATCTCAAAGGCGATCGAGCCGAACGCTAGCCCCGCATTCCGCGTGACCCGTGACCCCGAGGGTCCGGACTCCTCCCCGGACTCCGAACCCCCCGCGCCCATGCCGGTCGAATCCGATTGGGCGCCAATCATGGAGTTCACCGCCGCGGACATCTTTCAGCACTCGCCTTTTGGCGACATTCTGAATTCTCTCAAGTACCTCTCTTTATCAGGAGAGCCCTGGCCGAATTACGGTCAGTGAGGATGGGATACGGACGATGAAGAAATTCAAAGCCCACCCACCACCCACTTGGTAGCCACTGTTGACGATTTAACCGACATGCTTGACTTCGGCTCCGAAGACTTCGACGGTATGGACGACGAGGTAGGAGACGAACAGGAACCAGCTCCTGTAGGGCGCTGGACAGCCACCTCGTCATATGACATATATATGGTGGATACTCCAAAAGATGGGGAGGGCGAGGGAACAGCGGGGGATGACACCTCCAAGAAACAGCCAAAGCGCCGGCGTCAGCGGCGCCGCTCTATATCCCGCCAAAGCAAAAACGGTGATTTCGGCACAGGAGATAATAGTACCCCAGATAGTGTCGAAGAACACCCTCCCCAGCAAGATTCGGCGCAGGAAGATGGAGAAGCCAGCCCTCATGAGAGAGCGGCAGACCGAGAGGTTGAGGATGATAACTATATGCCTCCCTCCGAAGATGAGGCAAGCCTCGATGACGACGAATTCGTCGTACCATCAGACACCGCCGAACAAGAGCGTTTCAAACGCAGGCTTTTAGCCACGGCAAGCAGCCTCAAGAAAAACCAGCAACAACTTAGAGCTGATCAAGATTTGCTAGCCGATAGATGGACCGAAGTCCTTGCGGCTGAAGAGTATGAACTCGAACGCCCCTCCAAGAGCTACCCAAAGCGCAGGCCACTACCCCGATCAAAGGAGGAAGCGCCTACATCACCAGCGCACGACATGGCAGACCGGCCACCTCGCGGCCGTGACAGAGAGGCCTCTCGGCCCTCCACACAAGCCATCCCCCGACACCGCTCAACTAAGGCACGGGAAAACGCGCCAGACCTGCGAGATGTACTGGAGGATAAGGCAAGACAAACAAGATCGATCTACGGATCGCGCAGGCGCCCTACGACACGCGACGATGATCTTCACTCTGGATACAACAAATCCGGCAGGGCCGAACACAACAGACCTAGCTCTTCCGAGCTGCTCGTGATATGGCCCAGTACAGGGGTGCCGCACACCCACTATGCTTCACAGATGAAGTAATGGATCATAAAATCCCAGAGGGCTTCAAACCCGTAAACATCGAATCATACGATGGCACAACAGACCCGGCGGTATGGATCGAGGATTATCTCCTTCACATCCACATGGCACGTGGCGATGATCTACACGCCATAAACTACCTCCCGCTCAAACTTAAAGGACCGGCCCAGCATTGGCTTAACAGCTTGCCAGCAGACTCAATCGGTTCTTGGGAGGACCTGGAAGCCGCATTCCTCGACAACTTCCAGGGCACTTACGTGCGACCACCGGATGCCGACGACCTCAGCCACATAATTCAGCAGCCAGAGGAATCGGCCAGGCAATTCTGGACACGGTTCCTAACAAAGAAAAACCAGATAGTCGATTGTCCGGACGCAGAGGCCCTAGCAGCCTTCAAGCATAACATCTGTGACGAGTGGCTTGCCCGGCACCTGGGACAGGAAAAGCCGAAATCTATGGCAGCACTCACGACACTCATGACCCGCTTTTGCGCAAGCGAAGATAGCTGGCTGGCTCGCAGCAACAACTTATCAAAGAACCCTGGTAATTCGGATACCAAGGACAAAAGTGGCAGGACACGTCGAAATAAGCAAAAGCGCCGCGTTAGCAGCGACATCAATGAAGATACGGCAGTTAACGCCGGATTCAGAGGCTATAAATCCGGTCAGCGGAAAAAGCCATTTAAAAAGAATACTCAAGGCCCATCCAGTTTGGACCGAATACTCGACCGCTTGTGCCAGATCCATGGCACCCCCGAAAGGCCACACAGCAACAGGGATTGTTGGGTGTTCAAGCAGGCAGGCAAGTTAAGAGCCGAAAACAAAGACAAGGGGCTGCATAGCGACGACGAGGAGGAGCCCAGGCCGCCGAACAACAATGGACAGAAGGGGTTTCCCCCACAAGTGCGTACGGTGAACATGATATACGCAACCCACATCCCCAAGAGGGAGCGGAAGCGTGCGCTACGGGACGTATACGCAATGGAGCCAGTCGCCCCAAAGTTCGACCCATGGTCCTCCTGCCCGATCACTTTTTATCAAAGGGACCACCCCACTAGAATCCGTCATGGCGGCTTCGCCGCATTGGTTCTCGACCCAATCATTGACGGATTTCATCTCACAAGAGTCCTCATGGACGGCGGCAGTAGCTTGAACCTGCTTTACCAGGATACAGTGCGGAAAATGGGCATAGATCCGTCAAGGATTAAGCCCACAAAAACAACCTTTAAAGGCGTTATACCAGGTGTAGAAGCCAACTATACAGGCTTAGTAACACTTGATGTGGTCTTAGGATCTCCAGATAACTTCCGAAGTGAACAGTTAGTCTTCGATATAGTCCCGTTTCGCAGTGGCTATCATGCCCTGCTCGGACGAACCGCATTTGCAAAGTTCAATGCGGTGCCGCACTACGCATACCTCAAGCTGAAGATGCCAGGCCCTCGAGGAGTAATCACGGTAAACGGAAACACCGAACGCTCCCTCCGTACGGAGGAGCACACGGCGGCTCTCGCAGCGGAAGTACAAAGCAGCCTTTTTAGGCAATTCTCCAGTCCGGCCGTTAAAAAGCCAGACACTGCCAAGCGCGCCCAGAGTAACCTACAACAAGACCGCCTGGCACGTTCTGAGCAGGCGTAGCAATGCGGCCCCAACCCCAGCCATCGCGACATAGCGAAGCTAGTACCTCGCGTACATAATTACGCCCTTGAAATACCATGGGCACAGGGGAAGGGGCACAGTAACGGCATGCCCGAAATACGGCTTAAAACGTACCAGGGGCCGCCGGATTCCTTTTTCTTACTTTCAGGACTCCACACTTCGGAAGACCTGTTCGGCAACTCGACTGCCGCACAAACGATACAAGATCCAGGGAAGCAGACAAAGTCATGCCGTATTATGGAACTCACAGGTGGTCTCTGTTATGAGCAGTATACCTATTTTGAATACAATTCCGCGGCCTGCCCCTGATCAGGACATGTTAAATAGTCTAATACCTTTTTGCTTATCGCACTACTTGTATCGTTCGGCTTTGATAAATAGCCTCTTTATAAACAATGCATAGCTTTTTGTCTATTTTTTGCATTATCCTCTTTTCATATATATGTTTATCAAATAACATGATTGCACCCGTACACCACGGTACGGCACACACGCCAGGGGCTTCAGTACCCTTCAATCTGGTGCGAGAAGTCCGTACACTTTCACAAGTGCGGCACCCCGAACTTATAGCACTATATGCATCGGCTCCGAATCATGATTTGGGTCAATAGTTGGGTTTGCTTGGCTCCTATGTTTTGGTGCCTTACGTTCCTCTATATCGGCTAAGGTAGCACTAGGAGAACCACTGTGATTGTGCCCCGGTTCAGCTGGGTTAAGCACCTCAGTGGAGAAAGCTAAAACGGACTGTCATGATAAGGCGAGAGACCGGTCGCTGTTCGAGAGGTTTTTCGAGTCCCTAAAGACTTATGCCGCTTCGAGCGAGGAGCTGGCTTTGTCCGGCCAAAGGCGTGGATGGCGCCCCGAATTCGGTCTTCCGAACTAGGGGCTTCGCCGAAATTTAAAATTATAAACTTCTATGGCTAGGTGAGAGTGTTCAAGCATCATAGTCCGATTGCCTGGTTCGTTGTGCTGAGCGCCTCCCTCGAAGGACCCAACCATGGGAAAAAGAGCGCTCAGGTTTATCCCGAACACCCCAGCACTAGCGGCATGGGGGCAGAAGCTGACGACTGGCCATCTCTCAATTTTTGATAAACGGCCGCACATAAAATAATATTTTAAATTCAATAAGCATTGCTTAGCGCATATGAACAAGTTTTTAGCGCACAGGATAAACACGAGCGAGTTCATTCAAAAATTACATCTTTGGTACATTCATCCGCAATAAGGCGGGCACCTGGAAGAACATCCTTGTAGTAGTTCTCGGGCTTGCGATGCTCCTTCCCCTGCGGCGGCCCATCCTTCACCAGCTTCTCACCGTCAAGCTTACCCCAGTGCACCTTCGCAAGGGCAAGGGCCCGACGGGCACCCTCGATGCAGACGGAGCGCTTGATGACGTCGAGCCTTGGACTGGCCTCCACCATCCGCCGCACCAGCCCGAAATAGCTCCCTGGCATGGCCTCTCCGGGCCACAGCCGAACTATGAAGCCTTTCATGGCTTGTTCGACCGCCTTGTGGAGCTCGACCAGCTGTTTAAGCTGGTCGCTCAAGGGCACAGGGTGTCCGGCCTCAGAATACCGAGACCAGAACACACTCTCCGTCGAGCTGCCCTCTTCAGCTCGGTAGAATGTGGCGGCGGCGGATACGCTGCGGGGAAGATCTGCGAACGCCCCATGGAGAACTCCGGATTCGGGTAAGTGACAAGTAGTTTACTTTTATATTTCTGCTTTGCATTAAGAATGCCTTACCCGCTGCTATCTTTTTCATCTCCTCCAATTCTTGGAGGGCCTTTTGGGCTTCGGCCTTGGCACCCTTGGCGGTCTCAAGGGCCGACGCGAGCTCGGATGCTTGCGCCTTTGACTCAAGCTCCAAGCTCTCATGTTTTTTCATCAGAGCCTGCAGCTCTTGCTGCACCTCGCCGACTTGAGCCCCAAGTTTCTCTCGCTCGGTGCGCTCCTTGGCCAATTTCTTTTCGGCCTCAGATAGCGCCTGCTTGAGGGTTGCCACCTCAGTCGTGGTCCCTACAATAAGCAGTTCAATCCTGTTATTTTTTGCAATCACGCCTTTCTATAGGCACCTTTTTCTGTAAGGTACTTCTTACCTTCCTTTTCCTCGAGCTGCCGTTTGGCAAGGCCGAGCTCTTGCTCGGTCCGCCCGAGGTCCTTTTTCAGGACATCCACCTCCGCAGTCAGTGCGGCGGTGGATAGCAACGAAGCCCGCATACGCATATTGACTCTTTTTTTCTTTAGACTCCTGCGATAATTATTAGATCCTCTATTCGGCTTTTCTTTCCGAACGCCTAACAGAGCATCAGGGGCTACTGTCTATGTGGTAATATTTTGACATATTTTTTACTTACCTCGAAGCCTGTCAGAAGGCTAGCACAAGCTTCAGTCAGTCCGCTTTTGGCGGACTGAACCCTCTGGATCACCGTACTCATGATTGTCCAGCGTCTCCGGTTGGACGGAAACCGCTGGCCCAGAGGGCTTGCTCCTCTTGGGAAGAGTTCGCCTGCCGTGATTCGGAACTGTTGAAGTTTCCGGCGCGGTGTCCGGCTCAAAGCCGGACTTGGAGCCCTGGGGGGTCTTGTCCCCTTCGACCCTGGAGTCCGGGAGGTTGCCTTGCAGCTCCTCCAGGACCCCCTCCTCCTGCTCCGAAGCTTGTCGCGACGCCACTTCGGCGTCGTCTGCGGTGCGGGGGGAGACAGCGGGCGGGACTGAGTCCATGTCCGACGGGTCCAGGGAGCCGCCCGACGATTAGTTGAATTCGGTCTGGGGCGGGCTGCATAATTATGATCGACGTTGAGAAGAGTTGTGCACTAAAGGAGCATCATGAGTTACTCTGTCATCCGAACTTACGACTTCGCCGGACGTTTGGCCCTGTTCGGCCATTCCTCTTCGCCCTCTTCGGCGTCGTGGGAGTAGTCCGGCGGAGGGGTCTTCCTTTTCCTAGACCCCTCGGCCCCCCCCGGCTGGGGCGGCCTTCTTCTTCTCTTCTCTCTCCGCTGGGGGGGGGGGGAGAGTCTTCTTCTTCCTCCTCCTCGTTTTCATAGGAGGAGGGCGTCTCAGACTCATCAGACGACGAGTCGGACACCACCAAGTTACGGGCACTCTTTCGAGTCCCGGTGGTATTCTTCTTCTTGACTTTCTTCTCCGGCACCACATAAGGTGCCGGGACCAGCAGCTTCACCAGGAACGCAGGGGCTGGGTCTTCGGGCAGGGGAGCCGGACAGTTGATTGGTCCGGATATCGCCTGCCAAGCCTGTTAAAGGTATGGGAGTTTAGATCCCGCATAGAGTCAAACTATGAAAAAATAAAAAGAGCTTGATATCCTGTCAAAGGAAAAGATAGCTCACCGCGCTAGCGTGACGGTGCGTGCTATATCCGCGATCCTCGGAAGCGGATGTTGGGGCCTCGACGCCTTTGATTAGCACCTTCCAGACGTCTTCATACGTCGTGTCGAAGAGCCTGTTGAGGGTTCGGTGCCGCGCCGGGTCGAACTCCCACAAATTGAAATCCCGTTGTTGGCACGGGAGGATCAGGCGAACGAGCATGACCTGGACTATGTTGACAAGCCGGATATGCTTGTTTACCAGGGACTTGATGCATGTCTTCAGTCCGGTCACCTCTTCCTCGTTGCCCCACGACAGGCCGGTCTTTCCAAGACACGAGCCGCGTGGGGGGTCCGGATCTAAACACGGGGGACGCGACCCAGTCCGGATCGCGTGGCTNTGGTATTCTTCTTCTTGACTTTCTTCTCCGGCACCACATAAGGTGCCGGGACCAGCAGCTTCACCAGGAACGCAGGGGCTGGGTCTTCGGGCAGGGGAGCCGGACAGTTGATTGGTCCGGATATCGCCTGCCAAGCCTGTTAAAGGTATGGGAGTTTAGATCCCGCATAGAGTCAAACTATGAAAAAATAAAAAGAGCTTGATATCCTGTCAAAGGAAAAGATAGCTCACCGCGCTAGCGTGACGGTGCGTGCTATATCCGCGATCCTCGGAAGCGGATGTTGGGGCCTCGACGCCTTTGATTAGCACCTTCCAGACGTCTTCATACGTCGTGTCGAAGAGCCTGTTGAGGGTTCGGTGCCGCGCCGGGTCGAACTCCCACAAATTGAAATCCCGTTGTTGGCACGGGAGGATCAGGCGAACGAGCATGACCTGGACTATGTTGACAAGCCGGATATGCTTGTTTACCAGGGACTTGATGCATGTCTTCAGTCCGGTCACCTCTTCCTCGTTGCCCCACGACAGGCCGGTCTTTCCAAGACACGAGCCGCGTGGGGGGTCCGGATCTAAACACGGGGGACGCGACCCAGTCCGGATCGCGTGGCTCGGTGATGTAAAACCACCCGGCTTGCCACCCCTTTAGGGTATCCACAAAGGAGCCCTCGAACCAGAGGACGTTGGCTATCTTGCCAGCCATGGCGCCTCCGCACTCCGCTTGGCTGCCGCGCACCACCTTGGGCTTGACGTTGAAGGTCTTGAGCCAGAGGCTGAAATGGGGGCAGATGCGGAGGAAGGCCTCACACACGACGATAAACGCCGAGATGTTGAGGATGAAGTTCGGGGCCAGATCGTGGAAATCTAGGCCGTAGTAGAACATGAGCCCCCGGACGAATGGGTGAAGTGGGAAACCCAGTCCACGGAGGAAGTGGGGAAGGAAAACTACCCTCTCATGGGGCCCTGGGGTGGGGAGAAGCTGCCCCTTCTCGGGAAGCCGGTGCGGGATGTCCTTGGACAGGTATCCGGCCTTCCTTAGCTTTTTTACTTGAGCCTCTGTGATGGAGGAGACCATCCACTTGCCTCCCGCTCCGGACATTGCTGGAGAAGGTTGAGGTGGGAAGAGCGGGCTTGGGCGCTGGAGCTTGAGTGCGCAAGAGATGGATTTGCAAAGGGGAAGAAGGCGTAGGTAAAAAGGTGGATCCTTATCCCCTTATATGGGCGGATGCGGTTATGCGTCCCCACCTACCAAATAAAACTCGCTTGCCTCCCAAGCGCCGTGATAAATGGCGCGATTGGGTTACCCACGTCCATATTGATGAGAATCCCGTTAAAAGGGGCACACGATCTCTGCTTTGACAAGACGTGCCAAGGAAACTGCCTCGCAAAACGTGCTGAGGGTGGAAAAGTAAAAACGATTCGTAAAAGGACTTGGCCGTAGTGTGGTGAAACACTGCGGAATACGTCAGCAGATTTGATTTGTGTTAATATTATTCTCTCTATGGCGATATGTGGAAACTTATTTTGCAGAGCCGGACACTATTCTTGGTGTCTACAATCTTCTATGAAGGACTTGGAGGAGGAACCCGCCTTGCAATGCCGAAGACAATCTGCGCGCCGGACTCATCATCATTGAAGCCTGGTTCAGGGGCTACTGAGGGAGTCCTGGATTAGGGGGTGTTCGGGTAGCCGGACTATACCTTCGCCGGACTCCTGGACTATGAAGATACAAGATTGAAGACTTCGTCCCGTGTCCGGATGGGACTTTCCTTGGCGTGGAAGGTAAGCTAGGCGATGCGGCTACTCAAGATCTCCTACCATTGTAACCGACTCTGTGTAACCCTAACCCTATCCGGTGTCTATATAAACCGGAGGGTTTTAGTCCGTAGGACAACCATCTTCATACACAATCATACCATAGGCTAGCTTCTAGGGTTTAGCCTCCTTGATCTCGTGGTAGATCTACTCTTGTACTACCCATATCATCAATATTAATCAAGCAGGAGTAGGGTATTACCTCCATCCAGAGGGCCCGAACCTGGGTAAAAACATCGTGTCCCTTGTCTCCTGTTACCATCCGGCCTTGATGCATAGTTCGGGACCCCCTACCCGAGATCCGCCGGTTTTGACACCGACACCTGGCCTTTCGTAGTCTGGGGATTGGATATGGTTGGACCCCTCAAAGGTGGAAGTCATAAGAAGAAATATCTGCTCGTCATGGTAGATAAATTCACTAAGTGGATAGAGGCCAAACCGGTCAAAACGGCCAAGGCCGGACTAGTGATAGTCTTTATATCCGGCGTTGTACACCGTTATGGTGTTCCACATAGCATCATCACCGATAACGGCTCCAACTTTACAGCCGACGAAGTGAAAAATTGGTGCGCCAATCTAGGCATTAAGCTCGATTACGCCTTCGTCTATCACCCAACAAAAAATGGTCAAGTCGAACGAGCCAATGGTCTTATTATGAGCGGCATTAAACCCAGGCTAGTGCGGAGGAGCTCGACTCCGTGCTATGGGGGCTGTGGATCACGCCCAATCGCACAACCGGATACACACCTTTCTTTATGGTGTACGGCACAGAGGCTGTGCTACCCTGCGACATTATTCATGACTCACCTCGAATACGCATGTATGAAGAGAGAGAGAGAGAGACCGAGCTCGATCGGCAGGACAACTTAGATGCCCTGGAGGAGGAGCGCAATGTTGCAAAGGCCCGTTCCACATTTTATCAACAGCAGGCCCGAAGATATCAAAGCAGAGAAGTACGGGCCAAGACTTATAATATTGGCGAACTAGTTCTACGCTTGCCGGAGAAGAAAAAGGACAAACTCAAGCCCAAGTTGGAGGGTCCCTTCATCATTGACGAAATTCTCGCTGGAGAAGCGTATCGCCTGCGCGATGCCTCAGACAACCTCCTACAGCCGAACCCATGGAACGCAGCCAGACTCCGAAGATCCTACGCCTAGCGCCGAACTCTTTGTTCGTCTCCTTCTCCCTCTTGTTTCCATTATTTTCCTCTCTTTTGCTTTTTTCCTATTTTTTTAGCGTTAAAGCTTTCGTGCGACTCAACCGCGCACTTGCGACGTATACATACTCAAATATGTACATCCACCATACCTGGGGGCTTCTTTAACAGAAGCTTATTAATGTTATTTCTCGAGCATTAAGCTCATCACATATGTGCGTTTTTCCCATATTAACCTTTTCTACACCATTATATGCATCGATGTGACTTATGTTTTGGTCAAGCTGGGTTGCCTGGCTCCTGTGCTTATGCCCTACGTTCTTGTTAGTTTGGCTAGGGCATAAAGGGAGCACCTCTGCGATTGTTACTGCCGGGTCATCCAGATGTGCACCTCAGACTGGGTGAAGCCGAAAGCTAGCGTTCTTAAGGGAATATTCGGTCGGTGGATTAAATATGTTTTTACATTCATTCCATTAGGAACCCCCAGATGTTATTTATACTGCGACTTTCCCAATCACAGTTCGGACATGCATTCTTACGCATGCACACCCAGGGAAAGGAACCCCTAACGGAACTATTCTCTCTGGAAGATGTTTCTTACACTTTCAGTGTAATATAACATAACTAGCCGGATACTTGTCTGTTTAAGCAACTATGACCCCTACGCCTGGTTTCCATGCATACCCGGTCTACTCGGCCGCGCGGGTATTCGGAAATACTTCGCGCCTTTGGGCCAAGAGGTTGAAGTGAAAAGGTCCGCCATGACAAGTATTTTACAATTCAGCTAGAGTGACATATGAAAAGGAAAGTACATAGTCATTCAAGACTTCAAAACTTCCTGTTCTATGCCGTCCAGCAGGCTATTTAATTTGCAATCCTGTTTGGAATATTTGGCGGCTACTTCTACTTGGTTTATACCAAACTAACGGGAATTTCCTTCCCGTCTCACCCTAGAGGCCCGACCCGAGCCATATTATTTGGATCAAGCTTGGTATACCGTGTTTTCACCACGGCCCAGGCTTCTCGCGCACCCTCTCGGCAGGCCGATATCTTCCATAATCGGATGCGTCGTCGTGCTCCCTTGTATAGCTCTACTAGCTCCTTCATACTTTCGGGAGGGGAGGCGGACGGTCGTAAAGCCTTGGCAACACTACGCATTGCCTGCCGCGCTTGCTCGTGCATTCGGGATAGCCCCTGCAGTAGATCGCTCGACAATCCGGATACCTCCTCCTCGGGACGGCCAGTCAGCAAACCTACAGACATAACTGTGTTAGTTCCTTTCCTCGCCGAATTACACGATGGAAAGTACGAACACATACTAAATATACTGCCTCGTAGCCTCTTATACTCCTTCACAGAGTCGGCTAGCTGGGCCCGCACATCCTTCAGCTATTTTTTTGAATATTTACTGTGAGGCAAAGCCCCACAACCCTTTATTAAAAGCAAACAGGACTGTACATACAAAATACAGACTATACAAGGAAAAAAAGTAAAAAAGTCTACCTATGGCTAAACATCCCTACCTCCTTTACAACAAAGAATCAACCCAAGCCAATAGTTTTGCTTTAAGACAATCCTTCATCCTATGAGCAAGCAATGAGATAACATGGATGAATTTACACTTTCAAGCACTGAAAGTACCTCTCTCAGCTCTGAAGGTTCTGCCATTTCTTAAAATCCAAATATTCCAACCTGTTGTTAGCATAACTTCAAAGAAGAAAGGGTGCCTGAAGCTGGACCTAGCATGCATGATACATTGCAGTATATTTGAGCCTCCAGACCAATCAATGCCCAGGTAATTCCAGACTCTACAGCTGAAGGTGCAGTTAAAAAACAGATGGATTCTATCCTCATACACCAGCTCACTGCAAATGAGACAGAAATTGTCATCTTGGCTAGAGCGCCAGTGTCTTCTTACCAGCATGTCCTTGGTGTTTAGTCTGTCAAAGAATAGCAGCCACCCAAACACCTTGATCTTCATGGTGCACCTACTCTGCCACAACCATTTGCAAGGTTTTATTGTAGGTAGATGTGAGTGCATGATCGTGTAGAAGCTCTTGGCAGTGTATTCCCCTGATTTACCGGGCCATATCCAAACATCAGGTATAGTGGGGTCTCTTTCTAACTGCATGATCCAACCTTCCAGTATGTGTAACTCAGCAGCAGCCTCATGAGAAATAGGTAAATAAAACATGGAGAAGAGATCCTGGGATTGAAGGAATTCCTGCACAGAGATCTTATCATTATTGACAAATGAGAACAACCTAGGCAATCTCCAACATAGGGGTCTAGAAGAACCCCCAATGTGCCAAGAATCTGTGCAGAACAGAGCAGAGTCACCCATGTTGATGTGAACCGAGGCAATAGCAGTATAAGCCTCATGCAGCTTCAGAACATCCCTCCACCAGAAAGATCCAGCTTCAGCTGTTGCCTGTGGAACACCATGATCATAGTAGTTGTTCCATATCAGGGTCACCCAAGGAATATCAACCTTGTTGTAGAACTTGTGAAGATGCTTGATAAGGAGTCCTTTGTTCTGGATGTTCAGATTAATAACTCCTAAACCCCCTTTATCTTTTGGCCTGCAAACTAGCTCGCATGCAGCAAGAGACTGCTTGGGAGCATCACTATTGCTCCTCCAAAGACATTTCCTGAAGATTTTGTCAAGCTGCTTAATGATCCCCGGTGGAATATGGAGGCTGCACAGAAAGTATATTGGCAGAGAGGTCAGGGCAGAGGTAAGAAGTTGCAAGCGAGAGCCTTGATTTAGCATGGAAGAGCTTGCAGTTAACCTCCTCTCAAGACTGTCAACTAGGGGCATTAGGTCAATGATCCTTGGTCTTGTAGTTACCAAAGGCAATCCAAGATAAGTAAATGGGAGCTGTCCAATTTTACAACCAAGAATAGCAGCAAGCCTAGTAGCCTCCTCATCACTCATATTCAAAGGGATCATTGAAGATTTAGCAAAGTTGACCTTTAAACCTGTGGACTGTTGGTGACGGACATATTGTCCGAATCCTCGGCCGGAGGACAATCCGGCGTCACCCCCGCACCAGCCCCCGTCTTTATGATAGGACTTGGATCCCGGCTATGGGGAGTATGACTGGCCGAATCCCCGGATATAGTCCGGCTCACTTTTTTCCTAATACAGGACAAACATATAAAGCACAATTGGATGCAACTGCGGAAGCACATATTTGCAAGTCCGTACCTTTTGGATGAAGGCCCGGCCGTATTTTTGTCTGCCTTCCTCTTCGAAGGCTCGCCCGGCGTGGGGACCACTCTCTTTGGAGAAGCCCTTGGTGCGGCATGGCGCACCGTACGCCTCCCCTTTAGAGCACAGGATGGTGAGGTGGGTGATGTGGAATGACAAAACTCTTTTGCACGGAATATCTCTTGATTACTTACGTGTGAAGCAGGTAGGATGCCGGGGTAATCGGCAAGGATGGCCACTTCTGTACCATCGTAACTCGCCTGGTAAAACAACCCGCCCTCGAGCACCATGAATATGTCTGGATCCTCTTCAAATCCAAGGTCAAGCTCCCGATTATGGCCCTCGGGCTGCGGGGCGGGGCTGTAAAGCCCCTCGGAAACCTTTTGCCAGTGCTATAATAAGCAGGCGAATTGCAAATTCATCAAAGATAGCTTGAGGAGGGGAGTAAGTAAGAGCAGAGGAGTTTGAAACTTACCCAGCTAGGTGGATTGTACATATAATATCCATCTCTGCGCTTGATATGAAGGAATTCCTCCTCCTCCCCCTTGTACAGTTCGGCCAATATTTTGGCCAGAGCGGCGGGGGTGTCCGGACCCTTCCTGCCGCAGCAGGAGGCGTCGTCTTCCCCATTATAGTTCCACATGGGAAGCCCTCGATATTGGAGTGGCTGAACTCCCCGCACTATTGAGGTCGCCATTACCTCGGCTATTGATAATCCGTACTGGGCAAGCGTCTTTATCTTGCCCATGAGCTGGCGAACTTCCGCACTATCGTCTTCATCTAGTCTCCGAGGGCGCCAGCTGTGGCGTTTCTTTAATGGAACGCTTGTAAACTCGGGAAGGCCCCTCCGAACTGGGCCTGGAAGTGCAACGTCCTCAATATAGAACCATTCAGACGGCCACTCTTCGGATGCCTTCCTTGGTGTGCTGGATGGATATCCGGTATCGGCGATACGCCATATTTCGGCTCCGCCCACTTCAAATATTGATCCCTCGCAGTTGGGCGGGACGAGGCAGAATAACTTTCTCCACAGTTCAAAATGGGACTCACAACCAAGAAATAGCTCACACAAAGCGACATAACCCGCGATATGCAGGATGGAGGCCAGCGTAAAATTATGCAGTGGGAGACCATAATACTCCATAAGCCCATGAAGGAATGCATGGATTGGAAATCCAACACCTCTTAGCAGGTAGGGGATGAAGCACACTCGTTCCCCCCGGATGGGTTGGGGAAATCTTCAGCCTCAACGCCACCGTTCAAGATGGTCAACCCTGCTCGAACGGGGACCAGATCCGCAGGGGGGAGGAATCCCTGCGTTTGCAACTTTGTCAATTGACTGTGGGACACAGAGCACCTCTCCCACTCGCCTTTCTCTGGGTCGGAACGGGAGGAGGAGCTGGGAATGCTAGCCATGGTGGAATGGTCTTTCCTAGCAACCTCTGAGGATTTTCTTCGTGTGGTGCCGAATGGATCTAAGACCCAATCCCTTTAAATAGGCGCTCTTCCTTGCATGGCCAGGGTGTTATTTGCAAAAAATACCCTGACCGTCCGCATTTTCCCAACACGTGGAAGCTGAAGTCATTGAAGCACAGAAGCCAAGGAGTATAACATTAAACGGAATGCCGAATATGTCTCGTTGAAGTCATTGGAGGAGGAACCCGCCTTGCAATGTCGAAGACAATCTGCATGCCGGACACCTCGTCATTGAAGCCTGCTTCGGGGGCTACTGAGGGAGTCCTGGACTAAGGGGTCCTCGGGCGTCCGGCCTGTTATCCATGGGCCGGACTTATGGGCTATGAAGATACGAAGACCGAAGACTCCACCCGTGTCCGGATGGGTCTCTCCTTGCCGTGGAAGGCAAGCTTGGCAATCAAATATGTAGATTCCCTCCTCTGTAACCGACTTTGGGTAACCCTAGATCCCTCCGGTGTTTATATAAACCAGAGGGTTAGGTCTATAGGACCGGATACTCATTACCTTATTCATACAGGCTAGACCTCTAGGGTTTAGCCATTACGATCTCGTGGTAGATCAATTCTTGTAATACTCATATTCATCAAGACCAATCAAGCACGAAGTAGGGTATTACCTCCATAGAGAGGGCCCGAACCTGGGTAAACATCGTGTCCCCTGTCTCCTGTTACCATCGACCTTAGACGCACACTTCGGGACCCCCTACCCAAGATCCGCCGGTTTTGACACCGTCACCCATCAATTGATATCGATGTGAGTGACTGTGGATTGCCATGCAATAGATGCACTAGACCTATAAGTGTATGGAAGCTCAAAAGAAAACTAAGTGGGTGTGCATCCAATTTTCTTGTTCACGAAGACCTAGGGCAATTTGAGGAGGGCGCCATATAGCCGCTACAGATAAACAGTACTCCCATCGTTGATTGTATAGCAGCAGAATATCTTCTAAATTTCATTTAGAACAGAATATCTTCTAATTAATTCAACATTTGTAGAAATAAGTTGCACAATTAATTTCAAGCAATTACTTGACTATTGAGAGTGGCCATGTATTATACTTAATTTTGTTTCCTCTAAAATTTAAATAAACAGTTGCATTTTGAGAGCCATCGCAAATGTCTACGATACTTTATCTAAAACTCTTTGATAAGCTGTTGTGATATTTGCATGAATAATGTGATAACTAGATAGATAAATGCAATAAATTTTCCAGTTGTTGTATTTGCATGAATAATGTGATAAGATGAGATTTTATCAAATCAACTTATTTTCTCGGAGCACTTTGACAAAATAAATGAGGAGCTTGACTTAGATGGAGATTTCAAATTTATGAAAAGTACATTGTATACTAATTTAGTATAGAAAAAAATCATAACTAGACCGTGGGGATGCACGGGTTGTCAACTAGTTACTTCTAATATTTTATTTCCCTAATTGTAATCTTTCACTCCAAGCAGAGGATATTGCATGCAGGTAATAATCTCTTTAGCAGACGTGAGATTACTGGGGAAACCCACCTGTGTTGTAAATTGTTCTGGCCTTGATGGTTAAGTAGGATGATGTACTCACAAAGAACACGGGATCCATCTTTGCTACTCCCTTTTTGTAACTCTATTAGAATACCCGTGAGTTGCCCCAGGTCTTTTTTCCTAATTACACATTGAAATGTAATGAAAAACAAAGTTTGAATGTTTAGAAAAGACAAGCTGCTACAATTGAAAAATAATCACAATCCACTCACTCGCTATGTAATTCGACAATGTATACATAGAGAGCAATGATCTAAATTGTTAGCTTGGGATAGGGGGTGATATTTAAACCACATATCCTTAGGGGGATTAACATGAGTAGAGAAATATTGACAAAAGGAGGCTACTATCTCAGAGTCAAGTACATACTTAGTGCTAAACTTTTGAAAAGCATCGGTATTCATAAAATATTTAACACACTCAAACTTAAGCTTAATACCTGAATCTTTACCTTCGCCGAGTTCCCAATCTTCAGAGTTGCGTTTAATCCTTTCTAAGAGATCCCACCTGAATTCAATAGTCTTCTTCATAAAAGAACCGGTACAAGAAGTGTCGAGCATGTATCCATCATCATGAGAAAGCAGAGCATAGAAGTTCTGAATAATAATTTCTTTCGAGAGCTCATGATTCGGGCGTGAATATAACATTGACTTAAGCCTGCCCCAAGCTAGAGCGATACTTTCACCTTCACGACGCAAAAAATTATATATGTATAATTCCGATCACGATTAACTAGATGCATAGCATAATTTTTTTTAGCTTCATCTCCAAGTAAACCTACAAGCTTAAATAATCCACAAATTTCATCCACATATATCAAGTGCATATCAGGATGCTCGGTTCCATCTCCTTCATAAGGATTAGCGAGCAATTGTTCTATCATTCCCGAAGGAATTTCATAGCCAATATTTTCAGTAGGTGCAGTAGGTTGAGGGGTACCAAATGGTGCTTCCGGTCGGGATGAAGATACGCCGAACAATCCCCTCAATGGATTGTTCTTCATAGTAACAAGTAACAATAAATTTCAGCATGTAGTAATAATTTTTTCTTACCAATTTCGACTTACCAAGAGCGCTTCACTCCCCGGCAACGGTGCCAGAAAAGAGTATTGATGACCTGCAAGTATAGGGGGTCAATCATAGTCCTCTCGATAAGTAAGAGTGTCGAACACAACGAGGAGCAGAAGGAAATGACAAGTGGTTTTTAGCATGGTATTCTCTACAAGTACTTAAATTATAGATAATGAGTAGTTTGATAGCAAGATAATTTGTAATGACCAAGTAACGGTAATGGTAAATAGTATGCAGCAAGGTATCCCAATCCTTTTTTGGCAAAGGATAGGCTAAAATGGTTTCCTATATTAAGCAAAGTGTTCTTGAGGGCACCAGGGAATTTCATCTAGTCACTTTCACCATGTTGGTTTGATTAGTGTTCGCTACTTCGATAATTTGATATGTGGTTGGACCAATGCTTAGGTGTTTTTGTTACTGGAGAAAACCTCCTACTTATGATTAACCCCCTCGCAAGCATCCGCAAGTACGAGAAAAGTATTAAGATAAAATCTAACCATAGCATTAAACATTTGGGTCCAAGTCGGTCCCTTACGAAGTAGCGCATAAACTAGGGTTTAAGCTTCTGTCACTCTAGCAATCCATCATCTAATAATTGCTCCACAATGCATTCCCTTAGGCCCAAATATGGTCATGTTTCATGTAGACTATTTTCACATGACACCACTAAGGGAATCACAACATACATATGATCGAAATATAAAACACATATCAAGTTCACATGATTACTTGCAACAAGATTTCTCCGGTGTCCTCAAGAACAAAAGTAACTACTCACAAGTGATAAACATGCTTAAGATCAGAGGGATTTTAAAAACCATCATCGATCTGAACATATAATCTTCGACCAAATAAACCATATAGTAATCAACTACAAGAAGTAATTAACACTACTAGTCACCCATAGGTACCAGTCTGAGGTTCCGGTACAAAGATAGAACAGAAGAGATGAACTAGGTTTTTGAGACGAGATGGTGCCATTGAATATGTTGGCGAAGATTTGCCTCCTAAAGATGAGACGGTTGTTGGTGATGACGATGGCTTCGATTTCCCACTATGGGAGGAAAGTTCCCCTGGCAGAATCGCTCCGCTGGAGGGAAAAAGTGCTCCTCCCCAAATTCCGCCTCGAGACGGCAACGCTCTGTCCCGAAAGTCCTCTCCTTAATTTTTCTAGGTCAAAATGACTTAGATACTAGAAGATGGGCACCAGAGGTGGGCCGAGGAGGCCACAACGCACCAGGGCGTGCTTGGGGGCCCTGGCGCACCGAGGTGGGTTGTGCCCACCTAGTGGGCCTCTCCAATACTTATCAGCTCCAACATTCTTCAAATATTATAAAACAGTTCTCCCTAAATTTTTGGCTCATTTGGAGTTATACAGAATAGGTGGCCTAATGTAGCTTTTACAGGTCCAGAATTCCAGTTGCCGGTATACTCCCTCTTTGTGCAAACCTTTCATTAGTAGTCTACTGAATTTTGACCGGGGGTGTACACTCCAGTATTTATAGTTTTGGGACCGGGGCGGCTGTTTTGGTGCTCCTCTGTATGGACGCGATACCCATTCACATCATATTTTTTACATGTCATGACGGCAGGGTCAAAACCCATGGAAACCCATCTCAATTCATCATCCATAGATATGTTCGGATCTTTTCCCTACAAGTATAATGGAAATTGTTGCGTGCATTAGTTAGGTTAACTACTAAATGTTGAAGTAGGTATTTAATAGGGGAGTGTGGAAAATTACTTTCTCCATGAACCAAGCAACAAAATTTTTACGTCCAGGGTTTCCATGACGGAGAAGAGTAAGTGCCTCCGCCTCGGTAGGAGGATTCACTCCCGTCCATTCTTCTTGAACGAAATCACTAAAAAAAGATAAGCGATGTTAGACCGGGACTAAGTGAACATGAAACATGATGATGTGGAAGACATAAAGGAATGGTGTAGTGGTATTACCTCATCCACACTTCCTCAACTTACTTGATGTTGTGCAAGATATAGAACATATGAGTTCCTCCCACTCTTGTCGTGGCATGTTATAAGATTTCGAGGCCCCAGCCCTCCCACCTTGCGCGTTGAATAGATCGAGCCTGGGTTGATACTTGGGCTCTTCTATATTGTATCGAGGCACCTTGTTATGCAGATGGGGAACGTGGTCTGGATAGTATGATGTCCTGAGGTCTGACACCTCCTCTAGGATAACTGCCTCAGCTATGGAAGCTTCAATCTTAGTTTTGTTTCCACATTTCGGTCGGAGATGCTTGTTCTGCCTCTCAGGGCCGTACTGCCGGCGATTTTGCACAGGGCCCCCCAACAATACCTCGTTCGCGAGGTGCAGAATGAGATGTGTCATCGGAGTAAAGAAGCCTGGCGGAAAGATCTTCTCTAGCTTGACTATCAACTCCGGTGCCTTCTTATGCAATTTTTCAATCACCTCTTTACTTACTTCTTTAGCACAGAGCGTGCGGAAGAAATGGCTAAGCTCGGCAAGCACTCGCCAGACATGCTCGGGGACATAGCCTCGAACCATCACCGGCATTATCCGCTCAATCCATACATGGTAGTCATGACTCTTCAGGCCGGTCACTTTGCCCGTTGAAAGATTGACTCCCTTACTTATATTCGATGCATAACCATCGGTGAACTTCAAAATTTGTTTCAGCCAGATAAGTACTTCTTTTT
>LR880968.1:46253050-46275942 GCA_904067115.1 Aegilops sharonensis | reverse complement strand
TCCGCAAGGGATAAGTGGGGGGAATCAAATTTCTCTTGGTGGAAGTGTAGATCTGGGCCTTCTCAACCAATCCCGAGCAAATCAACAAGTTTGATTGGCTAGGGAGAGAGATCGGGCGAAAATGGAGCTTTGAGCAACAATGGAGCTTTGGGGGAAAGAGGTAGGTCAACAAGGAAGAAGACGACCCCTTTATATAGTGGGGAAACACATCCAACCGTTACCCCACTGAGCAGCCCCGCACAGAGCGGTACTACCGCTAGGGAAGGGCGGTACTACCGCTGAGAGCGATACTACCGCTCCCTACCCAGCGGTACTACCGCGCTGAAGAGGAAGTCAGGCCACTGGCCCCAGAGCGGTACTACCGCGGGAGTAGAGCGGTACTACCGCTTCTACTGCCGCTACTAGTGCCGCAAAACCCGACACGAGAAAACACCGTCTCGAATCGAGGCGGCAGTAGGCACGGTACTACGCGGTACTACGGCCGAAGCCCGCGAGCGGTACTACCGCTCTACCGCTGTAGACTGCGGTACTACCGCTGGCACATGGTGAAGCAGGTACGGAAGAGATAGGTGCAGCTCCAAAGATGCGAAAGGAAGACGACGGGTGTGATAAGGATGTGTACGTGTTGATTCCACCCTAGTCTTACCAAAACGGATCCCCTCTTAATAGTACGGTGACTCCTACGAAACTAGTCCACCAACAACGAAGCGCAGGAGCTACACCGTCTTGAATAGAAACACCGAGGGGAGGAAATCGTCTCGTGCCAATGGACGATCCTCTGAAAGAACTTAACGCACACGATTAGTCCGCAAAAGCATTGTCATCAATCACCAAAACCATCGTTCCTATAGCACATGTGCCCACGTCGTGCAAAAAAACTCATGATTTTATCGCGCTCTGAGTATTTAGGAATATTGACGCCGCATCGTTACCGCAGAACGTCTACTACCTTGTCATCGCCGTCCGTGAGGGGGGCCACGCCCCGGAGACGCGTCCCGCCTCTTCGGACATGCCACCACACCACCCCGCATGTATGAGGGCCCGGTGCGATGCTCCGGTGGCATTGCTACCCCCCAGTGCCCCCGTCCCGCCTAACCCTGTAGCGTTTGACCACGGGATCTACCCCTTTGACTTTGCACGGACGGGCTTTGACCAGTGGACCTCCCCACCCGGTTGTGTTAGGTCAGCCCATAGGAACACTTTGGAGCAACATCCGGGCAAGACCCACAGCAAGATCCCCTCCGCGTAGACCCCACGCGTCCGTTTTCCCCGTCCAGGTGCCGGCGGCGGCGCCGTCCGTGAGGGGGGCACACCCCGGACACGCGTGCCGGGCGTTTGCAACCGCCACAACACTTCCAGACTTGTGAGAGGCCGCCGGCGCAAGATTTGGCGGCATGCTAGCCCCCGGAGGCCGCCGGCCACAGCCGTAGACGCGCGAAGGGCAATCCGCGTAGAGGGAATTTTTCGGATACTTCTCCATCACCAAAAATTATGAAAAAATACCATCGTTCCTATAGCACATGTTCCCACGTCGTGCAAAAAAACTCATGATTTTATCGCGCTCCGAGTATTTAGTAATATTGATGCCGCATCGTTACCGCAGAACGTCTACTACCGTGTCATCGCCGTCCGTGAGGGGGGCCACGCACCGGAGACGCGTCCCGCCTCTTCGGACATGCCACCACACCACCCCGCATGTATGAGGGCCCGCTGCGATGCTCCGGTGGCATTGCTACCCCCCCAGTGCCCCCGTCCCGCCTAAACCTGTAGCGTTTGACCACGGGATCTACCCCTTTGACTTTGCACGGACGGGCTTTGACCAGTGGACCTCCCCACCCGGTTGTGTTAGGTCAGCCCATAGGAACACTTTGGAGCAACATCCGGGCCAGACCCACAGCAAGATCCCCTCCGCGTAGACCCCACGCGTCCGTTTTCCCCGTCCAGGTGCCGGCGGCGGCGCCGTCCGTGAGGGGGGCACACCCCGGACACGCGTGCCGGGCGTTTGCAACCGCCACAACACTTCCAGACTTGTGAGAGGCCGCCGGCGCAAGATTTGGCGGCATGCTAGCCCCCAGAGGCCGCCGGCCACAACCGTAGACGCGCGAAGGGCAATCCGCGTAGAGGGAATTTTTAGGATACTTCTCCATCACCAAAAATTATGAAAAAATACCATCGTTCCTATAGCACATGTGCCCACGTCGTGCAAAAAAACTCATGATTTTATCGCGCTCCGAGTATTTAGTAATATTGACGCCGCATCGTTACCGCAGAACGTCTACTACCGTGTCATCGCCGTCCGTGAGGGGGGCCACGCCCCGGAGACGCGTCCCGCCTCTTAGGACATGCCACCACACCACCCCGCATGTATGAGGGCCCGGTGCGACGCTCTGGTGGCATTGCTACCCCCCCCCCCCCAGTGCCCCCGTCCCGCCTAACCCTGTAGCGTTTGACCACGGGATCTACCCCTTTGACTTTGCACGGACGGGCTTTGACCAGTGGACCTCCCCACCCGGTTGTGTTAGGTCAGCCCATAGGAACACTTTGGAGCAACATCCGGGCCAGATGTTGCCGTGGGCCTATGGGCTGACCTTACACAACCGGGTGGATACGTCTACTGCTCAAAGCCCGTGCGTGCAAAGTCAAAGGGGTAGATCCCGTGGTCAAACGCTACAGGGGTTAGGCGGGACGGTGGCCCTAGGGGGGTAGCAATGCCACTGGAGCGTCGCACCGGGACCTCATACAAGCCGCGTGTCGGGTGCCTACGCCTGCCACCATGCTTATATAACCGTAGGAGGGCCACCGCAACACCTGGCGGCATTGCTACTCCCCAGGTACCCCGTCCCGTCTAACCCTGACACAGACGACCGCCGGGTCTATCCCTTTGACTTTCGCTGGACGTAGTTTGACCGGTGGACCTTTTCACCTTGTTGTCATAGCCCAGCCATAGCTACACCCCCCAACACAGTCCCGGCACAACGCACCCCAAGATTCCCTCTGCGTCGGCCCGACGTGGCCGTTTCCCCCCTCTGGGGCACGGCGGCATCGACGCCCTTGAGGGGGGAGGGGGCACACCCCGGAGCCGCGTGCCTGCGCCTGCCACCACGTTTCCACAACCGTAGGAGGGCCCACCGCAACACCTGGCGGCATTGCTACCCCCCACAGGTACCCGGCCCGTCCCGTCTAACCTCTCCGTGACACGATGGTAGAAGGCCCGTGTGGGGGGCAATCGATATATGTTTTCTGTACATTTAAGTTAATGAAATTAGTATTAGAAAAAAATAAAAAATAATAAGAGAAAAATACAAAAATATAAAAATATTATTAGAAATCTATGCCTACGGCAAAGCCGTCGGCATAGCTACGGCCACGGAACGGTAGAGCCCTGGATCGATGACGTGGCGTAGGGCGGGGATCAATGACGTGGCAAAAACCATGGGCCAGGCCTATGCCGACGGCCTAGCCGTCGGCATAGAAATGCCACCCCACGGGACCGGCGAACGACGCGGATCAATGACGTGGCGGCGCGGCGGATCGATGACGTCGGCATAGCTATGCCGACGGCTAGGCCGTCGGCGTAGCTATGCCGACGGCCACCGTTAACCCGTCGGCGTAGCCTGACGCCGTCAAACTGCCGTTGCCGCCCAGGTAGACGGGCCCACGGGATATGCCGACGGGCATATCTATGCCGACGGCCCTCGTCGGTATATTCGGAGAAACGCCGACGGCTTATCTATGCCGACGGCGGCCGTCGGCGTAGATGGTTATATGCCGACGGCCTTTCTACGCCGACAACTTTAGTTGGGCCGTCGGGGTATGCCCATATATGCCGACGGGGGCCGTCGGCTTAGATATGGCCGTCGGCAAAACAAGTTTTTCTGGTAGTGTTTATCACGGTAAGGTTCTGCGTGTCCAAATCAAACTCAAGTATTTTGTTTCCCCAATTGTGTGAAGGCCAGTAAAGGACATTACGAACAAGGGTGCTAGGACCAAAATAAACACAGTTATTACGTGAAGCCTCTATAGAGATGAGACTGCTCCATGTGTTAGTCTCCGAGGAATAAACACGGGCGATGGGCGAGCCATAAATAGATCTGCATTCTCTGTACATGGACACCAAGACCACCTTAAAGGGGGAGGGGCTCGAATGGCATGCGCCGTGCACGTGGCCCTTATTGCGGTCGACGCAGAGCACCGCCCCGTTGAAGCACTCACCATGGAACTCGAAAGGGGCGGCCACGGGGCACTGCTCGCTGGTTATGGGGTCACACACAACGAATTTTCTCCGCAAATAGTCCCCAACAAGGACAAGGCCGTGACGGCACCCGAGCACATAGTTCTCAATGGGAAAGCGGAGCACGCTGTCATCGTCATGGTGGCCGCCATATCGTAGAAGGTCGAAGCGCACGGGAGGGATACAGTCGGGAGGGTCCAGGACTGGAGTGAACATGATGCCTTCGCGGTACTCGAAGAAGCCAAGGAGGGGCGGCTTCCGATGATGCTGATAGAACTGGCGGAGGAACCTAGGATCAGCGGCGAGGCGCCGCCACCACTTACAAACGATGGAGGCACCCAGGAGGGAGGACGGCTGCGGCGGGAGGCGGAGGAGTATCTCCCAGAGGAGATCGTCGTCTTCCAGCATGGCGCGCCCTAGGCGGTGGCGGGTCATGTCGGCGCCCTAGCTATCGCCGATCGAAGACGCTCCCACGCTGGGTGGATTTCTTTTGGGGCCCGATCCCTGGTGTCCTTTCTTTTCTTTGTGTAGGTCGATTTGATCTCTTGTTCCAGTCGGAAACTAACTTAAACGTGGCAGACTCCTACTCGTAGCTTCCCTCCTCTAGTTAGGATTTGTAATTTGAACTGCAAAAAATGTTTTATATTATGGTTGGGAGGGAGTACTACGTAGAGTACAAGTACTACACAGTACGTACGTACGTCGGAACATGGTGAGCTATATACTGTATTTGCTCGTCCCAGAAAAATCACTTCGTCCAGGAGCAGCCATGCATCGACGTACAAACATGAGAGTATAATTCAGTGGTAACTGTGCATGTCAAGCAGAGACGGTTAGGAAATTCAGAACCACTGGGTGGGGACCCGCCCAATCGGGGTAGTTGTTTTCAAGCTTTTGCACAAACTGCAATATCCTCTTGCCATGTGTGTGCGTGTCTGCTTGGTTGGTTTCAAGCAACATCAAACATGTATAGTTACCAAAGATTAAAATAGCCCGCGAAATAGCCGCGATAGCTGCGCTATAGCTGCCCGGGAGCCTCACCGCTACGCTATGGCTGCTGCCGCGAAAACCTCCACATATCCCTCTAAATGGCTCAAAAATCAGCAAAAACCTCCAGAAATCATCTCTCCCACCTGAAAATTTTCCGCTATTTGCCGCGATTGCCCGCTATGGCTGCCGCTATAGCTGCTGGGAGAGGCCGCCGCGAAATCGTTTCTCCCGCGATTTTAATCTATGATAGTTACATAGGGTAGGGTTGAGTGATGCAAAGTTTGATTGCAAGATGATTTCTCTGCTCACACACGTTTATTTATTTTTCCACCATTGGGCATTATTATGGGTGGCAACAAGGCAGGGAGCTGCTACTGTAACGAGCAAAGCATTCTACCAGAGGGAGACGTGTTTCACCGGTGCAGATTCAAGTTGGATTCGAATGTGTGCAAACAAAATAAAAAATACTCCGAGCGACTGCAGCTATCCAAGGAACTGATGGCAAGAACCTGATGGTGCTTCATGAGTATATATACATGGAAAAACAAATCTGTAAAGAATATGAGGGCTACTAGTTTGCTTTCTGTTATCATCGCTTGTTATTGCATCTTTCAAAAAAGAAAGCGTGTCACCTTGTTATTGAATCTGTAAAGATGTTTTCTGTCAGTATAAGCTGCTCACCCGGTCATTAACCCTTGGTACAAATAAACTCCTCCTGTAGCAAATATGCCTAACAAATAATCCTACTCTTCTTTGAACTAGCACGCAACAATGTACTGAAAATGGTAGCTGCGTGCGTGCCTCGCCTGGCGTGTTCTTGTGATTCTAGACAGAGTCCCTCGTCTACAACGTTGGCAGGTCTACAGACTGAAACCGAATCCGTGCTTACATGACATCACCATGGAATCAACATGTTGCAGGCATGTGATGATTCTCTACGATTCACACCAATATTGCCTTTCCACTAAAATGACTGAACATGTGGACTTTCCGCTCCCAGCATGCCCCTTTACAACACATTCCACCGCAATTTCCTGGCATCCAATTAGTTCAGACTAAATAGCATTTTGCACACTCTCTAGTCACATATCCTACGAGGCACTAATAATTTCCTGCTATTAACCGCAAGGGGAAAAAAAGAGCACTGATGGATCACGACCACATTAGATCGAACATGGACGATATGCTTTTCGTACCACAGCTTTCAACCATACAAAGAAACATATAGCTCTGGTTGATAATCGGCCATGAAACAACCATTGCCAAAAAGAAAAGATGCCAAACACAAACATGTAAAAAAAAGATGCTGGAATCCGACTTGAAATGATACTTGGGAAAGCTGGAATTTCTAGGATTAGGTGTTCGAAAGCATCTTGCTACATTAGGCTAATACTAGCATGATATGTTCTAATACAATGCCAACCACAATGATGCATTGCATCAAACTCGGTGAGCAACCATTCCTTCACCTGGAGCAACAAACACATTATTAGTTCAGTAACACAAAGGAAAACATTGTAAGAAATATTAAACTCCTGGATACATCTCGTAGGAATACCGATGTAATAATAATTATTAAGTCATTGATGCCTTTTAACACTAACTTTTTAGGGTGGGAGTTCAATGCTACAGTGTATTGCTTATAACAAAATTAACTATTAAGTTTCTCGGGGCTTCTACCCATCCAAGGTCATGTGGGCAGTTAATCTGAAGTTTGGTTTTGCGCCTAAGTGGAAACAAAAAGAAGGGGACCAATCTATTGCTTTCAGATTTTAAATTATGAAACATCTAAATGGAACGGGAACACTAGGCATGTCAAGCACTCCAAGTCTCTCACAAGCTATATTCAGAAAATCTTCTTACCGAATTTCAGCACATTGGCAACCAGAAAATCAACTTATATATCATGGAGCATTTTGTCCATTAGATGCATAGGAATTCAGACAATTAACAACAGTTCCCATGAGAAGGAAAATGGATAAGAGAATGAAACAATTAATCGGTTACATATATGAGATGCCTTGAGCAAAATAAATCTATTTTCATAGATGATTTGTAACTGAAATTTTATACAAAAAGAGAATACAATATAACTTAGCAAAATAAATAACTTTGTGTAGATACTACCAATAGTAAACGAAATCACGTCTGTATGTAAACCCATCCCTCCTCACATCAAGGAGACAACAAATAAAAACATGCCCAAGCTAATAACCATAGAACCAAAACTCATAAACACTACCAACAAAAAATATCCTGGGTGTTGATGGAGCCGGATTAGAGATAATAAACACAGTAAAAGGGATGTGTTACAAATGTACTAGTTATGAAAACTAGGACAGTCTTGAACAAGTGACAAAGAAAACTATTATTCTGGAATGTATAGTTTCAACGAAAGGCCTTTTACAGAGTTAAGAAAAATAGCAGGATTAAAAGTACTCGATAGAAGAATATAGCTAGTTGAGGTTCCAAACATGCCGAATGAGTTAACCATTTACCGAAAAAGGCTTTCGCCCCGCTTTATAAATAAAGCAAACCGCCACAAGACATACAACCAAAGTAGGTCCACACACACACCACCCAAGTAGCACAAACAAAGTACAGAGGTTCTGCTGAGGGCACAGCTCAACAAGCCCAGAAGAAAGAGAAAAGAAAACACAACACAGCAAAGCCTGCCCAACATAGGAGATCTAGTCTGGCTCCGGTGGCGGCGGCGGGGGCGGCGGCGACAGGCGGACGGCCATCGAGCGAAGATCGGTGATGAAGGCTGAGATGGCGTCCCGATCCGGGGGGCGGCTAAGCGGCCGCCAAAGCTGCAAGAAACCCGAGAATTTGTAGAGAGCATCAGTAGCGCAACGGAGGGGAGAATGTTGGATCACAAGCTTATTGCGAACGGTCCACAGCGTCCAGGCAAGGACCCCAACCTCCAGCCACCTAATGTGGCGAGAGGTCGTAGGGGACACTTGGAGTTCAGCAAAAAGGTCCGGGAAATTGGTGTGGCACCAACTCCCACCGACAATCTCGCGAAAGCAGCTCCAAAGGAACCGGGCGGAAACGCAAGCGAAGAAAATGTGATTGGAGTCTTCAGGAACATCGCAGAGGGGGCAGATACCAGTGCCCGGGCCATTTCTCTTGCGGACCTCCACGCTGGACGGGACCCGACCACGGATCCACTGCCACATGAAGATGCGAATCTTCAGTGGGACGCGGACGGACCACATCATCGAAAGGGGGAGGGGGGCGGATGAGGGAGCAATGGCCAAGTAAAGCGATTCGGTGGAGAACTGGCCAGACGGCTCCAGCCGCCAGCGCATAAGGTCCTGGTCGCCATCCACCAACGGCTCGTGAAGAGCAACGCAGTCAAGTAACTCACGCCAGGCGGCGGATTCCGCCGGCCCAAAAGGACGGGGGAAAGCAAGGCGCCCTAAGTCACTGAGGGCCCTATCAACAGAAATCATAGGGTCGACAGAGATAGAGAAGAGGGTGGGGAAGCGGGCCGCAAAGGGAGAGTCTCCGGCCCAACGGTCGAACCAAAAAAGCGTCGAGAGGCCGGACCCCACCGAGATAGAGGTACCAATGCGGAGCACCGGTAGGAGTTGGACGAGAGACTGCCAAAACTGAGATCCGCCCGATTTCTGGCAGAAGGCAAGGGGTTGACCACGCAAGTATTTACTCCGGATAATGTCCAGCCAGAGGCCACCCTGACCATGCGCGATACGCCAAAGCCACCGGGAGAGAAGGGCGATATTCATCCGTTTAGAGCACATGATGCCTAATCCACCCTGCTCCCTGGGCTTGCAGATGTCCGGCCAGCTGACCATGTGATACTTCTGCTTGCCCTGATCGCCAGCCCAGTAGAATCGGGACTGAATCTTGGCGATCTCCTTATGGAGAGATTCATGGAGGCTGTAGAAGCTCATAAGAAACAAGAGGAGGCTGGATTACATTATTAGTCATTTCATTTGATATTTGGTTTGTTTTATCCCAAGGATGAAGACAACTATATTGAATGATAACACAAAGTACAGCTATCTTAAATGATAACATATGCTAAACAGTATGGCTATAAGTTCATCTGTCTAGCAAAGGTACTCAAGGATGAAGACAACTATATTGAATGATAACACAAAGTACAGATAACATACATGATAGCATATACTAAACAGTACAGCTATAAGTTCATCTATCTAGCAAAGGTACTCAAGCACCTATATATAACAAGATTAGGTTATTCCTATGGTATGAGGACTAATGGAGAACAATCACCTAGCATATAGAAACTCCTGAAAGAATACTAGCAATCAACACAACGGGCTTCACAAAGTTTCTTAGACTGCATCAACTTAAGTTGAATCATCTAGATGTTAGAAATAACCATGACATGTGGAGCTGTGTCCGGGTCGTACACAGGCCAGTCACCTATTAGTACTAGGATTCAAATATGTAACCGAGTAGGTTAGCGTGTCTTGGTCCTAGCTACTATATATACGTAGCTATACCCCTGTAACAATATCGATCTGATTTGAAGTAATAAAGCAAACAGGAACGAGACGTTCCTGCGGCAATACATCAGCTTCGCGTGCGTGCGTTTTGTTCTTCCGGCCGGCTGGCCGCTGTGTACGCCCGTGTTGTTTGGTGGTCAGATCGATCAAGTTGTACACGTACGTGTGTTTCCAGCCTCAAGCAATTGGCTGTTGTGTACGTGCATATCTAGCTAGCTTGGGGCAGCAATCCAAGACCGTCAGCGAGCTCCGTTCGTCGCCGTCGTTTGTCGTTGGTCATCACCGTCGCTGGAAAGTACTTGGCGTCGGGTCTGGGCCAACAATTGGTATCGAAGCAAGGTTGATCTTCTAGTAACGGAGGATCATGGCAGACGACGAGAAGACCAAGCAGCTGGCGGAGTACTCCGGTGTGGCTAAAGTAATTGCTGCTCCGGCGAGTTCGTCGTATCCACGGTTTGATCGCGAGAACTTCGGGGTCTGGAAGGCCCTCATGGAGTATGGTCTCCGCGCCAACGAGCTATGCGACGTGGTGGATCCCGGAGGCGACGCGTTCAAAAAGGAGGGAGCCGAGCACCGGAAGGATCGGCAGGCGGCGTCGGCGATTTACTCGGTGATGCCGATGGATGTCCTCCAGCACATAATCGCCAAAGCAACAGCGAAGGAGGTGTGGGATACGCTGAAGCTCATGTTCGAGGGACACACCCGTGTCAAGCAAGCCAATCTCCAAACTCTCCTAAGGAACTACGAGACTTTGGTCATGGGCGATGATGAGTCCGTGGATGCGTTCGCTTCACGGGTGGCTACTCTCGTCAATCGGGTTCGCGCGCTTGGAGAGAACCTCACGGAGGCCTCGGTTGTCCGGCGGTTCTTACGCGCGGCCCCTCCCCGGTACCTGCAAATTGTCACGGCGATCGAGCAGTGCGTCGATCTCGCGACTCTCTCCATCGACGATCTTGTCGGACGGTACAAGGCTCACGATGAGCGGATGCGGTACAGTTTTGGGGATGGGAGGAACGACGAGCTTGTGATGCTCACAAAGGCGCAGTGAATCGCCCTCGAAAAGCAGGGAGGATCCACGAGCAGTAGCAAGAAGAAGGGAAAGCAGCGTTCGGCGAGAAAGAACTTCGCCGATTCGGACGACGACTCAGACAATGAGGCTGCACCACCACCGAGGAGAAAGTTTGACATCAGGAAAGTGAGGTGTTATAACTGTGGACTCCTCGGCCACTTCAAGGCTGACTGCGAGGAAGCACCGAAGCAGAAGGCGCTCATGGCCCAGCAAGGAGATGATGGTGACATGATGTTGATGAGCGAACTCGTGGACGAGGAGGATCCAGACTCACAAGTGTTGACTAAAGAAATTGTCGAGCTTGCGGAAGAAAAAGTTTGCCATCAAGATTATGGTTCGGAAACTCGTGTCGAAGCTACAGATGCGGGGAGTGATTCCGAAATTTATGTTGATATTACGGGCATAAGTGCTAATTTTGCTGGAGCGGATGCAGCGATTGCCGTGTGTGGTCGGCCATGGAGAAGCAATCTTGCTGCAGACATCGATGGTAATCCGAGAACTTATGTCGATGCTACTGACATAAGTGCTATTGCAACGGTCACATCCACGACGCTTGGAGGATATTCAGCCAGGGCACCATCAGAAGAAGCAGCAGGCAACACAGCAGAAGAAGGAACCGAGCTCGAAGGCAAAAGCAACGTGTAGGCCGAAAGTACAGGCCACGGGCATCTGTGTAGATGGCCCAGAAACCAAAGATGGGCGTGACCCAAGTGCTACTTCGTGTGCACCAGGAAGCAACAACAACATACTCGGTACATGCGTTAGTGGTATGCCACTATGTCCTAGTGGACCAGGAGCTGGTGGATCACGTGGTGGTCTATCCCAACCAAGGCAAAGGTGGAGGCCAGAACGGCCAGAATATGGAGGCGAAGATGCAGCGGCAATTCTATGTGCACGGGGTGCACTGGCTTCATGCGGTGGCCATACTAGCAACCCAAGGGGTGCTACACGTGGAGCATGGGCTGGGATTTTTGCAACGCCAAAAGAAATGTGCACAGTAGAAAATGAGACGTCTCCTCGGACAGCAATGGAGGAGAAGGCACCAACACCCACATCCATATTGCCACAACCGGTGTTACACCCATATTCGGAGAAAATTCTTCGGACGCTTGACCCGGTGATGGAGGAAAAGAGTGGGCGATGGTGTCTAACAAGCGCCAAGGAACCGGTGGAAATTAAGGACGCAAGTACGAAGGAGTGTTGGTGTCAGGCTATGAAAGCGGGGTTGAGGTTGATCCACGATAACAATGCATGGGAGCTCGTGGATCCTCCACCCAACGACAATGAAAAAGCCATGGATTTCAAGTGGGACGTTGTGATCAAGAAAGATGTCGAAGGGTCCGTGAAGCACAAAGAGAGGCTAGTAGCGAATGAGTATGTGCAAGAGGAAGGTGTGGACTTCGAAGAAGTGTTCATTCCTGATGCAAGGATGGAATCGGTGAGACTACTCATCGCTCTCGCGATTCAGGAATCATGGAAGATACATCACATGGATGTAAAATCCATGTTTTTGAACGACGAGTTAGAGGGAGATGTGTATGTTAATCAACCACCGGGTTTCATCAAAGAGGGAGAAGAGCACAAGGTATTGAAGTTACATAAAATCTTGTATGGGCTATGGCAAGGACCTCAGGAGTGGAACATCAAACTTGATCGGACATTGGTTTCTCTTGGATTTGAGAAAGCCCCACTAGAGCATGCAATGTACAAGAAATGTGAAGGAAGGGATCGTCTACTAGTTGGCATCTACGTCGACGACCTATTAATTACCGGAGCAGATGAAGAGTTGATTGCAAAGTTCAAGCTACAGATGGAAGAGCTTTTCAAGATGGATGATCTCGGTCCTTTGAGCTACTACCCCGGGATAGAGGTACATCAAAATATGGAGGAGATCACGCTATGCCAGGTGGCATATGCAAGGAAGATACTTGAAAACTGTGGCATGAAATATTGCAATCCAATTGACGCTCAAATGAAACCTCATCTTGAGTTAAGCACGAAGAGTAAAGCACCTGTAGTTGATGCAATAGAGTATATTACAGTTGTCGTTGCGGTGCGTCAAGGTGTGTGGCTAGGGAAGCTACATGGTGATCTCATGGATCGAGAACCGGAACAAGCGGTGCTCAATGTTCGGCGAGTCTATAACTTTTCTACGCGAGGATCCAGTGCGGCATGAAAGGAGCAAGCACATTGATACGGTGTATCACTACATAAAGGATTGCGTGGAAGAAGGTAAGATGAAGGTCAACAACGTTCGCACCGATGATCAACGGGCGGATATGCTAACCAAGACTTTGGACACGACGTCGTGTTTAGGGGGGTGATTGTTAGAAATAACCACGACATGTGAAGCTGTGTCCGGGTCGTACACAGGCCAGACACCTATTAGTACTAGGATTCAAATATGTAACCAAGTAGGTTAGCGTGTCTTGGTCCTAGCTACTATATATACGTAGCTATATCCCTGTAACAATATCGATCTGATTTGAAGTAATAAAGGAAACAGGAACGAGACGTTCCTGCGGTAATACATCAGCTTCGCGTGCGTGCGTTTTGTTCTTCCGGCCGGCTGGCCGCTGTGTACGCCCGTGTTGTTTGGTGGTCAGATCGATCAAGTTGTACACGTATGTGTGTTTCCAGCCTCAAGCAATTGGCTGTTGTGTACGTGCATATCTAGCTAGCTTGGGGCAGCAATCCAAGACCATCAGCGAGCTCCGTTCGTCGCCGTCGTTTGTCGTCGGTCATCACCGTCGCCGGAAAGTACTCGGCGTCGGGTCTGAGCCAACAATAGACACTCAACCCCACATGTAGAAATATATCATCAGTACCCTCAACATATCTCAGTCTGAATATCAACGCTTGCCTCCCTTCTTTCATCCCAGGAGGGATCCCATGAATGTTATGCATATCAATGGTCTTCCACAACACCGATTCGGTAACACCCTGACAATTGACCTTCCTTCGCCACAATGGCGTGGGTGTATGATCGGCTAACTGAATAACACCATGTGTATGCATGAGTTGGAGAAGTTGTGCATTGTTGGATTATGGTGCATCCAGATGAAGCCTAATGAGTGAAGCGATAGAGATGTTGGAAGGTGGCCGCGATGGCTTGCGGATGCCTTCGAGGCCATTCTTCTGTGACGAAGGGCACATCCGTACCGAGGACATGAGTCAAAATATTGATGTGTGATGTAAAGGGCACATCCGTACCAAGGACATGAGTTAAAATATTGATGTGTGATGTAATGCACGAGACGATGCACTTGGCTTGTAAAATAAATAAAGGAAGCAAGGTTGTATAGTTGTATCGTGTACTTCCAGGCAGAAAGAAACATGTAATAACTACTACCTCTGTCCCTTAATATAAGATGTTTTTGTAGTTCAATTTGAACTACAAAAATGACTTATATTAAGGGACGGAGGGAGTAGCAGAGTAGCATCCTACTGCGATGTCCAAGATATTTTGCTTCAGCTGGGAACTCTTATACATGATATTTTGCTTCGGCTGCTGCTCCTCTGTGTTTTCTGATATGCTCAAACTTTTGTGCTGGGAACAATGGTTTCACTTATATGAACTTTTGCCATGGATTTCATAAAGAAGAATAAAAGCTGGTGAATGCCACCTGCAACTATGTTTCTTATGAACCCATATTTTACTAGATTTGTTTTTGCCGAAACATATTTGTTCAAATCTGGTAGAATCTTTAGGTAGAGGTTTGGAAGATGGAGAACCTCAACAGCCGACCATATTTGCTGCACTCTATCCTTTTTAAGCAACGAGTAATTTTGAGTAATAAAACTGTATTAAGCCATTTGCTAATCTTACTTTTAACTTCTATCAAGCCGTCACCGATGACGACGACAAAGGCTACACCCCCCTTCTTTATCGGCAGGTGACAGTTGCTGCAGTGCCTGCTAGTGCATCAATCGTCGTGGAAGAATGAATTCCACCTGTGACTGCGACATCCCGCCATTTGAGATTTGGCCCAATCCTTTCGCATTAGCAGCAGTAAACATACCTAACATAGGGTAAATGCACATCATCATCAGTAGGAAGAGGAATATATGGTCTATGCTTTCAGTGCTGCTCGTATTGAAATGCTGAAAGAAATGTCTTAGAAAGTTGAAACTAAAAGCAACCCAATTATTTTATGTTTATTATTTTGATGGGGAGAAAGCAACCCAATTGATCTCTCCACTAATGCACAAAAATATTACACCGAAAGCACCACTTGGAAGCTGGAGCCTATCAAAAACGACCCTTCCCACCATATTAAGATGGATGGATGGATCGATAAGATATCATCCCAAAGCCAAATCATGCACTTGCATCTCTGTCCCAAACATACATGGCCTCATTTGGATTTCCATCCATATCCATACCCATTATGTTCTTGATCACCCTGCTGTCCACTGTCCTCACATCTTCTTCTCCTGGTCCAACAAGAGCAATGGTAGTGATACTGATCTTGCTACTCTTCTAGCTTTCAAAGGACAGCTCTACGACCCTCTCAGCATCCTTGCCAGCAACTGGACCATCGGTACACATTTTTGCCATTGGTTTGGTGTCACGTGCAGTCAGCGCCGATAGCGTGTCACTGCTTTGAAACTGACAGGCTCCCCCCCTCCATGGATCAATCACTCCTCACCTTGGTAACATCTCTTTCCTCTCCTATCTCAATCTCAACAATACAAATCTCACAGGCTCCATCCCCGATGATTTAGGACTACTTCATCACCTTAAATATCTACATCTTGGATTCAATGGTCTATCAGGTAGCATCCCAACCACCATAGGGGCTCTCCTCTTGTCGCTACCTCCAAGGTATCTCCTTCAGTCAGAATTTCTTTGAGGGTGTTGTGCCGACGTGGCTGGGCAAGCTTTCTCATCTCAGTTTCATTTCCTTGGGTGGGAATCGCCTTGTTGGTCCAATTCCTATTGCGCTTAGCAACCTCACTCAGCTAGGTTTACTAGCCCTACAAGGTTGGAAGCTGTCAGGAGCCATTCCGAAAGAATTTGGACAGCTGGATCAACTCACTGTGTTCGATATCTCAGACAATCAACTAGTAGGACCCATTCCCGCTTCTCTTGGTAACCTGTCTGAATTAGCATTCCTGCGCTTATCCAGAAATATGTTCATTGGATCAGTACCACCAACAATAGGTAGTACCAACTCTATGATTCAGATTGATATTTAAGAGAACCGCCTAGTGTGGGATCTTAACTTCTTATCCAGTTTTTCTATGTTTAGAAAGCTCCAGTTTATTCACATCTCTTCAAATAATTTCACCGGGGGCATTCCTAACTATGTGGGGAACCTGTCAAGCCAACTGCAGTTTTTCATTGCATATGAAAAAATATTAGTTGGTGAACTTCCGGCTATGATTTCGAACCTAACATGTCTTGAATTGCTAGATTTTTTGGAGAAACAATTTAGTTGGGTAACCTGACCAAGTTTATTTCAAGAGTATTGTCTGCCAACCACTTATCATCAATTATCCCATCAAGTTTATTTCATCTTGACAGTCTTCTCCGGCTAGATGTGTCTCAAAACTTCTTGACTGGCACATTACTGGTTGATATGGGATATTTGAAGCAAATTTATAGCATGGACCTCTCTGCCAACCTCTTGGTTGGTAGCATCCCATATTCGATTGGACAACTCCAAACGACAGCCTATCTGAACCTGTCACACAATTCATTTGATGATTCACTTCCAGAATCTTTTGACAAGATAACGAGCTTGCAAACTTTGGACCTATCACATAATAGTCTCTCTGGTACAATACCAAACTACCTTGTCAATTTCACCATCCTGACCAGCTTGAACCCGTCTTTCAACAAGCTACAAGGTCAACTACCAGAAGGTGGTGTCTTCTCAAATATTAGTCAACAATCCTTGACAGGGAATTCAGGGCTTTGTGGTGCCTCACGTTTAGGATTTCCAATGTGCCCAAGTAACTCTAAAAGAACTAATAATAGCAGCGTGCTGAAAAATTGGCTCCCTACTATCATCATAGCAATTGGAGTTGTAGCTTTCTGCATATATGTAACAGTCAGAAAGAAGATTAAGACACCACAAGGGATGTCAGCTTCTCCCGGTATGGTTGACATGCCCACCTATCACTTGGTCTCGTACCATGAGCTTGTTCGAGCAACTGATAATTTTAGTGAGAGCAACCTGCTAGGGTATGGAAGTTTTGGAAAAGTTTTCAAGGGCTAGCTAAGCAATGGTTTGATTGTTGCAATCAAAGTTCTAGACATGCAATTAGAACAAACGATGAGCAGCTTTGATACAGAGTGTGGTGTACTACGGATGGCAGCTTTGAGGATACTCTAATACGGATGCCGAATGGCAGCTTAGAAATGCTGCTACACAACTCTCAAGGTACAACCGAATTGGGATTCAGTGAGAGACTAGGCATCATGTTCGATGTGTCATTGGAAATGGAGTATCTGCACCATGAACACTATGAGGTGGTCTTGCACTACGACTTGAAGCCTAGCAATGTATTATTCGATGAGGACATGACAACACATGGGGCAGATTTTGGCATTACAAGGTTGTTACTAGGTGATAACAGCTCTACAATCACTACGAGCATGCCTGGAACTGTTGGCTACATGGCACCAGGTACTGTTACTATCTAGCAATTTTCTTGTTCAATCTACTTATTATTGAACAACTGAGTAATTAAGTTAATCAGGCATGCCTTAATTTTAGAGTATGGGGCTCGGGGAAAAGCTTCACGAAAAAGTGATGTATTCAGCTTTGGAATCATGCTCTTTGAAGTCTTCACTAGAAAGTGGCCCACATATGCGTTTTTTGTCAGAGATACAAGCCTAGGGCAGTGGGTTGTTGAGGCGTTTCCTGCAGAACTTGTCCGTGTTGTGGATGATCAGCTACTACAAGGGCCTTTTAGCTGCAGCATGGAAGGCTTTCTTGAGCCTATATTCGAGTTGGGTTTGGTCTGCACTAGCGACTCTCCTGACCAAAGGATGACAATGAGCAATGTGGTTGTGAGGCTGAAGAAGATCCAAATTGCCTACAATAAATTGATAGCAACAGCACAGAATGAAGCCAATCATTGATAAACATTGCTTGCTGCACTCTGCTATATATCAAAATAAGGCGGAAAACCATGCGATCGAATTCAAGATGTCAAAAAGCTATGATGCGGCTATTAAGATATGCCATAGGAATAGACTAGAACCTTCTAGATCCTATCATTGTACAAGTTTGGTTGAGATAAAACCTTAACCGTATTCCATGTAATCTCTAGTTATCCTTGTGTGTATGCTGTTATGGGATAAGCATCGTCATATCAAAGCATAGGCTCTTCCTCTTCCATCTAGAAATTTGTACAATGTACACGGTGTCCTGTGGGACGTGAAACGCTTCCTAAAATCCTACATGAAATCAAAGCATAGGCTCTTCACTAATAGAAAACCGGCCTTTTGTCCCGGTTCATAAGGGCCTTTAGTCCCGGTTCCTGAACCGGGACTAAAGGGTCGTTACTAATGCCCTCACCCTTTAGTCCCGGTTCAAACCAGAACCGGGACAGATGGGCCTCCACGTGGCCTATGCGTCGAGCCCAGGCAGGAGGGCCTTTGGTCCCGGTTGGTGGCACCAACCGGGACTAATAGACCTCCACGCGTCAGCATTTTCTGTGGCTGGGGGGTTTTTTTTTGAAAGGGGGGCGGGGTTGGGGGTTTTGGGGGGTTAATTTAGGTATTTCATATATTGTGTTAGATAGCTAATTAATAGACAGAAGCTAGTGTCCTCTCTTATGTCCGTGCTTGGTTGACGCTACGTACTATACATACGTATAGAGAGGACTAGACACGCTATAGCTAGCTAGTAAGCAAAGGAAGGAAACAGAAGATCGTCATAAACATATATGCATACAGAGAGATGTGATATCGACCACCTCTCCTTCTCCGAGAGATTGGTTGAACAACAAGTTCTCGTATATCTATCCGACACTACCAGCTACATATATACAATAATTATCTCTTACAAATATAATCTCCTAAATTACGGACGCATGGTCCACATAGTATTCTCCATCTTCAGCGATCACGTGGTCAAGAAAGAATGCCGCCAATTCCTCTTGAATTGCTCGAATGCGATCTGGTTTTAGGAGTTCATCCCGCTGCCGAAACATCTAATTTGAAGAAGGGGGTCAATACATATATATATGAATGAATGAAACTCAACACAAATGATGTTAATAAATTAAAATTGTGAATATTGTTATTTACGCACTTCATATTGTTCGTCAGAGTAGCCCCGCTCACAGGTCGTGTGGCGGATGGACTCGCAGACGTAGTATCCACAGAAATCATTCCCTTGTTCCTGCCACAACCACTTTACAAGAAATAGAGGTCAATCAAACTGATAAGCAAGAATGCCAAATGGTATTGATGAAGCTAGCGCTTGAATCAATAGCTAGGAGACGCGCGGAACATGCTACTATAGTACTTACTTTCGGGTGTCTAAATTGCAGCTCCTTCGGCAGTCCCGGAGATTTTTTGGTGAATTTTCTCCAAGCCCTGCCAGACAAAGAAAACAATTACTTGATATCAGAAATGAACAAAGTTGCTGATATGGTGGATAATGATCGATTTAACTTACTTCTCGAGGATTTCAATCATGTCCGCATACTCCTGGGGATCTTTTCGTCTTGAGTCCAAGACAGTTACTACTCCCTGCTCAAGCCTAATCTCTAGGAGAATATAGTGGTACCTGCGCACGCATGCATAACTCATCAATTACATTACTATAACCTGGACTAATATATAAGGGAAACTGAATATGCACAAGACAGTAACACTCACATGAAGTTGTAAGGAAAGAGTATTATATCTTTGTGTTCATTTATTTTGAATGATCGTAGCAATTTGGCCTCGGTTTCTGCGGCATGAAATTTAACCTGAGTTGCATCTATGAGATATGTGTTAACGAACCCAATATCACCGACTTGTCTTTTCTTCAATTCGGCGATCTTCAATCTGCATAATATAGTGAGGATAATTATAAATACATGCAATGAAAGAGCTGAGCTATATAGAGAGACTTAATGACAGAAGTAGTAGTACTTACAGACAGTAGTAGGTGACCGTTGCTTTATCGAGGGCCAATTGATTGAAAAACTGACAGAACTCCTCAAATGGAATAGGCAACAGATCAATTCCAATGAGGTCATGCTCCGGTTTAACTCTCACATACAAAGTACTCCTCCCCCTAGACTCTCTGCAGATTTTCAAGTACCCATCATGCAATCTTCGCATCATCGTTGTTAGAGATTTTTCATCTTTGACGAGAGGCTTCCCGTACTCGTATCTGTGTATCTGCACCTCCATGGGATCATAATGTACATCCTCGGGAAGGTAATCGTCAAGATTGCTATAACCGGGCACCATCCTTGGATCGACGATGTCGCTAGGCACCTTGAGCGGGGGGCACGATTGCTTCGCTTGTTCGCCGAGCTGGGCAATTTGTTTCCTAGCAGCTCGTTGTTCTTTCAGCCTTTGATCACTGACTGTACTTCCCGACCGCTCCGCTTCGGCCCATGTCTTTGCAATAATGCGCTCATAGTTGCCTTTTGGCGGAGACTTGGGTGGTTTTGTCAGGGCAGCCAGAGTGCGCTTCACTTTCACCGAATCTACCTTTTTCTCCGGAGGTGGATATCTTTGTGCTTTCAACCCTTGAAACCATTCCTTCGCTTCGGTTCGCATGATCTTCGTGTTCTCCTCCGGGCTCATCTCGTATGGTAACTTCTCTGGAGTCTTCAGAGAAGGACCGAATCTGTATGTCCTCCTGCCTCTGGCTGTACTGCTAGACGCCGGCAGAGCAGACGGAGCGGCAGTCTTCTTTACTTGCTTACGAGGCGGAGGAGAAGGACTACGACGCGCCGGAGCAACTGCCGGAGCGGCGGCGGGTCTCTTCCGCCCTTGCTGACGAGGCGGAGAAGGAGTAGGCTGGCTGCTCGGGCGCGTCGGCGCAGGCGGAGAAGGAGGCGGAGTGCCGCCACGCGCCGGAGAAGGAGCCGGCCGAGGGCCCTGATCGTCACTCGCCGGAGGAGGATGCGGTGGAGGAGGTGGAGCGCCCTGACTCACCGGAGGAGGAGGAGGAGGCGGAGGTGTCCAGTTCGAAAGGTTGATGAGCTCCTTCCGCCATAGGCATGGAGTCTTCAGAGCAGAACCCAGCCGAGTCTCCCCTTCTCCGGTAGGGTGGTCAAGCGGGAGGTCCTCAAATCCCTCCGTTATTTCATCCACCATCACCTTAGCATATCCTTCTGGAATCGGCCGGCAGTGAAAAGTTGCACCGGGTTCATTAGGAAAAACATAGCCAACAACCGCCTTGACCTTCATATTCATCCATTGCGTCATAAGGTGGCAATTTTGAGCCTCCGTGATAGCATCCACGGGATAGCTGGCAGGAGCCGTCAAGACAAGCTCCGGCTGAAGCAGCTCGGTGGAAGCCACACTGTTTCTCCGCTGAGATGGCGGGGTAGCTTCAGGGGAAGCTTCGGCAGTTCGTTTGCTGCGATTTGCTTCTCGTTCCTCTATCCCGAGTACCCTTGCTTTAAGCGCCTGCAGTTCGGACTGCTGCACTTTCTTCCTCCTCTCCTGGCTTTTGTAACCGCCTGCGTCCGGAAACCCAGCCCTCCACGGAATGGAGCCTGGCGTGCCTCGTGTCCGTCCAGGGTGCTCAGGATTCCCGAGGGCCTTTGTGAGCTCGTCGTTCTCTCTGTCTGGAAGGAATGTCCCTTGCTGCGCTGCATTGATATAGTACCGAAGCTTCTTCAAGGGTATGTCAAGTTGCTCGTCCGTCCAAATGCACTTCCCTGTTACAGGGTCCAAGGTTCGGCCAGCCCCGAAGAACCACGTCCGGCAACGGTCTGGCCAGTTCATTGTCTCTGGTTCGATCCCTTTTTCAACCAGATCATTCTCAGCCTTGGCCCACTTAGGTCGGGCTACGAGGTAGCCACCTGACCCCGTGCAATGGTGAAGCTTCTTCTTCGCAGCATTTTTCTTGTTTGTTGCCGACATATTCATACTCTTTTCCGATGTCTTGTGGGCCACAAATGCAGGCCAGTCATCTCTGATCTTCTCATATATGCCCTTGAATTCTGGTGTCTCTTTTTTCTCGACAAACCTATTCAGGTCTTTCTTCCAACTCCTGAATAGGTCTGCCATCCTCTTAAGAGCAAAAGACTTGATTAATTGCTCTTTAACTGGCTTCTCCGGATCATCCTCTGGCGGTAGGGTGAAATTTGTCTTCAGCTCAGTCCAAAGATCATTTTTCTGCATATCATTGACGTAAGACACCTCAGGGTCTTCTGTAGCCGGCTTAAACCATTGCTGGATGCTGATCGGGATCTTGTCCCTAACCAGAACCCCGCACTGAGCAACAAATGCCTTCTTTGTTCGTATGGGTTCAATAGGTCGGCCGTCGGGCGCGATTGCTATGATCTCAAACCTTTCATCCGAGCTCAACTTTTTCTTCGGGCCTCGTCTCTTTACCTCAGTTGTGCTCGATCCGGAGGGCTAGAAAAAAGAACAAAGACTTAATTAATATGTGTACATACCAAAACAGTGAATGCATCAATTAGCTAGTCAGCACAGGCTTAACTAATATATATACCTGGCCGGACTCGGTTCGGTCACTAGAGCCGTCATCACGGTCTCCTTGCACCGGCATTGGGTCACCGGAGCCGTCCTCATGTTCTCCCTCTTGCACCGACATTAGGTCACCGGAGCCAGCTTCTTCACCATCTCCTTCCAGACCATCGGTGTCGTTGAGAAACAACGAGACGGCATCACTTCCTTCTGCGATTATGTCCCTCAACAACGCTTCTTTTGCTTCGTCTCGGGCGGTGTCCATAGTTTCTACAAATATGTACAACATGGCAATTATTATTCAAACATGACAGATGGATATATTAGTGGCAAACGTAGATCTAGCTAGCTAATCACAATAAGGAATCATATTAATTAGTGACCTCGATGCTACTTCTCTAGGGTTTCGGGTGGCCTCGACAATGCTTCAAGGGTTAGGGGTGGCCTCGAGAACGCTTCAAGGAGGGG
>LR880968.1:46221782-46246628 GCA_904067115.1 Aegilops sharonensis | reverse complement strand
TCTTTTTCGTGCAAGCGTTGTAGGTCCTCCCGTGCCTCAGGTGTATCTTTTGTCTTTCCATACACGCCCAAGAAGCCTAGCAGGTTCACGCAAAGGTTCTTCGTCACGTGCATCACGTCGATTGAAGAGCGGACCTCTAGGTATTTCCAGTAGGGTAGGTCCCAAAATATAGATTTCTTCTTCCACATGGGTGCGTGTCCCTCAGTGTCATTCGGAACAGCTAGTGCGCCGGGACCCTTTCCAAAGTTTACGTGTAAATCATTGACCATAGCAAGTACGTGATCACCGGTACGCATGGCGGGCTTCTTCCGGTGATCTGCCTCGCCTTTGAAATGCTTGCCTTTCTTTCGACATTGATGGTTGGTCGGAAGAAATCGACGATGGCCCAGGTACACATTCTTCCTGCATTTGTCAAGGTATATACTTTCAGTGTCATCTAAACAGTGTGTGCATGCGTGGTATCCTTTGTTTGTCTGTCCTGAAAGGTTACTGAGAGCGGGCCACTCGTTGATGGTCACGAACAGCAACGCCTTTAGGTTAAATTCCTCTTGTCTATGCTCATCCCACGTACGTACACCGTTTCCATTCCATAGCTGTAAAAGTTCTTCAACTAATGGCCTTAGGTACATATCAATGTCGTTGCCGGGTTGCTTAGGGCCTTGGATGATAACTGGCATCATAATGAACTTCCGCTTCATGCACATCCAAGGAGGAAGGTTATACAAACATAGAGTCACAGGCCAGGTGCTGTGATTGCTGCTCTGCTCCCCGAAAGGATTAATGCCATCCGCACTTAAAGCAAACCATACGTTCCTTGGGTCCTTTGCAAACTCATCCCAGTACTTTCTCATGATTTTTCTCCACTGCGACCCGTGAGCGGGTGCTCTCAACTTCCCGTCTTTCTTACGATCCTCACTGTGCCATCGCATCGACTTGGCATGCTCTCCGTTTCTGAACAGACATTTCAACCGTGCTATTATAGGAGCATACCACATCACCTTCGCAGGAACCCTCTTCCTGTGGGGCTCGCCGTGAACATCACCAGGGTCATCTCGTCTGATCTTATACCGCAATGCACCGCATACCGGGCATGCGTTCAGATCCTTGTATGCACCGCGGTATAGGATGCAGTCATTAGGGCATGCATGTATCTTCTCCACCTCCAATCCTAGAGGGCATATGACCTTCTTTGCTGCGTATGTACTGTCGGGCAATTCGTTATCCTTTAGAAGCTTCTTCTTCAATATTTTCAGTAGCTTCTCAAATCCTTTGTCAGGCATAACATTCTCTGCCTTCCACTGCAGCAATTCCAGTACGGTACCGAGCTTTGTGTTGCCATCTTCGGAATTGGGGTACAACCCTTTTTTGTGATCCTCTAACATGCGATCGAACTTCAGCTTCTCCTTTTGACTTTCGCATTGCGTCCTTGCATCGACAATGACCCGGCGGAGATCATCATCATCGGGCACATCGTCTGGTTCCTCTTGATCTTCAGCAGCTTCACCCGTTGCAGCATCATTGGGCACATCGTCTGGTTCCTCTTGATCTTCACCAGCTCCCCCCGTTGCAGCATCACCGTATTCAGGGGGCACATAGTTGTCATCGTACTCTTCTTCTTCGTCGTCTTCCATCATAACCCCTATTTCTCCGTGCCTTGTCCAAACATTATAGTGTGGCGAAACCATTGTAAAGCAGGTGGGTGTGAAGTATTTTTCGATCAGAGTAAGACTTCGTATTCCCACAATTAGGGCATGGACAACACATAAAACCATTCTGCTTGTTTGCCTCAGCCGCATCGAGAAACTCATGCACGCCCTTAATATACTCGGAGGTGTGTCTGTCACCGTACATCCATTGCCGGTTCATCTGCATGCATTATATATAATTAAGTGTCCAAATTAATAGAAGTTCATCATTACATTAAAACCAAAGTACATACATAGTTCTCATCTAACAACATATAGCTCTCCAGAGCATCTAATTAATTAAACCATACATTAAAACTATGTAAAACATTTTAATGCGAAAACAAAGGCGATCATAATCGCAACCAAGGTAACAATTGATCCAACGGCATAATGATACCAAGCCTCGGTATGAATGGCATATTTTCTAATCTTTCTAATCTTCAAGCGCATTGCATCCATCTTGATCTTGTGATCATCGACGACATCCGCAACATGCAACTCCAATATCATCTTCTCCTCCTCAATTTTTTTTATTTTTTCCTTCAAGAAATTGTTTTCTTCTTCAACAAAATTTAACCTCTCAACAATAGGGTCGGTTGGAATTTCCGGTTCAAATACATCCTAGATAAATAAAATCTATGTCACGTTGGTCCGCATAATTTTCATAAACAACAAATGAACCAATAGTTATAATGATAATATATATACCACATCCGAACCATAGACAGGACGAGGGCCGACGGGGGCGGATACCAAAACCATCGCACTATATAAGATGCAATAATAAAAGTAAGAAAATTATACAAGTATCTATCTAAACATACAAGTAACAATATTTTTCCTTTCAGAAAGAAGATAAGAACAAGAGGCTCACCACGGTGGTGTCGGTGATGAGATCGGGGCGGGTGATCGACGGCGGTGAAGACGGGGGTGGGGCGTGACGGACCGCTAAATCTAGACAAATCTCGAGGAAAATGGAGCTTTGGGGTCGAGCTTCGAGAGGAGAAAGCTTAACTATTGTGACTCGGGCATTTCATCGAACACCTCATGTGCATAGGAGGTGAGCTAGAGCACCACAAACCCCTCCCCTAGCCGGCCAGAGAAAAACAGAGCATTGGAGTGCTCTGCTCGCGGGCGAGGGTATATATAGGCACCTCATTGGTCCCGGTTCGTGGCATGAACTGGACTAAAGAGGAGCCTTTGGTCCCGGTTCATGCCACGAACCGGGACCAATGGTGGTGGGCCAGGAGCCAGGCCCATGGATCCCGGTTCGTCCCACCAACCGGGACCAAAAGGTCCAGACGAATCGGGACCAATGGCCCACGTGGCCCGGCCAGCCTCCTGGGCTCACGAACCGGGTCCAATGCCCCCATTGGTCCCGGTTCTAGATTGAACCGGAACTAATGGGCTGACCCGGCCTGGACCGTTGCCCCCTTTTCTACTAGTGCTTCCTCTTCCATCTAGCAATTTGTACCCTAATCTCCACCCATGGCCACCATGCCAACTGCCGCCGGGGCTGCCCTAAGCACACCACCCTCGGAGAAACTGACCAGAGGAAATCATCTCACATGGAAGGACTCGATGATGCCACTAACTGGACTACTCGAAGACACTGACACCGCGTTGCCCAAGACGGTGCAAGTCACAAACACAAGAAGACGACCGGCCAGGCACCCAACCTCCTCTACGCTGCCCAGCACATGCATGACCAGAAGGTGCTTTGCTGCTGATCTCCCTCTCCAAAGAGGTGCTCATGCAAGCCATGCGCAAGAAGAGCGCCGCAGCGACCTGGACTGTGATCAAAACCATGTTTGCGTCCTAAGCACGCTCTCTGGTTACAAACTTGAGAGTCAGCATCGCCAATACAAAAAAGGGTAGCATGTCCTTTAATAAAATTAGACCCATGTGCGCTATGGGTGCGCGACCCAGCCTCTAGTGTATTAAAAAACAGTGAATATATGTTGCTTGTCCCAACCTCTTCACTAAGCAGTGTTCTTCTAATGGATGGAAAATGAGCTCGCCAAATGGAGGGGTGGCCGCATAAGCTGCAAACTCATCGTATGGGTGAGCTCATTTTTCCTGTGAAAAGTAGCGATTTCACAGGCACAAGTGAGATGGGTCGGATACCACGTCAGAAATACCGACTTTTAACACATAAAACCGTCCAGTTCCAGTCACTTTCAATCAAAGCAGCAAATAAATGATTGCGCGTATGAACCACTACACACAGCAGCAACCTCAGCTTTAGCCTTCTGCCACATAAGTTGGGTCTTAAAAACGTGGAACGAAAGTGCCTTTCTGCTCCTCGGTGAACAGTAAAATAAAAAAAATTCAAAAAAATCAAAAAATCCTATTTGTTTTGGGAGAAACATTGACAAAAGTTCTAAGTGCTTGCAAAAATTCGTCATGGAGTCACATTCTTGTAAGGCGAGGCAAAAAACCAAATTCAGTGCTCCAAAATGCTTTTGAAAGTAGCATTTTCAGAGTACTGGTCTTTTCTTTTTGCCACGCCTTCTGGGAATGTGATTTCATGACAAATTTTTGCAAGCACTGAAACTTTTGTCGATGTTTCTCCCAAAAAAAAATTGGAATGTTTTGAATTTATTTTTGATTTTACTGTTCGCTGGAGCTCAATTGAGCTCAAGTGCAGAAACTCTACATCCGGAAAACAAACTTACTCTCTCTGTCTAGGTGTATAAGTCACCTTACGAAAACCAAGTAATCCCAAAACACTTAGGCATGGTACATTAACTCCCTCCTCGTTTCTTCTTTCGTGACATATCAACCAATAAGAGATGTGGGGCGTGTATGCTTTTAATGACTTGAGACTAACAAACATGACATGTAATGGTTAGTTCATTGCATGCAATGCTATTAATTAGCAAAAAAATTAAGTTCTCTCGTTGTCCCCTCCGCCTTGGTCGCGGTGCACAACCTAAGATGACTTATACACCTAAATGGAGTGAGTAACAAAAACGAACCATCACAGAAGCAACAAGCGAGGAGCATGCACTTAACAAAACTTAACAAAAACTCTGCGTCCGGAAACTATACATAGGAAAGTAAGAACACCACCACATTTAAAAAATTGGGGTTCTAGAGTGAGAACTTACATAATTCAGTGTAGACATGAGGGAGGTGATAGAGATAATGGAAGATGGGCCGATGGCCTGCAAATGCACCTCAAGGGTCCCGTCCGCAAGTTGAAGCGCTTGGGAGGGGTGCGGTCGGGGTGCCCAGGGTGGGGGTGAAGACTATCTTCATGTCGCCGATCTTGGAGACGTTGCGGACCTCGAAGATGCCGATGAAAGGCGGCTTGCGGTGGTGAACGCGGAAGCGGCCGCGGAATCACAGATCGGTGACGAGCCATCACCACCGCTTGCAGACGGCGGGTGCACGCGGGGTGGGGGGGGGGGGGGGGGAGCACTTATGGGGGGGTGGGGGTGGAGGGTCTCGCGGGGGGGGGGGCGGGGGGACGGGCGGGGGGAGGGGCGCCGCGGGGCGGGGGGGGGGGGGGGGGGGGGCCCCCGGGGGGGGGGGGGGGGGGGGGCCCCCGGGGGGGGGGGGGGGGGGGGGCCCCCGGGGGGGGGGGGGGGGGGGGGCCCCCGGGGGGGGGGGGGGGGGGGGGCCCCCGGGGGGGGGGGGGGGGGGGGGCCCCCGGGGGGGGGGGGGGGGGGGGGCCCCCGGGGGGGGGGGGGGGGGGGGGCCCCCGGGGGGGGGGGGGGGGGGGGGCCCCCGGGGGGGGGGGGGGGGGGGGGAGGACTGCTGCGGTGGGAGGAGTAGGAGGATCTCCTGAAGGAGATTGTCACTGACCGGCAGGGAGTCAGGCGCCTCCGGCGAGGTGGCCCGGTGGTGGATCATTCCGTCTCCCTCCTCAGTCCTGTGGGCGCGGGGGTGCAATCTCGACTCCTTCCTACTAGCTCGCGTGGATCTGGGGACGGATTCACTCCGGCGGCCTCATCGCTGGTTTGGATTTGGGGGTAGGCTGGAGGGTGGCTGCTCGCTCTGCTGCTGCTACATCGTGACCCAAATTTGTTTGTGTGTCTTTCTACTACGGTGGTGCTAGTGCTGGAAACACTTTGTAAAAAACGATTCCATTTCAACTATAAATAATCAAGAAGCTGTTTTGTCACTCAAAAAGAAAATCTTTTCTGAACAGATCTGTAAAACTGAGTTGATCCCATTCCATACACTTCGCAGGAACCAATCCTGCCACTCCGCAAGATCCAAGCGGTGTCGGCGGTGCACCACCCCGTGAACCAGCACCACAACGTCCTACAACCGGGAGAAATCCTCACGGAACCCCCACAACCTCCTGTGCTTGATCCTCTGTTTTAGGAAATTCATGAATCTCACGAGGAAGGGTGTGGATGCCAAAAATATCTTTTCCTTGATTTGATGGCACAGGTGTTCACATCTAGATTAACAAGTGTAAAACCCTATTTACGATGTACCAAATCAATGTGGGTTTGGTGGCATCATGGATTCACAAGATTACCCCGATTAGAAGTAGGCCGACAACATGGATGCGTGGTGATTGAATTGTCGATCCTTCCCAAGCCCAGTGGCAAAATATGCATGCCGCCAGTTAGCGGCCAACTTGGTGTACAATACTCTACATTGTGTTCTCTCTGCCTATACTACACCAAAGTGTTACTATCTTAGACCGTTTATATACCACTCCGTCTTAGAATTTATGTATTTACATGTGCATTTAATATGAAAATGGGTATTGTTGGCTATCATCAAAGTTAGTGAGTTGTTCAGTAAAGTTATTTCGTCCTTCTCAACCACACTTGTGTTATGCAGTTGGCTCATAGTCATAAGGTTTTAAAATATATAGGAATGATGCATAAACCCGCCATGTTATAGGGTGATGAGGGGACATGTCTGTCATTTCCTAGCGATTCGAACATTTGTGTACACTCATAGGTACGTTACAAACCTTCCTCCCTTTTTCTGCATTTGGAGAACACTTTAAATAATTCTTTGTTCAATTTTTTCGCAAAAACCAGTCACTTTAAATTGCACTTTACTAACATGAATGAAATTGTACCTTTAAAACCATGCAGTATTACTACAATGTTACAAAATTTTATTGTGTAATTGATATGTGTATGAAGATGAAGGTGGGGATAATTCGATGTTCATCCAACACTTGGAAAAATGGCAGAGATTAAAACAATCTGCATGCAACATGCAAACTCATACACACCATCATACAATATCTATCTATGAGCTTGGGGTTTTTATAGTTATCGAAGCAACCAATTTTGCAGCAACTAGAACTACTCGTTCACTAAAATCTGGTGCCAAATAGCTATATAACATCTTTGTGTTTCAGCGTGCCACTGGGTATAACATGAGGTAGGAACAACTCAAGAAATAGCATGCTGCCGAACGACTTAAAACTGATGGAAAATTGAATCACACCAATCATCGCGGAGAATTTTCCATCGGTATGTATGGGTTAATAGCTAGACTTTCATGAGAGATAAGATAGAACTAAATTCTTGATATTTTCATGCAAATACTAACCACACAAAACCTTCTATTCAAAGCATCTTTATATAACTTCAATGCTTCAGATGGAAGCATTTCCTGTATGTGCCTTCAATGTCAAATTGCCAGTCGCTGTCACAAGTCAAAGAGATCTAGTACAGTAGAGTCTTCATTTACAACAACCATTCAATGTTTAGTTATCAAAAATGTAGACATTACGTGAGATTTAAGTGAAATCGTATTATCGTCATGTCCACCAATGGAAGCGAGAAGCGAGAAGTGGGCGTGATAATAATATGATATTACCTGCTCATTTGCATTACTCTCTCTGATCCATATTATTTGTCTTAGATTTGTCTAGATACGGATGTATATAGACATTTCTTAGTGTTAGATACATCCGTATCCAAATAAATCTAAGACAAGTAATATGGATCGGAGGGAGTACTACTTTATGGATTGTCGTGGCACTCCTAAAATACCTACAGAAATGCTTGCATTTATCATTTGTTAATTATATTTTTATAAATAGAAAAATTACTATGTCAACGGTTAATCAACTAACTTACTAGAACTATATTTGTGATACTGTACTATAAGTTTTTAACATGAGCTTGTTGGCACCATCCATTCACAAGATCATATCGACTACGACTAGATACTTCTGAACAGAAAGTGGCAACCAAAATCTCGATCCTTCACAAGCCCAACAGCATACATGTCAGACCATGCACCCATCCTCTTAACCACTGGATCGCCACGTCCACAACACCGACGCAAGTTCAAGTTTGAACTAGGTTGGTTGCATCGAGATGGATTCTATGAAATGGTCAAGGAGGTGTGGGATAAACCGGTTGCCGGGCCTACCCCAATACACAAATGGAACAACAAAATGCGTGCATTACGTAAGTTCCTTCGTGGTTGGGCTAGGCACACTACGGGTATTCTCAAAAAGGAGAAGCTTCGTCTTTCATCCATTATTGATGATTTAGAAGCTTTGGCGGAGATTAGAGCTCTCTCTGACCTCGAATTAGAGATCAAGAGTCAATCGAATGCCAAGTTAGCTCGCATGTTGCACGAGGAGGAACTCAAGTGGTACCAACATTCAAACTCTCAGTTTATCCTCAAAGGTGATTCGAATACGAGATATTTCCATGGTATCGCCAATGGTAGACACCGGAAGAAACTTATTCATAACAGTTCATGAATTGCATCGAAAAAAACTGAATGGGGTTGTTCTTAAAATTGACTTTGAAAAGGCTTATGACAAAGTCAAGTGGTCTTTTCTTCAACAGACTCTCAGAATGAAAGGATTTTCTGCAGAGTGGCGCGCAATGATCCATAGTTTTGTGACTGGAGGTAGTGTTGCCATTAAAGTCAATGATGACGTTGGCAACTATTTCCAACCAAAGAAAGGATTGCGACAAGGTGACTCAATATCGCCCATGTTATTCAATATAGTGGCGGATATGTTAGCGGTCATGATTGAGCGTGCCAAGGTTGATGGCCAAATTGATGGGGTAGTGAATCATCTAGTGGATGGTGGTCTTTCTATCCTTCAATATGCCGATGATACGATTCTCTTTATGGATCATGACCTCGAGAAAGCAAGAAATCTGAAATTAATTTTATCAGCATTCGAGCAACTCTCAGGGCTTAAGATAAATTTCCATAAAAGTGAATTGTTTTGTTTTGGCGAGGCTCAAGACGAGGCCCATCTGTATGCCGACCTGTTCGGATGCGGGTTGGGCCAGTTTCCGATCACTTATTTGGGTATACCGATACATTATCGAAGACTCACAAATGCTGAATGGAAACACGTCGAGGAGAGACTACAAAAAAGGCTTAGCAGCTGGAAAGGTAAACTGCTATCTCTAGGTGGGAGGTTGGTCCTCATAAATTCAGTACTAAGTAACATGGTACTGTATATGATTTCCTTCTTCCAATTGCCGAAAGGAGTTTTACATAGATTGGATTACTTTCGATCAAGATTCTTTTGGCAAGGAGATAGCGAGAGAAAGAAATATCGGCTGGCTAAATGGAGTGTGGTTTGCCGTCCCAAGGACCAAGGCGGGTTGGGAATTCATGACCTTGAGGTTAAGAATAGAGCCCTCCTTGGCAAATGGTTATTTAAGTTGTTGACCGAAGATGGTGTATGGCAAACCCTCCTTAGGAGAAAATATATGGGTTCAAAGGCGATATCCCAGGTATACTGGAAGCCTGGGGACTCTCATTTTTGGGCGGGATTAATGGCAACGAAGAAATATTTCTTCCGCTATGGGTCCTTCTCAATTAAGAATGGCCTGGAAATTAGATTCTGGGAGGATAAGTGGTTAGGTAATGCTACTCTCCGGGAACAATATCCAGCTCTATACAATATTGTACGTCACAAGGGTGATACTATTGCCAAGGTTTTGGAATCATTTCCGCCCAATGTGACGTTCAGAAGGGATTTAATTGGACCTAGACTCCAATCGTGGAACATATTACTTCAACGATTATCCACGGTACAGTTGTCACAGGGGTCCGATTTATTTCGTTGGAACCTACATGTGAATGGGCAATTCTCAGTGGAGTCTATGTATAGAGCTTTGATCCAGTCTGACGTGCCAGTTGATAATAATAAGAAGATATGAAAGATGAAGATACCTCTTAAGAATAAAATCTTTGCATGGTATCTTCTTCGCGGAGTCATTCTTACTAAAGATAACCTTATTAAGAGGAATTGGCATGGAAGTACGCAATGTGTATTTTGTCCGCATGATGAGACAATAAAACACTTGTTCTTCCAATGTAAATTGGCTCGTTCTATATGGTCAGTCATCCAAATAGCTTCTGGCTTGTACCCTCCTTGTAGTGTTGCTAATATATTTGACAACTGGTTACATGGGATTGATCATAAGTTTAGAATTCTACTTAGGGTGGGAGCGCTTGCCGTGATTTGGTCGCTTTGGCTATGTAGAAATGATAAGATTTTTAACGATAAAAGTACTTCGCTTATGCAGGTTATCTACAGATGTACTGGGACGCTTCGTTTATGGTCCTCTCTACAACGAGTGGAGAATCGAGACCTGTTTGTGGAGGTGTGTACACGATTGGAGGCTACGGCGAGGGATACTTTTACCCAACATGGATGGCAGCATGATCTTAGGATTGGGCCACCGACGGTTTAGGCGCTATACAAATAATTTCCTTTGTATTTCGCCTTCCTTTTTTATTTTATTTTTCACTTGTCTTGAGGACTCTGTTGGCTGTGTGTATCTTAGTTATGCAGAGGCCGGGTGTTACTTAAACCTTTTAAGTAATAAAGCGCCCCTTTTCGAAAAATGATAGCTCATTTATATTACTATATACGTTCCGGGCTTAGGATGGGTGTATTTAACATCACCTTTAATATGAAGATCTGATTGGTGGCCGCCATCAACATAGGTGATATGTTGAGTAAAGTAGTATCGTCCTTTTCAACCAAGCTTGTGTTTTATGCAATAGGCTCAAAGTCATTAGGGTTTGAAATAAAATGGAAATAATGCATAAAACCAAGATATACGTTGACGTGTACACTTGAAGTTATGATATACACCACACTTGTTTTTCTAGCTGCATCACTTGTAGTTATGATATACTCCCTCCGTAAACTAATATAAGAGCGTAACGCTCTTATATTAGTTTACGGAGGGAGTACACCACACTTGTTTTTCTAGCTGCATTTGGAGAATTACACTTTTCCTAGTTCTAGGTTGTGTGAATTTTTCATGAATACACAATGGAAACTGAATACAGCTAGCTAGGACCTAGAAACAATGGAAACCAGAGATTATCTCTGGAGAGGAAAAACTGAGGGGGCTTATCTTGAGAAGAAGCAAAGATTACCGATGCATATGTGTATATGTAATATGGAAAAAGTGAGGGACATGAATCTCTGAAGAATAACAAAAACATGTCGCCTCTGCTGAAGTGTTTTGCCAGGACATATGAAGTATGGTTTTCCTTCCTTTAGTCAAATATAAGCAATAATCAGTATATTTTCATATAATTGGAGGGAGAAACAGAGCACAACTTTTCCTGGACGGAATGTTATGTCAACAACGGTTGGATTCTGGTTATATCTGACAATACATCTCTCTCTGCCGAGCAAGGGTTTTCTTGCCGGACCAGGCTAGCTAGCCCCTTAAAGCGAGTTTATTTTAGCGCCACCAAACGCACGACCCGGCCCAGCGAGGCTATAACCGATTTTGCTGATAAACCCTGAAACAACTGCAATGGAGATGCGCACCTTGGATTGCTTGCCATATGGATGCTGTGGTTTGTGATAGTTATTTGACTGAGAAAGACTGCATTGTTGCTAGCGTTTCCCTTTTTCCGAATGTTTTTAGGCATTCAAACCGTCTGCTGAAAATGTAACAGGTCCTTTTGCTCCAGAAATAAAATGGTTGAAAGTTGCTTGGTTTCATTCAGGCAATGTTTGACACCTGTCATTATAGAGAAATGAATTATACTAACTTTGGTTGCAAGATACTCCTAGATGATTTATCATCTCACACAAATTCCTTTTTGGGGCAGCCTACTTTGAGGAGCTGCCCCAGGAACCAACTTTTTGAACCAGCGGGCTACTAGTTTTTTCCTCAATCTTGTAAATACTACTACTTTCAGCAGACCAGATAAGCCGCACCTGTTTTCCAGTAAGATTTCCTAACACCAGAGCAAGTTCCTTCTGTGCAGCATCCATCTCACAATTATATAGGGTCCATCAAGATCATGATTTGAAAAGAAAAGAAAAAAAATTAACTGCAAACTTTCTGCTGCAAGTTCCAGTTTGTGCCAGAATGCATGCACCCCGAGACAGATTTGCAAACAGAATGCATATTCTGTAAAATGGTACAAACAAATGAACTGCTGGATGTCAGAAAGTAACAAACATGCTATCAGCTTCCCTAAATAATACTCCTCTGTAAAGAAATATAAGAGCGTTTATAGATCACTAAAGTAGCAGGGAGTACTTTTGTATACACACCAGCATTGCAGCCAGCATGGCATCGAAGTACCGAGTCATTTTGTTCCAAAAAAAACTAAATAATGTGGTGAGAAATAAGAGCATGGATAAAACGGTATCTCCGAGAATCAATCCTCTTCAACTGAGGCAACCCACTAATAATTGACCCAGACCAGACTCTGGCTTACGATTATCAGTACTCAGCCTGGACGTGACGAGCGGGCTTTTGGCCCGGCTCGCGGCCCGTTATGGACAGGACCGTACGGTCTTGGACCGGTAAAAAATTCGGTCGGGCCGAGCTCAGGAATTAGGCCCGACAAACTCTCGGTCTGGCCCGGATTTTGACCGAGCCCCCGAGCAGGACCGACAAAATGCAGTCACCGGGGCTGCCGTTCCTCGCCGTTGCGGCCACGGGCAACCCTCGAGTGAACCACCGCGTCTCGGAGCACCGCCGCATCGCCATCTTCCGACCTGCGCGATGGATTGGTCCAGAACACCACCTACACGATGCACATATCTCTCTACCCCGACCACGGCCGCCGTCTGACGCAATGAAGCGGTGCTGCCCGTGCACGCAGGGCACGAGCTGCATCTCCATCTTGCCCGTTAAGTCGGCGGAGACTGTTGAATAAATCCCAAGCCCCTGTCACGTTTTCAGTTAGTTCAGTTAGCACTTTGTTTTTCGTCAGATTAGGCTCGAACACTTTCTTTCTGTTAGCTAGTTTAGCTCGCGAGTCTAACTGCTTGAGCGAGTCCCGTGCCTCGTCGGTCTGCTCATTGGATGGCACGAATACTGCGAATCATGACGGCGAAAATCAGGGGCCACGAAGCCCTGTTTCCCGTTCTGTAAGTCTGAATGAATAGCAAAGAAATACTATAGAACAGAAAAGCTCTGGAGTCTGTGCAGAGTAAAACACAGATTTCTCTCGTTCGCGTGTGTTCGTTCTCGTGACAGTGCCGGCCGGCGGCGGAGTTCTCCGGGACGAGTTTGATGTAGGTAGAGACGCTACCATAGATGAGCTGCATCTTCGTCTACAGCAAGCAGCCGGAGGAGTTGCTCTTCAGGGACAGGGCAAGACACGGACGCACGCACACTGGGCACACGCGCGGGACACGGCACGCATGCAGGCGCGGGGCACACGCACAGCTCACGCCCCGCCCCGCCATCGCTCGGTCCCTCGGTCCTGACCGAGCTTTCTCCTCGTCGGTCTGGTTCAGGAAAACAGGCCCGCTGGGCACTTCGGTCCGGACCGGTCGCGACCAGTCCAAAGTGCGGCTCGGTCAGGGACCGAACCTGCCGGGACCGTGTCCAACCTAAATCAGTACAACTATATGACAGGATACTGGCACTACATATACACGGTATTTGTATATATTTCTTGTTAGAATATTACTAGCAAAATAAATAGTAGAGTAATGGATAAAACAAAGGTAATTCTACATGTCAAAAGGTCTTTCTTATGTAAGTAACTGACCAGCAAGGAGGCTAATAACAAGGTATTTGTTAGGATATCATGGGATCAACAGAATACTTTACTAAAGGGTCCGTCTAGGACACATCTAGATGTGACATAGTTATGTCACATCTAAGCTCATGTCCACTTTATTTGTGGTCTATTTTTTCTGTTCTAGTTTTTTTATTTCTTGTTGCTGTATTATATATTTGTGAGAGCTTAGATGTGACATTCTTAAAAAACATCTACAGTAGATGTAGTTGAAAAAGTCAATTGTGAACCCCATAAAACTAACCACTTGTCATCGATGGGAGCAACTTGAGGCCAAAGTTGGAATCAGCTCACGTGTTCTAGCAAAGGAAGATGTGATCTGAACAATGGCAGACAGATCAGTCCTAGATTTTTTCAAGCAGAACAAATACAAAGATTGCAGAAAAAAGGAGCAGTACTTTCTGACATTGTAGATGAAAATTTTACAGAATAATTTGGCAAAAGCTAGTACATACCTCTAGGGTAGCATGTTCGGCAGGGGATGTTCTTCGGGCTCAGGTGTAGTACGCTTGGGCGGCGGATTTTCTTCCGGTGAACTCGGCTAAGACGATCCTGGACGACTCTTCAAAAGTTGCGATATGATGCGATTTAATGGAGATTCCGGTCGAGGGCTCCTTCTAATGGCAGCCAAGTCCCTCTCAAATCTGGGTCGGGCATGCCATGGATTTGTGTTGCAGCACTTATCCTGGGGGAACACGGACTCCGATCCAAATCGGAGACATACGGCGGCAGGAGGTTGAAGATCGTGGTGGCACCGGAGAAGATTGAGATGGATAGGGAGGGGGACGAGAGCAGGCGGCGGCGCCAGAGAGGAACGGGCGCGCGGCGGCGCTACCGTACGCATTGAGGAGACCGTGCTCCTGTGTCCTATACGTATTGTTTTTCTGCAGGCCCATTAGAAAAGGCCCAAACTGGAACGAAACGTTATCTCTTTTCACAAACTTTAAATTGTACTGCGGGTTTATTACCTAAAATTACAGGGGGGATTTAGCAAAACTGCCACGACGATGAATCTGACAGACTCAATCCGTGCTTTATTATTATTATTATTATTATTATTACTATTATTATTATTATTATTATTATTATTATTATTAGGGAGAGATATAGATATAGATGTGTCAACTTAGTCTGTCAGACGAATCGACTACCTCTTGGTCCAGAAGATCATAGGCCCGTTTTCCAAGTAGAAACGCTGGATTTGTTCGGGGGTGTGTATTTTGGCCTCCCTTGATCGTCTGGCGTCACCAACATAGCCGCGATGAGGCCGCCCGTGCTCGTCCCAGCGATCACATCGAAGTAGTCCGCTAACCGGGCATCAGGGCCGTCAAAAGCCTAAACAGATCCACGGCACTTTAGTACAACTCATTATATTTTATCTAACTGTCCGTACTCCAACGTACCTCGCGGCAGGCAGACGTGATCAGCACATTCATTTCACTCAGTCAAAATATATTAAAAGAGAAACTCATTTGAAGACGAGACGTACAGATTTTTTTTTTTTGAAGCACACGTACAGATGTGGATAGTGGTTGACTTACTTGGAGATGTTCCTCGAGGCATTTGAGGACGACCGCCGGGATGAGCCCGCGTATCCCGCCACCATCGATGCTTAGCACTGTTAGAATAAATTTGAGGCACTTCATCGATCATCCGAGGACCAAGCAATCACACGAACACGACACCGAGATTTGTTAACGAGGTTCACCGATATGGCTACATCCCCGGGGCATTGACTAAGGCGCTCCTCCCTATGACACCGTCACAATATCGCACACCAGCCACCCAGGCGCCGGTACATGCCGCCGGCTCCCCCTTGCGCGCCTGTGCTATTATGTTGGCATAGGTTACATCGTTTGTCTACCCCCACTATATATGAGAGATCTAGGATACAAGTGTCCTACTTGGACACGACTCCATATCCTATCTAAACACAATACAACTATAAGTCCAACTGTAACCTACCTTGTACACAATATTCGACACAACTCCAACAAACTCCACCTTGGCGAATATTCTCCACCACTTTGAATTCGTCCATGCGTCAAACTTCTATGTACATTGAACTTGAGTTTATCCCATGAGCACCGCTGCTACTCCAAAGACTCCATATGACTCCACCTGTAACTTGTAGTCCCTTCTTTTCTTGACCACAGTCAACACTTGAGCAAAATTAAGTTCTTCATTACTCTACATTATGCTCCCAACTTCCGGAGTATCCGTCAACGCCATCACACATCGATCACTGACCTGCGTGAAAGTGAACAACTCACATGTTGGGTGTCACACATAAGAGTTACCTGAACTCAACATCACCACTCCTTTCTTGACCGTCTGTCTGAAACTTGAAGGAATTCCACCATTGCTTGTAGTCATTCCGAGTCAAATTCGCAGTTGTCTCACCACATGTATGACCACCAGAGCCCTGGCCCGTCTCCATGTCCCGTGCGTACCGCACGCCTCGCCGCTATTACCGCGTCGAGCCTCCGCTGTCCCGGTAGAGTCTCAAGGGCCGCGAAACCCACACCACTCAACCCCTACTGCAGAGTACCACCGATCATCATCGACCGATGACGAGTTTCACGCTTCCATCAGACCACTGGGCTCCAGTCCGAACTGCATGTCACCCGCTTTTCCCGCTGTAATAGGCTTCGATTCTCTGGATCCTTACACCATAGCCCCTCAATCCAGCTCCACCTTCAACATGACTCCATGGTAGATGATCAGTCCACCCCCACGCCCCGTCGACTTCAAGCTCCGTGTGCACCGTCTTGAATCAACCCCGCGCCATAGTCTTGTCGAAGCCACACAAGCACTCAGGCCCGTGCCGCGTGTTTCCACGCCCAGAAGTCAGTCACCATCAGCATCATGCACCTATGTCGTCATCGTCGATTCCACCACCGTCTTCTGTACCAACCGACTTACATCAATCCGTCCGACTATCTAGTCCGACCCAGGCTCCCAGATCATTCCACGAATTTCTATCCATCACATGATAATTCCATTACAGCTGACATGACTTGCCGCAACGCCTTCAAGCATCCATGTTGTGCCAACGAATCTTTCACTCTTGTCTGCCATAACCCAAGGTTTTCAGTTCTGTCAAACTTTTTCACCTCAAACCAGGTACCCGCCATGATTCTTTGTACAACTGAACCTGCGAAAAATTATCTGAGCTTTCCACACAATACCCCAAGTACACGAAACCGAATATCCACGTACTAATAGCAAAAACCAACCAAAGAATCACTCTTGGCCTTCACGTGGTGTGGCCCCCGTGGCTCAACCCCCAATGCTAGCTAGTTGCTTCCAATGCTTCCCGATAGACGCATAAGTATCAATGGAATTACCACTTGCCGGTTCGATCTGGCTGCCTTGCGTGGCATATGAGGACTCGGTCCTCCTTTTTTTTCTCAAAACAAATCTTCGGTCTCTGCTCTTGCCGATGTACGCGACCGTATCCAGCACGATCCACCACTTCTGTGTCTCGCCGCCCGCAGCCTTGCGGCTTCCGCCAACTAGGCCGGTGCCTAGCACGCGCCTTTGGGCCTCAGCAGCCAGCGCCCGTCGATCGATCGATCGACCTGCTGCCTCCCTGCCCTGCGCGACGCGCCGCAGCTGCTGCCTGTACGCTCGCCCAATCAATCCAAGATCGCCGCACGTCAAGCCGTCTGCTGCTGACATATAAGCACACGTGCCTCCTGCTGATCTGCTTTTTTCATTACTTTCAACACGAACAGAACTTGGTCGCTCCATCGATCTTTTCCAGTCACGGGCCTCAACCGCCGACTGATTCGACGAATTCTGCTCCAACTCTAATCAACGATCCGTATCCTCGAAACAACCTAGCTCATGATACCACTTGTTAGAATAAATCTGAGGCACTCCGTCGATCATCCGAGGACCAAGCAATCACACGAGCACGACACCGAGATTTGTTAACGAGGTTCACCGATATGGCTACATCCCCGGGGCATGACTACGGGCGCTCCTCCCCGTGACACCGTCACAGTACCGCACACCGGCCACCCGGGCGCCGGCACATGCCGCCGGCTCCCCCTTGCGCGCCTGTGCTATTATGTTGGCATAGGTTACATCGTGTGTCTACCCCCACTATATATGAGAGACCTAGGATACAAGTGTCCTACTTGGACACGACTCCATATCCTATCTAAACACAATACAACTACAAGTCCAACTGTAACCTACCTTGTACAAAATATTCGACACAACTCCAACAAGCACCGTGATGAGCTCCTCAAACTTGGGCGCCGGCAGCCGTGGCCGTGGAGTCGGCTCCACCGGGTATGAAGACGATGATCCTGCCATGCCTTCCTTAAACCTGCATGGCAAGACTGTCGATGGGATCAAGAAGGGTTAGATAGACATGGGTGCCCTAGGATATGCTGTATTAATGATGAACTAGGCAGGGAGATGAACGAGACCCAAACAAACAAACAAGAGCCACGGAAAGGAGAAATAAATTTAGTAGATCGAACCTGGCTCTGGCTACCTAGTTTCTTCCTGCGGTAGCTGCGTCGAGAAAGCATGGGGTAGCTGTGTGGTGCGATGATGCGAACACCTGTGGTTGCGATCGATGTGTTTAAATACCACTAGAGCCCTTGGCTCGGAATAGGGAGGGAGTAGGTGTGGATGATGCACCTCAGGCCTAGGTTGTGTGAGGGGCCTCTCCTCTCAGTTGGGCTTCTGGCCCAGTCTCTCTTCTTGCATGATACTGACCTTCTTATTTCTATTATATTTTTCGGTCCCTGAAAATACCTTCTTATGTTACACAAAAAGATACTACTCTACAGAAAAGGTTGGCGGTCCGTCCCTGTTGGGTGACGGTTGGCGTAGGGTCCGGTGATTCCGGAGGCGATCTTGAGGGCGCTCGTGGCCGGGTCCTAGGGTTCCTTCATTCCGCCGCCGTCTGATCTCGTCGGGACTCCTCTCCCAACAGTTGTGTTTGTCCCCCGATCCATTAACCATCCACCATAAGCCTTCTACGCGCTTCCCTAGGCGCGTGGTCGTAAAACACCTATTTCCTAGGCGGGGTATAAGGGGGTGGAGCCATGGCGGTGGAAGGAGTGGCGGGGTTGATGAAGGGCCTGAAACTTTCGGACGAGGAGAAGAAGGGCGTCAGGGTGCGACTGCCAGCCACGGAGAGAGGGAAGGAGACGATGCTGCAGGCGGTGGGCAAAGTCATGTAGAAGAAACTAGCGCACCCGGATGCGATCTGTCTTTCCCTGGGTAGGGTTTGGTGCCCGATCAAAGGAATTGACTGTAAGGAGATCGGGGTGAATCAGTTTGTCATCACTTTTCACCAAGAATCGGACAAACACAAAGCGGTGGAGAATGGCCCATGGATGTTCGACAAAGAGCTCATGGTGGTGGAGGATTACGTACCAAGCAAGAGGCCAGACACTACTAGGAAAATGCCTACTAGTGGCGCACCAGTTTTGCCTACTAATGGCGCACTACTGGTGCGCCACTAGTACCACGCCACTAGTATTTTTTTACTACTGGTGCACCTGTGGTGCGCCATTAGTATCTGGTATACTAATGGCGCACCGCAGGTGCGCCATTAGTATAGCCCACGGTGCGCCATTAGTATACTAGATTCCGCCTCCGCCCTAGTGGTGTACCCTTTATAACTGTTACCGCTGAAACGGTGAACCTGTCTCCGACACTCCTCCCAGTCGTCGTAGACTCCGGGAACCTTACCCTTGTACACGACATACGACGGCATCTCTATGCACAAGCCAAACAACAGACAATACATAAGCAATATATAAGTATGCAACAAAAGGATCGGAAGAGAAAAGCAAGAAATTAATAGCATGATTCATGGTTCTACTAATAAATACCATCGATTACATCTAAGTTGAACGACTGTCCAAACCAAAGAGACATACAAGTTCATTAAAGTTTAATTACAACATGAGCTAATCGATGTTTCAGAACTACAAATAGCATCACTACTTTCGACTCGACTCATGGGACTGGAGCGTGGATGAAGTCGCCGTCTTTCGTGATGGTCATGAAGTCGCGGGAGTTGTCAGCCTGCATTTGTAACGTTGTGTCTATCTCACTGTTGGACGGTTGATATCTGAGGTACAACTGCCCCGAGGTACGAAGGACATCTTGATGGATGATTTCTGCAAACTCCGACTGGATGCGAAAGAATTCTTGTCGGAGGTCCGCGTCCTGGATTGCCGCCAAGATTGAAGCCCAATCTTTGACATTATTTGGTAGCAGAAGGTGATTATGGTCCCGTACGATCGCCCGCATGTGATGGAGGGCATAGTAGGCATCCTTCTGACTGCCAGGCGGCTGCTTGACGCAGGGGAACGTCGTATTGTGGGTGAACACGTGCCTGCCGTACCTACGAACTGGCCTCTTAAAGGTGCCTCCAGATTTGGCGTAGCTGGGGAGAGCATCATCAAGAACTTTCTTGATATTTGTGTAGTCTATCTTGGAGTCACGGTCCGGGTCGAAATACGTGGCCATGGAATATCTCGGGCTTAAGAGGATGTGTGTGCAATGTGTGTCACTGCACAGAACACGGAATGTTAGAAAAAATGATCGAAATCTAAGAAATCATATGTTACGGGGCGGTGAGGGGATGACTTACTCGGGAAAGTAAGGCACGAGGAAGTTATCCTTATCTGGGTTTGCCAGAATGACGCCTTCGAGGTGTGAACTCGCGACTTGCCGGTCCCCAGCGCTGCCCAAGATCTTGGCACGCATGTAGAAGGGGTCGACTATCCCGATGTCCGGGGTCTTGTCTCGAATGATCCGCATCTCCATACTCAGCGAAAACAGCCGAACGAAGGTGTAGTGCAGCGGATGAAGGTTAAGCATAGCAAAGATGTCATCAAACCGCAGGACGATCGTACCCCCGATGGCGCCATCCACAAAGCCCTTGCCCACTGGCACCTTGGCCACGAAAACCGGGTATGCCACATCATTCTGGGAGAGACGCCGCTTCTCCAAAGAAAGAACACTGTCATGCAGACTCCGCATAGCACCGGTTACAGCATTGAGCATATTTGTCGGTAGCATCGCCCTACCCGCCACATGCACCCTCCTCGAGATATCCATAGGTGAAGGTGGCCCTGTTGGAAATATGCCCTAGAGGCAATAATAAAAGATTATTATTATATTTCCTTGTTCATGATAATTGTCTTTATTCATATAACTGTATTATCCGGAAATCGTAATACACGTGTGAATACATAGACCATAATATGTCCCTAGTAAGCCTCTAGTTGACTAGCTCGTTGATCAACAGATAGTCATGGTTTCCTGACTATGGACATTAGATGTCGTTGATAACGGGATCACATCATTAGGAGAATGATGTGATGGACAAGACCCAATCCTAAGCATAGCACAAGATCGTGTAGTTCGTTTGCTAGAGCTTTTCCAATGTCAAGTATCTTTTCCTTAGACCATGAGATCGTGTAACTCCCGGATACCGTAAGAGTGCTTTGGGTGTACCAAACGTCACAACGTAACTGGGTGACTATAAAGGTGCACTACAGGTATCTTCGAAAGTGTCTGTTGGGTTGACACGGATCGAGACTGGGATTTGTCACTCCGTATTACGGAGAGGTATCACTGGGCCCACTCGGTAGTGCATCATCATAATGAGCTCAAAGTGACCAAGTGTCTGGTCACGGGATCATGCATTACGGTACGAGTAAAGTGACTTGCCGGCAACGAGATTGAACGAGGTATTGGGATACCGACGATCGAATCTCGGGCAAGTAACATACCGTCTGACAAAGGGAATTGTATACGGGGTTGATTGAATCCTCGACATCGTGGTTCATCCGATGAGATCATCGAGGAGCATGTGGGAGCCAACATGGGTATCCAGATCCCGCTGTTGGTTATTGACCGGAGAGCCGTCTAGGTCATGTCTGCGTGTCTCCCGAACCCGTAGGGTCTACACACTTAAGGTTCGGTGACACTAGGGTTATTAGGAAGACTTGTATGTGATTACCGAATGTTGTTCGGAGTCCCGGATGAAATCCCGGACGTCACGAGGAGTTCCGGAATTGTCCGGAGGTGAAGATTTATATATGGGAAGTTGTCATACGAACACCGGAAAGTTTCGTGGGCACATCGGTATTGTACCGGGGCCACCGGAGGGGTTTCGGGGGTCCACCGGGAGGGCCCACCTCTCTCGGAGGGCCTCATGGGCCGTAGGGGGCAGGGAACCAGCCCCTGGAGGGCTGGGCGCCCCCCTTGGGCCCATGCGCCTAGGGTTGGAGGGGGGGGGAACCCTAAAGGGGGCGCCCCCTTTGCTTGGGGGGCAAGCCCCCTCCCGGGCCGCCGGAGGGGTTTCGGGGGTCCACCGGGAGGGCCCACCTCCCCCCTTCCCCTATAAATAGAGGGGCGAGGGGAGGGCTGCACACCTGATCCAAGGCGCAGCCCCTCCCCTCCCCAACACCTCTCCTCCTCCGTTCAATCTCATCTAGAGGGGGCCGGCCCCCTTCCCCCTTCCCCTATAAATAGAGGGGCGAGGGGAGGGCTGCACACCTGATCCAAGGCGCAGCCCCTCCCCTCCCCAACACCTCTCCTCCTCCGTTAAGTGCTTGGCGAAGCCCTGTCGGAGTACTGCCTCTCCACCACCACCACGCCGTCGAGCTGCTGCTGGAGTCTTCTTTCTCAACCTCTCCTTCCCCCTTGCTGGATCAAGAAGGAGGAGACGTCATCCGCTCCGTACGTGTGTTGAACGCGGAGGTGCTGTCCGTTCGGCACTTGGTCATCGGTGATTTGGATCACGGCGAGTACGACTCCATCATCCCCGTTCTTTGAACGCTTCCGCTAGCGATCTACAAAGTGGTATGTAGACGCATCTCTCTTTCACTCGTTGCTTAGATGAACTCATAGATGGATCTTGGTGAAACCGTAGGAAAAATTTTAATTTTTCTGCAACGTTCCCCAAAGTGGTATCAGAGCTAGGTCTATGCGTAGTTCTCTATTGCACGAGTAGAACACAATTTGTTGTGGGCGTAGATGCTGTCAACTTTCTTGCCGCTACTAGTCTTATTTTGCTTCAGCGGTATTGTGGGATGAAGCGGCCCGGACCAACCTTACACGTACGCTTACGTGAGACCGGTTCCACCGACTGACATGCACTAGTTGCATAAGGTGGCTGGCGGGTGTCTGTCTCTCCCACTTTAGTTGTAGCGGATTCGACGAAAAGGGTCCTTATGAAGGGTAAATAGAAGTTGACAAATCACGTTGTGGCTTTACGTAGGTAAGAAAATGTTCTTGCTAGAACCCTATTGCAGCCATGTAAAACTTGCAATAATAATTAGAGGACGTCTAACTTGTTTTTGCAGCAAGTGTCTTGTGATGTGATATGGCCAAAAGTTGTGATGAATGATGAATGATATATTGTGATGTATGAGATCATGTTCTTGTAATAGGAATCACGACTTGCATGTCGATGAGTATGACAACCGGCAGGAGCCATAGGAGTTGTCTTTATTTTTTGTATGACCTGCGTGTCATTGAAGAACGCCATGTAAATTACTTTACTTTATTGCTAAACACGTTAGCCATAGAAGTAGAAGTAGTCGTTGGCGTGACAACTTCATGAAGACACGATGATGGAGATCATGGTGTCATGCCGGTGACAAAGATGATCATGGAGCCCCGAAGATGGAGATCAAAGGAGCTATATGATATTGGCCATATCATGTCACTACTATATAATTGCATGTGATGTTTATTACGTTTATGCATCTTGTTTACTTAGAACGACGGTAGTAAATAAGATGATCCCTTAAAATAATTTCAAGAAGTGTTCTCCCCTAACTGTGCACCGTTGCTAAAGTTCGTCGTTTCGAAGCACCACGTGATGATCGGGTGTGATAGATTCTTACGTTCACATACAACGGGTGTAAGATAGTTTTACACATGCAAAAACACTTAGGGTTAACTTGACGAGACTAGCATGTACAGACATGGCCTCAGAACACAGAGACCGAAAGGTCGAACATGAGTCGTATGGAAGATACGATCAACATGGAGATGTTCACCGACGATGACTAGTTCGTCTCACGTGATGATTGGACACGGCCTAGTCGACTCGGATCATGTAACACTTAGATGACTAGAGGGATGTCTAATCTGAGTGGGAGTTCATTAAATAATTTGATTAGATGAACTTAATTATCATGAACTTTAGTCTAAAACCTTTGCAAATATGTCTTGTAGATCAAATGGCCGCCGCTAATGTCACCATGAACTTCAACGCGTTCCTAGAGAAAACCAAGCTGAAAGATGATGGCAGCAACTGTTGGAAATATGCCCTAGAGGCAATAATAAAAGCATTATTATTATATTTCCTTGTTTATGATAATTGTCTTTTATTCATGCTATAACTGTATTATCCGGAAATCGTAATACATGTGTGAATACATAGACTACAATACGTCCCTAGTAAGCCTCTAGTTGACTAGCTCGTTGGTCAACAGATAGTCATGGTTTCCTGACTATGGACATCAGATGTCATTGACAACGGGATCACGTCATTAGGAGAATGACGTGATGGACAAGACCCAATCCTAAGCATAGCACAAGATCGTGTAGTTCGTTTTGCTAGAGCTTTCTCAATGTCAAGTATCTATTCCTTAGACCATGAGATCGTGTAACTCCCGGATACCGTAGGAGTGCTTTGGGTGTAACAAACGTCACAACATAACTGGGTGACTATAAAGGTGCATTACAGGTATCTCCAAAAGTGTCTGTTGGGTTGACACGGATCGAGACAGGGATTTGTCACTCCGTATGACGGAGAGGTATCACTGGGCCCACTCGGTAGTGCATCATCATAATGAGCTCAAAGTGATCAAGTGTCTGGTCACGGGATCATGCATTACGGTACGAGTAAAGTGACTTGCCGGTAACGAGACTGAACGAGGTATTGGGATACCGACGATCGAGTCTCGGGCAAGTAACATACCGTCTGACAAAGGGAATAGTATACGGGGTTGCTTGAATCCTCGACATCGTGGTTCATCCGATGACATCATCGAGGAGCATGTGGGAGCCAACATGGGTATCCAGATCCCGCTGTTGGTTATTGACCTGAGAGCGTCTCGGTCATGTCTGCATGTCTCCCGAACCCGTAGGGTCT
>LR880968.1:46168589-46212300 GCA_904067115.1 Aegilops sharonensis | reverse complement strand
CCCCTTCCCCTATAAATAGAGGGGCGAGGGGAGGGCCGCACACCTGATCCAAGGCGCAGCCCCTCCCCTCCCCAACACCTCTCCTCCTCCGTTAAGTGCTTGGCGAAGCCCTGTCGGAGTACTGCCTCTCCACCACCACCACGCCGTCGTGCTGCTGCTGGAGTCTTCTTCCTCTACCTCTCCTTCCCCCTTGCTGGATCAAGAAGGAGGAGACGTCATCTGCTCCGTACGTGTGTTGAACGCGGAGGTGCTGTCCGTTCGGCACTTGGTCATCGGTGATTTGGATCACGGCGAGTACGACTCCACGCGCGCGCTCTACTCGGATGAGGAGCTGCTGCTGCTGGTCACGCAGGCACAGTACGCCGTGCTCGATGAGGACCTGGCAGCCGTTCTCGTCCAGCTGGCCGAGACTGATGATGTTGCTGCGGAAGCGGGGAATGTAGTACACATCAGCCAAGGCACGATGCTCACCATTGCGGCACGCGGAGATTATGGTGCCACGTCCTTGGATCTCCACAACGGACCCGTCCCCGAACTTGACCGTGGCAGCAATGCCGGTGTCGAGCTCGGAGAACACGCCCTTTACGCCTGTCATGTGGTTGCTGGCTCCAGTGTCGAGGAACCAGACGTCGTCGCCGTGGGCCTCCTTGGTGAGGAAGACCGAATCCTCGACCAGCGTCACGCTCGTGGGCGCGCCCGTGGCTCGCCCGCTCGTAGGGGCATCGCCGTGCGCCGCCTGAGGCGTGTCCGGTAGCTGCGCCGTGGCCATCAGCAGTGCGGGTCCGCGCTCGTGAAGGGTGCAGGCCCTAGCTAGCAGAAGGCCCGCATCGTCGTCGTCGACCCTGGCAAGGTTCGCCCTTGGTTGGAGCTGTGGTTGGGCCGCCGGTGGCTGCGCCGGCGCCGGCTGGCCCTGGCCTTTCCGCTCTAGTCGTGGCTCCTTGCAATCCCTGGAGAAATGCCCGAGTTTGTTACAATTCTAACACTTCACCTTCGTCATGTCCCGCCCCCGACGTTGACCACCGCCGCCTCCGTGCGCCTTGCCTTGACGCTGACCGCTGCCACCAGAAGAGCCTTAGCCTTGCCCTTGCTCCTGCTGGCCCTTGCGTGCGTACCACTCCTGTTTAGTGAGCAGGAGCTGCGCGCCATGGCCTCTCGCATCGACGCCGTAGCGTTCCTCGGCGGAGCGGAGGCGGCCGACGAGCTCCTCCACCGCCAGGTTCCTGAGGTCGAGGAGGGTCTCAATGGCGCAGGCGATCTGCGTGTACCGGGCCGGCACGACGCGCAGGAACTTCTGCACCACGCGCACCTCCTCCACGTTGTCGCCCAGTGACCGGAGGTTGTTGACGAGGGTGGTGATGCGCATGGTGAAGCCGTCCAGGGTTTCTCCGTCCCTGAACGTGATCTGCTCAAAGTCAGAGCGGAGGCGTTGTGCCGTGGCCTCCCGGACACGGGTCACGCCCATCCGCATCGTGCGCACTGCCTCCCAGGCCTCGTGCGCGGAGTTCTTGACGGCGAGGACGCCGTGCATCTCCGGGGGCACAACCCGGATCAGTGCGGCGAGCACCGCCGTGTCCTCGCGGTCGGTGACCATGCCTTCGCCAAGCATGGCCTCCGAGAGTCCCTGGGCGCGCAGGTTGATCTGCATGACCAGCGCCCACTCGATGTAGTTTGTGGAAGTCACGGTGGGGTAGACGATCGTGCCGCCGTGCCCGGCGGCCTCCCGGATCATGCGCTCGTGGACGACCACCTCGCCCGCGTTCCTCCTGACGCGACTGCGCCCGCGGCTCCGGCCCCGCGTCTCCGTGCGCGCCTGTGGCGTTGCCTCCCCGCCGTGTGCCTGGGCAGCCATGCCAGGTGCCTCGTCGGCGCCGGCTTCTCTGCTGCCCGCCATGGTCCCTCGTCGACGGTGGCTCTGATGCCAATTGTCAGGCAGCCGCCGCGCTCGTTCTCTCCCTCTCTGCTCTCGATGAACTCACAGGGACAGTGTTTTGTGCAGCGCACAACTGATGCTGCTTTTCTGTTCTTTCTCTCCTTTTATTCAGATCGCTAAACTAGCCCGGCCGATGCGCACGCCGCTGCCCCGTTCGTGTTGAACGTGCCATCCCACGTTCGCGGAGTGGGCGTGCTCACCGCGGCCACTATCGATGCCTAGTCGCGCTCGGCGCGCACAGATCGCGCGCTCGACGCCTTATGAGTGCAGAAAGCAAAGCCCGGGCCGGGGAAACCGGTCCAGCTACGGGTTGGGTCAGGGTTTAACTAACATGCGGGAGGCGAGATTCGACGCCATCCGCATGCTTGAGCAGTGTGGACGGATCACTCAAGAACAATATAGTTGGCAGCAATCATCGTTACATATATAATTAATATACAATTAATATATTAAAGTGCACACAAGAAATGCACACAATTAATATACAAACAACATAGTAGCATTACACAAAGTATCATATATAATTTTTATTTATTAATTGGGTATATGTGCACAAATACAGCTGTCATTATTCAGTCTTGCCGTTCTGGATTGATGTTGTCAACATCTTGAGCGCTGCCGCATTCTTAATGATTCTAATGGCCTCGGCAAAACCATCCAAAAGCTGGTGACAATCTGGAAATTGTGCGTCATCAACTGCCAGAACTAGCTTGATATCACTACCGTTATTATGGTAGTGCACGTGTTCGACGAGATTTTTGCACTACAGTACAAAAATAAGGAGGGGGGATAATTTTAAAAAAGCATTTTTGTCTAAATGATGACTTGAAGCAATAATTTTTAGTTGTACACATTGAGCAAGAAGTGCCTACATGTACGCGGCTATAGTACATGGCACCTATATTGCATGTGTGTGGGCTTATGAACTACTCCTGGACCAATGTAATTTTTAATGGGCTAATGACCGGCTAATTAAAACTAGCCCAGTGCATGCACGTACATAGAGCTCATACAAATATGTATTCGAGTATTTACGGCCGGCCGGCAAGTGCGTGTGTACACTTCTCTGAATACCCGTTATATACCTAGCTAACCAACATGCATGCACTAGGTATCTTTGTTTTGCCTTCCATAAACAGGCACATTGACTACGAGCTGGATCGTTGTGTGAGCTAGCTGACATACGTGTATATATATGGAAAGGGCAAAAGCCAGCACGTCAGGGTAGGAAGTCTACAAATCGGCAAGTATTAAAGCGCATCAGTTCATTTCCTTTTCTTAGTACAAACTTGGACGCAAAGAAAAATGATAGAAGGAAAGAAATCGTCATTACACTACGCATTGCCATCCATCCAACCCACCCGGCCAGCCTATATAAAGCTAGGTGAGCCTCACGGCAGGAGGAGTAGACCAGGCAGGAACGCAACAGGCGAAACCCACGCAGCTACGCGTCCCTGGAGGTAGCGTAGAGGAGATCAAAGGACACGCCCACGGCGGCGCCAGCGCAGCCGGATGAAGAACAATTCACGCAAGAGGAGAGACCCAGGCAAGAGCAAGCCACGCACATCCCAGGCCAAGACCAGAACCTGGTGACGCGCCCCGGCAGCAGCGTCGAGGATGCGCCCCTATCGGCAGCGTCGTTGACGAAGATAGGTGGGAGATGCCGCAGCCGATCAGAAGCGGTGGCCGAGATGAAGGCCGCCGATGCACGCAGGAGGCATCAACTATGTTTTATTTCTTTGTCTTATTGTTTTATCAGGTTGCATGTGGGAGGCACGTAGGATCAGGAGACCAACGCACGCGTCCCAGGCGAGAACCCACGCAGCCGACGGCGCAGCAAATACAACACCACCAGATAAATACCCGAGGTAGCAGCGATGGAGCGCATGCACCGGATGGGTTGAAGACCAGGTCGCCATGTATCCGGCGACCAGGGATGACGTGCCGATCACAGAAGACGCGCCCATGGCGGTGATACACGCAACCGAAGAGAAATCACGCAGAAAAGGAGGTTGCCCCGTGGCGGACTAGGATGTACGTAGTCATCCAGCACCCGGAGGCGGCGGACCACGCAGCCGACAGAGAGAAGCCCAGGATTCCAGGGGAGTGCGGCGGCGCCCTCGCACACACGGATGCATTCTAGAACAAGAAGGAGCTGTCCACACATCGACCACCGCGGAGACTACTTTGCCGGTCCAGAAGATTACACCTAGGCCTAACAACACCAACACCACCGGAGATTGACTACGACAAGCCATGCATCACGCTCCTGTTGGAGATACTCGGAGGCAGCCGGAGCACGATGATGTAGCCCAAGTGCTAGCTCTGGGTATCTATCATGGCGGCCTACATGTCCTCGGCGAACAGGACACGGTGTACAAGTTGCGACGCACGGGTCATCGACGAACAGGTCTCTCCGGTGCACAATTGTTTGACGTCCCGATCGCGGTGAACAGGTCGTCGATCTTGCTTCCAGGAGGAGACGGCATGACGGAACCAGAGCTCGCGATGACGTAGCCCGAGTCAAGTCCATGGCGAACAGGTCTCTTCGGTGCACAAGTCTTTGGTGTCCCGATCGCGGCAAACAGGTCGGCGGTCTTGCTTCCAGGAGGAGGCGGCGTGGTGGAACTGGGGCTCGCGACGATGTAGCCCGAGTCATGTCCATGGCGAACAGGTCTCTCTGGTGCATAAGACTTTTGCGTGCCAATCACGGCGAACAGGTCAGCGGTCTTGCTTCCAGGAAGAGACGGCGTGGCAGAACTGGAACTCGCGACGGCGTAGCCCGAGTCAGTCCATGGCGAACAGGTCACGCAAGACAGTCCATGGCACCCCGAACAGGTCTCGCGCCATGCTTCCAGTTAGAGATGACTCATGGTGGAACGGAGCTCACGATTGTGTAGCCCGAGACAAACCCATGGCGCACATGTCACTAGTGTACAGGTCCATGGCGTCCCGGTCCCGGTCCCGTTGAACAGGTCTAGTGTCCCGGAGGAGACAGCGTGGCAGAACCGGAGCTCACGATGGCGTAGCCCGAGACAAGGCCATGGCGAACAGGCCTCTCCGGTGTATAGTCATGGCGTTCTGATCGCATTGGACAGGGCCGGTGTCCCAAGGAAGCGGCATGGCACAACCGGATCTCACGTTGATGTAGCCCGAGATGAAGCATCCATCATGGCGGACGGGTTATTGGCGTACAGGTCCCCGGTGTACAGTTCCATCGATCACCGGCGTGCATGGTGGTGCGCCGGGACGCCATCAGCCTAGTGACACGTCATGGAGCTGAGTATGCTGCCAAAATAATGTCTGGGCACTCGGGAGATATGTGCAACGGCTAGCACGTCCTCTTCTTTCTCTACGGTACGTACTTTTTTTTTTTGTTTTTCATGTACCAGGTGCAACGGAGGAGGCGGACGACCTGCCCAATGGGAAAGACCATGGACGATGCGGCGCTCTTCTCGTACCTAGTGCAATGGAGGCGGTGCACAACGCGCCCAACGGAGGTGGCCGCGCACGATGCTGTGCTCTTCTCGTACCCGGTGCTATGGAGGCGGCAGACGACGTGCTCAACGGAGGCGGCTGCGAACGATGAGGCGCTCTTCTCATAGGAGAAGTTTAGGCAGTGGACGACGCGCCCAATGGAGGTGGCCGCGAACAAAGAGACGCTCTTCCCTACTTGGTGTTGCCGAGGCGGTCAATGACGCGCCCAACAGAGGTGGCCGCGGATGATGCGGCGCTCTTCTCGTACCCGGTGCAATGGAGGCGGCGGATGACGACACACCCGACGGATGCGGCCACGGACGACGCAGCACTCTTCTCGTACTAGATACAATGCACGCGGTGGATGACGACATCGGACCAGTAACTACATCAACACCGCCAGGCCCATCGTCAACATCATCAACGCGGTGTCGCAAGGATCGTGACAGGGAGCTCACAAGGAGGACGCCGACCATCTACTTCGTCATGCTGGAGCTAGAGGACGGAGGCGTGGCGCCCGTTGGGGATGCCGCCGACATCTACTTCGTCAAGCTAGAGCCCGGAGGCGTGGAGCTCGCAGGGATGCCGCCGCGTGCGGTGGAGGATGGTGACACGGAGCTCGCTAGGACGACGCCCCCTCGTTTTCTTCATCAAGCCGGTACCATGGAGGACGAATGCGCGGAGCTCCCGAGGATGCCGCCACCGTGCCAGGGTGGATGGCGGCAAGGAACTAGCCAAGACGACGCCCTTTGCCAACATCATCAACCCGGTGTCGCGGAGGATCGTGGCATGGAGCTTGCAAGGAGGACGCCACCAACGTCAACATCAAGCTGGTGTCGCGGAGGACGGAGGCGTGGAGCTCGCGGGATGACACCACCGATGTCTACCTCTTCAAGACGGAGCCCGCGACCTGGAGCCACGAAGACGACGCACACCCTGGTGATGGCCGCATCATGAAGCCCGCAACACGGGGAAGAAGATGACGCTACACGGTGTTGTCCGTGACCCGGAGGAGAAGACGGTGCCGCATGATGCCATTCGCAACCCAGAGCCCATGATAACTAGGCCCGACGGTGGAATGTGATGCGACTTCACCAAGATCTTACCACGGCGCAGTGAGGCCGAGCTCTTGTCTTCGCGGATTGACATAAACTCAGCGTCTAGCCAAGAGACAAGGCACCACCACATGGCGTTGTCCATGTCCCAGAGCCCGTGAACATAAGGCGCGATGGCTGGAAGGCGATGCAACTTCACCAACCTCTTATTGTGGCCCCGTGAGGCGGCACCCTTGTCTTGGCGGACCGCCGTAAACTCGGCGTCTAGCCGAGACGAGTAGCCAACCACACCGACCATGCCGATGCGAGCGTGCGTTGGTTTTACACCGACGCCGGTCTCCATAAGAATACTCCCGGGAGGCGAACCCCTTGCGTATCCCGACGAAACCGCTACATCGTCAAGAAGTCCGAGCAGAGCAGGAACCATGCAACTTCAACACCAACTACATCAACGTTGTCAAGACCGACGAGGCGCCACGATGAGGGCGAATGTGGCCAGCACAGAGCCATGTTTTGAGCGGCACGTGTACCGACGAGGACACGGACTTTGCCGCCGCCCACACCACACACACAACATAATCATCATGCATGGAGAACGCGAAGCAAAGACGACGAAGACGACCACACGGCTTAATCGGAGGTATCTCGCGGAGCAACCAGCGGGAGTAATTAACCGGGAGCTTTTCGAGGCCCCGGGAACCAGGAGACCGCACATCGTCATAGTCAGGCAGGCCGCGCTAGTAGGCCACGGAGCACAACCATTTTTATGGGATCTTGTAATTTTGTTCATCCAAAGAGATAAATGAAATACTTGTTTCCCGTATCACTGTTCTTTGTGTACTACGGTACACTGGCACGCCCGCATTTTTCTTTTTCCCCGGTGCATGAAATCCATACTCCTTCTATTCCCTTCTCATGGAGCGCTAATAAGATTTTTCTCGTGTCAAACAGCACGGTCAAAGCCTGCATTGAAATCAATACAATTAAATGCAAAATGGAGTGAAATTAATAAATGCAAATGCTACTTTTCTCTTAGACACATGATGATAGATGTTTTAGTCTCAAAGCAACCTAATAATGCATATGTTTTGGATGTTCAACATGGATGACTTACTTGTGGTGGACCGTAGATACTAGGTGCCATGAAGGCAACTGGGTGCCCACATAATGCCATATGTTCAACTGGTCCAAGGGCATTTGAAAATATGATGGTTGTTCGTTCGACAAAACGGCGGAAGATAAAAGCTCCTGCCTTCTTACATTAAAGGGTCGTTGCAATAATTAGAAGCATGAATACATAGACATAATGTTTGGTCAAAGTTTGTGCAAAGCTGTACTGGGAAGAGCATATAAAGTACAAAAGGAGCAGGAAATATACCTTGACACCAAAGTTTTTCACCAAAAATTCACCGACCACTCGTGTGAACAGCACTTCCAGAGAGCTCTTTTTCTTATGCATAAATCTTTTTGCCTCACGAATGTAGTCAAGGGGATCAGGGCTATATTAAATGGACAGATGAGGCTGCTAAGTCGATTGCCTGTCCCTACTCTGGTAACATATGTCTGTTCATAGCGGTAAGAAGAAAATTATTGTGCTTTTTAGTATTAAATTATACAAAACTGTGACGAAGAGCATACTACTATGTTTATGTGCACGTAATTAGCATTTATTACTTATTTATAGTAAAAAAAATGAAGCTCTTACTTGTCGGGTGGAGACTGGCCTTGCGTCGACTAGGACGAGTGATCGCAAACAGATTCTCTTAGTATTAGTGTCACCTAATATTGAACATAAGAAAACAGCGTGTAAAATTTGCGTGCCTATACAAACACTCGTTGTTATCTAGACCACTTACCGGACTTCTTAAAGTAATATTGTAAAAGAGCTGCTGAAGTCACACCGGCTAGCACGTCGTTAATTGTCTGTGAAACCTGTTAGCCAGGTGACTTGGTCACCGCAGTTTCTCCACGACTCTCGCACGATCTCGTGCACGTACTAGTTCTGGTTGGGCCTTGCCCCCCATATTTAATCCGCTGTGTATTCTGTAAGTCATTAAGGAAAGTACTCAATCAGTTTTCATGGTATCAGTTACCTCTCCCACGATCCTCTCCTAAACTCCAGCGCCATGACCAACCCCGGCGCCGGCAATCCTTCCCAGCCCGCCGCCGGCAATCAAACCAGCCCGGCGACCACTACTACCCTCACCATCCCCTCTCTCTCCTTCAGCGACACCATCATAGACGTGACCCCCTTCATCCCATTATTCTTGATCTCCATCGCAGGAACTATTACCACTGGCGCCACCTGCTTGAGATCCACCTCGGCCGTTGCTCGCTGCTCCACCACATCTCCGATGAGTCTCCCCCCCGAGCCGCACAACCCTCGCTGGCTCAAAGATGATCTGGCCATCATCCAGTGGTTATACACGTGCATCTCCACCGAGCTGTTCAACCTCGTCGTCAAGGACGGCGCCACGACACGCGACATCTGGACGGAGCTCCGGCGTCTTTTCCAGGACAATCGTGATGCGCGCATCTCCGCCCTCAACAACGAGCTTCGCACGATCACCCAGGGAGATCGCCCCGTCGGCGTCTTCTGCCAGCAGATCAAGGCGATCGGCGACGAGCTCCGTGAACTCGGCGAAACCGTTGGTGATCGATCTCTTCATCACGCGCTCATGGGCGGCCTCGATGAGCGGTTCGCTCTCCTGCGTCCCCTGCCGACCCTCTCGGAGGCACGATCTATGCTGCAGCTCGAGGAACAGACGCAGGCGCGCAAGACTGCCGCTCCCCGTCTCTTCCACACCACGGCGCGGCCCGCTCCACCACCGGCAGCCCCATCACCGACACCGCCCGCCGCGCAGCCGCCTCCGGGATGGCGTCCCAGCCCCAACTACAAGGGGAAGAACCCCATTTATCGTCCACCAAAGCACGGGGCGTCGGCTTCCTCGTCGTCTTCTGCACCTTCCCCTTCGGGTCCCGCGGCGCCACCACCACCATCATCGACGCCTTCATCACCAGCATCTCCGGCATGGCGTCCTTCTCCGGACCCATGGACTGGGCTTGTTCAAGCCTGGCCCATGCCCTGGACAGCGCCTTCCCCATATGGCGCTCCTCCTGCGTACAGTGGGGCTTGGGCGCCTGGTGTGCACCCGTCTGTCGGTGCCCCCGGCCTCCTCGGCTTCAGGCCGCCGCCACACGCCTACACAGCTTATGCGTCGCTGTACCAATCTGCACCAGCTCCCACGGCATCATCCATGTATCCCTACGGCGCTCCTCCGCTCGCAACCTGGGACGTGGGTGGTCCCTCGGCGCAGCCATCTTCATCACCGTACCTGCCGGCTGCCTCTACTTCCTCATCGGCGCCGCCTGCCTGGGATCAAGCTGCTCTCATTGCCGCTCTGAATTAACTTACCACACAGGACACATGTACCGACTGGATCTTCGACTCTGGTGCATCTTCCCATATGTCTGCATCTAGTTGTACGCTTTCCTCTCTGCATCCTTCTATTCTGTTTCCATCCATAACCATCGGCTACGGCTCCACTGTCCCTGTTTCATGTGTCGGCAACACTAGCATTCCCTCCTCAAGGTCACCTCTTCTTCTTCGTGAAGTACTCGTGGCCCCTGCTCTTATCAAAAACTTGATTTCTGTTCGCCGTTTCACAATTGATAACCAAGTTTCTGTCGAATTTGATCCTTTTGGGTTGTCTGTGAAGGATCTCCACAGCAAGGCGGTGATAGCTCGGTTCAATAGTTCTGGCGATCTCTACACGGTTCACGGCGCGTCTTCCTCGCCAGCTCAAGCCATGCATGCCTCCGTGAACCTCTGGCATCGTCGCTTTGGTCATCCCAACACCACCACCATGTCCAAGCTTCTTCAAGAATTTCAGCTTCCGCATGATCGCGTCTCCCACGACTCCTCCCTGTGTCAAGCATGTCAGCTAGGCAAACATGTTCGGTTGCCTTTCGGCACCTCTACCACTAGTAGTACTTTTCCCTTTGAATTGTTGCATTGTGATCTCTGGACTTCCCCTATACCTAGTGTGTCTGGTTTCAAATATTATCTTGTACTCGTGGATGATTATTCTCACTACATATGGACCTTTCCCATTCGTAACAAATCTGACGTGCATGGCCTGTTTGTTAACTTTCAGCGTTATGTCTACACTCATTTCTCTCTTCCCATTCGTTTTTTGCAATGTGACAATGGACGAGAATTCGACAACACTCGCAACCGCGAATTTTTTCTTCACCACAGTATTCTTCTCCGCTGCTCATGTCCCTACATCTCTTCCCAAAACGGAAAGGCAGAGCGCTCTCTTCACACGATCAACGACATCCTTCGTACCCTCCTCATTCAATCTTCCATGCCACCCAAATTCTAGGTTGAAGCCCTCCGCCATGCTACCTATCTTCTCAACATACGCCCAACAACCAAATCCCCTAAATTCTCTCCCTATGAGTCTTTATTTCTGGCCGCACCTTCCTATGACAGCCTCCGTGTTTTTGGTTGTTTGTGCTATCCCAATCTCAGCGCCACCACACCTAACAAACTCGCTCCTAGATCCTTGTCATGTGTCTTTCTTGGCTACTCCAATTCTCATAAGGGATGCCGCTGTCTTGATCTGCAGACCGGCCGTGTTTCCCTCTCTCGCCACGTCACATTTGACGAAACAGTCTTCCCCTATGCCTCCCACTCCCAGCTCGATTTTTCGGCACCTATTTCTGCCACAAAAACCACTCTAGCTAGCTCTTCTCCGATCGACGTGCATGGCGCTCGCATGCATGGCCCTGTTCACGTGGTCATGTCGCCTGCCAATCAGCCACCTGACCCTACCACCACTCCCGCCTCGCCCGTCCGCGCATCAACTCCGGGCTCCGTGCCTTCTCTCTCTCCCAATCATTGCCCACCTACCCCACCGAGCGACAACTCTCCACCACCCAATTCACCCGGGCCCGCCATCACATCGCCTCTGCATGTCCCTTCTCCTCCCTCGCATGCATCGTCCACTGCCTCTCTTCCAGCATCACCAGATATCGCCTCTGCCTCTCCTTCTTCCCCTACATCCCAGCCACCACGCAGTCTCCCTCCCACTGCTGTTCCCGTACCCATTCCATCCAATGCTCACACTATGCGTACACGCAGTAAATCAGGCTTCGGTCTCCCTGTTGACCGCTTAAATCTCACCGCCTCATCCACTCCTCTCTCTCCCATTCCTACCTCTTACAAAGCGGCTCTCCTTGACCCAAACTGGTTCCACGCCATGAAGGAGGAGGAGTTTGATGCTCTTCTTCTCAACAACACCTGGTCCCTCGTTCCTCGCCCACACGGAGCCAATGTTGTCTCCGGGAAATGGGTTTTCCGGCATAAATTCAACTCCGATGGCTCTCTCTCTCTCGCTACAAGGCTAGGTGGGTTTGTCGTGGTGATTCTCAGCAAGCTGGTATTGATTTTGACGAAACCTTCTCTCCCGTGGTTAAACCAAGCACGATCCGCGTCGTTCTCAGCCTCACTATTTCTTCTTCCTGGCCAGTCCACCAATTAGATGTGAAGAACGCCTTTCTTCATGGCTCCCTCCACGAAACAGTCTTCTGTCGGCAGCCACTTGGCTTCGTCAACCCCTCGTTTCCCGATCATGTTTGTCACCTTAACAAATCTCTCTACAGTCTCAAGCAGGCGCCACGTGCATGGTTTCATCGTTTCGCCACGTTCATTCATACCCTCGGGTTCCTCCCTTCCCGCTCGGATTCCTCGCTCTTTATTCTCAAAACACAACATCACACTGCCTACCTTCTTCTTTACGTGGACGATATTGTGCTCACTGCCTCTTCTGATGCATTTCTCAACCAGATTATTGTGTCTCTTCGCCGTGAATTTTGCATGACCGACCTTGGCTCTCTTCATCATTTTCTTGGGATCGCTGTGTCTCGTTCTTCTTCTGGCCTTTTCCTTTCTCAACGCCAATACATGCTTGATCTTCTCTCTAAGGCCGGTATGACCGACTGCCACCCCTGCCGCACACCGGCTGAAACGGGTTCCAAGCTTTCCTCCGATGGTGAGCCTCTCTCTGATCCTACCCTATACTGAAGCATCACCGGAGCTCTCCAATACATGACTCTAACTCATCCTGAGATTACCTATGCCGTGCAGCAAGCATGTTTATTCATGCATGATCCTCGCCTTCCGCACTATAATCATGTCAAACGCATCCTCCGCTACCTCAAGGGCACCCTAGATCATGGCCTTTCCATTACACCATCCTCCCCAACTTCTCTCACAGAGTACTCTGATGCAGACTGGGCTGGATGCCCGAATACTCGTCGATCCACTTTCGGTTATTGTGTATATCTGGGTGATAATTTGATTTCATGGTCGTCAAAACGACAGCTCACTGTTTCCAGGTCCTGTGCCGAAGCTGAGTACAGGTCCGTCGCTCATGCCGTTGCTGAAACCGTCTGGCTCCGTCAACTCCTCACCGAGCTGCACAGGCCACTTCACCAAGCTACCATCATCTGCTGTGATAACATCTCTGCTGTTTACATGTCTTGTAACCCTGTGCAACATCGTCGTACCAAGCACATAGAGATAGATATACACTTTGTAAGGGAGAAGGTAGCTCTCGGTGATGTACGTGTTCTGCATGTTCCCACCAGCGCGCAATTTGCCGACATCTTCACCAAAGGACTGCCAACTGCTGCATTCGTCGACATCCGAGCCAGTCTCAACGTCGTCGAGCCAGACACTGACACTGCGCGCGGGGGGGGGGGGGGGGCCGCGGCGGGGGGGGGGGGGGGGCCGCGGCGGGGGGGGGGGGGGGGCCGCGGCGGGGGGGGGGGGGGGGCCGCGGCGGGGGGGGGGGGGGGGCCGCGGCGGGGGGGGGGGGGGGGCCGCGGCGGGGGGGGGGGGGGGGCCGCGGCGGGGGGGGGGGGGGGGCCGCGGCGGGGGGGGGGGGGGGGCCGCGGCGGGGGGGGGGGGGGGGCCGCGGCGGGGGGGGGGGGGGGGCCGCGGCGGGGGGGGGGGGGGGGCCGCGGCGGGGGGGGGGGGGGGGCCGCGGCGGGGGGGGGGGGGGGGCCGCGGCGGGGGGGGGGGGGGGGCCGCGGCGGGGGGGGGGGGGGGGCCGCGGCGGGGGGGGGGGGGGGGCCGCGGCGGGGGGGGGGGGGGGGCCGCGGCGGGGGGGGGGGGGGGGCCGCGGCGGGGGGGGGGGGGGGGCCGCGGCGGGGGGGGGGGGGGGGCCGCGGCGGGGGGGGGGGGGGGGCCGCGGCGGGGGGGGGGGGGGGGAGGGGTGTTAGCCAGGTGACTTGGTCACCGCAGTTTCTCCACGACTCTCGCACGATCTCGTGCACGTACTAGTTCTGGTTGGGCCTCGCCCCCCTATATGTAATCCGCTGTGTATTCTGTAAGTCATTAAGGAAAGTACTCAATTAGTTTTCAAAACCAAAAGAGATAGAGACAAAATTGTCTGATATAACTGTTCTGAGACTTTAAAATGTAAAACTATTTTTTTTCTATTTACCATGTTATAATGTCTAGTTATAATTTTTGTTTTCAGTTTTTGTCAAAAGGTTATCTAGAAAACTGCCAACTTATCAAGTAAATATATGCAAGTACTACATATAAATACTTCACGTTCACAGTTCTGCTAGTTTCTTTTTCTGTTTTATTACTTGTTATATGTTGTACATAATCATTTTAAAATCTAATTTTCACCTTTCATCAATAGGGTTTCCAGATATATGAGTGCCAACATAACATGTAGATCCTGTGCAGGTGATTTCAATTAGTACTATATATACAAATTCATGATAAGATTGAGCAGCTTTACGTACGTACGCAGTTCATTGCAGTCTTGATGAGCTTGACATCGTCAAAGCTAAGGCTCCGGTGCACGAAACGCTTGCGGGTGTGAGGCTCGACGCCATCCGCATGCGTGGATCACTCAAGAACAATATCGTTGCAACAATCATGGTTACATCCACCAGTGTGTGCCAGGCTAGCACTACATAAGACCAAAACCACGCGAGCAGTGCGAGGTAATGACCTGAAGACAGTGGAGGCCGTGGTTGCCGCTGGTAGATCGCCCCTGTGCGCTTGGGTGGTGGCGGCATAGCTGGCGCCCTCGCCGGGTCGGCCGTGCTGCGGGACGCCGCCATGATGAGCGTCGTGATGGACGTGCCATCGCCATGGAGTGGTGCAAGCGGAGCACCACCGTGGAGGCGGCGTCGGAGGCTGGAAAGTCGAGGAAGTGGAACTCCCAGAGCGGGCGGCGCCTGTCCATCGGGAGCAGGGACAGCGACGCCACGTAGTCCTCCACGACCTTTTCTGGGTCGGACGCCACAGCCTCAGGATCCAGCCTGGGAACGACGATGTGGTCGCACGTGTTCACCGGAGTTTGCAGCCATCGCGGCTTGCCATTGTTGGTGGGCTCGTCCATTACCTGTACATGCATGTGTATATGTTAAATCCGCAGGAGATTTGCCAAGTTGTTCAAATTTGAACTAAAGCCACGATACTTATTTTGAGACAGAGGTAATGGAACAAATAAAGTATGTAGAATTACTTGAATACTGCAGAAGCGTGGGAAACGGGTAAGCAGTTCTGTTTCGATGCCGGCACGGAAGACGGCCCTATCACGACGACGATGCACACACCCAACTCCTCCATGATTCTTCCGGTAGGGCTCATGGGCTCTACCATGGAATTGTCGGCACATTCCTCCTCCCGTGACACACGGACAGAGAGTGGACGGCTTGAGTGAGTGGCTGTGCTCATTGCTACTTGCATTACTGTCCTAATTACAATGTCTCTCTGCTCTGCAGGTGTGATATATATTGTGTTGGGAAGAAAGGTTCCTGTTATGGTAGAATAATTGTTGAGTTGAAAGAGAGAGTAGAAAAAAAGACATCACTAGGGATTGGATTAGCAAAGCCGTCGGACTCATCTTCCTTGCTGTTAGATGGCGCGTGTGGAATTGGATAATTCAATTGGTTGGCTATCAATTTTCTATTTCTGCTCCCTTTTTACCAACCAATCATTCTACGGATGTCTCAATCTAAAAATATGTGTGCTAGGTGATCGACGCTCCAATCATGCAACTCTGCCGACCTTAATCGCTCTCAGGGTCATCTAGTATCGGATTCGCTGAGAGGTCAGGCCACCAGGTAGAGGTCAGAACTTGGTGGACAATTGTAGCTGTATGTTGAATTGAACAATTCAATTGCTTCGCTATGAATTTTCTACTTCTGCTCCCCTTTTTACCAACCACTCATTTCATGGATGTGTGCTAAGTGATTTGACAGTGGAATAAATTGTCTAATCAAATATAAGTTGTACTCCCTACGTTTCCAAATATTTGTCTTTCTAGAGATTTCAACAAGTGACTACATACCAAACAAAACGAGTGAATCTACATTCTAAATTATGTCTGTATACATCCTTATGTTGTAGTCCATTTAAAATGTCTAAAAAGATGAATATTTGGGAATGGAAGGAGTATGTAGTAAAGTCATATGGTTCTTTTTTTTTTTCAATTCAAACCAAACAGTATAACTTTTGAGTTGTAGGTTCAGTGTGCTGTTTTATCATGTGCTCACGCTGCTGAGCAGTAGGAGAAGCAGTCTCCCCAATTGTTGCTTTATGTGGGTTTGAATAATTCAATTGGTTGGCCATCAACTCTCCTTTTTGACCAACCAGACGTTCTATGGATATACCATGATTAAAATATATGTGCTAGCTAGGTGATCGACGGTGCAATCATCTAACTGTGCCGACCTTAATTGTTCACAGGGTCACCTAGTATCGGACTTGCTGAGAGGTCGTGCCACCGGGTAGAGGAAGTGGAGGATGATTGCAACTTGGGAGTGCGGATAGTAAGCCCATGGATCTGCTGTCCTCATCGCAGGTGTAGTGGTCTTCCTCGTCCGCCTCGTCTGGATTCCTGTGATGCACACCAAATCAATGGTGATGCTCGGCATGATGACATATGTTTCTCTATTGGAAACACCGATAAATCGTCTAACAAATACGAGTTGCATGTACAAAAATCATATCATACAGATTTTATTTTATTTTTGCATTTCGAAACAAAAGGTATAATTTTTGAGTCATAGGTCTTGTATTGTTTCGTCGTGTGCTGACGCTGCTAAGCAGAAGGAGAAGCAATCTCCCCAATTATGGTTGTACGTGGAATTGAATAATTCAATTGGTGGGCTATTAGTTTTCTATTTCCGCTTCCCTTTTTACCAACCAGCCGTTCCATGGATTTATCAATCTTAAAATATGTGTGCAAGGTGATCGATGGTGCAATCATTTAACTCTGACGACCTTAATTGCTCAGAGGCTCACCTGTACCTGATTAGCTGAGATGTCATGCCACCCGGTAGAGGTTCACTACTAGGGAAAAGCTTATAGGCAGACTCTTACTAATAGCGCGGGTTTATAACCCTCACTACGGCTACTTACTAGTAGCATGGGTTTTTACCCCCCGCTACTACTAAGTTGATAGTAGTAGCGCGGGTTTATAACCTTCGCTACTACTAAGTGGCTTCTACCGTGCCCCCCGTGGACATGCCATAGTAGTAGCGAGGGGTATAAAACCCGCGCTACTACTATCAACTTAGTAGTAGCGCATGTTTATACCCCTCGCTACTAGTAAGTACAAGGTAGGTGAAATCCCCATGTTCTCGGCCGAATGCCTCCTTTCTCCCACACTCTTCCCCCTCTCTCCATAGGCTCTCCCTCGCGTCGCGTGCCTCCTCCTCCGTGCACGTGGGAGATCGGGCTCCTCCTCCATGGCGCCCAACGAGTTCACCTCCTCGCGTCACGTGCCTCCTCCTCCATGGCGCCAAAAGAGGGAGGCTGCCTCGCGCCGCCGGCGTTCCGGAGCTCGCCATCTTCCCCGCATCTCCATGCCACCACGTCGAACCACCTCACCACCGGCGACGAGCCCCGGTGCGCCCTCCATCTCATTCCTTTCTTCCTTGTTTCTCTTTTTACCTCTTCATGCCCTCCGATTTTACTCACCTCCCATGCCCATGACTGCGCAAGTCGTCGACATGGCCAATGAGGAGCTCTCTGCCTTGGTCGTGAAGAGGACCCTCACACCGTCGTGTTGCTCTCCTCTGCACTGGATCCGGTCCCTCTACAACAGCCATCGCTGGATCTGGTCTCCGCTGCCCGTCCGCACCTCCGGCAACCCTTGTCGTTGCTGGATCGAACCATTGACACCATTGACTGCACGCACGGGGTCAAGATTTTTTTTGGTTTTTGAAATTAATAGTAGTAGCGGGGGTCACAGACACGCACTACAGATAATTAGTAGTAGCGCGTGTCAAACCCGCGCTACTACTAACACACGTACTAGTAGCGCGGGATGCACCGCGCTACTACTACTAGTTAGTTGTAGCGCCGTAGTAGTAGCGCAGCCACCCGCGCTACTACTAGCTTTTAACCCGCGCTACTACTAGGCTTTTTCCTAGTAGTGGTTGAGCCCGAAGAGGACGACGATGGTGACTCGGGCCAGAACTTCTCTTTGCCGAGTGCACACTTCAGGCTCGATTTGCCATCGTCGTCCTCCTCCGTCTCATCCTCATTGCCTATGATGCTTAACAAATTGATGGTGATGTTGAGCATGATTTTTTTTTACAAAGGCAATATATTAATATCGGGAAGATACCAATTAGATTCGGCATCTGTACAAACATGATGTCCAAATCATCAAGGATACACACAACCTAAAATGAAAATAAAAAGAACAGAAGAATAAAGACGCCACCATGATGATCAATCACTAGCATTAGTAGCACTCTAACCATGATGAAGACAACACCCGGATTACAAAAAAGGTTCTCCAAAAGCAACACCTCCTAGAAGGAAATAATGCACACTCATTGTCTTTGCTCAATCAAAGATCTTGATTCTCACCATGGAGAAAGTCCGAGTTCACCTAAAAACAATGCATTCAACAAGGTCGCTGCCAGGTACAACCAATAAAGGCTAGACATTAGGTTTTCACCCTGGGAATCGAGCGTCGGTACTCGAGGAGCACCACCAAAAATGCAGCCCTCCAGTGTTGCCGCCCATGCTTGCCGAGGCCGCTGTTGCAAGTCAGCAAACACCTGGCACACAGTCATCATCACATCCAATACACCCTTCCACCAAAGCTTTAAAACCTCCAAACGGAAAAACAATCTTTGGATTAATTTTTTCTGGACCAGAAGGGACCCTAGAAGGTTCGAAGGAGGCTAGAAGAGCTACAGGTGAGCGACAAGCTCTTAGGGCATGCCTTGGGGGAGGGGGAGTCGTTTGAGCTTGCGCCCCTCCCCCCTCCCTCCCCGTAGCATATCTTGACTTAATTCCACCTCTATAAATTCAGAAATATTCCCAAACCAATAGAGAGCCATCCGAAACACTTTGTCCGCCGCCGCAAGCTTCTGTTCTTTTGCGATCCCATCTGAAGGCCTTTTCTAGTACCCTGCCAGAGGGGAATCGATCACGGAGGGCTTCTACAACATCCTTGCTGCCTTCTGATGATGCGTGAGTAGTTTACCATGGACCTTTGGGTCTATATCTAGTATCTAGATGACTTCTTCTCTCTCTTTGATATTCAATACAATGGTCTCCTTAGTGTTCTTGGAGTTCTATTCAATATAATCTTCTTTTGCGGTGTGTTTGTTGCGATCCGATGAATTGTGTTTTTATGATCTGAATATTCATGAGAAGTAATTGAGTCTTTTTCTAAATTTTATTATGCATGATTGTTATATCATTGTATTTCTCTCCAGTCTATTCGTTTGGTTTGGCCAACTAGATTGATTTATTTTTAGTGGGAGAGGTGCTTTGTGATGAGTTCAATCTTGTGGTGCTCTATCTTAGTTACAGAAATGGACAAGGCACTTATTTGCATTGTTGCCATTAAGGATAGAATGATATGGTTTATTCATATTGATTGAGCTTACTTTCTCTACACCACGTCATCTTTCTTAAGGCGTTACTCTATTTTTATTAACTTAATACCCTAGATGCATGCTGGATAACGGTCGATGTGTAGAGTAAGAGCAGTAGATGCAGGCAGGAGTCAGTCTATTTGTCTCGGACTTGATGCCTATATACATGATCAGTGCCTCGAATATCGTCATAACTATGTATTTTTCTATCAATTGCCCAACAGTAATTTGTTCACCCACCGTATGCTATGTATTCGAGAGAGAAGCCTCTAGTGAAAACTATGCCCCCGGGTCTACTTTAATCATATATAAAAAAATCAAAATATCTTTGCTGCAATTTTGTTTTGCAATTTATATATCTACCTCTGTGAGATTTGAACCTTGCAATTAATGAGTTCGAGGGGATTGATAACCCTCTTGCCCGCCTTGGGTGCAAGTATTTACTTTTGTGTGTGCATGTGTTGTTCACGAGGTTTTGCGTGATTCTTCTTTTTGGTTCGATAAACCTTGGTTCTCACTGAGGGAAATACTTATCTCTATTGTACTGCATCTCTCCTCATCTTCGGGTTAAATCTCAACACATCTAACAAATAGCAGCTCCCGTAGCCGCCATCGCCTCAAATAGGGGTCGCCGCCCCAGAGCCCTATTCTTCATTGGGGTGCCAGTAACCCCCAGGGAGAGAAAAACAGCCGATTGCCCCCCCCCCCCCCTCCCGCCCGCCCCCCGCGCCCCCCCCCCCCCCCGCGCCCCGCCCCCCCCCTCCCCCCCCCCTCCCCCCCCCCTCCCCCCCCCCTCCCCCCCCCCTCCCCCCCCCCTCCCCCCCCCCTCCCCCCCCCCTCCCCCCCCCCTCCCCCCCCCCTCCCCCCCCCCTCCCCCCCCCCTCCCCCCCCCCTCCCCCCCCCCTCCCCCCCCCCTCCCCCCCCCCTCCCCCCCCCCTCCCCCCCCCCTCCCCCCCCCCTCCCCCCCCCCTCCCCCCCCCCTCCCCCCCCCCTCCCCCCCCCCTCCCCCCCCCCTCCCCCCCCCCTCCCCCCCCCCTCCCCCCCCCCTCCCCCCCCCCTCCCCCCCCCCTCCCCCCCCCCTCCCCCCCCCCCCCCCTCCATCCCCACCCCCCGCCACCACCATCCACGGGCTTTGCCCAACAGCGGCGAGGAGGAGGAGAGAAAGGAGTGCTACCGGCCGGAAGGAGCTGGCGGCCGCCCGAGTCGCCCTACAGAGGGATGACGCGGTACATCACTTGCTCCATTGGATAGATGAAGTGCGGGATGACTGGGACTTGGGAGTGTAGATAGTAAGCCCATCGATCAATCTTCCTCATCGCAGGTGTTGTCGCCATCGTCGTCCTCCTCCAGCTCGTCTTCGTTACCTCTATCACACCAAATCGATCATGACGTTGATCATGATGTCATAGGTTTCTCCATCAGATCCCTGATAAACTGTCTAATAAAATACGAGTTGCATGTAGAAAATTGTATCATTCGAAAAAAATCAATTTAAATCAAATGGTATAATTTTTGAGTCATAGGCCCAGTGCGTTGTTTCATCGTGTGTCGACGCTGCTGAGCAAGAGAAGAAGGAATTACCCCAATTTTGGTTGTATGTGGAATTGAATAATTCAATTGGTTGACTATCAGTTTTTTATTTTGGCTCCCCTTTTCACCAATCAGTCATTTAATGGATTTATCGATCTTAAAATATGTGCACTAGGTGATCGATGGTGCAATCATTTAACTCTAACGACCTTAATTGCGCAGAGGGTCACCTGTACCTGATTAGCTGAGAGGGCGCGCCACCGGGTAGAGGTAGAGCCCGAGGAGGACGACAATGGTGACTCTGGGCCTGAAGTTCTGTTTGCCGAGTGCACACTTCGGGCTTGATTTGCCATTGTCGTCCTCCTACGTCTCGTCCTCATTGCCTATGATGCTCAAAAAATTGATGGTGTTGCTGAGCATGATTTCTTTTGACAAAGGGAATATATTAATATCACGAAGATATCAGTTACACCCGGCCTCTGTACCAACATGATGTCCAAAAGGATCGAGGATACACTAGAACAAAAGAAAAAAGACCTCACCACGATGATCAATCACTAGCATCAATAGCACTCTAACCACCAGAAAGACAACACCCAGATTACAAAATAGATTCTTCAAAAGCAACGCCTCCAAGAAGGAAAAAATGCACAAGCATTGTCGTTGCCCGATCAAAGATCTTGGGTTTTCACCCTCGAGAAAGTCCGAGTTCACCCAAAATTAATGCATTCAACAAGGACATTGCCAGGTACAACCGATAAAGGCTAGACCTTAGGTTTTCACCATGGGAATCGAGCATCGGTACTCGAGGAGCACCACCAAAAATGCAGCCCTCCAGTGTTGCCGCCCCCGCTTGCCGAGGCCGTTGTTGCAAGTCAGCAAACACCTGGCACGCAGTCTTCATCGTATCCAATACACCCTTCCACCGAAGCTTTAAAACATCCAATCGCAGCCGCCATGACTTTCTCCACCTCTATCAATGTCTCGGGATTCTTGACTTAGACATGTCCCATGACACCCGATAAGAAATCAAAGCTTCGCGTTGCGCCCTCTTGAGGCCGTGCTGGCTGATAATACGAGCGCGCGCTACCGGAGCCTTTCCGATCTACATATCCAAGGGCGACATACGCCAACACGTATAGATCTCCGACGGGGATACCGGAACTCATCAATGGCCAGATCGAAGAGGTCGACATCCAGCAGAAAGACAACTTGTCCAAAGATGAGTGCTAGGGCCAAACCACCATTATTAGGCCGAAGCAATTAAGCAGCCCCCACGCCGCCCTCCTCTCGATCCGGACTTGCAGACAAAGGTTAGCGACACAACATTGTGCCACCCGCAACCGCGGAGGCCCAAAATTGCGAGACGCCAACCATGACATGAGACGATGAGCAGCCACTCCTTGCCGGATCCGGCGACTCCCAATCTCACTGCTATCACTACAGAGGCACCGCGTGTAGCCTGCAAGCCCAGCCATGATACCGCCTAATTAAGCGGCCGCCATAGCCGCCATCGCCTCGAATAGGGGTCGCCGCCCCGGAGCCATATCTTCGTTGGTCTGCCAGCAACAACCACGGAGAGGAGACCAGCAGAGTTGCCCCGCCGCCCCCACCATGCATGGGCTTTGCCATGCAATGGCTACCGGTGGCGTCAAGGAGGAGGACTGGAGCAGGGAGTGCCACTGGCCGGAAGGAGATGGCGGCCGCCCGAGTCGCCCTGCTGGGGGACGACGTGGGACATCGCTTTCTACACTGGATAAACTAAGTGGGGGATGATTGGGACTTGGGAGTGTAGATAGTAAACCCATGGATCAATCGTCCTCATCGCAGGTGTTGTCTCAATCGTCGTCCTCCTCCGGCTCGTCTTCGTTGCCTCTATCACACCAAATTGATGATCATGATGTCATAGGTTTCTCCATCGGAAACCCTGGTAAATCGTCTAATAAAATATGAGTTGCATGTCGAAAATAGTATCATTTGAAAAAAAATTCAAATCAAACGGTATAATTTTTTAGTCATAGGTCCAGTGCGTTGTTTCATCATGTGTCGACGCTGCAGAGCAGGAGAAGAAGCAATTACCCCAATTGTGGTTGTATGTGAAATTGAATAATTCAATTGGTTGACTATCAATTTTCTATTTCGGCTCGCCTTTTCACCAACCAGTCATTTCATGGATTTATCGATCTTAAAAATATGTGCGCTAGGTGATCGACGGTGCAATCATGTAACTGTGACAACCTTAATTGCTCGGAGGGTCACTTGTACCCGATTCGCTGAGAAGTCGCGCCACCCGGTAGAGGACGATGATGATGGTGACTCGGGCCTGAAGTTCTCTTTGCCGAGTGCACACTTCAGGCCCGAGTTGCCATTGTTGTACTCCTCCCGGCTCGTCCTCATCGCCTATGATGCTCACCAATTTGATGGTGATGCTGAGCATAATGACACCGGTTTCTCCATCGGAAACCCCGATAAACCGTCTGATAAAATACGAGTTGTATGTACAAAAATCGTATCATCCGAATTTTGTTCCAATTCGAATTAAAAGGTATATTTTCGAGTCATAGGTCCAGTGTGTTGTTTTGTCATGTGCCAACACTGCTGAGTAGCGGGAGAACTCAGCAGTGATGCCGCCCCCGCTTGCCGAGGCCGCTTTTGCAAGTTATCAAACACTTGGCACACAATCTTCATCGCATCCAATACACCCTTCCATCAAAGCTTCAAAATCTCCAATCGCAGACACCATGACTTTCTCCACCTCTATCAATGCATTGAGATTCTTGACTTAGACATGTACCATGACACCCGATAAGAAATTGAAGCTTCATGTTGCGCCCTCTCAAAGCCGTGCTGGTTGATAATATGAGCGCGCGCGACCGGAGCCTTTTCGATCTAGATATCTAGGGGCGACATCGCCAATATTTATAGATCTCCGATGGGAAGACCGGAACTCGACAGCGGCCAGATCCAAGAGGTCGACATCCGCAGAAACACAACTTGGCAAAAGCAGAGTGCTAGGGTCAAACCACCATTATTAGGCCGAAGCAAGCAGCCCCCACGCCACCCTCATCTTGATCCAGACTTGCAGACAAAGGTCAGCGATGCCGCATCGTGCCACCCGTAACGGGGAGGCCCAAAATTGGCGAGACGACAACCATGGCAGGAGACGAGTACCATTCACCCCTGGTCGAATCCGGCGACTCCCAGCCCCACAACTGCCGCTACAGAGGCATCGCGTGTAGCCTACAAGCCCAGCCACGACGCCGCCTATGCGGCCGCCGTAGCCGCCTTCACCTCGAATAGGGGTCGCCGTCCCGGAGCCCTATCTTCGTCGGTGTGCTAGCAACCACCATGGAGAGGAGACCAGCAGAGTTGCCCCGCCGCCACTACCATGCATGGGCTTTGCCATGCAGCGGCTACCAGCGGCGAGGAGGAGGAGGAGGAGCGGAGCAGGGAGTGCCACTGGCCGGGAGGAGATGGTGGCCGCCCGAGTCGCCCTGCTTGGTGATGATGTGGGACATCACTTTCTCCATTGGATAAACGAACGGCGGGATGATTGGGACTTGGGAATGTAGATAGTAAGCCCATGGATCAATCGTCCTCATCGCAGGTGTTGTCGCCATCGTCGTCCTCCTCCGGCTCGTCTTCGTTGCGTCTATCACACCAAATCGATGATGATTCTGATCATGTTGACCTACGTTTCTCCATCGGAATCCCTGATAAATCGTCTAATAAAATACGAGTTGCATGTAGAAAATTGTATCATTCAAAAAATCAAGTCAAATCAAATGGTATAATTTTGAGTCACAGGTCCAGTGCATTGTTTCGTCGTGTGTCGACGCTGCTGAGCAGGAGAAGAAGCAATTACCCCAATTGTGGTTGTATGTGGAATTGAATAATTCAATTGGTTGACTATCAATTTTCTATTTTGGCTCCCCTTTTCACCAACCGGTCATTTCATGGGTTTATCAATCTTAAAATATGTGCGCTCGGTGACAGTCTTAATTGCTCGGACGGTCACTTGTACCCGATTCGCTGAGAAGTCACGCCACCCGGTAGAGGACGAGCCAAACGACGACGATGATGGTGACTCGGGCCGGAAGTTCTCTTTGCCGACTGCACACTTCAGGCCGGAGTTGCCATCATGCATCGTTCTCCTCCGGCTCATCCTCATCGCCTATGATGCTCATCAATTTGAGGGTGATGTTAAGCATAATGACACCGGTATCTCCATCGGAAACCCCGATAAATCGTCTAATAAAGTATGAGTTGTATGTACAAAAAATTGTATCATCCGAAGTTTTGTTCCAATTCGAATCAAATGGTATAATTTTTTAGTCATAGGTCCAGTGTGTTGTTTTGTCGTGTGCCGACTGCCGACACTGCTGAGTAGCGGGAGAAGCAATCTGCCCAGACTTGTCTGTATCAATTTTCTATTTTCTCTCCCACTTTCACCAACCAGCCATTCCATGGATGTCTCATTCTTAAAATATCTGTGTTAGGTGATCGACCAGTGCAATCACGTAATCGGTGCTGCCTTGTTCCACTTGACAACTGAAAACACATCCCCTTCCTGCCCTATTAATACATGCGTGGCCAGACAAGATAGTACCATTTTCTAGCAAAGAAAGTTGTCTCTCAGCAAGTGACATCAATCTCACCTCCTCTCGAGGCAGGCAAAAGTAGCCGAGGATGATCGGTGGAATGGATGCGCACAGCGTTGTAGGATATTTCAGAGGCAAGAGTATCCTCATCACTGGTTCAACTGGCTTCCTAGGCAAAGGTATGCGTTCATGCATGATCAGTACATCTCGGGTCAGCATGTGCCATGCATGTGTGCTGATCATCTGAGAGGCTTATATGTTGGTGTTTCTCTTGCATGACCTGTGGGTAGTGCTTGTGGAGAAGATACTGAGGGTTCAGCCTGATGTGAAGAAGCTCTATCTCTTGATTCGGGCCCCTGATGCTGAATCCGCGAAGCTTCGGATTCAGACCGAGGTGAAATTTTTATTTTTATTTTTCTTCTAGTTTTAGTCTAATGCTAAATCCATGTTAATTAAGCCACGTCACCACTTTTTTCCTTCAAAAATACGTCATTGCTCAAACCACTGCTATTAAATTTAACAGAAGTATATATGCTTTCCAGCATATAGGCCGTCTTAGGCCCTGTCTGCATATGTACCCGGGTTCATCCATGCACTTCCCCTCCCTCGGTCACATAATATAGTGCGCATTAGTTTCACAAAAGTGAAGCTTCACAAACATTGACCAAATTTATAAATGAAAAAAAACTTTGTCCAAGTTCATAGAAAAGTATCTATATCTGCAATATCAATATATATCATATAAAAATATATTTCATGATGAATCTAATGGTATTGATTTGGTATTTTACATTTTTTCTATGAACTTAGTGAAAATTTATAAAGTTTGACTTTTAAAAATCCAATACGCACTATATTATAGGTCAGGAGTAGATAGATATATGCGATACAAATGTACATATGCGTGTAGGAGAGGAAATGGGTACGGGCAGGGGCGGGCCCACCTCAATTCAAGGGTATGCAGCTGAATACCCATTGTTTTTGGCAAAAAATATGGTATATGTTTTTTTTAGTGGTAAAAAAAAATGGTATATGTAGTATATATACGCGAACGTGCTTGTTAAGCATTTATAAGCCCAAAACATAGGCTGGCCCAGTAGCCCACCATCTCCTCGAGTCCACACCTTGGCCCAGAAACGCATCGCACGGATACATCGTCGCCAAAAAAACTTGATCGATCACGAACCGGCATCTCCCCTCAGCTGCTCCGTCACAGCCGCCTCCGCAGATCGCACACGAACTGACGGGACTGCCGGTCCGCCGCCACAACCACTGCGCTAGGCGACCGCCGGGCGGCCGGCAGGGCTGTTGCCGCCGTCGCCTCGCGCGCGTGCGCACGGCGCGCCGCCGGTCCGCAGCGACGAACCCCTCGCTTCCTCTCCCTGCCTGCATCCCTTCTATGTAAGTTCTGAATTTTCTCATCGACAACAGCACAACTGACCGCATTGATTCAGTTTCAAATACACAAGCACTGATTTTGTAAGCAACAGCCAACTTCTGAATCGTCTCATCTCTGAACCTGAAGTGCCACTGAATTCATCTTACAGGTTATGTCTCCTTTTTCTACTTCTGTAGGTTCTGTCACTCTGATTTTGTAAGCAACAGGCACGGTTCTTCTCACTGTCCAGCAGGCTGCACTATTGCAGGAGCATAGTTCGGCTCCTAAGTAAGTATTTTCACCACTTGACTTTCTTATTTAATTATTGATTAAGTAAAGACTGGTTTGCAGCCAATTATGAATTGTTTAGACATGAGAATGTACAATTTTTCATTTAAGTTCGTGATGGGAGAATGTTTATAAATTCTGAATTTGTTACAGCAAGCAATATGTATAACGAGTAGTATTCTAAAACTTGAACAATTTCATCAATGAACTATATAAAAAACAAGCTAAGAAGCAAGATGGGGCAAAAACACTTGAATGATTGCTTGGTCACATTTGTCGAAAGGGATTTCTTCTTGCAAGTTAAGGATGAGGACATCATCACTCATTTCCAGAGCATCAAGGATCGCAAAGTTATCATGTAATTTGTAAGCTTTTTTTATCATTTACTATTTTCTATCCTTTATATATCTTGATTTTGCCATCATATGTTGAATAATTTTTTTACTTCTATATGTCCAACAATACCAAGTTATGATCATTTTTTATGAATATAATATATTATGTGGTATCTTTTATATAGTTTAGAACTATTACAATATGTTGCTATAATCAGTTTTACACACCAAAAGGAAGGCTGTAGGCCTCCAAAAAAAAGTTTTCAAATTTTGAATACACGGTCTTGAATTCCTGGGCCCGCCCCTGGGTACGGGCATAACGAGATTGTATGCTAGGGTAGTGAAATGTATGTAGTTAAATGTCACTTGCATGAAGACACGACACTCATGCATCAACATAGGTGCTAGGTGAGAGCTGTTCGAGGAAATGGGTACGGGCATAACGAGATTAAACCCTAACACACTATTAGCAGTTCGAGGCGCAATTTATCATACACGGACAAACATCGTGTCGCATCACCCAGATTTGGTGATGATGTTAAGCGATCTACGCCTAATATCCAGGGCATGATTATTGGTGCTCCTCCACATGTACTAAAAGTGGTATAGTACATTCAACGACAAACCCTCCTAGGCCATCAAACAGCGCCTCCAACTACTCGACATGGCCGGTATGCTCACCCCTGCCATGTGCGCCTAATGCATTCGTTCATGATTCATATCTAGCCTACCAGCTTCCATTAGCTAGTATACCTTGGCTATCCCACGATGCCTTTATATAATATTCCGGGGTTACACTTGCTCGTCTCAAACACCCAACTGCAGCACAACTCGTAAATGCATATTCCCTCATGGTGAATATGTCCTCGCCATCTTGAAGCCTTCATGAATGAACATTCATGTATCTTGGACGTGAATGTTTAATCATGAACTCTGCTGCTACTTGACTTCACATGAGTCCACCTCACCTGTAGTCCCTTCTTTATTCATCACAGTCAATGTTTCCATGAAAATTAAGTTCTACACCGCTCTTGTTTAGTGTTCCAAAATTCTTGAAGTTGTTAAACACCATTTACGTTAATCTTCAAGTCACCATATCCGACAACACTACTCTAGTAGCCTCTTCCTGGATCTACGTGAAAGTGAAAAAAACTCACATATTGGATAAAAGAGTTACCTGAACTCATTGTCATCAATCTTGTTGACTACACGTCTAAACTTCAAGGACTTCCGTTGCTGCATTTAGTGATTCTGAGTCCAATTGGCAGCTGTCTCATTCCTTTTATGGCTAGTCTTTTACATCCCCCGCAACTATATCACTACATGTCCTTCTGAATTTGTCACCCGGACTTTCAATGTGCATTGAACACCAAAAAATATATGGCATTGTACTATCAAAGATTTTGACATATCAGACTTTCCACCACTGTCTTCGATTCTCCATGGTCTACTTCCGTCTATCTGGCATATCAATTTTGATAGAGCCAGCCACCAACTTAGGATTCTACTCACCAACATCACTTCACTATTATCTGCTTACTTGTTTGAGCACAAATTTGACCACTAGTGTCCTAGTTTGTTACCATGCTTCATGTTTACCGCATAACTCATTTATGTTACCACATCGAGCCTCTAATGTGTCGGTCGAGTATCCTGGGCGTGAAACAACACCTTCGCAGCCATGAGTTCGGAGAACCATCGATCATGACCAACCAATGCCTAGTTCCATGTTTCCCTGAGACCATTGAGCTCTGGCCAAAACCACATGTTTCTCGCCTTTTCTACCAAAATTGGCTTCATTTCTAATATCCTTTCACCATAGTTGCTCCATCAATCGAGTGGAATCTTTTGTCAAACTTTAGATCCACCTTCAACATGACTTCATGGTGGATGACCAGTTCACCCTCGTGCTTGTTTACTTCAAGTTATCATGTGTGTGTCGTCTTGAATTAACACGGTGCAATTGTCGTGCTGAAGCACACTAGCTCTCGAGCATGCACTGCAAGTAGTTACGTGACAGAAGTCGGACACCATCAACATCACACTTTTATGTCATCAACGTCTATCTCACTATCATTTTTTGTTTTGACCAACCTCTATATCTATCTGCCAAACTTTCCAAGTTGTGTCCCCTCTTTGCTTCTAGCGTCACCCGCCATAGCATATTTTATCAGACCGATGCTGATGGCCATGATTTATACGTCATCCTCTGGCTCCTTCCACAACTGATGTGGGACTCAACCCAACAACGCCTCTTGCGATCAGTGAAATACTGAGCTCCAGCCATCTGTGTCAATCAAATACATTGCCCAAACCATCTCTCGTTCCTCCTCCGCCACCCACCATAGCATATTTTATCATATCAATGCTCATGGTCACGAGTTATACGTTACTAAGCAGGAGAGAAAGAAGACGAAGTGGCTCTTTGTCCTTAGCATCATCCTTACATATGTCGATGATGGACATCATAATACCTAGTGTGCCCAGAGTTTATCTCTCCATCGCCCGAGAGTAAATTCTAGTCCTGACATATTGAGCACCATACTATACTTTTCCAGCATACCCTAAAGTTACCTTCATAATTACCCAGTTATGGAGTAACGTTTGGAAACCCCAAAGTAAACATTCGGTATCCAGGTCTATGATATTATTATGGTGGAAGGAAATGAGTAAACACTAACATTTTATATGAAAATACCGATAACATATTGACGACCTGATCTCGCAATATTTCATAAGTTAGATATATCCAACATCATTTTACCCTAACAATATGTTCTCATTATTGTCGGCCTCCTTGTTACATTAACAATCCCCATGGATAGGAAAGAACAACCATCAACAATACATGAGTTACTCAAGAGTCCTAACTAGGGATCTGGTTGGAGTTTATCTTTCCTCACATGCGAAAAGGTTTTTCTCCGAATCTCACATTCAAGAATCATTGCAGATATATACTGAAATATAAAGTTAATTATGAACATGGAAATAGAATAATAAAAACATTATTATTGCCTCTAGGGCGTATTTCCAACAATAGTGACATCGCCCATGATTTGCAACGAGGGGTCCAAAGTGGTAGGAGCGATGCTACTTTACCCACAATAGTGGCACCTTTAGTAATGATCTTCAAATGAGCTCTGCCTCCATCCTCAAGTTCCAACGACCTTGATGAAAAACAATGTCACCGCTATTTTGCATATTCATGTAAAAACCAGGCACAATTTCTCCATTCAAATCATTCTCGTCGAGCGCAAACTGCACACACATTTGGAGCCTATATGATACATCCCCCACATCGGCCACAAGGACGTTAGATGATCCTGGTTTTCAGCTGTGTGTATACATCTCTATATAATAGTGCCTAGTGTCGCTTGTGGCACAATGCGTGGGGATGAAAGTTAATAGTTTTTATTCGAACCTGACCAAGAGCATTGGCATAGTAATTGATAGTAATCTACTACTAATATGCTTTGCTATTTTTCAGATCATGGGCCGGGAGATCTTTCATGTGCTAAAAGAAAAACATGGTGTGCAGTTCAATAATTTCATTGAAGAAAAGATATGTCCTTTACTGGGAGATATCATTTATGAAAACTTTGGACTAGACAATGCCCAGCTCGAGGAATTGTCCAAGGACATAGATGTCATTGTCAATGGAGCTGCGACTACAAATTTCTTTGAAAGGTTTGAGGTGTTTTCTGGTTGCACATTGCTACTCCCTTCAGTTCACAAATAAGTGACAATTTATACATACCTCCAGCCAAAATTTCATAGTTTCATCTTAAGTCTTTAGTTTGTGAACTTAAAAAAAATCACATTTATTGAATTTTTTCACAAAAGGATTGAATATTATAATTGTGTTGGTTACTATACATATACTCATACAAATTAGTGGTCAAAGTTACACCCTGATGGCTATGTCAGTGTCCATGGCATTACTTATTGGTGAATTGGAAGGAGTACGTAATATTGTAACAAACGTTAACATGCATGGCATTGAAATAATTGTTTAAAATGTGATGCTACCTTTTCAGATATGATGTAGCTTTCGATGTGAATGTCTTGGGAGTGAAGCACGTCTGCACATTTGCAGCGAAATGTCCTAAGCTCAAGATGTTGCTTCATGTTTCAACTGGTGTGAAGCCATAAGAATAAATGATCTATGAATTTGGATTTGGTGGTATATCATGACGTTCTGAATTTTAACTCATTAACCTCTAATATTATGACTTGAACAGCGTATGTAGCTGGTGAACAAGAGGGGATAATACCAGAGAAGCCGATCTTGATGGGCGAGACCTTAAAGGTGGGCACACATCTGGACATCGAGTCCGAGTTAATTTTAGTCAAGGAGACCATTCGAGAACTAAAAGCTAGTTGTTCCACGGAGAAGGCTGGAAGGAAAACCATGAAGGAGCTTGGCCTCAAGAGGTTAGACAAAAATATCAACATACATTACGTGTACTCCTTTCATCCACTTGGTGGGACTGTAAACTTGATACTCTTTTAACATGTTTGATCTTATGGACAACTGAGCGAAGGGCACGACACTTCGGGTGGCCAAACACCTATGTCTTCACCAAGGCAATGGGGGAGATGATTATGGGGAACCTACCAATAGACTTTCCGGTTGTCATCATCCGCCCGAGCATTATAACCAGCACCCTGCAAGAGCCATTGCCTGGATGGATGGAAGGAATCAAGTGACTGAAACAAAAAAAATTATCCCTTAACAACAATGTACAACACTGGTGTATGATTACTGAAAATTCTCATCTTCCATAGGACAATCGACTCGGTGGTCATCGGATACGCCAAGCAGACCTTGCCCTTCTTCCTAGTCAACCTAGACTTAATAATGGATGTGGTGAGGTTGTTCATGAATTGGCAACCAATATTTGGAATGAAACTTGGTGAAGGTACTAAGTAGTAACCAACTACATTGCATGGTTTATATAGATTCCAGGGGACATGGTGGTCAATGCTATGATGGTTGCCATGGCAGCACACTCAGATGATCAGCAGGTGCAAGTCATCTACCATGTAACATCTTCGTTGCGGAACCCGGCAACTTATTCCATCCTTTGGAAGTCTCTCTTTCAATACTTCAATGACAACCCCCCATGGACGGGAAGGAATGGTGAGCGTGTTCGGCTGAAGAAGATGCGGTTCTTCAGCACTGTCATGTGGTTCAAGCTATACATGACCGTCAAGTACATGCTTCCCCTCGAGGTTAGCTCAATTACTATATCAATATGAGATTAAATCATGTTGATTAGGGATATATGAGATGCAAATGAGATTAATATTTTGTGGTTTTCTTCTCCTACAATCAATTGGGCAGATGCTTCGCCTAGTGAACATTGCACTCTGATGTTTTCTCACAGAGATACAACGAACTCAACAGAAAATTCAGATTCATGATGCAATTGAGTGAATTATATGCACCCTACACCTTGTTCAAAGGGTGGTAAGAAATTGTTAAAATGCTTATCAATATGTCCTTTTTTGCGGGGAATATCAATATTTCCTTCCGCTTTTGCGATTACTTGGTATGATTGTATACTAGTGCGTCCTCATAGCATATCAATATATATAATTTTACCCTTAAAAATGCCGTTCTTTGACTTGATTTTATCAATCTTGTGAAGCTTCGATGACATCAACTTGGATAAGCTCAGGATGGGAATGAACAAGGACAATCAAAATAACAATGGGGCCTATTACTTTGATTTTGATCCCAAGTACATTGACTGGGGCGATTATTTCTACAACGTTCACATCCCTGGTGTGCTCAAATACACGCGTGATTGAGTTATTTCTTTAACTAGACAAATTTCTAGTGCGGTAACTATCGAAATACAATTATTTGTCTGTTCTTTTTACGAAACACCTATGTATTTGTATTGTACTCCATTTGTTACGCAACTCTTCTGAGTATGTTTGCAAGTCTACTGCACATATGGTGTAGTGTTTGCCAGATGCCAGAAAAGAGCGTAGTATGGGCAGCTCCCAGAGCATGTTCTGGAGTTTATGCTTTAGATTGTAACATTACTTGATTTGGTTAATAAGTTATCCCCTTAATCTCAGAAAATAAAAGAGCATAGTATATCATCACGCATCATGCCCACTTAGTTGAAGATGTTAAACATTTGGTGCAAGGCGGATGGGAGGCCGTGGTGTAAAAACTCTGTCAAGAGAAAAATTAAGCGAGCCAAAAACTAGCTAAGTTTGGGGAATTCATGGAGCTCGACACCACTCTAATAAACTTGCCATGCATTTCGTGAAGAAGAAAAAGATTGTTAGATATATTATCTTGTAAAAATTTCTAGCAGTTTTGCAAAATTTCCGTGTACATATCAAAGCTGCAGGGCATGACCTATCAAATTTCTACATACTAGAACAATACATGTTATTTAAAATTTGGACACGGTCTTTAGTTCACAACTTTGAACACTATTGTCTATACGAGTATGCTTATACGAAATCTATCAGTTACTCCCTCCATCACAAAATAAGTGCCGCTGATTTAGTACAAAGTTGTACTAAAATCAATGGCGCTTATGTTGGGATAGAGGGAGTATTATATATATTAAAAGCACAATATAGAGGTAACAAAGAGAAAATGCTGGAAAATTCCCCGTTATACTAGCCCTTGATCTTGTGGACCTTTCAAAATTAAGAAACGACTAGCACATATGCCCGTGCGTTGCAATGGAAGAAAAAAATAGTATGCATTTAAAGGTAGTGAGAATTATATGTGCAAGCAAAACCCTATGTGGACGTGAAAAAGGAACATTTAGGTTCTCGGTTTCGCCGGGTGTGAAGTAATCAGTCCGCTATTTCCCATTCACAGATCGAGGGCATTTAAGAGTTTTGTTACGTCATTGTACGCCAAAGAAGGCCCGTGAATTATTCAATCTACTTTTCCTTTCACTCGAGGAGATTCTAAGGTATGAAGTTTCTGAATTAGGAAACATGAACAATTTTTAAAATACTGAACAAGTTTTTTGAAAATTATGTATACTTTCACAAAAAGGCGAACAAAATTTGAAACAGGAGCATCTTTTAAAATTCACAAACACTTTTTAAAAACACCAATTTCTTTTATCAAAACATGAACATTATTTGAATTTGCAAACATTTTTTCAGAACAGAAACACGTGTTGAAAATTCATAACATTTTTTGAAAATGTGTATCTTTTAACATTATTTTGAATTGTGAAAATTTCACTAAAACACCAATAATTTTTGAATTTGGAGTATTTTTCAAAATGCCATGTTCTTTTTAGAAATCTCGAACAATTTTGAAAAACAATAAGTTTTTTTAAAAAGGAAACTTTTTCAAGTTTTGAGTATTTTCAAAATAGCAAAAAAAAAAAGAATTCTGAGCATTTTCCATAATTTGAATTTTCTTTTGAAATTCTGAATGTTTTTTGAGAATTTTGAATTTAAGAAATAAATTCTATAAGAAAAGTATAGCACATATGCCCATGCGTTGCAACGGGAGAGCTTTTTTTGCGAAAAGGATCGGAGAGATAATTGATGTGTCCATCAAAACGGTCTCCACAACAATGGAGCAACAGAACAGAGAGCTGTAGTGTTCCCGCTGGTCATGTTTGGCCCACAAGATCTTTATAGTAGCAGGTTTGGTCGGAGTGACGACCACTACTCAACTTGTGCCTTTTTTCCTTTAGATCCGCCTCCTTGTCGAGGTTGTGGTGACCTCCTGTTTTTTTTTATAAAAAATGCGAGCATTCTTTTTTGAAAAATCGTTAAATTCTGAAAAAAAGGCAAACAAAATTTGAAATAGGAAGATTTTTTGAAATTTGCAAACATTTTTTGAAAACAAGAAACATTTATAAGACGGAGAAACAAACATTCTTTGATTTTGTGAACAATTTTTGAAAATGGAAACTTGTTTTGAACATTCAAAACCATTTTCAAAAATGTGTTTTTAATCACGAACATTATTTTGAATTTCTGGACATTTCAATAAAAAGGAATATTTTACATATTCTTGAAGAAATAGGAACATTTCTTGAATTTCAAACAAATTTGGAACGAGAATAAAAATTTAAAGTTCCAAATATTTTTGAGAATGTGAACAAATTTGAAATTCTGAAGATTTAACACAAAATTTTACAAAGAAAGAAATTCTGGAAAAAAGTACTAATAATAAATTTATGGGAAAAAGGAAAAAATAACTTGGAAGGAAAAAAGAATAAAGAAAATTAGAAAAGAAACACAGCAAAATTGAAAACGGGCCGCCCCATCGTTGGGCCAGCGATGCGAAGCTCCAACTATATGTCGTCCTGTGCGATCAATAAGGTGTCCTAGCCGCGTGGGAGGATATAAATGGGTGGCTTCTCTGGGCCTTAGCGCATGCGGGCCCACACACGAAATTCTGGACAAAACACTTTTTTTCTCACAGATGGACCACACAAATTTAGTACCACCTCGGATGTAAAAAAATATTTTCGGTGATGAACAGATGAAAAAATTGGAGAAACGCACCTTGCTTTATTAGTAGGTCTTCAAAGGAAAAAAAGTGATAGGGAAAGAAGAATAAAAATAGAAGTAAAACTCAGAAACAAAGAAAAATGGGCCACCCCATTATCGATTGTCCTATGCGAAGTTCCCACTATTTCTTCCCATGTACGGAATCGATTTTTCCAGCTGCGTGAGCAGAAAAGTAAGTGAGCTGGTTTCGCTGGGCCACAACGCACGGTCCACGTACGAAATTCTAAAAAATTATTTTTTTCTAGAAGACGAACACATACGAATTTCGTCCCACCTTGGATAGAAAAGAAATCTTTTTGACGGTGAACGGAGGAAAAAGTTGGTGAAACGCACCTTGCTTTATCGATAGAAAAATGAAATAGAATAGAAATAGAATAGAAATAGAATATAGAAATAGATGTTCATTCAATCTAGGTAACCCACCTCCTCATGAAAAAAAACAAAAAAAAATGATCCTCCTCCCTTTGTCGCACAGCTGATGTCCTCGTCCCTTTGTTCCATCACCGTCACTAGCTAGTGACTGAGATAGGAATCAGGCGTGTACTAGAACTGTATGCTTTCTTCTCCGTTGAGATTTTAAGCATTCTCTGTAATTTCTTTTTCTTGCTTTACCGATTTAAAAATATTAGTGGATTTTTTTGTAAAATACAGTAATATTTTTTTTTAAAGTCTTCAAGTCTAAAAAGATCATTTAATTAAAATAATGATCTATATTTTAAAACAGTTCACATAACTAAAAGAGAAAGACTAATGCTCTGCCGGTTGATTGCGCAGCGAGTTCTGTCACACGCGCAGCCGCTGGATAGCCCTTGATCCATCCGTTTTCATACACGCTCGCACATGTTCATTATTTCCATTGCCTACAACGTGACCTTTACCTTTTCTGGCAACAACAGCGGTGTTGCAAGCCATAGGGGCGAATGAGGACTGCAACTTAGACAAGTTTTTGAGTCACAAACAGAAATCCACGACAATAACTCTGTTGCAAAATAAAATCCCGCAACACAATCTATGTTGCAAAAAATATATTCTGCAACATAACCTCTGTTGCAAAATGTTTCCGCAACAAGATTTCTGTTGCGAAGTAGAGGGGAACGTTGAGCTGCTGGGTTGTGTTGGATTGTGTCACATCCAACGACTCGCGAGGCGGCGGATCGTTTCGAAAGATCCGCCGGCTGACGCGTAGCAGCCCCCTAACTAAAAATTGTTTAAATATTTATGCTCTTGTAGGTTTAAAAAGTGTTCACTTTTTTCAAAAAAGTGTACATGTAATTTTAAAGAGTGTTGAGGCATTTTAATAAATCATGTAATTATCACAAGTTTTTACACATTAAGAAAAAAATACAATTTATTTTGTTTACTTATCTTTATTAAAACTACTTATGTAACTTTTTAAAAGTATTCGGCAATTTAAATAATGTTAGTGTAATTTTAGAAAGTGCTCAACTATATGTAACAAAAAGTCGTTGTAATTGTAAAAAAAACTGTTTGCATAATTTGAAAAGGTGTTCACTTATTTTTTAAAGGTTTCTACAATTTCAAATGGGTACAATTCAGGAAGCGTTCCTGTATTTGTATAAATTATTTCTATTTTGTAAAAAAAAAGTAGAAATAATAGGGTTGTGAATAAACAGAAAAAAACAGGGGAAAAGAAAAGGATAAACAAGAAATTTGGAAATTAACTTGAAAATTTAAAAATAAATAAAATGAGAATCTGTTAAAAAAACAAGTGAAAATCAGATAAAAACTCTTATCCGATAACTAAACAAAAAATTGCAGAAAAACCTCGAGTCACACAGAATAGAAAGAAGGCTAAATCGCTCCTAATTGCGCTGTCCCGCGGCGTGGCAAGCCCATGCAAGGGGAGCTGTTGGCTAACGCGCGACAGCGTTCGCACTAGGTGATACATACAATTCGTGTTCGCATCATGCGGGGGCTATATCTCTCTTAGAGCTATGCCCCCCTCGCCTCAGGTGCGTTGTGACCTGGATGGTCAGCACTATAGTTTTTTCTGCCGTTTTTCCTAGTTCGGCTTTCATTGTTTGGGTCGGGTTTTTTCCTTGTGGCTTTCTTTGATGGGTAATTTTCACTGTTTTGAGTCGAGCTTTCCTTATTTTTTTTCTCTATTTTATTTTTTGTTTTCCCGGTTTTGCTTCTTTGTATTTCCGTTTCATTTCCTTTTTCTTTCTCTGGCTTTTACTTTTTTTTGGTTTCCTTTGTTCTTTCTTTTTCATTATTTTCTCTCTTTTTTTCAACACATGCTACATTTTTCATAAACATTGTACTTTTCCTGTACACATCGGGAACATTTCCTATACATATTTAGCATTTTTTAAATACATGATTAACTTTTTTGAAATACATGTTTTTATATCTACTTTTTCATACACATGATACAATTTTTATATACATAAGTAACAATATTTTAAACATATTTATCATTTTATTTAATACATGCTTTGATGTCTACTTTTTGCACACACATATGTAGATTTTTTGTACAAATCACGAACATTATTTTATACATGCTTAACAATTTTCCAATACATAAACAGTCCACATGCCAGCATGTGCAGAATATTAGCAATTGGGGGTCTTTAATCAGCTGGTTGTTTCCAACCGAACGCAATAGACGTGCACGTCCACATGCCAGCATGTGCAGAATATTAGCAATTGGCCCAAAGTGGCCAACCAGTAACCGTCTACAGCGGGAGTGCATGCGTGAGGCGTGTGCAATAGCTTAGACAATATCTGTTTATAGTAGTTGTCCATATGATCTGTAGACGCACTCTAGTGTAGACACCTCCTAAAATAGAAACGTATGTTTATCTGTTTGTAGAAACTGACAGTTAGGCCTGAGTTAGATGAAACTGCTATAAGTGTTGCTTGTTCGCTTGCGTGCAGTTATGGGTGAAACTGGCGATAAAAATGGTAAGTTGCAGATATCCCTCATAATTGTGCTTGGATACATGCATATACACTCATCACTATGAACGCACGTATGTACAGCCTCACAGGTGCCTCGTAATTGACTGGAACGTCTCCTCCAACTGAATGAATATCGAGGAAAAGTCTAAAATAAATGGAGAGAAAAAGACGAACACTACTGCCAAGTCTAGGACTTGGACATGGAACCTAACTATATGAGATACTACGCTTAGTTTGTGCTATGTAGGGACTTGACATAATTAGATGGTACTTCCTCTGTAAAGAAATATAAAAGCGTCTCGATCACTACTCTTATATTTCTTTATGGAGGGAACACTCCATTTTGTAGACGGGCTACTCCTCAATCGCTATTCTTTTTCCTCCAACTATTTCATGTGACGTTCATTATAGATAGCTGACGGTGGATTGTTGTCGACTCCCTTAAGCGGGATGCATGAGACAAGACAAGCCGTGTGAAGGTCATACATATGGGTGGATGTCTTACTTGTTACTTTTGTGCTAGAACTAAACAGTGTGCTCAACTTCTCATGCATGCATGATGGTTCTCCAGATTTGTCTATCATAGTCCTCTTGCATGATAACTACTAGAAATTAACAAAAATGGAATTGTCAAGTATTTAGTCAGCAATAAATTGGCATTTCATTTTGGTGGTACTTTCTCGGGTACTCGGTCTTGAACTCGGGAATGAAAATCTTAGGTCCGAGCTTAATTCGTTGTACCTCATAATTACGGTGATTTTGTACTGCTCTTTGTTGAAAGCCAAGCCATACCATAAGCATGTGCACATGCACAAGCCCCCCAAAACAGTGGGAACCCAAATTTATTTATTTATTGCTAAGCAGTGGTACGGCTAATTGGAGTTTATGTGTGCATCCTCATGTATTACTAGTACTAACTGGAATACTAGCATAGTGGGAAGACATGTGAAAAACACATCACACATCCAATATTGTGTGGTCAATGGTGACCAGAATATGGCTGACGATTCTGCAGTCTCCAAGACTACAACGAACATTTCATTGCCAGTTCTAAACTAATAAATTATGAATAAAATGAATCAACGCAGGAGGAACCCCGTGAAATTTGATTAAGGTAGAAATGGCCATGAGATACGGCAAAGGCATACCACCAAGTCCTTACTACTAGGCTACAACCCAGTACACCCAGATGGTTCTAGCTAGCCAAGAGCATGCAAGGCGATCCAGACATGGAGCCACTGAGACAACCAGCAAAAACTAGACTCTCTGCCAAAGCTAGGGCCTAGGGGAAGCCAGGTTAGGTTCAGTCAAGGTTTTTGAGTCCATGAGTCGTTCTGACGTAGACTCATGACAAGTCGAGCCTGGCCGATCGACTAGCTGCGACTAGTCTCAACTAGTCAAGGGGTTTCAGTCAACCCTGGCAGTGCGAATTGTTTAGTAACACTTGAGATATGAAAAAGTTTGAGAACATTTTAGATATGTGATATGTCATCGAATGTAATTTACCGAAAGGATACTTATAGCCCTCTTGCATGATAACGACTAGAAATAAAATAAATATAACGGCCCATGTCTTCATTATCTTTAGAAGAAAATTGTGGAGTAGTTCGTTAGCAAGCAGTTGGCGCTGAGATTCCCATCAACACATGACCCACGTTGCTGCTTTGTTCCAATTGTCCTCTGAAACCAATCCTCCTCCCCTCCGCATAAATATAAACCCATTGTGATTCGTTTGACAACACCCAACATTCTCTCGAGACAAGCAAAAGTCCATGGCGATGATTGGTGAACACTAGTAGAAAAAGGGGCTATCGTTGAGGCCTGTTTTGCCCATTAGTCCCGGTTCAATCCAGAACCGGGACTAATGTGAGCATTTATCCCGGTTCGTGAGCCCAGGGGGCCGGCCGGGCCACGTGGGCCATTGGTCCCGGTTCGTCCGGACCTTTTGGTCCCGGTTGGTGGGACGAACCGGGACCAATGGTCCTGGCTCCTGGCCCACCACTATTGGTCCCGGTTGGTGGCATGAACCGGGACCAAAGGCTTCCCTTTAGTCCCGGCTCATGCCACCAACCGGGACTAATGGTGCTGCCTATATATAGCCCCTCGCGCAAGAGCAGAGCACACTGCTCTGTTTTTTCTGGCCGAGGGGGAGGGGGCTTGGTGGTGCTCTAGCTCACCTCCTATGCACACAAGGTGATCGATGGAATGCCCGAGCCACACTACTTAAGCTTTCTCCTCTCCAAGCTCGACCTCTAACCTCCATTTTCCTCAATATTTGTCTAGGTTTAGCGGTCCGTCACGCCCCGTCCCCGTCTTCACCGCCGTCGATCACCCGCGCCGATCTCATCGCCAGCACCACCGTGGTGAGCCTCTTGTTCTTATCTTCTTTCTGAAAGGAAAAATATTCTTACTTGTATTATTTTCTTACTTTTATTATTGCATCTTATATAGTGCGATGGTTTTGGTATCCGCCCCCGTCGGCCCTCGTCCTGTCTATGATTCGGATGTGGTATATATTATCTTTTCATAACTATTGGTTCATTTATTGTTTATGAAAATTAAGCCGACCAACGTGACATAGATTTTATTTATCTAGGAGGTTGTTGAACCGGAAATTCCAACCGACCCTATTGTCGAGAGGTTAAATTTAGTTGAAGAAGAAAACAATTTCTTGAAGGAAAAAATAAAAAAACTTGAGGAGGAGAAGATGATATTGGAGTTGCATGTTGCGGATGTCGTCGATGATCACAAGATCAAGATGGATGCAATGCGCTTGAAGATGAGAAAGATTAGAAAATATGCCATTCATACCGAGGCTTGGTATCATTATGCCGTTGGATCAGTTGTTACCTTGGTTGCGATTATGATCGTATTTGTTTTCACATTGAAATGGTTTACATAGTTTCAATGTCTGGTTTAATTAATTTAGATGCTCTGCAGAGCTTTATGTTGTTAGATGAGAACTATGTATGTACTTTGGTTTTTATGTGATGATGAACTTCTATTAATTTGGTCATTTAATTATCTATTCATGATGTTCTGTAATGATTTTTGACACACTTAATTATATATAATACACGCAGATGAACCGGCAATGGATGTACGGTGACAGACACACCTCCGAGTACATTAAGGGCGTGCATGCTTTTCTCGAAGTGGCTGAGGCAAACAAGCAGAATGGTTTTATGTGTTGTCCATGCCCTATATGTGGGAATACGAAGTCTTACTCTGACCGGAAAATCCTTCACACCCACCTGCTTTACAAGGGTTTCATGCCACACTATAATGTTTGGACGAGGCACGGAGAAATAGGGGTTATGATGGAAGACGGCGAGGAAGAAGAGTACGACGACAACTATGTGCCCCCTGAATACGGTGATGCTACTGAACATCAAGTTGCACCAGACGATGTGCACAATGGTGCTGCAACGGGCGAAGCTGCTGAAGATCAAGATGAACCAGACGATGTGCCCCATGATGATGATCTCCGCCGGGTCATTGTCGATGCAAGGACACAATGCGGAAGTCAAAAGGAGAAGCTGAAGTTCGATCGCATGTTAGAGGATCACAAAAAAGGGTTGTACCCCAATTGCGAAGATGGCAACACAAAGCTCGGTACCGTACTCGAATTGCTGCAGTGGAAGGCAGAGAATGCTGTGCCTGATAAAGGATTTGAGAAGCTACTGAAAATAATGAAGAAGAAGCTTCCAAAGGATAACGAATTGCCCGACAGTACATACGCAACAAAGAAGGTTGTATGCCCTCTAGGATTGGAGGTGGAGAAGATACATGCATGCCCTAATGACTGCATCCTCTACCGTGGTGCCTACAAGGATCTGAACGCATGCCCGGTATGCGGTGCATTGCGGTATAAGATCAGACGAGATGACCCTGGTGATGTTGACGGCGAGCCTCCCAGGAAGAGGGTTCCTGCGAAGGTGATGTGGTATGCTCCTATAATACCACGGTTGAAACGTCTGTTCAGAAACGGAGAGCATGCCAAGTTGATGCGATGGCACAGTGAGGACCTTAAGAAAGACGGGAAGTTGAGAGCACCCGCTGACGGGTCGCAGTGGAGAAAAATCGAGAGAAAGTACTGGGATGAGTTTGCAAAGGACCCAAGGAACGTATGGTTTGCTTTAAGCGCGGATGGCATTAATCCTTTCGGGGAGCAGAGCAGCAATCACAGCACCTGGCCCGTGACTCTATGTATGTATAACCTTCCTCCTTGGATGTGCATGAAGCGGAAGTTCATTATGATGCCAGTTCTCATCCAAGGCCCTAAGCAACCCGGCAACGACATTGATTTGTACCTAAGGCCATTAGTTGAGGAACTTTTACAGCTGTGGAATGGAAACGGTGTACGTATGTGGGATGAGCACAAAAAGGAGGAATTTGACCTGAAGGCGTTGCTGTTCGTGACAATCAACGATTGGCCCGCTCTCAGTAACCTTTCAGGACAGACAAACAAGGGATACCACGCATGCACGCATTGTTTACTTGACACCGATAGTATATACCTGGGAAGCTGCAGGAAGAATGTGTACCTGGGCCATCGTCGATTTCTTCCGACCAACCATCAATGTCGAAAGAAAGGCAAGCATTTCAAAGGCGAGGCAGATCACCGGAAGAAGCCCGCCATGCGTACCGGTGATCACGTACTTGCTATGGTCAATGATTTACACGTAATCTTTGGAAAGGGTCCCGGCGGACTAGCT
>LR880968.1:46115969-46128333 GCA_904067115.1 Aegilops sharonensis | reverse complement strand
ATTAATTAAACCATACATTGAAACTATGTAAAACATTTCAATGCGAAAACAAATACGATCATAATCGCAACCAAGGTAACAACTGATCCAACGGCATAATGATACCAAGCCTCGGTATGAATGGCATATTTTCTAATCTTTCTCATCTTCAAGTGCATTGCATCCATCTTGATCTTGTGATCATCGACGACATCCGCAACATGCAACTCCAATATCATCTTCTCCTCCTCAAGTTTTTTTATTTTTTCCTTCAAGAAATTATTTTCTTCTTCAACTAAATTTAACCTCTCGACAATAGGGTCGGTTGGAATTTCCGGTTCAACAACCCCCTAGATAAATAAAATCTATGTCACGTTGGTCGGCATAATTTTCATAAACAATAAATGAACCAATAGTTATGAAAAGATAATATATACCACATCTGAATCATAGACAGGACGAGGGCCGACGGGGGCGGATACCAAAACCATCGCACTATATAAGATGCAATAATAAAAGTAAGAAAATAATACAAGTATCTATCTAAACAAACAAGGAATAATAATTTTCCTTTCAGAAAGAAGATAAGAACAAGAGGCTCACCACGGTGGTGCCGGCGATGAGATCGGCGCGGGTGATTGACGGCGATGAAGACGGGGACGGGGCGTGACGGACCGCTAAACCTAGATAAATATTGAGGAAAATGGAGCTTGGCGGTCGAGCTTGGAGAGGAGAAACCTTAAGTAGTGTGGCTTGGGCATTCCATCGAACACCTTGTGTGCATAGGAGGTGAGCTAGAGCACCACCAAGCCCTCTCCCCCTCGGCCAGAAAAAACAGAGCAGTGTGCTCTGCTCTTGCGCGAGGGGCTATATATAGGCAGCACCATTAGCCCCGGTTGGTGGCATGAACCGGGACTAAAGGGAAGCCTTTGGTCCCGGTTCGTGCCACCAACCGGGACCAATAGTGGTGGGCCAGGAGCCAGGACCATTGGTCCCGGTTCGTCCCACCAACCGGGACCAAAAGGTCCGGACTAACCGGGACCAATGGCCCACGTGGCCCGGCCGGCCCCCTGGGCTCACGAACCGGGGCAAATAGCTCCATTGGTCCCGGTTCTGGATTGAACCGGGACTAATGGGCTGAACTGGCCTGGACGAAAGCCATGTTTTCTACTAGTGGCGGCTCCTCTGTCGTGCTCTGTGTGTCGTCGGGCCACTGACCAACGGCGACGGCGGCGTCTTGCGCCATTGTTGGCATACTCCTGGACGTTGGCTTAGCTTCAAGGAAGGCCAAAATGTTCTGGACTTCGGAGCGAGTCAACTGGCAGGAGGAGGCGACTGGCGTTGGTGCAAGGAAGCGGTCGACGACGGCCATCCATGCTGCTGAGGGGTGCACTGGCACCCGCGCGGGGACATGCGCTGTCAACGGCGCGGCGGAGACATTCGTGTGCACGGGCAACGGCACGGGCGCGCACGCCAGTGCACGCGCAGGCACATGCGCTGGCAGGTGCACAGGCATCGGCACGGGCGTGCGCGTCAGTGCACGCGCAGGCGCATGCGCTGGCAGGTGCACGGGCGCGTGAAAGTCGGCGGGGACCTTGTGGAACCCCGTGGCATCAAGCTCGGCGTTATTGTGCGGCTCCCAGCCCATCAATGCCACGGGGATGGGCGCTGGCGCAGTCGGGGCGACGGGAGCCGGAACGGGAGCGGGGACAGGTGCGGTGTCTTCCCGCAAGGCCAGTTCAAGCTCGTCCCAAAGCGCCTTATGTTCTTGAGACTTCGGTTGGGTGTCTTCTTCATGAAACTGGAACATTAAGGGCAGACCATCGTGATGCGGCATGGCGTACGTTTAGGTCAGGCTAGTTGGAGGTAGACGACAGGAGAATCAGAGAGGAAGAGAGAGGATTGTAGCGATACCGGGTAGTGCGGGGTTGATTTTAAACTGCGGTGCCGGGGACATTAAAAGTGGGAGCAGTTGGGACGATGGTGGGCGGCGGAGCCTGGTCAAAGGGCTCGCCGCCCGGTGAGTCTGCACAGCGGTCTGCTCGCACGCCTCCCATCGAGTCACACGCTTGCTGGGACGGCACCTGCTGATGAGAAGCGGGGACTCGTGGCGGCACGTAAACGCCCACGGTTTCAATAGTGAAAGCATTCGCCTTAACATGACAGGTCTTTGTTCCAAAATACCTTGGCTCTTCATTTGTGCAACTTGTCATAAGCAGCTTTTCTCGAATTGAAGAAAAAACTTACGAAGTAATATTTGTGCCATATCACGTGACCATGCTCAGTTTCAAGAATTTATGCTCACTTTTGGATTTTCTAAAATTTAAGATCCAGGATTCGAAACAATATCATAACCTGCATCATGCAATAAATTTTCAAGCCGTACATCTGTCCTGTTGTATTTCTTAAGAAAGGATTTGGTCAAACATTTTGCTTAGTTAAACCTCCTTTCCGGTTTATAGGGCTCAATTCAAAAATCTCACCAACCAAGGTAGATGGTGAGTGGTGGAACAATTGTTATAGTTTGCAAAACCACTCAATTAATGTGCTTGTTTTCCTCAAAAATTGTGTTTATGAATGCATTAATTGCAATGCATGCACGCATAAAGTACATGCATTGGTCAATTTTCTCTTAATACTTGCATGTAATGATTTATTGCACCTTGAAATCTGAACATGTGATGGGGAACAACCAAATTGAGACTTATAAAATGGGAAAACTAAAATTTTGAGATAATCCCTATAAACTGGAAAGGAGGGAGTAAAAGGATAATCCCTCTGTACCAGTGCATTGCCTGATATATTAACTCAAGTATTAGGCACGAACAAATGGGCTCAATTCTGTGCTCATCCTGGTGTAGTAGTAGTAGTAGTAGTACTAGGCAATGCAGGTGACGGGTGACCTTGACGAGCGGTGACCGAGGGAATTGAACCGTGCTCGGCTCGGTAGGTAACGTTGTCTAGTTACTAAAGCATCCCTCCGTTGTTCATCGGTAGTCATTATGGACCGGGGACATGAGGGGAATTTCCTAGGGCTGGAATTCTGACCGCCAGATATTTCGAGTTGAAATGCTGAGGCTCGACTAGTTGGGGTTGCCTAATGTGCATACCATGCACGCCACCGACGGACACGAGCCTGTTTTTTAGGATCAACACGAGCCAAGGTCTGGCTGGTACGCCGTTGGGTCCTACCATTCGAGAATACGAAAGGAACCTTTTAAATTGCCGAACGAATCTATGTGTATTACAATACCCGTATTTTCCTTGCAAATACTAATCTCAACGTGGTAATTGATTTATGACGAGTTGTTGAATTAGAGTGAGTTTGTGATATAGTGATCTCAACGTGGATTTCACATTACATGGTATCCCTAGTAAGTTTTCCAATGCAAATTCAAATTTAAAAGATGAAAAATATGGAGGTGAGAAAACTTTGTACTTCCTCCGTCCCATAATAACTGTCTCAAGCTTAGTACAACTTTGTACTAGAGTCAGTATAAAGTTGAGACACTTATTTTGGGACGGAGGGTGTATCAAGAATATGACCACACACACACACACACACACACACACACACACACACACACACACACACACACACACACAGAGAGAGAGACACACACGCACGAACACAGTAACAATCCAATAAGTATAGTGCATCTATTTTTCCAACCCATGCATGTATGACACGAATTCAAAAATACTCCTTCTATTCCTAAATATTAGTATTTTAGAGAGTTCAACAAGTGACTACATACGGAGCAAAATGAGTGAATCTAGACTCTAAAATATGTCTATATACATCCGTATGTGCCAGTCCTTTTGAAGCCTCTAAAAAGACTAATATTTAGGAACGAAGGGAGTAAAATGTAAGACATCCATGGTCCTCAGTTCAATATTTAAAATGAACATGAAACTGAAACATGAATATTAAGTCTAGTACTACAGTACATGCAAATGTTGTGTTTAGGCGGAGCTATAATTGTCGGGGGTCAACCCCTCGACCTTAGATAAAATTGTGGAGCTCTGTTTAGGGTTGTTTAGATTATATTTGTCCCCACCCTCCCAACCACCGATTGGTTGTGCACCCCCACCCCTCCTCCCCGGGAGAATATCATGTGCCCCCATACCTTAGATGCTATATGCCTATACGAGTTGCTTGGAGCTTGTAGATCTGAGATATAGCAGCTCACATGATGTGTCTTAATTTTTTTGCAGGAAACCTTGATGAGTTTGAGAATTGCACACAATTTGTACAAAAACTACTTAGATGCCCTTGGATCCCATATCCAACGACCTCGAAGCACGTATCACCGTAGCATCTAAGATGAAGGAGGACATCATATTCTCCTGTATATAAGAATATCATGTGCTACCACACCTTAGATGCTTTGGTGATACAAGCTCTTCGGAGGCGTTGGATTTGTGACCCAACACCTCCTCGGTGGTTCGAATGTTTTTTTTGTAGAAAAGCCCCAAAAGAGTTCGGCCACTGCTTACAAGCACAAAGACTGCTCAGATGCCATTGGATCTCAGATCAAACGACCTCCAAGTTCGTATCACCGTAGCATCCAAGCTGTGATAGCACCTTATGTTTTCTCGCACGGGAGAGTATGACGTGCTCCCGCACTGTAGATTCTATGGTGATACGAGTTCACTGAGATCTAACGGCCCATAGTAGGAGGTTTGAATGTTTTTGCAATATACGGCTGATAGATTTTGGGAAATGCGCAGAAAGTACAAGTACTATGCACGTGCCACCTGATCACTAATCATACGACCTAGGTGCTCATATCACCGTAGCGGGTAATTAAGCTACGGGGAGCACCTAATATGAGCACCGGGGGAGCCGTTGGATCGAAGATGCAGCGGCACACACGAAGCCTGAATGTTTTATTTGCAAAAAAAAACCTTTGGTGAGTTTGGAAATTGTGCATAATTACAAAGACTACTCCCAAGCCATTGAATCTCACTTCCAACGGTGTAAAAACTCGTATCACCATAGTATCTAAGCTGCGGGGTGGATGTAATATTCTATGCCGCTATCATTTTTGTTCGTAAACTTGCAAAATACGTGTAACTCGTGCCGTTACTTGTCTAACCGCGCAAAGTGTTTGTTCAAAAAAACCATCCTACACTGAAATATCGGAACAACACACGGGGGTCCCACTTGTCATTAATCAAATTTGGACCTAAAACTAACAAATCTGAAGACGAGATTCGAACTGGCAACCTGGACTACAAAGCGTAAGTCGATAGCCTGAAAAAACGAACGGTTGTTGGCTTTGTCCCATAACTTGATTTTATACAGTTCTTGCGTTGAGTAGAGTAGAGGGAGTGCCTCGTCAACACGTGCATGACCGTTGTCTCACTTACTGGTGGGTCCCAGGTCTGTGATCTCAATCTCTCTTCTCTCCAGCTTCTAACCTTTGCACGGGCACACACAAAGAGCAGCGCTAGCTTGCCGTGGTGTTATTACAACTAAAAAAAAGCTTGGAAAATAGAAGAATCGACTAGAACAAGAGACGTTGTGGCTGGTCGAGATGGAGCTAACCGTGCCACGTTTGCATGATGAAGCTGTGTGGCTAGTGGGGTGTTTTTGACCGACTAGCTGGGTCCCGAGGTCGAACCATAGGTACTACGTCTGATACAGTATATTTTTACACGCACATTTTTCCTCCGTGCCGAGACATCGCACACCCTACCGCGCGGTTTCGGGGTCCTCCCGGGTGGTGCGCGCATATATTCTTCCTGACGTGGAACGCCCTACCGCGCGTTTTCTGGGTCCTCCTCGGTCGTAGCGCCGAAGCAAGTAAATGAGTCGTCAAATCACGAAAGACCACCTTTCCCGCCGAGTACATCAGTGAAGCATGGTGGCTAGCTAGTTGGCCTAGTTCGACCGATTAGCTAGGCTGCCGCCACATTTGTTTTTTCACCCCTTTTTTATCTACTTGCCGGCAGGTAAATTTAAATATCCACCGCGGCGTTGCTCTGGCGTTTGGGTGCGGCAGGATTTTTAATTTTTTGATTGACGGGAGCAGGCGCGGCAGGATTTTTATTTGTTTGATTGACGGGAGCAGGCGTGGCAGCAATTAGTCACGATGACTCCGCCTGTAAAAACCCACTGCTCCCTGATGTGATAAGTCGTCGACTGGTGTTTTACCGTGGTGAAAACCAAAAGATTCCCCTCTCCTCGGCTGGCTCCCTCCGCCTTCCCGTAGATTGCATTGCCTTTCAGCCGTTTCGCCCCCTTTGCTTCCTCTCCCCATTGCTTCTACCAGGTGCCATGGCGGCGCAGTAGATCACAGAGTCCGAGGTGAGGCGCCTGACACAGGAGCTCCATGCCAAGGATGCAGAGCTTAGGGCCAAGGACGTGGAGCTCCGTGAGCTCAAGGAGGAGAGGAGTGCCATGCTCCTCCGTTATGTACGGGAGTTCACGGAGCTTCAAAAGCGGCAAGCGTCCACCACAAAGATGCTCGAGGCGTCGGCGGCGTTGCTGTAGAAAGCGGGAGATACGATAGGCCGTCAGGGGAGCCGGCTGGAGCACGAGCTGGCCGATCGTGACGAGGTCCAGGATCGCCTCAGCCACTTGGTGAACCAAGTTGCCACACACGTGTTGCGGCTGCGCGATGCCTACCGTCGTGCCAGCGCGACGATGTCGGCCGTCGGGCTAAACCCGTTCGACTTCAACGAGCTGCGGCTTCCTAACCTGGTCTCCTTCTTCACCTATATCTCCGAGGAGCTGAGCCGTCTCCGCGCGATGGTGGGGGCTGAGTTGGACAAGGAGGGGTTGCGGGCTGCCGTCGCCGTTGCCGGGCGAATCCTTTCAGGGCTCCGTCACCGGAATCCATTCATGCCATTGGACGCCGTCTTTGATGAGCTGGCTCCCGTCGACCGGGAGCGGGCTCTGCGGGCGGTTGCACCCTCCATCACCAACGTCGTGTGCCTCGAGAAGCAGAGGGACTTCGGTGGTGTTTAGGCACCCTCTGCATGGGCATGTCCATGTCTCGGCGCAACATGACCGTTGGATCAAACTCAGACGGTGCAGATCAGTCACTGTAGCACAAAGCGTGTGGGTGTGTTGGGTTGCATTCTCATCTCAATATAGTTGTTTCCTCTTCGTGTATTTTTGTCAACCTACTAGTGTGGACTCATGCACCCTTCATGGTTCATGCACTCTGCCAAACACCCAAAAGTGGGTCGAGAAGGGAACTTTTGCTCCCATCCCGTGCACCCTTCATACACCCTGTCTAACACTATAGGATGTGCTTCATATGGTTCATGTTTCGTGGAGTACTGTAGCACCGTACTCTCCCTGCGCTGTGGACCTAGTTCTGTTAACATTGATCTCACCGTCATTCTCGACCGGACAGTCGAAAAAGCGGTACTATGTTACATATAGGAGTAGTTGACATGCGCACAACATCATTTGTTATCGTCATATCTTACTACACTAGCAACAAGATTGTGTAGTACTGACGTATGAACCACTGCACATGCCTAGTAGTAGGAGCACTGTGTATGTTCAAGTGGCTGCCGTGTTTCGCACTCCTCCGTCATAAGAGTGGAAACGCTTGCTGTAATCATTTTTTTCTTTAGAATGAAAAATAGTGGACACGCTCTACCGTGCGGATCCTCCTCCAGCCATGCACTAAATTACTCACTTTCACCGACATGTGGGACAACCAGCACCTGGGTCCACCAGCCATGCACTAAATTACTCCGTAGTAGAGTGACGGTAGACTACCCCGATCGAACCGCCGCAGTAATGCCCAATGAGCCTTCAAATCACAAAACCCCCTCCTTTCCAGCAGTAAGTTGGACGGACGAAGCAACCATCATTTCACTCTTCTCTCCCAGCTTCCTCTCTTGAAGAAAACCCCCACTCGCTTCGCTTCTCCCTCATCTCGTTCCTCCTTTCACTCTTCTCTCGCAGCTTCCTCTCTTGGATGGACGCCGGAGCACCGGCCGATGTGATGTCTATGGCTCTGGCCAAAACCGTCGAGGCTCATGGTACGAAGAAGCGCAAGAACCCCGCCGAGACTACCGCAGTCAAGCTCAAAGCCATCGCCCTGTCCAAGCCCCCCTCTCCGGGATCCCTCATTAAGCAAGTCCAGGTAATGTCTCTTGTTGACGGTCTTTTTCTCGATCTTGATCGTGTTTTTTCATCTAACATGCAGTACTAGTACTGGTAGTACAACTTTCTTGGTGATCTTGCATGTGATTTTAGTGTGCCAAATGACGGTTCTAAATTCCTCTTTTGACCAAAACATGCGAGAGGTTGACACTGATTTCTTATATATTACTTTCGACTACTCCCTCTGTCCCAAATTTCTTGTCTTAGATTTGTGTAGATACGGATGTATCTAATACTAAAATGTGACTTGATACATCTTGTCTTAGAGACAAATCTAAGACAAGAATTTTGGGATGGAGGGAGTACTTTATGAACATCAATGCTACCTTTTAAGAGGGTATATTTGCCTCAGTAACTTGTGTTATGGATATTGCATGTAATCCCTCTGCTCTCATGCCTTTGAAGACATGTTCTAGTGTCTTTGTTCACTCATTTCTGTGCATATATGTAGTCATATATGGAGTATAATATTGAAAATCATCTTATATTTCTAAACGGAGGTAGTAATAAAATATGGTTTCTGTTTGAATTAGAACCAGGTCCGCGGTGGAGATGAAGTTCTCAAAGTCATGCCATGTGAAGTGGAAGACCTGATGATGAGTTCTACTGCTAAACTATCCAGCTGCTGTGTCCTTGTCGCCACGGGTCCTGAACTAGTGTTTTCCTGTAGCATTGTTGTCAGGCGTGTTCTCGAGGTTGTACTTGACCACAACAATTTCCTGGCTGTGCCTTCGATTACAAAGGGTGTGGTTCTTGTAAAGCTTCCCAACAAATCTGATGCGGCCTGTCTTCATCATCATGTTTATGAGTGGAAAGACCACTGAGGGAGTCCTGGACTAGGGGGTGTCCGGATAGCCGAACTATCATCATCGGCCGGACTCCAAGACTATGAAGATACAAGATTGAAGACTCCGTCCCGTGTCCGGATGGGACTTTCCTTGGCGTGGAAGGCAAGCTTGGCAATACGGATATGTAGATCTCCTACCATTGTAACCGACTCTGTGCAACCCTAGCCCTCTCCGGTGTCTATATAAACCGAAGAGTTTTAGTCCGTAGGACACAACAACAATCATACCATAGGCTAGCTTCTAGGGTTTAGCCTCCTTGATCTCGTGGTAGATCCACTCTTGTACTACCCATATCATCAATATCAATCAAGCAGCAGTAGGGTTTTACCTCCATCGAGAGGGCCCGAACCTGGGTAAAAACATCGTGTCCCTTGTCTCCTGTTACCATCCGCCTAGACGCACAGTTCGGGACCCCCTACCCGAGATCCGCCGGTTTTGACACCGACATTGGTGCTTTCATTGGGAGTTCCTCTGTGCCGTCGCATATAGGCCCGATGGCTCCTTCGATCATCAACAAAGACGCGGTCCAGGGTGAGACCTTTCTCCCCGGACAGATCTTCGTATTCGGCGGCTTTGCACTGCGGGCCAATTCGCTTGGCCATCTGGAGCAGATTGAAAGCTACGCTCCTGGCCACCAGGTCAGATTCGGAAGCTTGAACTTCACGGCTGACATCCGCGGAGACTTGATCTTCGACGGATTCGAGCCACAGCCGAGCGCGCCGCACTGTCTCGATGGGCATGATTTAGCTCTGCTGCCGGACATTGCCCTGGAGGCCGCACACGAGTCCGCTCCGACCCTTAATTCGGAGCCGACTGCGCAGATCAAGGATGGGTGGCTAGACACCGCCTCGGGGGCTGCTACATCTACGGCGATGGAGCCGAATACCGACCTTGTCCCTTGTGAAGCTCGTGACTCCGAGGTGCCGGACTCCTCGCCGGACTCCAAACCTCCTGCGCCCCTACCAATCGAATCCGATTGGGCGCCGATCATGGAGTTCACCGCCGCGGACATCTTTCAGCACTCGCCTTTCGGCGATATCCTGAATTCGCTAAAGTATCTCTCGTTATCAGGAGAGCCCTGGCCGGGTCACGGTCAGGACGGTTGGGATGCGGACGGCGAAGAAATTCAAAACCCACCCACCACCCACTTTGTAGCCACTGTCGACGATCTAACCGACATGCTAGACTACGACTCCGAAGACATCGACGGTATGGACGACGATGCCGGAGACGACCAAGAACCAGCGCCTATTGGGCACTGGAAAGCCACCTCGTCATACGACATATACATGGTGGACACCCCAAAGGATGGGAATGGCGATGGAACAACGGAGGAGGATCCTTCCAAGAAACAGCCTAAACGGCGGCGCCAGCGGCGCCGCTCAAAATCTCGCCACAACAAGAATGGAGATTCCGGCACCAGAGACAATAACACCCCGGACAGTGCCGAAGACAACCCCCTCCAGCAAGATTCAGCACAGGAGGACGAAGAAGCTAGCCCTCATGAGAAAGCGGCAGACAAAGAGGTAGAGGATGATAATTACATGCCTCCCTCGGGAGACGAGGCAAGCCTCGACGACAACGAATTCGTCGTGCCTGAGGATCCCGTCGAACAAGAGCGTTTTAAACGCAGGCTTATGGCCACGACAAATAGCCTCAAGAAAAAGCAGCAACAACTTAGAGCTGATCAAAATCTGCTAGCCGACAGATGGACCAAAGTCCTTGCGGCCGAAGAGCATGAACTAGAACGCCCCTCCAAAAGCTACCCCAAACGCAAGCTGCTCCCCCGATTAGAGGAGGAAGCATATAAACCCACATCACCAGCGCACAATACGGCTGACCGACCACCTCGTGGCCGTGACAGAGAGGCCTCTAGGCCCTCCACTAGAACCGTACCCCGGCATCGCTCGAAAAGTACGAAGCCACGGGAGAATGCGCCGGACTTGCGAGACATATTGGAGGATAAGGCAAGACAATCAAGATCGATCTACGGGTCGTGTGGGTTCCCCGACAACCGTCGCGCCGGATAGAGCAACTCCGGTAGGGCCGAACACAGTAGACAAAGCTCGCTTGAGCTACGTCGTGATATAGCCCAATATAGAGGCGCCGCACACCCACTATGCTTCACAGATGAAGTAATGGATCATCAAATCCCCGAAGGGTTCAAACCCGTGAACATCGAATCCTACGATGGCACAACAGACGCCGCGGTTTGGATCGAAGACTATCTCCTTCATATCCACATGGCCCGCGGTGATGATCTTCACGCCATCAAATACCAACCACTCAAGCTTAAAGGACCAGCTCGGCATTGGCTTAACAGCTTGCCAGCAGAATCAATTGGGTGTTGGGAGGACCTGGAAGCCGCATTCCTTGATAACTTCCAGGGCACATATGTGCGACCACCAGACGCCGATGACCTAAGCCACATAATTCAGCAGCCAGACGAATCGGCCAGACAATTCTGGACACGGTTCTTAACAAAGAAAAATCAAATCGTTGACTGTCCGGATGCAGAGGCTCTCGCAGCCTTCAAACACAACATCCGCGACGAGTGGCTTGCCCGGCACCTGGGACAGGAAAAGCCGAAATCCATGGCAGCCCTCACATCACTGATGACCCGCTTCTGCGCGGGAGAGGACAGCTGGCTAGCCCGCAGTAACAACCTCAGCAAAAATTCTGGCAGTCCGGATACCAAGGATCGCAATGGCAGGTCGCGTCGCAACAAGAACAAACGCCGCGTTAACGGTGATAACACTGAGGATACGACAGTCAACGCCGGATTCAGAGGCTCCAAACCCGGTCAGCGGAAAAAGCCATTCAAAAAAACTACTCCGGGTCCGTCCAATTTGGACCGAATACTCGACCGCTCTTGCCAGATACACGGCACCCCCGAAAAGCCAGCTAATCACACCAACAGGGATTGTTGGGTATTCAAGCAGGAAGGCAAATTAATTGCCAAAAACAATGACAAGGGGCTGCATAGTGATGACAAGGAAGAGACCCGGCCGCCGAACAATAGAGGACAGAAGGGTTTCCCCCCACAAGTGCGGACGGTGAACATGATATACGCAACCCACATACCCAAAAGGGAGTGGAAGCGTGCACTCAGGGACGTATACGCGATGGAGCCAGTCGCCCCAAAGTTCAATCCATGGTCCTCTTGCCCGATCACTTTTGATCGAAGGGACCACCCCACCAGCATCCGCCACGGCGGATTCGCCGCATTGGTTTTAGACCCAATCGTCGATGGATTTCACCTCACCAGAGTCTTAATGGACGGCGGCAGCAGCCTGAACCTGCTTTATCAGGATACAGTGCGCAAGATGGGCATAGACCCCTCAAGGATTAAACCCACAAAGACGACCTTCAAAGGCGTCATACCAGGTGTAGAAGCCAA
>LR880968.1:46099301-46115661 GCA_904067115.1 Aegilops sharonensis | reverse complement strand
CCATGGTCCTCTTGCCCGATCACTTTTGATCGAAGGGACCACCCCACCAGCATCCGCCACGGCGGATTCGCCGCATTGGTTTTAGACCCAATCGTCGATGGATTTCACCTCACCAGAGTCTTAATGGACGGCGGCAGCAGCCTGAACCTGCTTTATCAGGATACAGTGCGCAAGATGGGCATAGACCCCTCAAGGATTAAACCCACAAAGACGACCTTCAAAGGCGTCATACCAGGTGTAGAAGCCAATTGTACATGCTCAGTCACACTGGAAGTGGTCTTCGGATCCCCAGATAATTTCCGAAGTGAGGAGTTAATCTTCGACATAGTCCCGTTCCGCAGCGGCTATCATGCTTTGCTCGGACGGACCGCGTTTGCAAAGTTCAACACGGTGCCGCACTACGCATACCTCAAGCTCAAGATGCCAGGCCCTCGAGGAGTCATCACGGTCAATGGAAACACGGAACGCTCTCTCCGAACGGAGGAACATACAGCGGCTCTCGCGGCAGAAGTACAGTGCAGCCTCTTAAGGAAATTCTCGAGTCCGGCCGTTAAGCGACCGGACAAGGCTAAACGCGCCTAGAGTAACCTACAACACGACCACCTGTCACGTTCCGAGCACGCGTAGCAATGTGGCCCTAGCCCCAGCCCTTGCAAAATTGCAAGACTGATCCTTCGCGTACATCATTACGCTCTAGAGATACCATGGGCATAGGGGGAGGGGCATGACCACGACAGGCCCAGAGTGCGGCTCAACCACACCAGGGGCTCCCAAGTGTGTCATCTTTTTCCTTTTACTTTTTCTTTTTTTTACCCACAGGACTCCGTTCACCAGAGGCCCTGTCCGGCAGTAAACCTGCCGAACTCACGATGCAACAGCTAGGGAAGGAGAAAGGCTACGACGAGTATCCAGGTGGTCTCCATTACGAGCATTAAATCTGTTTAATACACCATTCCGCAGCCTACCCCTGGAAGGGGACATGTTTAATAGTCCGATCCCTTGCTTACCACATTATTTGTATCATTCTGCATTCATGGCAGTACTTCTTGAACAAAAAATGCATTGCTTTTTTGCTTGTAATTACATTCCTTTCTCATACATATGTTCATGACATGTTGCATCCGTACACTTTGGTACGGCCAAATACACCAGGGGCTTAAGTTCCCCATATTATGGTGTGATAAGTCCGAACACTTTCACAAGTGCGGCACCCCGAACTTATAGCATTATATGCATCGGCTCCGAATCATGTCTTGGGTCAATAGTTGGGTTTGCCCGGCTCCCATGTTTTGGTACCTTACGTTCCATTTTATCGGCTAAGGTAGCACTGGGAGAACCACTGCGATTGCACCCCGGTTGAGCTGGGCGAGCGCCTCAGTGGAGAAAGCTAAAACTGACCGTCATGATGAGGCGAGAGCCGGTCGCTGTTCGAGAGGTTTTTTTGAGTCCCTAAAGACTTATGCCGCTTAGAGCGAGGAACTGCCTTTGTCCGGTCCAGGCGTGGATAGCGCCCCGAATTCGGCCTTCCGAACACTAGGGGCTTAGCCGAAATTTAAAATTATAGAATTCTATGGCTAAGTGAGAGTGTTCAAGCACTATAAGTCCGGTTGCCTTGTTCGTTGTGTTGAACGCCTCCCTAGATGGACCCAAAAATGGGAACAAGAGCGCTCAAGTTTATCCCGAACACCCCAGCACTCGTGGCATGGGGGCTGAAGCCGATGACTTGCCATCTATCAGATTTTATAAACGGCCGCACAGAAGGTAATATTTTAAATTAACAAGCGTTGCTTAGCGCATACGAACAAAGTTTTCGGCGCACAGGATAACAAAATGCGAGTTTACTCAAATATTACATCTTTGGAGCACTCACCCGCAATAATGCAGGCACCCTTCAGGACACCCTTATAATACATCTCGGGTGTGCGATACTCCTTGCCCGGCGGTGGCGCGTCCGTCACAAGCTTCTCAGCATCCATCTTGCCCCAGTGCACCTTAGCACGGGAAGGGCCCGACGGGCACCTTCAATGCAGGCGGAGTGCTTGATGACTTCAACCCAGGGACACACATCCACCAGCCGCCGCACCAGGCCGAAGTAGCTCCCAGGCATGGCCTCCTTGGGCCACAGCCGAACTATGAGGCCCTTCATGGCCTGTTCGGCCACCTTGTGGAGCTCGACCAGCTGCTTCAGCTGGTCGCTAAGGGGCACCGGATGTCCGGCCTCAGCATACTGAGACCAGGATACCTTCTCCGTCGAGCTCCCCTCCTCGGCTCTGTAGAAAGCGGCAGCATCGGACACGCTGTGAGGCAGATCTGCGAACGCTCCTGGAGAGCTCCGAATTCGGGTAAGTAACAAGTAATTTACTTTGACATGCTTGCTTTTCATGAAGAATGCCTTACCCGCCGCTATTTTCTTCACATCCTCGATTTCCTGGAGGGCCTTATGGGCATCGGCCTTAGCAGCCTTGGCACTCTCAAGAGCCGACGCAAGCTCGGACTCTCGAGTCTTCAAGTCACGCTCCAAACTCTCGTGCTTTTCCACGAGAGCCTGGAGCTCTTGCTGTACCTCCGCCACCCGCGCCTCCTGCTTCTCTCGCTCGGTTCGTTCCGCGGCCGCGTTGCGTTCGGCCGCGGACACCGCCTCCTTCAGGGCGGCCACCTCGTTCGTGGCCCCTAGAGTACCCACGTTATCCTTGTTATTTCTCTTGCAACCAAATCCTTTTTTGTAAGGTACAAATTTAATACGGTGTTACTCACCTTCCTTGTCCTCGAGCTGCTTCTTGGCACGGCCAAGCTCGCTCTCGGACCGCTCGAGGCTCTGCTTCAAGGTATTGACCTTCGCAGTCAGTGCGGCAGAGGTCAGCAGCGCAGCCTGCATTCCCATATTGACATATTTTTTAAGACTCTTGCGTATATCTTTTTAGATCCTCAGTCTGGCTTTTCTTTCCGAACACCGAACCGAGCATCAGGGGCTACTGTCTATGCGGTATTATATTACATATCTTAAAATTCTTACCTCAAAGCCTGTTAGAAGGCTGCTGCAGGCTTCGGTCAGCCCGCTCTTGGCGAGCTGAACCTTCTGAATCACCGCACTCATGACAGTGTGGTGTTCTTCTTCGATGGAAGCGCCATTGAGCGCCTCCAGCAAGTTATCCGGCGCCTCCGGTTGTAAGGAGGCCGCCGGTATCACAGTCTTGCCCTTCTTACGAAGGGGCCGCCCGCCGGACTCCGGAACCACTGCAGGTTCCGGTGCGGAGTCCGTTACAAAGTCCGGGAGGCTGCCCTACAGCACCTCCGGGGCCTCCTCCTCCTGGTGGGTCCCTTCTCGGGATCCCATCTCGGCGTCGTCAGCATCACAGGGGGGGTGGAGGCGGTCGGAAGAGAATCCATATCCGACGTACCCAAGGACTCACTCGACGAAGCGGGAAGATCGTCCTTGGGCGGACTACAGGGTTGTATGCGGTATTAGAAAGACACCATGCGACAAAAAGAAAAATTATCAATCATCTAGGAGTCCGGATACTTACGATCTCGCCAAGGGCTTAGCCCTTGAGGGCCACTCCCCGTCGTCGTCGCCGACGTTGGCAGAACAGTCCGGGGGAAGGGTCCTTCCCTTCTTGGACCCTTCGGCCTCCCCCGTTGGGGAGGCCTTCCTCTTCTTCTCTCCCCCCGCTGGGGGAGAGGCCTCTTTCTCTTCCTCGTCCTCGGGGGAGGAGTCTGCCTCGGAGTCATCGGACGATGAGTCCGATACCACCTGACGCCGGGAATTCCTTCGGGTTCCCGTGGCCTTCTTCTTGGCCTTCTTCTCCGGCACCATGTAAAGTGCCGGGACCAACAGCCCTGTCAAACGGGCATCTACTGGGTCTTCTGGGAGGGGAGCCAAACAGTTAACCTGTCCGGACGTCGTCTGCCAGGCCTGTTAAAGGTATTGGGAGTTTAGATCCCGCACAAGGTCAAAACATGAAAAGCAAGTGTACCATAAAGGATAACATGGCTTACAGCGCCAGCTGGACGCTGCGAGCTGAATCCGCGATCTTCGGTAGCGGATGCGGGAGCTTCGGCGCCCTTGAACAGCACCCTCCAGACCTCTTTGTACGTAGTGTCTAAGATCCCGCTCAAGGTCTGGTGCTGTGCCGGATCAAACTCCCACAAATTGAAGTCCCGTTGCTGGTAGGGGAGAATCCGGCGGACGAGCATAACCTGGATCATGTTGACAAGCTTGAGCTTCTTGTTCACCAGGGTTTGGAGACAGGACTGGAGTCCGGTCAGCTCTTCCGAACTACCCCATAGCAGGCCCTTCTCTTTCCAGGAGGTGAGCTGCATAGGGATGCTAGATCTAAATTCGGGGGCTGCTGCCCATTTAGGGTCACGCGGCTCGGTGATGCAGAACCACCCCGATTGCCACCCTTTGATGGACTCCACGAAGGCGCCCTCGAGCCAGGTGACGTTGGGCATTTTTCCCACCATGGCGCCTCCGCACTCCGCTTGGCTGCCCTTCACAACCTTCGGATTGACATTGAAGGTCTTTGGCCACAAGCCGAAGTGGGGCTGGATGCAGAGGAAGGCCTCGCACACGACGATAAACGCCGAGATGTTGAGGATAAAATTTGGGGCCAGATCGTGGATATCCAGGCCGTAGTAGAACATGAGCCCCCGGATAAAGGGGTGGAGTGAGAAGCCCAGTCCGCGGAGGAAATGGGGAAGGAATACCACCCTCTCATGGGGCCTGGGGGTGGGGATTTGCTTCCCCTCGTCGGGGAGCCGGTGTGCGATGTCGCTGGACAGATATCCGGCGCTGCGCAGCTTCTTGATGTGCCCCTCCGTAATGGAGGAGGCCATCCACTTGCCTCCCGCTCCGGACATGGCTGGAGAAGGTCGAGGTGAGATGTGCGGACTTGGGCGCTGGAGCTCGAGTGCGCGGAGATGGATAAGCAAAGGAGGAAGAAGGCGTAGGTAAAAGAGGTGGATCCTTATCCCCTTATATATGGGCAGACGAAACTGTGCGTCCCCACCGGCCTGATAAAACTCGCTTATCTCCCAAGCGCCACAATCAATGGCGCGGTTGGGTTACCCACGTCCGTATTGATGGGAATCCCGGAATAAGGGGAACACGATCTCTGCTTCGACAAGATGTGCCAAGGAAACCGCTTCGCTAAACGCGCTGAGGTGGTATAATAAAAACAATTCGAGTAAAAGCTTGGTTGTGGTGTGACGTCACCCCACGAAGTACGTCAGCAGATTGAATTTGTGTAAATATTATTCTCTCTACAGTGGTATGTGGAATTTATTTTACAGAGCCGGACACTATCCTGGTGTTCACAATCTTCTATAAATTATTCGGAGGAGGAACCCGCCTTGCAATGACGAAGACAATATGCACGCCGGACTCGTCGTCATTGAAGCCTGGTTCAGGGGCTACTGAGGGAGTCCTGGACTAGGGGGTGTCCGGATAGCCGAACTATCATCATCGGCCGGACTCCAAGACTATGAAGATACAAGATTGAAGACTTCGTCCCGTGTCCGGATGGGACTTTCCTTGGCGTGGAAGGCAAGCTTGGCAATACGGATATGTAGATCTCCTACCATTGTAACCGACTCTGTGTAACCCTAGCCCTCTCCGGTGTCTATATAAACCGGAGGGTTTTAGTCCGTAGGACAGAACAACAATCATACCATAGGCTAGCTTCTAGGGTTTAGCCTCCTTGATCTCGTGGTAGATCCACTCTTGTACTACCCATATCATCAATATCAATCAAGCAGGAGTAGGGTTTTACCTCCATCGAGAGGGCCCGAACCTGGGTAAAAACATCGTGTCCCTTGTCTCCTGTTACCATCCTCCTAGACGCACAGTTTGGGACCCCCTACCCAAGATCCGCCGGTTTTGACACCGACAACCACTCTGTTAGGTTCTCCAAGGTTGACAAGATGGTGATGGTGCATGTAGACATCTGACACGAAGTCCATGGCCTAGTCAGTTATGCGGGGTTCATCCCGTAGGTCGGTGGCAAGAAATAGTCTGCAGAGTTTAGTTAGTGCAACTTTGCTTATCTGTAGTAAGTACTATTGTTCAGTACTTGATTTGTGTTTGTGAATCCTGTATTGTTTATTAGTACTGCCGCTTTTGGTGTGTGGTCAGTCTTGAGAACGGTCTATGTTAATGTCTGTCCACTCAATTCAGTCTGTACATTTTGAAGTATCCAAATCATATTTTTTTGCGAGGACGATTTATCAATTATGGTTACACTCCAATATCTGTATGCATTGCAGGGTTTATCGCACCCACCAGGATTTCCAGTCCCATGGATGTTCGGTCCATACGATTTGCCACGACCTTTGGACTGTCCTGCTTGTGGGAGTAGGCAGGGCCCCTGCATGCCACGCGTAGTTGGACGATCAATCTTCTGTTTAGTACTTCAACATAGTGATTTCCTGGTACGGATTCACTCGTGTCACATCAAGTAATTCTTATTGATTTACTGTCTAAATCTTATTGATTTAATGTCATGTTTTCTTTCTTTTCCTGCAATTTTACGATGCAGGTTTTGCCATGTGACATTCATCACAGAATAAACCGTTTGGTTTGCTCTACGATGGCTATTTTTGCAGGTTTCACTTCTTATGTCGTGTCAGTAACGAAGGCACTGTCCATCACTTATATTACTGGAAAAAATTGGATCAGTCTGTTGTCTGAGTACAAGCTGAATCCCTATGATGAACTGCAGTTTGGTTTAAAGAAACGCCACAATTAGTCCTTCTCGCATTTAAAAGAAATGAAGAAAAAAACTGGATCACGGTCACGGATCCTAGTCAAGTTAGAAAGCTGATCATAGCAGACCAGACACGATCACCGCTGTCTCGCACAGATCGAGCACCGGCAGTTGCTCTAGCACTGACAGCGGCAGCAGCTCAGTCTGATCTAGCTGAGGATTGGGCACCGACCGCGTCAGCGGATCAGTCTGATCTACCGGAGGATCGGGCATTGACACCGGCACCAGCTCTATAAGGAGCACCATCTCCAGCAGCAGCAGCGGCTTCGGCACCTGCACCAACACATGCACTTGCATTTGGTTCGGCCCGTGCAGTTGCACCGACAACAGACTGGGCTGCAGTTCGCACTTCATATACCAAATTCCTTACAAAAACCGACATGTCCACCTTCTTGGTAAGCATTGGCCGCCCAAGTGCTTCGTTCTTTTTTCTTTCCATGTTGTTTCACATGATTCACTGTGTTGATCTAACTGTTTGGGTATGTCTTCTTGTTTGCAAATAGAGAATTCCTAGAGCAACGAGGGAGTCGTTCAACAATCCGGGCGACCGCGGGCAAGTTTCTCTTACCATGCGCAACCTTGGTGTGAATGAACCTGCTCAATATACCGTAAGTACAAAGGATGGTCGCATGATGATTGATGCTAAAGGATGGTCAAGGTTCAAATATAAATCATATCTTACGGTAGGGGATGATGTCAAAATCAAACTTTCTCGGCAAGGAGAGCTGGTCCAAATCAACTTTGAAATTCTTCAGTAGCAGCATGCAACTGCCGAACTGATCTATCCTCCGAGATATTTTGATGTAATAATCTGGCATGGTGAAACAAGTGTCCTGTGTGTATAAGTAGTACGACAGTATTATTTATCACATGGTATATCGTTGATAGAATTGCAACTCTGATTGCTGGTTAGGAACTGTCGTTCGATTTTTTGAAGGTAACTGTCGTTTGATTTCATTCCAATAGCTGTCGTGCTTTATTCAATTTTGTGTATTCGCCTTGCGACGGCATATAAAACCAGCGCAATACCGATCGCTTGCAATATGAAAAGCGCTGAGGTAGAACACATGGGCCCCCAAACATGCAGGGTCGGCCTGCGGCCCAAAGTCCAGAACCGTGAGCCTATCTGAGTATTATATTCTCAGCTGAACCCCCATAAAAAAATGAACCCCCATAATGCCCGTGCATTGCAGAGGGAGTATATTTCTCGGCAAGGTGAGCCTATGATATAAAAGATTTGTATATTTCTTTACAGAGGGAGTATCACTCTGTTAAAAAATATATTTATGTGTAACTAGTTACTCCTGTCTTTCTACTTCCTTTCACTGATATGTGGGGCAACCGACAACGGGGTCCACGTGCCATATGCACAAATTAGAGTGCACAACTTCACGGTAGACACACCCCGGTCGTAGCGCCGCAGTAATGCCCAATGAGCCGTCAAATCACAACCCCCCCTTTCCAGCTTTAGCAGTAAGCTGGACGGACAAAGCGGCAATATTTCACTGGGCCTGAATCCCCTTCTCCCTCGTCTGCTTGTTCAGAGAAAACCCCCGTTTGGCGATTGCATAGGGTTTTCTCATGGAGAACCAGGTACAAATTCTTCATCCATCCCCGATAAATCCAAGTCCCTTGGTTGCAGGTAATCCTAGGATGGCAGCCGCCACCGTTGATGCATTTTTCTTCGTACTGAATCTAGTGTGTTTCAGTTGCATTGCCCAAAGTGCGAGTACCCTACAGATTTCTGCGCCCTCGGCGAGACGCCACACTTGTTCCTTCTCATCCTACCACAACATTTTGAAACGCGCACAGTATGTTCCTAGAATCCTCTTCTCTATCCGGGAGGGTGTTTTTTTTTAACATGATGTGTTCTCATATTATTTTTCCTGCAGTGTATTATTTGCTCTGGCAGAACACATGTACTCAAGATGCTCGGCCTTTCCATAACTTAATACACTAATTTAATGGTCACAGTGAAAACAAGCCATGGATATTACTTCTGAGTTGGGTTCATGAACCAAGAAGATCGCTGCTTTTTTTATGGCCGAACTTGGATGAACTTTCTCAAGTGTTACAGACTGAAAGTTGGCACACGAATGTTGATGGAAATAGCAGAACCTGGTCTCATCTTCAATGCGATCTTCCACCCCGACGTCGTTCCAATTGTTCATCCATGTTAGTTTTGTATCTGGTCCTTGCTTGTTATCTCGATTACTTCTTAATCCACCTATTCTGTCTAACTAATCACAATTTAACTTTAGAAGTAGCAACAAATCTCTCACGAAGATGCTACTTCTAAATAATATTTTCTTATAATTGGTGGCACGTGTAGGTTTTTTCAGAGTTAAGCAGTCTGCTCGTTTGTTACTCTATAATAACTCGGCTATTACTAATGGCACTGAAGTTGACTGGATCGCCATCCACAAGTTCCTACACTTTATTGATCGTCTTGAGGTCCTTGTGGGGCGTTTCAATGGTGGAAGGCCACGTGGGATATGTGTGCCACTGCTGCACTCGTTGAACAGGTCCAACTGTGTCGAGAAACTTATGGTACGAGCTGTTTTCTGTTATATATGTTGTTTATAAACTATTGCTTATACACAGTTTTACAGCTGTGGTCTTCTTGAAACAGGAACTGCCGAGTTCCATTGTTCCTATACAGATGCCTGACCATGGTCGGGTCTGAAAGTGCGTTATATCGACTAGAGGGGGGGTGAATAGGCGATTTTTAGAAATTCTTCACTGAGGAATTTGCTGTTGAGGAAATTCCTTAGCGAAGAACTACACGCAGTGGAATAAGTGCTCAGAAGTAAGAGTAACAGAATACACACATAGTCATCATGATGAAATGAAGACTAGCACAGAGTACAGAAAGCGTAATCACAGGATAACACAAGATGAAGACAAACAGACTGAAGAAATTGAACTGAGGAAATTGAGAAAGTCTTCAGTCAAAGTCTTCAAACACAGATATGAACAAACACTCAACACAGTAATGAGGAAATGAAAGGGTTGAGGAAATAGAACCAGTTGGGTTGGTGAAGACAATGATTTGGTAGACCAGTTCCAACTGCTGTCTCAGTTGTACGTCTGGTTGGAGCGGCTGAGTATTTAAACTCGAGGACACACAGTCCCGGACACCCAGTCGCTGAGCACGCAGCTTAGGACACCAAGTCCTCACCGTATTCTCCTTGAACTAAGGTCACGCAGACCTCGTCCAATCACTCGTGGTAAGTCTTCAGGCGACTTCCAAACCTTCACATACTTGGTCACTCGGCGATCCACAATTCCTCTTGGATGCTCTAGACCTTGACGCCTAACCGTCTGGAAGAAGCACAGTCTTCAAAGGTAACAAGCGTCGGATCCACGCAGGATCAATTTCTTCAGTGATGCTCAATCACTTTGGGTTTGTAGGGGTTTGGTTTTTGGGTTTTCCCTCACTTGATAATTTTCGCTCAAAGTCCTCAGAGGATGGGTTGCTCTCAAATGACAAATGTCAAGTTCTCTCGGAGCAGCCAACCAACTAGTGGTTGTAGGGGGCGGCTATTTATAGCCTAGGGAGCAGCCCGACATGATAAGACATAAATGCCCTTCAATGATATGACCGTTAGGTGGATAAGATATTTGGGACAGCTGGCGCGCAGCACATCAACGGTCGGAAATTTGAACATCAAATTCCTCAGGGCTATCATGTTCCTCACTGTGTGGGCAATTCGCACTGGCGAATTCCTAACTCCTCAGTCAGAACAAATTCCTCAGCGACCAGAAGAGCTTCGTCTCTGTCACTGAAGAAATTGACTGAACTGTATGAGATTTCCAAAAGCTTCACTCGAAGGGATTGGTAGGTGTAGGATTTTGAGTTGAGCATCACATGGAAATTTTTCCTTAGTATTTCCTCGACCCCCTTTAACAGTACGGTGTTTCCTATGACTCAAGAAAGAGAAAATGAAACTACGAAAACAAAAGTCTTCACGCTTCATGTTCCTCAAATGAATACCAAGTCTTCAAGGTCACACCAATTTCTTCACTTTCAAAGTTCTTCAGTTGAAGAACTTCATTTTTAGGGGTCGACTTTCACTGTAAATATCAAACTCCTCATAGACTTATAGACCTGTGTACACTCACAAACGCATTAGTTACTTAACCTATAAGTCTTCAATACACCAAAATCACTAAGGGGCACTAGATGCACTTACAGGGTCAGACTTGCGCTTGGTCACAACATGATGTTTATGTCGACCTACTCAATTCCCCTTGGAGGTGAAAAGATACTTATTCGTGGGTGATCTCAAATAATGAAGGCCCGTCCATCTTGGAGAATAGGACAGAAGATTATGTTCATGCTTTTCCATGGCTCTAAAGCGAATATCCTGTTTATTGACCACGTTGCAAGATGAAGCCACTTTCAGAAGGTCGTGGATGCACGGGGTGGCGCCTGGGCCTTGTCCTGGGGCTTGGCGGCCTCACCCTTGGTTAACTGTAGGCAAAGTAGCACTGTTAGAGACATGCTTTGTATGGTTGAACCTGTATAAGTACTCATACTGCTTTCAGCTTTGGTTGTTAAGTGCCCCTGCTGGTTTCAGTTAAGGTTGTTATGTACTCCTGCTGCTTTTAGAGTCTGTCGTGTTTCTTCAGTCCTGTCTTCCTCCAGCCGCCAAAACCAAACCAGCACCGGCGGGACCGCCTGCTTCCGCCTCCCATAGCTGACTGCGCCTCAGCGCACACATCGCCACCCCACCGTCTCCTAAATCGTTAACGCTGACGTCCTCCGCGCGCTTTGGTGCGCTCGCCGCGGCGCCGCCCTCTCACGTTGTCAACATGGTCAACAAACAACAGGAATCGGCAGAAGTACGTGGAGAGGATGACAGTAGGGGCCCAACACGTCAGCGTATGGAAAAATAAAATGCTTCCTCCTAGTGTTTTCCTGACATCTGGGACCCACGACATTGTGAGCGTATATAGTCAATAGACAAGAGAACAACACAAGATCGGCTGACACCTGGGACGTAGCTACTCGAGCAGTATTTTTTTGTTTGGTATTGTTGAGATGGAGCAGGGTTTGAACTGGGTTGTGGCCCGTCTAGCCCAGGCTTATATTTTATGTTCACCATGTGACCAGCCCAGCTATTTTTTCTTTGTGAAAATGAGCCCAGTTTATTATTTCTGAAGAATACCCAATCCAGGCCTACTTATTTTTCTACGCCCTGATGGGCTGCAACTCTTTCAAGACGCCTGCATAACTTGAAAGTAATATGAAATGGGTTGTAAATATAAAAACAGATGACAAATTAGCAATTACTTTATAATTTCTGATTTTTTTTCACATTTTCAGATTCCTATTTCACTGGGCATTAACCTAATTTAAATATATCTTCAAAGTACTTTAAATCTGGCTCGAGATTTCGGTATTAAAAATAGTTTGGAACCCACAGAAATATGCGAAATTGGCCCTGGCCAACCAAAAAAAAACGACTGCAATAAATTGCATAAGAAGTTTCCATGAGCTATATATAAATTATTAAAAAAAAGAGGGACCGGTCTGACTTGTGGTCCTGTTTAGTTGACGCGTATGCAGGATTTTTTTAGTTATTATATACTACGTCAACAAACGATTCTAGCAGACGTAACCGTTGGATGTCAATCCCAAAGCAGCGCCGGCAGGACCGCCTGCTCCCGCCTCCCGTGGCCGGCTGTGCTGCCGCGCAGGCCTCAGCGCCCCCTACTACTCCCACCGCTGGCCAGGGCATCCCTCTACTCACCCACACCCCCTGTTATTCTACGGCGACGACAACCTCACACCGCAGCCGAACCGGTGAACCCTCGTACTCCTCTCCGCGCGGGCTTCCACTGCCGTCTCTTCCCCGGCTCTGCGTCGTCCCCTTCCTAGGCCTCGCCGTCGTCCACCGTCGTGGTGCTCTTAGCGCGGCGTGGTCAATGTGGTCAACGACCGACTTCCATCGGAAGAGTACTGTACATGGAGAGGCTGACAGCTAGGTCCACGGCAGCCGCAAGGAAGTGCCTCCTTATTACGCGGAAAATAATTATTCCTCCACCTGACAGCAGGGACCCACCGGACGGGCCACCAGTATTTCGCGAAAAAAATGTTTTCCCCTGACTGCTGGGACCCACAGGACGGGCCACCGTATTTTGCAAAAAAAACGTTCCCCCCGCTGTCAGCTCGGACCCACCGGAAGTGCCTCCTTATTACGCACAAAAAAATGAATACCCCCTGCTAGCTGGGACCAACCTTGGTGGGAGGCTGACTTGTGGGCCTACTAAGTTGACTGGGACGGAGGCCTTTGTCAACTTTAGTCAATATATGAACGATTCTAGCTCCAGTGACCGTACGATGTCCATCCAACGGCCGTAGTGCTTCTTCAACCTCTGGTGTTCTTGCTCCAGCCGCCCAAAGCAGCGCCGGTCGTGCCGCCTGCTCCTACCGCCCGTGGCCGGCTGTGATGCCGCGGAGGCCTCATCGCCCCCTACTACTCCCACCGCTGGCCAGGCATCCCTCTACGCACCCACACCCCCTGTTATTCTGCGGCGACGACAGCCTCACACCGCAGCCGAACGAGTGAACCCTCATACTCCTCTACGCGTGGGCATCCACTGCTGCGTCTTCCTCGGCTCCGCGTCGTCCCCTTCCTAGGCCTCGCCGTCGTCCACCGCCCTGGTGCTCTCGGCGCGGCATGGTCAACGTGGTGAAGGAATGGCTTCCATCGGACGTGGACTGTACGTGGAGAGGCTAACAGCTGGGTCCACGGCCGCAACAAGGAAGTGCCTCCTTATTACGCGCAAAATAATTATTCCTCCACCTGACAGCGGGGACCCACCGGACGGGCCACCGTATTTCGCAAAAAAAATGTTTCCCCCTGTCTGCTGGGACCCACCAGCTACATCTTCGCATGCAAGGAAGTGCATACGAAAAAAAATGATTCGCCCCCCTGACTGCTGGGACCCACCAGCTACATCTTCGCACGCAAGGAAGTGCCTGACAGTCGGGACCCACCTGGTCGAAGCGTACGTAGCGTTGTCATTCTGGTCGCCAACGTGTACATACATATATACTGGTGGATGTAGAGGCACACACGTGTTGTAGTAGATGCGGGCACGTAGCATGTACACGTACGTACAGTGGCCAGGGTGCAAGAAAGAAAATACGACCACGTATGTGTACATACGGGCGGGGTCTCGAACGCCTACTCGCGCATACGTATCACGAGGGCTCGTGTACATGGCTGGGTCGGAACGGAGAAACAACGTCGTTATCGTGTTCATGGGAAGGCAACGGAATGCGTCGTGTTCATGGGGAGGCAACGGAATGCGTCGTGTTCATCGGGAGGCAACGGAACGCGTGGGAGCCAACCGGCTGGGTCGGAACGGAATGCGTGGTCGTTTTCATCGGGAGGGCTTGGACGGAACAGGCGATGGAAACGTGGCCTGGCGTACCGCACAACGAAGGAAACGGCCTTGTGTTCGACCGGCCACGTTCGAAACGGGATCCTGTTGATTGGGAGGGGTGTGGCGTACCGCAAAACGGAGGAAACGGACCTCCTACGGTCGAAACGGGGGTCCTGTTGATCGGGAGGGGTGTGGCGTACCTCAAAACGGAGGAAACGGACCTCCTACAGTCGAAAGGGGGTCTTGTTGATCGGGAGGGGTGTGGCGTACCGCAAAACGGACGAAACAGACCTCCTACGGTCGAAACAGGGGTCCTGTTCATCGGGAGGGGTGTGGCGTACCGCAAAACGGGACTCTACGGGATACTGTTCATCTCCACCGGCGACCTCCTCCAGCCTCCACGGGCTACCGTCGACCTCCTCCAGCCTCCATGGGCTCCTGTTCATCCAGCCTCCACCGCGCGCTACTCCACCGGCTACTGTTCAACCACCCCTCCATGGGCACCCCTCCACCTTCTACTGTTCATCCAGCCCTCTGTTGGAAATATGCCCTAGAGGCAATAATAAATTAGTTATTATTATTATATTTCCTTGTTCATGATAATCGTTTATTATCCATGCTATAATTGTATTGATAGGAAACTCAGATACATGTGTGGATACATAGACAACACCATGTCCCTAGTAAGCCTCTAGTTGACTAGCTCGTTGATCAATAGATGGTTACGGTTTCCTGACCATGGACATTGGATGTCGTTGATAACGGGATCACATCATTAGGAGAATGATGTGATGGACAAGACCCAATCCTAAGCCTAGCACATAGATCGTAGTTCATATGCTAAAGCTTTTCTAATGTCAAGTATCATTTCCTTAGACCATGAGATTGTGCAACTCCCGGATACCGTAGGAATGCTTTGGGTGTACCAAACGTCACAACGTAACTGGGTGGCTATAAAGGTGCACTACAGGTATCTTCGAAAGTGTCTGTTGGGTTGGCACGAATCGAGACTGGGATTTGTCACTCCGGTAAACCGAGAGGTATCTCTGGGCCCACTCGGTAGGACATCATCATAATGTGCACAATGTGACCAAGGGGTTGATCACGGGATGATGTGTTACGGAACGAGTAAAGAGACCTGCCGGTAACGAGATTGAACAAGGTATCGGCATACCGACGATCGAATCTCGGGCAAGTACAATACCGCTAGACAAAGGGAATTGTATACTGGATTGCTTGAATCCTTGACATCGTGGTTCATCCAATGAGATCATCATGGAACATGTGGGAGCCAACATGGGTATCCAGATCCCGCTGTTGGTTATTGGCCAGAGAGCTGTCTCGGTCATGTCTGCATGATTCCCGAACCCGTAGAGTCTACACACTTAAGGTTCGGTGACGCTAGAGTTGTTATGGGAATTAGTGTGCAGTTACCGAATGTTGTTCGGAGTCTCGGATGAGATCCCGGACGTCACGAGGGAGTTCTGGAATGGTCCGGAGGTAAAGATTTATATGTGGGAAGTCCTATTTTGGCCACCGGAAAATGTTCGGGATTTTTCGGTATTGTACCGGAAAGGTTCTAGAAGGTTCCGGAGTGGGGCCCACCTGCATGGGGGGCCCACATGAACGTGGGTAGTGGGGGCAAGGCCCCACACCCCTGGTCAAGGTGCACCAAGATCCCCCCTTAGAAGGAATAAGATCATATCCCGAAGGGATAAGATCAAGATCCCTAAAAAAGGGGGATAACAATCGGTGGGGAAGGAAATGATGGGATTTCTTTCCTCCCACCTTTGCCAACGCCCCAATGGACTTGGAGGGAAAGAAACCAGCCCCCTCCACCCCTATATATAGTGGGGAGGCGCATGGGAGCTTCACCCTTGCCCCTGGCGCAGCCCTCTCCCTCCCCAACACCTCCTCCTCCTCCATAGTGCTTGGCGAAGCTCTGTCAGAGAACTGCAAGCTCCACCACCACGCCGTCGTGCTGCCGGAGCTCTCCCTCAACTTCTCCTCTTCCCTTGCTGGATCAAGAAGGAGGAGACGTCCCCGGGCTGTACGTGTGTTGAACGCGGAGGCGCCGTCCGTTCGGCGCTAGATCGGATCTTCCGTGATTTGAATCGCCGCGAGTACGACTCCATCAACCACGTTCTTGTAACGCTTCCGCTTAGCGATCTACAAGGGTACGTAGATGCACTCTC
>LR880968.1:46014449-46071920 GCA_904067115.1 Aegilops sharonensis | reverse complement strand
GCTTGGGGATTGTCGGTGTCAAAACCGGCGGATCTCGGGTAGGGGGTCCCGAACTGTGCGTCTAGGCGGATGGTAACAGGAGACAAGGGACACGATGTTTTTACCCAGGTTCGGGCCCTCTCGATGGAGGTAAACCCTACTCATGCTTGATTAATATTGATGATATGGGTAGTACAAGAGTAGATCTACCACGAGATCAGAGAGGCTAAACCCTAGAGGCTAGCCTATGGTATGATTGTTGTTCGTCCTACGGACTAAAACCCTCCGGTTTATATAGGCACCGAAGAGGGTTAGGGTTACACAGAGTCGGTTACAATGGTAGGAGATCTAGATATCCGTATCGCCAAGCTTGCCTTCCACGCCAAGGAAAGTCCCATCCGGACACGGGACGAAGTCTTCAATCTTGTATCTTCATAGTCCGGGAGTCTGGCCAAAGGCTATAGTCCGGCCATACGGACACCCCCTAATCCGAGACTCCCTCAGTAGCCCCTGAACCAGGCTTCAATGACGACGAGTCCGGCGCGCATATTGTCTTTGGCATTTCAAGACGGGTTCCTCCTCCGAATACTTCATAGAAGATTTTGAACACAAGGATAGTATTCGGCTCTACAAAATAAGTTCCACATACCACCGTAGAGATAATAATATTTACACAAATTCAATCTGCTGACGTATTCTGTGGCGTGACATCACACCACGGCCAAGCCTTTATTCGAATCGTTTTTACTGTCCCACCTCAGCGCGCTTAGCGAGGCAGTTTCCTTGGCACATCTTGTCAAAGAAGAGATCATGTCCCCTTATTCTGGGATTCTCATCAATACGGGCGTGGATAACCCAACCGCGCCATCGATTAGGGCGCTTGGGAGATAAGCGAGTTTTACCAGGCTGGTGGGGACGCATAGCTTCGTCCGTCCATATAAGGGGATAAGGATCCACTTTTTCACACACGCCTTCTTCCTCCTTTGCTCATCCATTTCCGCGCACTCGAGCTCCAGCGCCCAAGTTCGCACATCTCGCCTCAACCTTCCCCAGCCATGTCCGGAGGGGGAGGCAAGTGGATGGTCTCCTCCGTTGTGGAGGGGCACATCAAAAAGCTGCGGAAGGCCAGATACTTGTCCAGCGACATCGCGCATTGGCTCCCCGACAAGGGGAAGCTTATCCCCACCCCCAGGCCCCATGAGAGGGTGGTGTTCCTCACCTACTTCCTCCACGGACTAGGTTTTCCACTTCACCCATTTGTCCGGGGGCTCATGTTCTACTATGGCCTGGATTTCCATGATATGGCCCCGAATTTCATCCTCAACATCTCGGCGTTCATCGTCGTGTGCGAGGCCTTCCTCTGCATCCAGCCCCACTTCGGCTTATGGCTGAAGACCTTCAATGTCAAGCCGAAGGTAGTGGGCGGCCGCCAGGCGGAGTGCGGAGGTGCCATGGTGGGCAGGATGCCCAACGTCTTATGGCTTGAGGGCTCCTTCGTGGAGACCATAAAGGGGTGGCAATCGGGGTGGTTCTACATCACCGAGTTGTGTGACCCTAAATGGGTGGCGGCCCCCGAATTCCGATCTGGCTTCCCTACACGGCTCACCTCTTGGAAAGAGACGGGCCTGACATGGGGTAATTCGGAAGAGCTGACCGAACTCGAAACCTGTGTCCAAAACCTGGTGAACAAGAAGCTCAAGCTTGTCAACGTAGTCCAGGTCATGCTCATCCGCCGGATCCTCCCGTGCCAACAACAGGCCTTCAACTTGTGGGAGTTTGATCCGGCACAACACCAAACCTTGAGCAGACTCTTTGACACTACGTACGAAGATGCCTGGAAGGTGCTTTTCAAGGGCGCCGAGGCTCCCGCATCCGCTACCGAAGATCCCAGTTCAGCTCGAAGCGTCAAGCCAACGAGGTAAGCTATTTTACCCTTTACAGGACACTCGTTTTTCATAGTTTGACTCTATGCGGGATCTAAACTCCCTTACCTTTGACAGGCCTGGCAGAAGACGTCTGGGCAGGTTGACTGTCCAGCTCCCTTGCCAGAAGACCCAGTGGACGCCCGATTGAGGGGGCTGCTGGTTCCGGCACCTCACGTGGTGCCGGAGAAGAAGGCCAAGAAGAAGGCCACGGGAACTCGAAGGAGTTCCTGGCGCCAGGTGTTGTCGGACTCATCGTCCGATGACTCCGAGGCGGACTCCTCCCGTGAAGACGAGGAGGAGGAAAAAGAGGCCTCTCCCCCAGTGTGGGGAGAGAAGAAAAGGAAAGCCGCCCCAACTGGGGAGGCCGGAGGGTCCAAGAAGGGAAGGACCCTTCCTCTGGACTACTCCACCAACGCCGACGACGGCGAAGAGGAGTGGCCACCGAGGGCTAAGCTCCTGGCGACATCGAAAGTGTCCGGATACATGAATAACTCATGGTGTTTCGTTTGTCGTATAGAATCTCCTAATTCCGAATATAACCCTGCAGCCCGCCCAAGGACGGGCTCGATGCTTCAACGAGCGGCTCCCTGGCTTCGTCGGACGTGAATAGCACTTCACTTCCGGCTGCCTCCTCTCCTCGCGCTGCAGATGACGCCGAGGTGGGGTCCCAAAAGGGGCCCAGCCAGGAGGAGGAGGTCCAGGAGGCGCCGCAAGGCAACCTCCCAGACTCCAGGCACAAGGGGGGTCAAACCCCAAAGGGCTCTAAGTCCGGCCCTGGGCCGGACTCCACACCGGAACCTTCAGTGGTTCCGGAGTCCGGCAGGCGGCCCCTTTGTAAGAAGGGCGAGACTACGACACCGGTGACCTCCGTCCAACCAGAGGCACCGGATAATTTTCTGGAGGCGCTTAACGGCGCCTCCATCAACGAGGAGCACCGCACTGTTATGAGTGTGGTGATCCAGAAAGTTCAGTCCGCCAAGAGCGGGCTGACTGAAGCCTGTGCCAGCCTTCTAACAGCCTTTGAGGTATGTATTTAAGATATGTAAAAATATTACCGCATAGATAGTAGCCCCTGATGCTCAGTTTGGTGTTCGGAAAGAAAAGCTGAACTGAGGATCTAAAAAGATGTACGCAGGAGTCTAACATAAGTATGTCAATATGGGGAATGCAGGCTGCGCTGCTGACCTCTGTTGCACTGACTGCGGAGGTCAATGCATTGAAGCAGAGCCTCGAGCGGTCCGAGAATGAGCTCGGCCTTGCCAAAAAGTAGCTCGAGGACAAGGAAGGTAAGTAATACCTTATGGAAGTATATAAACGATGTGGTTGCAAAAAATGGCAGGAATAACTTGAGTATTGCAGGGGCCACGAACAAGGTGGCTTCCCTGAAGGAAGCGGTGTCCAAGGCCGAAAGCAATGCGGCCGCGAAGTGCACCGAGCGAGAGAAGCAGGAGGCGCGGGTGGCGGAGGTGCGGCAAGAGCTCCAGGCTATCGTGGAAAAACACGAGATTTTGGAGCGTGACTCAAAGACTCGAGAGTCCGAGCTTGCCTCGGCCCTTGAGAGCGCCAAAGCCGCTAAGGCCGAAGCCCAAAAAGCCCTCCAGGAAATTGAGGCAGTGAAGAAGATAGCGGTGGGTAAGGCATTCTTTATGCAAAGCAAGCACGTGAAAGTGAATTACTTGTTACTTACCCGAATCCGGAGCTCTCTAGGAGCATTTGCAGATCTGCCCCGCAGTGTGTCCGACGCTGCCGCATTCTACCGGGCTGAGGAGGGGAGCTCGATGGAGAAGGTGTTCTGGTCTCAGTATGCTGAGGCCGGACACCCGGTGCCCTTGAGCGACCACTGAAGCAGCTGGTTGAGCTCCATAAGGTGGCCGAACAGGCCATGAAGGGCCTCATAGTTCGGCTGTGGCCTAAGGAAGCCATGCCTGGGAGCTACTTCAGGCTGGTGAGGCTGCTGGTTGATGCCTGTCCATGGATTGAAGTCGTCAAGCGCTCCGTCTGTATCGAAGGTGCCCGTAGGGCCCTTGCCCATAGGGCCCTTGCCCGTGCTAAAGTGCACTGGGGCAAGATGGACGTTGAGAAGCTTGTGACGGACAGACCACCGCCGGGCAGGGAGTATCGCAAGCCCGAGATGTATTATGAGGGCGTCCTAAAGGGTGCCCGCCTTATAGCGGGTGAATGCTCCAAAGATGTAATTTTTGAGTAAACTCGCATTTGTTATCCTGTACGCTGAAAACTTGTTCATATGCGCTAAGCAACGCTTGTGAATTTAAAATATTACCTTATGTGCGGCCGTTTATTAAATTTGAGAGATGGCGAGTCGTCGGCTTCTGCCCCCATGCCACGAGTGCTGGGGTGTTTGGGATAAACTTGAGCGCTCTTTTTCCCATTCTTGGGTCCTTCGAGGGAGGCGCTCAACGCAACGAACGAGGCAACTGGACTATAATGCTTGAACACTCTCACTTAACCATAGAATTCTATAATTTTAAATTTCGGCGAAGCCCCTAGTATTCGGAAGGCCATGTTCGGGGGCTATCCACGCCTGGGCCGGACAAAGCCGACTCCTCGCTCTAAGCGGCATAAGTCTTTAGGGACTCGAAAACCTCTCGAACAGCGACCGGCTCTCGTCCTATCATGACGGTCAGTTTTAGGTTTCTCCACTGAGGTGCTTAACCCAGCTCAACCGGGGCACAATTACAGTGGTTCTCCCAGCGCTATCTTAGCCGATATAACGGAACGTAAGGTACCAAAACATGGGAGCCGGGCAAACCCAACTATTGACCCAAGACATGATTCGGAGCCGATGCATATAATGCTATAAGTTCGGGGTGCCGCACTTGTGAAAGTGTTCGGACTTATCACACCATATTTTTGGGTACTTAAGCCCCTGGTGTATTTGGCCGTACCAAAGTGTACAGGTGCAACATGTCATAAGTGAATATATATAGATAAAAAAGGAATGCAATAATAGGCAAAAGCTATGCATTGTTTATTCTAAAAGGCTGCGGTAAAAGCAGAACAATACAAATAGTGCGATAAGCAATGGACGGGACTATTTGACATGTCCCCCTCCAGGGGCGAGCTGCGGGATGATATGTGAAACAAGTATACTACTTGTTATAGAGACCACCTGGACATTCGACGTAGCTTTCTGCTTCCCTGGCTGTTGCATCGTGTGTTCGGCGATTCTACTGCCGGACAGGGCTTCTTGATAAAGGAGTCCTGAAAGTAAGAAAAAAAAGAATGACACAATCGAGAGCCCCTGGTGCGGTTGAGCCGCATTCTGGGCCTGCCGTGGTCGTGCCCCTCCCCTTATGCCCATGGTATTTCCAGAGCGTAATTATGTACGCGTAGTACTGGTTTCGCAATTTCGCGAGGGCTGGAGTTGGGGCCGCATTGCTACGCGTGCTCGGGACATGCCAGGCGGTCTTGTTGTAGGTTACTCCGGGCGCGCTTGACGGTGTCCGGACGTTTAATAGCCGGACTCGAGAATTGCCTTGAGAGGCTGCTTTGTACTTCCGCCGTGAGGGCTGTCGTATGCTCCTCCGTTCGGAGAGAGCGTTCGGTGTTTCTGTTGACCGTAATGACTCCTCGAGGGCCTGGCATCTTGAGCTTGAGGTATGCATAGTGCGGCACCGCATTGAACTTTGCAAATGCGGTTCGTCCGAGCAGTGCGTGATAGCCGCTGCGGCACGGGACTATGTCGAAGATTAACTCCTCGCTTCGGAAGTTATCCGGGGATCCGAAGACCACTTCAAGTGTAACTGAGCCTGTACAGTTGGCCTCTACACCTGGTATGACGCCTTTAAAGGTCGTCTTTGTGGGTTTAATCCTTGAGGGGTCTATGCCCATTTTGCGCACTGTATCCTGATAAAGCAGGTTCAGGCTGCTGCCGCCGTCCATCAGGACTCTAGTGAGGTGAAATCCGTCAAAGATTGGGTCTAGAACCAATGCGGCGAATCCGCCATGGCGGATGCTAGTGGGATGGTCCCTTCGATCAAAAGTGATCGGGGAGGAGGACCACGAATTGAACTTTGGGGCGACTGGCTCCATCGCATATACGTCCATAGTGCACGCTTCCGCTCCCTTTTGGGTATGTGGGTTGCGGATATCATGTTCACCGTCCGCACTTGTTGGGGGAAGCCCTTCTGTCCTCTATTGTTCGGCGGCCGGGGCTCCTCCTCGTCGTCGCTATGCAGCCACTTGTCATTGTTTTCGGCTTTGAACTTGCCTGCCTGCTTGAACACCCAACAATCCATGTTGGTGTGGTTGGCTGGTTTTTCGGGGGTGCCGTGTATCTGGCACGAGCGATCGAGTATTCGTTCCAAATTGGACGGGCCCGGAGTATTTCTTTTGAATGGCTTTTTCCGCTGACCGGGTTTAGAGCCTCTGAATCCGGCATTGACTGCCGTATCCTCAGCATTATCGCCATTAATGCGGCACTTGTGCTTGTTGCGACGCGACCTGCCATTGCTGTCCTTGGTATCCGAATTACCAGGGCTGTTGGTCATGTTGTTACTACGAACTAGCCAGCTGTCCTCTCCCGCGCAAAAGCGGGTCATGAGTGTTGTGAGGGCTGCCATGGATTTCGGCTTTTCCTGTCCTAGGTGCCGGGCAAGCCACTTGTCGCGGATGTTATGTTTGAAGGCTGCAAGGGCCTCTGCATCCGGACAGTCGACGATTTGATTTTTCTTGGTTAGGAACCGTGTCCAGAATTGTCTGGCCGATTCCTCTGGCTGCTGAATTATGTGGCTTAGGTCATCGGCATCTGGTGGTCGCACATAGGTGCCCTGGAAGTTGTCGAGGAATGCGGCTTCCAGGTCTTCCCAACAACCAATTGACTCCGCTGGCAAGCTGTTAAGCCAATGCCGAGCTGGTCCTTTAAGCTTGAGTGGGAGGTATTTGATGGCGTGTAGATCATCACCGCAGGCCATGTGGATATGAAGGAGATAGTCCTCGATCCAGACCGCAGTATCTGTTGTGCCATCATATGATTCAATGTTTACGGGTTTGAAACCCTCAGGGATTTCATGATCCATCACTTCGTCTGTGAAGCATAGTGGGTGTGCGGCGCCTCTGTATTGGGCTATATCACGACGCAGCTCAAATGAGCTTTGTCTATTGTGTTCGGCCCGGCCGGAATTGCCATATCCGGCGTGACGTTATCATCATGTATCATGGGGCGCCCACGCGATTCGTAGATCGATCTTATTTGCCTTGCCTTGTCCTCCAGTATATCCCGCAGGTCTGGCACATTTTCCCGCGCCTTGGTATTTTTTGAGCGGCGCCGGGGTGCGGCTTGAGTGGAGGGCCGAGAGGCCTCTCTGTCACGGCCACGAGGTGGCCAGTCGGCCGTATCATGCGCTGGTGATGTAGGTTTAGGTGCTTTCTCCTCTAATCATGGTAGCAGCCTGCGTTTTGGGTAGCTCTTGGAGGGGCGTTCGAGTTCATACTCTTCGGCCGCAAGGACTTCAGTCCATCTGTCGGCTAGCAAGTCTTGGTCAGCACTAAGCTCTTGCTGCTTTTTCTTGAGGCTGCTCGCCGTGGCCATAAGCCCGCGTTTGAAACGCTCTTGTTCGACGGGATCCTCAGGCACGACAAATTCGTCGTCGTTGAGGCTTGCCTCGTCTTCGGAGGGAGGCATGTAATTATTGTCCTCTACCTCTCTGCCTGCCGCTCTCTCATGAAGGCTGGCTTCTCCATCCTCCTGCACTGAATCCTGCTGGAGGGGGTTGTCTTCGGCACTGTCCGGGGTGTTATTGTCTCCCGTGCCGGAATCACCGTTTTTGCTGTGGCGGGATTTAGAGCGGCGCCGCTGACGCCGGCGCTTAGGCTGTTTCTTAGAGGGGTCATCCTCCGTTGTCCCATCACCATTCCCATCTTTTGGGATGTCCACCATGTAAATGTCGTATGACGAGGTGGCCTTCCAGTGCCCTGTAGGCGCTGGTTCTTGGTCGTCTCCTGCATCGTCGTCCATACTGTCGATGTCTTCGGAGTCGAAGTCGAGCATGTCGGTTAAATCATCGACAGTGGCTATGAAGTGGGTGGTGGGTGGGCCTTGAATTTCTTCGTCGTCCGCATCCCAACCTTCCTGACCATAGTCTGGCCAGGCCTCTCCTGATAAAGAGAGAGACTTAAGTGAATTCAGGATGTCGCCAAAGGGCGAGTGCTGAAAGATGTCCGCGGTGGTGAACTCCATCACCGGCGCCCAATCGGATCCGATTGGCAGGGGCGCGGAAGGTTCGGAGTCCGGAGAGGAGTCCGGCACCTTGGAGTTACGAGCCTTGCAAAGGACAGGGATGGTGTTCGGCTCAATCGCCGTAGAGATCGCAGCCCCAGAGGTGGTGTCCAGCCACCCGTCCTCGATCGGCGCAGTCGGCTCCGAGCTAAGGGTCAGAGCGGACACTGGTGTGGCCTCCAGGGCACTATTCGGTGGCAGAGCTAGATCATGCCCATCGTGACAGTGCGGCGCGCTTGGCTGTGGCTCGAACCAGTCGAAGATCAAGTCTCCGCGGACGTCAGCCGTGTAGTTCAAACTTCCAAATCTGACATGATGGCCAGGGGCGTAGCTTTCAATCTGCTCCAGATGGCCAAGCGAATTGGCCTGCAGTGCAAAGTCGCCGAATACGAAGATCTGTCCGGGGAGAAAAGTCTCACCCTGGACCGCATCGTTGTTGATGATCGGAGGAGCCATCGGGCCTAAAGATGACGACACAGAGGAACTCTCAATGAAAGCACCAATGTCGGTGTGAAAACCGGCGGATCTCGGGTAGGGGGTCCCGAACTGTGCGTCTAGGCGGATGGTAACAGGAGACAAGGGACACGATGTTTTTACCCAGGTTCGGGCCCTCTCGATGGAGGTAAAACCCTACTCCTGCTTGATTAATATTGATGATATGGGTAGTACAAGAGTAGATCTACCACAAGATCAGAGAGGCTAAACCCTAGAGGCTAGCCTATGGTATGATTGTTGTTCGTCCTCGGGACTAAAACCCTCCAGTTTATATAGGCACCGAAGAGGGTTAGGGTTACACAGAGTCGGTTACAATGGTAGGAGATCTAGATATCCGTATCGCCAAGCTTGCCTTCCACGCTAAGGAAAGTCCCGTCCGGACACGGGACGAAGTCTTCAATCTTGTATCTTCATAGTCCAGGAGTCCGGCCAAAGGCTATAGTCCGGCTCGAGGCACCCCAAGTAAATATTCAAGGATACTCAAACGTTTTAAGCTTGGGGATGCCCTGGAAGGCATCCCTCTTTCTTCAACAAGTATCGATATGTTTTCGTATTCCTTTCGTTCATGCGATATGTGCAAGTCTTGGAGCGTCTTTTGAATTTAGTTTTCATTTTTCTTTTATATACCATGCTCGTATGAGATAGTCCTTGGTTTATTTATAGAATTCTCATTGCACTTCACTTAAATTTTTTGAGTATGGCTTTATAGAATGCTTCATGTGCTTCATGTTGGAAATGTGCCCTAGAGGCAATAATAAAATGGTTATTATTATATTTCCTTGTTCATGATAATTGTCTATCGTTCATGCTATAATTGTATTAACTGGAAACCGTAATACATGTGTGAATACATAGACCACAACATGTCCCTAGTGATCCTCTAGTTGACTAGCTCGTTGATCAATGGATGGTTATGGTTTCCTGACCATGGACATTGGATGTCATTGATAACGGGATCACATCATTAGAAGAATGATGTGATGGACAAGACCCAATCCTAAGCATAGCACAAGATCGTGTAGTTCGTTTGCTAAAAGCTTTTCTAATGTCAAGTATCATTTCCTTAGACTATGAGATTGTGCAACTCCCGAATACCGTAGGAATGCTTTGGGTGTGCCAAACGTCACAACGTAACTGGGTGGCTATAAAGGTGCACTACGGGTATCTTCGAAAGTGTCTGTTGGGTTGGCACGAATCGAGACTGGGATTTGTCACTCCGTGTGACGGAGAGGTATCTCTGGGCCCACTCGGTAATGCATCATCATAATGAGCTCAATGTGACTAAGTAGTTAGTCACGGGATCATGCATTACGGAACGAGTAAAGTGACTTGCCGGTAACGAGATTGAACGAGGTATTGGGATACCGACGATCGAATCTCGGGCAAGTAACGTACCGATTGACAAAGGGAATTGTATACGGGTTTGCTTGAATCCTTGACATCGTGGTTCATCCGATGAGATCATCATGGAACATGTGGGAGCCAACATGGGTATCCAGATCCTGCTGTTGGTTATTGGCCAGAGAGCTGTCTCGGTCATGTCTGCATGATTCCCGAACCCGTAGGGTCTACACACTTAAGGTTCGGTGATGCTAGAGTTGTTATGGGAATTAGTGTGCAGTTACCAAATGTTGTTCGGAGTCCCGGATGAGATCCTGGACCTCATGAGGAGTTCCCGAATGGTCCGGAGGTAAAGATTTATATATGGGAAGTCCTATTTTGGCCACCGGAAAATGGTCAGGATTTTCCGGTATTGTACCAGGAAGGTTCAAGAAGGTTCCGGAGTGGGGCCCACCTGCATGGGGGGACCCACATGAACGTGGGTAGTGGGGGCAAGGCCCCACACCCCTGGTCAAGGCGCACCAAGATCCCCCCTTAGAAGGAATAAGATCATATCCCAAAGGGATAAGATCAAGATCCCTAAAAAAGGGGGATAACAATCGGTGGGGAAGGAAATGATGGGATTTCTTTCCTCCCACCTTTGCCAATGCCCCAATGGACTTGAAGGGCAAGAAATCATCCCCCTCCACCCCTATATATAGTGGGGAGGCGCATGGGAGCTTCACCCTTCCCCTGGCGCAGCCCTCTCCCTCCCCAACACCTCCTCCTCCTCCGTAGTACTTGGCGAAGCTCTGCCGGAGAACTGCAAGCTCCACCACCACGCCGTCGTGCTGCCGGAGCTCTCCCTCAACTTCTCCTCGCCCCTTGCTGGATCAAGAAGGAGGAGACGTCCCCGGGCTATACGTGTGTTGAACACGGAGGCACCGTTCTTCGATGCTTAGATCGGATTCGGCTGCGATCTGAATCGCTTAGTGAACGACTCCACTGACCACGTTCTTGCAACGCTTCCGCATCGCGATCTACAAGGGTATGAAGATGCACTCCCCTCTCTCTCGTTGCTAGTTACTCCATAGATTGGTCTTGGTGATGCATAGAAAATTTTGAATTTCTGCTATGTTCCCCAACAGTGGCATCATGAGCTAGGTATATTGCGTAGATTCTATGCATGAGTAGAACACAAGTAGTTGTGGGCGATGGTTTGTACAATTTGCTTACCGTTACTAGTCCTATCTTGATTCGGCGGCATTGTGGGATGAAGCGGCCCGGACCGACCTTACACGAACGCTTACGTGAGACAGGTTCCACCGACTGACATGCACTTGTTGCATAAGGTGGCTAGAGGGTGCCAATCTCTCCCACTTTAGTCGGATCGGATTCGATGAAAAGGGTCCTTATGAAGGGTAAATAGCAATTGGCATATCACCGTTGTGGCTTTTGCGTAGGTAAGAAACGTTCTTGCTAGAAACCCATAGCAGCCACGTAAAACATGCAACAACAATTAGAGGACGTCTAACTTGTTTTTCCAGGGTATGCTATGTGATGTGATATGGCCAAAAGAATGTGATGAATGATATATGTGATGTATGAGATTGATCATGTTGTTGTAATAGGAATCACGACTTGCATGTTGATGAGTATGACAACCGGCAGGAGCCATAGGAGTTGTCTTAATTTATTGTATGACCTGCGTGTCATTGAAAATGCCATGTAACTACTTTACTTTATTGCTAAACCGTTAGCCATAGTAGTAGAAGTAATAGTTGGCGAGACAACTTCATGAAGACACGATGATGGAGATCATGGTATCATGCCGGTGACGAAGGTGATCATGTCGTGCCTGAAGATGGAGATCAAAGGCGCAAGATGATATTGGACATATCATGTCACTTTATGATTTACATGTGATGTTTGTCATGTTTACATCTTATTTGCTTAGAATGACGGTAGCATAAATAAGATAATCCCACATTAAAATTTCAAGAAAGTGTTCCCCCTAACTGTGCACCGTTGTGAAAGTTCGTTGTTTCGAAGCACCACGTGATGATCGGGTGTGATAGATTCTAACGTTCACATACAACGGGTGTAAGCCAGATTTACACATGCAAAACACTGAGGTTGACTTGACGAGCCTAGCATGTACAGACATGGCGTCGGAACACAAGGGACCGAAAGGTCGAACATGAGTCGTATAGTAGACACGATTAACATGGAGATGTTCACCAATGATGACTAGTCCGTCTCACGTGATGATCGGACACGGCCTAGTTGACTCGGATCATGTATCACTTAGATGACTAGAGGGATGTCTATCTGAGTGGGAGTTCATTAGATGAACTTAATTATCATGAACATAGTCAAAAGGACTTTGCAAATAATGTCGTAGCTTGCGCTTTAGTTCTACTATTTAAGAGATGTTCCAAAGACTGAAATTGGGATTTCAGACTAGTGCCCACGTCAAGAGGTATGAGACCTCTGACAAGTTTCTTAAGCCTGCAAACTAAGGGAGAAAAGCTCAATCGTTGAGCATATGCTCAGATTGTCTGAGTACTACAATCATTTGAATCGAGTGGGAGTTAATCTTCCAGATGAGATAGTAATGGTTCTCCATAGTCACTGCCACCAAGCTACTAGAGCTTCGTGATGAACTATAACATATCAGGGATAGACATGATGATCCTTGAGCAATTCGCGATGTTTGACACTGCGAAAGTAGAAATCAAGTAGGAGCATCAATTGTTGATGGTTAGTAAAACCACTAGTTTCAAGAAGGGCAAGGGAAACAAGGGATACTTCATGAAACGACAAATCAGTTGCTCCTCTAGTGAATAAACCCAAGGTTGAACCCAAATCCAAGACTAAGTGCTTCTGTAATGAGGGGAACGGTCACTAAAGCAGAACTACCCTAGATACTTGGTAGATGAGAAGGATGGCAAGGTCGACAGAAGTATATTGGATATACATTATATTAATGTGTACTTTACTAGTACTCCTAATAGCACCAGGGTATTAGATACCTGTTCGGTTGCTAAGTGTTAGTAACTCTAAATAAAAGCTGCGGAATAAACAGAGACTAGTTAAAGGTGAGATGACGATATGTGTTGGAAGTGTTTCCAAGGTTGATATGATCAAGCATCGCATGCTCCCTGTACCATCGAGATTGGTGTTAAATCTAAATAATTGTTATTTGGTGTTTGCGTTGAGCATAGACATGATTGGATTATGTTTATCGCAATATGGTTATTCATTTAAGGAGAATAATGGTTACTCTGTTTATTTGAATAATACCTTCAATGGTCTTGCACCTAAATGAATGGTTTATTGAATCTCGATCGTAGTGATACACATGTTCATGCCAAAAGATATAAGATAGTAATGATAGTACCACATACTTGTGGCACTGCTATTTGAGTCATATTGGTATAAAACGCATGAAGAAGCTCCATGTTGATGGATCTTTGGACTCACTCATTTTTGAAAAGATTGAGACATGCGAACCATGTCTATTGGTACATGTGCATGAAGAAACTCCATACAGATGGATCGTTTGGACTCACTTGATTTTGAATCACTTGAGGCATGCAAGTCATAACACATGGGCAAGATGAGTGAAAGGCCTCGTTTTCAGTAAGATGGAACAAGAAAGCGACTTGTTGGAAGTAATACATTTTAATGTGTGCAGTCCAATGAGTGCTGAGGCACGTAGTGGATATCGTTATGTTCTTACTTCACAGATGATTTGAGTAGATGTTGAGTATATTTACTTGATGAAACACAAGTCTAAATTATTGAAAGGTTCAAGTAATTTCAGAGTGAAGTTGAAGATCGTCGTGACAAGATGATAAAATGTCTATGATATGATCATAGAGATGAGTATCTGAGTTATGAATTTGGTATACAATTAAGACATTGTGGAAATTGTTTCACAACTAATACCGCCTAGAACACCATAGTGTGATGGTGTGTACGAACATTATAGCTGCACCCTATTGGATATGGTGCATACCATGATGTCTCTTATCGAAGTACAACTATCGTTTATGGGTTAGGCATTAGAGACAACCGCATTCACTTTAAATAGGGCACCACGTAATTCCGTTGAGATGACACCGTATGAACTATGGTTTAGAGAAACCTAAGCTGTCATTTCTTAAAAGTTTGGGGCTGTGACGCTTATGTGAAAAGTTCTGCCTGATAAGCTCGAACCCAAAGCGGATAAAATGCATCTTCATAGGACACCCAAAAACAGTTGGGTATACCTCCTAATTCAGACACGGAAGCAAAAGTGATTGTTTCCACAAACGGGTCCTTTCTCAAGGAAAAGTTTCTCTTGAAAGAATTAAGTGGGAGGATGGTGGAGACTTGATGAGGTTATTGAACCATCACTTCAACTAGTGTGTAGCAGGGCACAGGAAGTTGTTCCTATGGCGCCTACACCAATTGAAATGGAAGCTAATGATAGTGATCATGAAACTTCAGATCAAGTCACTACCAAACCTCGTAGGTCGACAAGGATGCGTACTACTTCAGAGTGGTACGTAATCCTGTCTTAGAGGTCATGTTGCTAGCCAACAATGAACCTACAAGCTATGGAGAAGCGATGGTGGGCCCAGATTTTGACGAATGGCTCGAGGCCATAAAATCTTAGAGAGGATCCATGTATGAAAACAAAGTATGGACTTTGGAAGAACTATTTGATGGTCGTAAGGCTGTTGGGTACAGATGGATTTTAAAAGGAAGACAAACAATGATGGTAAGTATCACCATTAAGAAAGCTCGAATCATCATTAAGATGTTTTCCGACAAGTTCAAGGAGTTGACTGCGATGAGACTTTCTCCTTCGTAGCGATGCTAAGTGCCTGTTGGAATTATATTAGCAGTTACTGCATTATTTATGAAATCTTGCAGATAGGATGTCAAAAGATTGTTTCCTCGACGATTTTCTTGAGGAAAGGTTGTGTGTGATACAACCAGAAGGTTTTGACAATCTTGAAAGATGCTAACAAGTATGCAAAGCTCCAGCAATCCTTGTAAGGACTGGAGTAAGCATCTCGGAGTTGGAATATATGCTTTGATGAGATGATCAAAGATTTTGGGTTTATACAAAGTTTATGAGAAACTTGTATTTCCAAAGAAGTGAGTGGGAGCACTATAGAATTTCTGATGAGTATATGTTGTTGACATATTGTTGATCAGAAATGATGTAGAATTTCTAGAAAGCATATAGGGTTATTTGAAAAGTGATTTTCAATGGAAAACCTGGATTAAGCTACTTGAACATTGAGCATCAAGATCTATAAGAATAGATCAAAATGCTTAATAGTACTTTCAAATGAACACATACTGTGAGAAGATTTTGAAGGAGTTCAAAATAGATCGGCAAAGAAGGAGTTCTTGGCTGTAAGGTGTGAGTATTGAGTAAGACTCAAGACCTGACCACGGTAGAAGAGAGAGAAAGGACGAAGGTCGTCCCCTATGCTTTAGACGTAGGCTCCACAATATGCTATGCTGTGTACCGCACCAGAAGTGTGCCTTGCCATGAGTCAGTCAAGGGGTACATGTGTGATTCAGGAATGCATCACAGCACAGCGGTCAAGGTTATCCTTAGTAACTAGTGGACTAAGGAATTTTCTCGATAATGGAGGTGGTAAAAGAGTTTGTCGTAAAGGGTTACGCCGATGCAAACTTTGACACTAACCCGGATGACTCTGAGTAGTAAACCGGATTCGTATAGTAGAGCAGTTATTTGGAATAGTTCCAAATAGTGCATGGTAGCTGCATCTAGGAGATGACATAGAGATTTGTAAAGCACACACGGATCTGAAAGATTCAGACCCGTTGACTAATAACCTCTCTCACAAGAGAGATATGATCAAACCCAATGGGTGTTGGACTCATTACAATCAAATAGTGATGTGAACTAGATTATTGACTCTAGTGCAAGTGGGAGACTGTTGGAAATATGCCCTAGAGGCAATAATAAAATGGTTATTATTGTATTTCCTTGTTCATGATAATTGTCTATTGTTCATGCTATAATTGTATTAACTGGAAACCGTAATACATGTGTGAATACATAGACCACAACATGTCCCTAGTGAGCCTCTAGTTGACTAGCTCATTGAACAATGGATGGTTATGGTTTCCTAACCATGGACATTGGATGTCATTGATAACGGGATCACATCATTAGGAGAATGATGTGATGGACAAGACCCAATCCTAAGCATAGCACAAGATCGTGTAGTTCGTTTGCTAAAAGCTTTTCTAATGTCAAGTATCATTTCCTTAGACCATGAGATTGTGCAACTCCCGAATACCATAGGAATGCTTTGGGTGTGCCAAACGTCACAACGTAACTGGGTGGCTATAAAGGTGCACTACGGGTATCTTCGAAAGTGTCTGTTGGGTTGGCACGAATCGAGACTGAGATTTGTCACTCCGTGTGACGGAGAGGTATCTCTGGGCCCACTCGGTAATGCATCATCATAATGAGCTCAATGTGACTAAGTAGTTAGTCACGGGATCATGCATTACGGAACGAGTAAAGTGACTTGCTGCCGGTAACGAGATTGAACGAGGTATTGGGATACCGACGATCGAATCTCGGGCAAGTAACGTACCGATTGACAAAGGGAATTGTATACGGGATTGCTTGAATCCTTGACATCGTGGTTCATTCGATGAGATCATCATGGAACATGTGGGAGCCAACATGGGTATCCAGATCCCGTTGTTGGTTATTGGCCAGAGAGATGTCTCGGTCATGTCTGCATGATTTCCGAACCCGTAGGGTCTACAAACTTAAGGTTCGTGACGCTAGAGTTGTTATGGGAATTAGTGTGCAGTTACCGAATGTTGTTCGGAGTCCCGGATGATATCCCGGACGTCACGAGGAGTTGCGGAATGGTCCGGAGGTAAAGATTTATATATGGGAAGTCCTATTTTGGCCACCGGAAAATGTTTGGGATTTTTCGGTATTGTACCGGGAAGGTTCTAGAAGGTTCCAGAGTGGGGCCCACCTGCATGGGAGGACCCACATGAATGTGGGTAGTGGGGGCAAGTCCCCACACCCCTGGTCAAGGCGCACCAAGATCCCCCTTATAAGGAATAAGATCATATCCCGAAGGGATAAGATCAAGATCCCTAAAAAAGGGGGATAACAATCGATGGGGAAGGAAATGATGGGATTTCTTTCCTCCCACCTTTTCCAACGCCCCAATGGACTTGGAGGGCAAGAAACCAGCCCCCTCCACCCCTATATATAGTGGGGAGGCGCATGGGAGCTTCACCCTTCCCCTGGCACAGCCCTCTCCCTCCCCAACACCTCCTCCTCCGTAGTAGTGCTTGGCGAAGCTCTGCCGGAGAACTGCAAGCTCCACCACCAAGCCGTTGTGCTGCCGGAGCTCTCCCTCAACTTCTCCTCTCCCCTTTCTGGATCAAGAAGGAGGATACGTCCCCGGGCTGTACGTGTGTTGAACGCGGAGGCACCGTTCTTCGGTGCTTAGATCAGATTCGGCCGCGATCTGAATCGCTTAGTGAACGACTCCACTGACCGCGTTCTTGCAACGCTTCCGCATCGCGATTTTCAAGGGTATGAAGATGCACTCCCCTCTCTCTCGTTGCTAGTTACTCCATAGATTGATCTTGGTGATGCGTAGAAAATTTTGAATTTCTGCTACATTCCCCAACACTTCACTTATATCATTTGAAGTTTGGATTGCCTGTTTCTCTTTACTTAGAAAACCGCCATTTGTAGAATGCTCTTTTGCTTAAGTTATATTTGTTAGAGTGTGAGCATATCTTTTGTAGAGAGAACTAAACTCTCTTTCTTCACTTATATCAATTTAGAGATATGACATGAATTGGTCATTCACATGGTTAGTCATAAAATCCTACATAAACTTGTGGATCACTGAATATGATATGTTTGATTCCTTGCAATAGTTTTGCGATATAGTGATGATAATATGTGGGAGGTACTAGTGGATGGTTGTGTTTAGTAAGGATGTTGGTGTTAAGGTTTTTCATTCCCGAAGCATGCACGTATGGTCTATAAACTATGTAACCAAATTGGCGCACATTGTATTTTGATTGTTTATCTTTGCGTGAAGGTCGGGCGCGCGCGATGGTTAACTCCTACCAACCTCCCCCCTAGGAGCATGCGTGTACTACTTTGTTTCAAGGGCTAATAAATTTTTGTAATAAGTATGTGAGTTCTTTATGACTAATGTTGAGTCCATGGATTATACACACTTTTACCCTTCCATCATTGCTAGCCTCTTCGGTACCGTGCATTGCCCTTTCTCACCTCGAGAGTTGGTGCAAACTTTGCCGGTGCATCCAAATCCCGTGATACGATACGCTCTATCACACATAAGCCTACTTATATCTTCCTCAAAACAGCCACCATACCTACCTATCATGGCATTTCCATAGCCATTCCGAGATATATTGCCATGGAACTTCCATCATCATCATATACATGACTTGAGCATTCATTGTCATATTGCTTTGCATGATCGTAAGATAGCTAGCATGATGTTTTCATGGCTTGTCCGTTTGTTTGATGTCATTGCTACGCTAGATCATTGCACATCCCGGTACACCGCCGGAAGCATTCATATAGAGTCATATCTTTGTTCTAGTATCGAGTTGTAATATTGAGCTGTAAGTAAATAAAAGTGTGATGATCATCATTATAGAGCATTGCCACATGAAAAAAAGAAAAAAAAAGAAAAAAAGGAAAGGCCAAAGAAGCCTAAATAAAAAAGGGGGCCAAAGAAGCCCACCCAAAAAAAGAAAAAAAAAAGAAAAAAGAAAAAGAAAAGGGGCAATGTTACTATCCTTTTACCACACTTGTGCTTCAAAAGTAGCACCATGTTCTTCATATAAAGAATCTCTTATGTTGTCACTTTCATATACTAGTGGGAATTTTCCATTATAGAACTTGGCTTTGTTGGGGAACGTTGCAGAAAATTAAAATTTTTCCTACGGTTTCACCAAGATCCATCTATGAGTTCATATAAGCAACGAGTGATAGGAGTGCATCTACATACCCATGTAGATCGCGAGCGGAAGCGTTCAAGAGAACGGGATGATGGAGTCGTACTCGCCGTGATCCAAATCACCGATGACCAAGTGCTGAACAGACAACACCTCCGCGTTCAACACACGTACGGAGCGGATGACATCTCCTCCTTCTTGATCCAGCAAGGGGGAAGGAGAGGTTGAGGAAGAAGACTCCAGCAGCAGCACGACGGCGTGGTGGTGGTGGAGAAGCAGTACTCCGGCAGGGCTTCGCCAAGCAACCGCGGGAGGAGGAAGAGGTGTAGCAGGGGGAGGGAGGCGCCAAGACTCAGGGGTGCGGCTGCCCTCCCTCCCCCCTCCTTTATATAGGCCCCCAAGGGTGGGGGAGCCGGCCCTAGAGATGGGATCTCTAGGGGGGGCGGCGGCCAAGGGGGGTGGAGTGCCCCCCAAGGCAAGTGGAGGCGCCCCCTCCCCTAGGGTTCCCAACCCTAGGCGCAGAGGGGGGCCCAGGAGGGGCGCACCATCCCACCAGGGCTGGTCCCCTCCCCACTTCAGCCCACGGGGCCCTTCGGGATGGGTGGCCCCACCCGGTGGACCCCCGGGACCCTTCCAGTGGTCCCGTTACAATACCGGGTGACCCCGAAACTTTCCCGATGGCCGAAACAACACTTCCTATATATAAATATTCACCTGCGGAGTATTCCATAACTCCTCGTGACGTCCGGGATCTCATCCGGGACTCCGAACAACATTCGGTAACCACATACAAGTCTTCCTAATAACCCTAGCGTCACCGAACCTTAAGTGTGTAGACCCCACGGGTTCGGGAGACACGCAGACATGACCGAGACAGCTCTCCGGCCAATAACCAACAGCAGGATCTGGATACCCATGTTGGCTCCCACATGTTCCACGATGATTTCATCGGATGAACCACGATGTCGAGGATTCAATCAACCGCGTATACAATTCCCTTTGTCAATCGGTACGTTACTTGCCCGAGACTCGATCGTCGGTATCCCAATACCTCGTTCAGTCTCGTTACCGGCAAATCACTTTACTCGTACCGTAATGCATGATCCCGTGACCAAACACTTGGTCACTTTGAGCTCATTATGATGATGCATTACCGAGTGGGCCCAGAGATACCTCTCCGTCATACGGAGTGACAAATCCCAGTCTCGATCCGTGTCAACCCAACAGACACTTTCGGAGATACCTGTAGTGCACCTTTATAGTCACCCTGTTACGTTGTGACGTTTGGTACACCCAAAGCACTCCTACGGTATCCGGGAGTTACATGATCTCATGGTCTAAGGAAAAGATACTTGACATTGGAAAAGCTCTAGCAAATGAACTACACGATCTTGTGCTATGCTTAGGATTGGGTCTTGTCCATCACATCATTATCCTAATGATGTGATCCCGTTGTCAACGACATCTGATGTCCATAGTCAGGAAACCATGACTATCTATTGATCAACGAGCTAGTCAACTAGAGGCTTACTAGGGACATATTATGGTCTATGTATTCACACGTGTATTACGATTTCCGGATAATACAGTTATAGCATGAATAAATACAATTAGCATGAACAACGAAATATAATAATAATCTTTTATTATTGCCTCTAGGGCATATTTCCCTAGGATGATCCATTGCGGCAAGAAAGTTGACAACATCTACGCCCACAACAAAATTGTGTTCTACTCGTGCAATAGAGAACTACGCATAGACCTAGCTCATGATGCCACTGTTGGGGAACGTTGCAGAAAATTAAAAATTTTCCTACGGTTTCACCAAGATCCATCTATGAGTTCATCTAAGCAACGAGTGATAGTTGTGCATCTACATACCCTTGTAGATCACGAGCGGAAGCATTCAAGAGAACGGGGATGATGGAGTCGTACTCGTCGTGATCCAAATCACCGATGCCCAAGTGCTGAACGGGCAGCACCTCCGAGTTCAACACATGTACGGAGCGGATGACGTCTCCTCCTTCTTGATCAAGCAAGGGGGAAGGAGAGGTTGAGGAAGAAGACTCCAGCAGCAGCACAACGGCGTGGTGGTGGTGGAGAAGCAGTACTCCGGCAGGGCTTCGCCAAGCAACCGCGGGAGGAGGAAGAGGTGTAGCAGGGGGAGTGTCGGTGTCAAAACCGGCGGATCTCAGGTAGGGGGTCCCGAACTGTGCGTCTAGGCGGATGGTAACAGGAGACAAGGGACACGATGTTTTTACCCAGGTTCGGGCCCCCTCGATGGAGGTAAAACCCTACTCCTGCTTGATTGATATTAATGATATGGGTAGTACAAGAGTGGATCTACCACGAGATCAAGGAGGCTAAACCCTAGAAGCTAGCCTATGGTATGATTGTTGTAATGGTTGTTCGTCCTACGGACTAAAACCCTCCGGTTTATATAGACACCGGAGAGGGCTAGGGTTACATAGAGTCGGTTACAATGGTAGGAGATCTACATATCCGTATCGCCAAGCTTGCCTTCCACGCCAAGGAAAGTACCATCCGGACACGGGACGAAGTCTTCAATATTGTATCTTCACAGTCTTGGAGTCCGGCCGATGATGATAGTCCGGCTATCCAGACACCCCCTAGTCCGGGACTCCCTCAGTAGCCCCTGAACCAGGCTTCAATGATGATGAGTACGGCGCGCATATTGTTCGGCATTGTAAGGCGGGTTCCTCCTCCGAATAATTCATAGAAGATTGTGAACACCAGGATAGTGTCCGGCTCTGCAAAATAAATTCCACATTCCACCGTAGAGAGAATAATATGTACACAAGTTCAATCTGCTGACGTATTTCGTGGCATGACGTTATACCACCACCAAGCCTTCTCTTGAATCGTTTTTTTACTATACCACCTCAGCGCGTTTAGCGAAGCGGTTTCCTTGGCACATCTTGTCGAAGCAGAGATCATGTTCCCCTTATTCCGGGATTCCCATCAATACGAACGTGGGTAACCCAACCGTGCCCGTTGCCACGCCCCCTCTATCGGAGGCGAGTCCCGAACGGTCACGGGGACGACTCTTGGTATTCTCCCTCTTTATAATGGGACCAAGGCTCGTTTCTTTTCTTCAGTCCTCAATCGAATCTACTCCTTGCCCCGAGTTCCAACACCCAGAGCCCCAGATTCGAGTGCTTCGGACCTTCAACAACGTCCGGCTCCGACCTACAAGGCCGGTGGATGCCCTCCTCCGTCACGGAAGAGGACGTGCAAAAGCTGCGAGAGGCCAAGTATCTGACTTACGAGATTTCGCATAGGTTGCCCGCCAAAGGGCAAGTCATTCCCACCCCCGAGCCCGGCGAGTATGTCGTGTTTGTGTCCCACCTCCGTCGGGGCTTAGGCTTCCCGATGGATCCTTTTGTGAGAGGGCTCATGTTTTACTATGGGTTGGAATTCCACGACTTGGCTCCTGAGTCCATCCTCCATATCTCGTCATTCATTGTCGTCTGCGAAGCCTTCCTCCGCATTACCCCTCACTTTGGCTTGTGGCCTGAGACTTTCGACGTGGAGCCGAAGATGATCGAGGGGCGTCAAGCAGAGTGCGGCGGGGCGGTTGTAAGCAAAAGGGCCGACGCTCCATGGCCCGAGGGCTCTTTCGAGGAGGAGCTCGGCTTGTGGCAGCAGGAGTGGTTCTACATAACCGCTCCCAGGGGCAGCAGGCAGAAGCCGCCGCCCATCTTCCGCTCGGGCCCTCCACAGCGGCTGATGTCATGGGTCAGCCAAGGGCTCAACTGGGGGTCGTCAAAGAACGTGCCCCTATTGCAGGGCCGGATTCGAGACCTCCAGGAGAGGGAGATCAATCTGGTCGTAGTGATGCAGGTTATGCTGATTCGGCGCCTCCTGCCCTGCAAGCGTCGCCCCCTCCGTCTGTGGGAGTTCAATCCCGAGGGGCTGCACGCTCTCCAACACTTCATGGGTACGACACCCCTGGAGATGTATAAATTGTTCTTCGGATCACAAGAGATGTGTCCGGAATTGACCGAGGATTCCGGCCTAAGCTGCAATCGCCCGGATACTCAGGTAAGTGGCCCTGCGTCTGAACACACCATTTGTTTATGCCTTCTTGAATTTGCCTTTTAACCCATCGCTTCTTGAATAGGAGTGGATAGCGCAAGCGAAACTGATACGGTGTTCGGTCCCCCTCCTGGAGACCGTGCCGGATCCCGTGCTGGTCAGGATGCTGAAGGTTGCGCCTTCGGAGGAAGGCGAAGGGGAGAACAGGGACACCACCGCCTCTACCAAGGAGGCTTTGGAGAAAGGGGGAATCGAGAATCCCTCCTTCCAAGGGGAGAAGAGGACCGCTTCCGAAAACCCGGAGGCCAAGGCCTCGAAGTGCGGGAAGAGATCTTCGCCAGAGGGTCCTGCGTCCGGGGAGGCCCCGGCCGCACTATCTCCCCTAAGAATCAGCCCTCCAGCGAGCCGTAAGTAGAAAAGGGGGGTTCTATAATAAAAGACGTCCCCATGTTTGCTTCTGAGGATAACCGAAGATTTTACCTTGTAGTTCGGATCTCCGCCCTTCTCAGATGAGCTCGTCTTCGGGGGACCTTCGTCCGGAGATGGTGGAGAGCGAGACGCCTCCGTCCGCTGCACCATCAGGCAGGACGGACGAACCTGAGGTGTCATCGCGGAGGGTATCCCCGAGTCCGGCGGGGCTGGAGAGTTTGGCACCGGCTGGTGTGCGGCCGGGGGAGCTGAAGGATCTGCTTGAGAGGGCGTCTATCTCAAAAGGTCACCGTACATTGATGAGTATGGTGATTGGAAGAATTTCGTCTGCCAACGGCGGGTTGCATGATGCCGTCAGAAGCTTGCTGGCGGGGTTTGAGGTACGTAAAGATGACATACCTTTTGACAGTTTTGCGCCATGTATAGATAGTAGCCCCTGGGACTCGGTAGGCTGTCGAGAGCGATAGCGTGCCGAGGATCAAAATCGCAGGTATTGATTTTCGCCTTCCCTATACAGGTGGCGGGTAGTCCGGTGGCCAGCCGGGCTGATGGGGTTGCCGAACTAAAGCGGCAACTCGACGTTGCGGATGCGGACATCGCGCTGGTCAACAAGCGACTTGACGAGTCACAAGGTAGGTTTTTTCTCCGCGGTCACCTAGTAAGGGAGGCGAAGCCCACTCCTTACAACATGTGTGCTTTAATGCAGATGGTGCCGCTGCTGTGGAGAGTCTTCGAGCGGAACTTGCTCAAGCCAAGGAGCAGGCCAGAAGGAGTGATGCGGCTGCCTCGAGGGCGGCCGAAGAGCTGGAAGCCGAAAGGGCTGCTCACTGCCGAAGCAGGGAGGAGATGGCCGAAATGGCCGTGAAGTTGAAAGATGCTACCGACCGCAATGAGGTTCTTGAAAAAGAACGCCTAGCAGAGCAAGAAGGCCTGAGGAAGGCCACCGCCAAAGCCAAGGATGCCCGTTCTGCGATGAGGGCTATAAAGGAGGAGCTGCGCCAAGCCGGGGATATTGTGGCTAGCAAGCCCTTTCTGCTGCGCAGGAGGTTTACAGATCCGAAATACGCTCAGCTTGGCCAACTGTGGGGTCCGGAGGATCCTTATATGGACTTAGCGGCGAGTGCGGCAGATGCTGTTTTGCACTTCCGAAGTCAAAAGGATCACAAGACGGAAGAGCTTTTTTGGTCTCAATTCCATAGTCCGGAGCATTCACTTCCGCTGACCGATCGGTTGGCCGAATGGGCTGAGCTGAATAGACTGTCCGGACTTGCCATGACGGATATCGTGGCTCATGTCTGGCCGGATAGGCCCAAGCCGAATAGTTATTTTGGCTTATTGCAGCAATTCCTTGGGGCGGTGCCGCATATCAAGGACATGAAGCGGTCGGCCTGCATAGAGGGTGCCCGGATGGCCCTCGCCCGTATGAAGACATACTGGACTGAGATGGATGCCACCGCTATTGCGACCCAGGGTTCGGACGAGAGTCGGTTACCCGCCGAGCACTATTTTGGAGAAGTTCTGCGTGGTGCTCGTGTAATAGAGTCGCAGTGCTCAAAAAATGTCATGTTCAAATGAACTTTATGGTTTATAAAACAATGTTTATAATATAAGCGCTTTGTGTACTTGTGCGTTCAAGTATTGAAATATCTCTTGTGCGACCGTTTAATGTATACTTGTGTATAACCTGAAAGATGGCAGTCTTCGGCTTCAGCCCCCACGCACATGGTGCGGGGGTGTTTGCGAAATAGCGCATTTTCACACTTAATCCAACGTCTTGGTCCTGTGAAGGAGGTGATAGCATAGCAAACGAGGTAATCGGACTATAATGCTTTATCACTTTCACTTAGCCATAGGAGTTCGAAGGTGGGGCTACGATATAGCCCCTAGGGGCACCGCGCTCTCCGAATTCGTCAAAGCGGAGGAATTCTAAACATTCCGGTGGTCGATCGAGTGGTTGACCAGTCTCTCATTATATCATGACAGTCAGTTTTCGGCTTTCTCTATTGAGGTGCTCGCTCGGCCGAACTGGGGCACAATCGCAGTAGTTCTCCTGGTGCCGCGTTAGCCGATGATACAGAACGTAAGGCAGCAAAACACAGGAGCCGGGCAAACCCAACATTTGACCAAAGACATGACTCGGAGCTGATGCATATAAGGATGGAGGTGTCAAAACCGGCGGATCTCGGGTAGGGGGTCCCGAACTGTGCGTCTAGGCGGATGATAACAGGAGACAAGGGACACGATGTTTTTACCCAGGTTCGGGCCCTCTCGATGGAGGTAAAACCCTACTCCTGCTTGATTGATATTGATGATATGGGTAGTACAAGAGTGGATCTACCACGAGATCAAGGAGGCTAAACCCTAGAAGCTAGCCTATGGTATGATTGTTGTAATGGTTGTTCGTCCTACGGACTAAAACCCTCCGGTTTATATAGACACCGGAGAGGGCTAGGGTTACACAGAGTCGGTTACAATGGTAGGAGATCTACATATCCGTATCGCCAAGCTTGCCTTCCACGCCAAGGAAAGTCCTATCCGGAAACGGGACGAAGTCTTCAATATTGTATCTTCACAGTCTTGGAGTCCGGCCGATGATGATAGTCCGGCTATCCGGACACCCCCTAGTCCTGGACTCCCTGAGGGAGGGAGGTGCCAAGACTCAGGGGTGCGGCTGCCCTCCCTCCCCCCTCCTTTATATAGGCCCCCAAGGGGGGGAGCCGGCCCTAGAGATGGGATCTCTAGGGGGGGCGGCGGCCAAGGGGGGTGGAGTGCCCCCCAAGGCAAGTGGAGGCGCCCCCTCCCCTAGGGTTCCCAACCCTAGGCGCAGAGGGGGGCCCAGGGGGGCGCACCAGCCCACCAGGGCTGGTCCCCTCCCCACTTAAGCCCACGGGGCCCTCCGGGATGGGTGGCCCCACCCGGTGGACCCCCGGGACCCTTCCGGTGGTCCCGATACAATACCGGGTGACCCCGAAACTTTCCCGATGGCCGAAACAGCAGTTCCTATATATAAATCTTCACCTCCGGACTATTCCGGAATTCCCCGTGACGTCCGGGATCTCATCCGGGACTCCGAACATCATTCGGTAACCACATACAAGTCTTCCTAATAACCCTAGTGTCACCGAACCTTAAGTGTGTAAACCCTACGGGTTCGGGAGACACGCAGACATGACCGAAACAGCTCTCCGGCCAATAACCAACAGCGGGATCTGGATACCCATGTTGGCTCCCACATGTTCCACGATGATTTCATCGGATGAACCATGATATCGAGGATTCAATCAACCCCGTATACAATTCCCTTTGTCAATCGGTACGTTACTTGCCCGAGACTCGATCGTCGGTATCCCAATACCTCGTTCAGTCTCGTTACCGGCAAGTCACTTTACTCGTACCATAATGCATGATCCCGTGACCAAACACTTGGTCACTTTGAGCTCATTATGATGATGCATTACCTAGTGGGCCCAGAGATACCTCTCCGTCATACGGAGTGACAAATCCCAGTCTCGATCCGTGTCAACCCAATAGACACTTTCGGAGATACCAGTAGTGCACCTTTATAGTCACCCAGTTACGTTGTGACGTTTGGTACACCCAAAGCACTCCTACGGTATCCGGGAGTAACATGATCTCATGGTCTAAGGAAAAGATACTTGACATTGGAAAAGCTCTAGCAAACGAACTACACGATCTTGTGCTATGCTTAGGATTGGGTCTTGTCCATCACATCATTCTCCTAATGATGTGATCCCGTTGTCAACAACATCTGATGTCCATCGTCAGGAAACCATGACTATCTGTTGATCAACGAGCTAGTCAACTAGAGGCTTACTAGGAACATATTATGGTCTATGTATTCACACGTGTATTACGATTTCCAGATAATACAGTTATAGCATGAATAAAGACAATTATCATGAACAAGGAAATATAATAATAATCTTTTATTATTGCCTCTAGGGCTTATTTCCAACAGGCTTGTATATTCCAACGATGGGCTTCCTCAAATGCCCTAGGTCTTCATGAGCAAGCAAGTTGGATGCACACCCACTTAGTTTCTTTTGTTGAGCTTTCATACACTTATAGCTCTTAGTGCATCCATTGCATGGCAATCCCTACTCCTCGCATTGACATCAATTGATGGGCATCTCCATAGCCCATTGATTAGCCGCGTCGATGTGAGACTTTCTCCTTTTTTGTCTTCTCCACATAACCTCCTCCATCATATTCTATTCCACCCATAGTGCTATATCCATGGCTCACGCTCATGTATTGCATGAAGGTTGAAAAAGTTTGAGAATACTAAAGTATGAAACAATTGCTTGGCTGACACCGGGATAGGCATGAGGGGTACCTTGTGTTAAGAAAAGGGAGCATACAAGACTATATGATTTTGTAGGGATAACTTTCTGAAGCATTGATACTTTGAAAGACATGATTGTTTGTTGGGATGCCCTAAGTATTATTGTTTTTAAGTCAAATGATAGACTATTGCTTTGAATCACTCGTGTCTTAATATTCATGCCATGATTAGATACATGTTCAAGATTATGCTAGGTAGCATTCCACATCAAAAATTATCTTTTTTATCATTTACCTACTCGAGCACGAGCAGGAATTAAGCTTGGGGATGCTGATACGTCTCCGTCGTATCTATAATTTTTTATTGTTCCATATGCCAATATTATTCAACTTTCATATACTTTTGGCAACTTTTTATACTATTTTTTGGGACTAACATATTGATCCAGTGCCCAGTGCCAGTTCCTGTTTGTTGCATGTTTTATGTTTCATAGAAACCCAATATCAAACGGAGTCAAAATGGGATAAAAACGGACGGAGAATTATTTTGGAATATTTGGGATTTTCCGGAGAAAGAATCAATGCGTAACGGTGCCCGAGGTGGCCAGGAGATAGGAGGGCGCGCCCTCCCCCTAGGCGCGCCTGGCACTCTCCTGGGCCACCCGTAAGGCGGTTGACGCTCTTCTTTTGCCGCAAGAAAGCTAATTTTATGAGAAAAATCTGGGCGAAAGATTCACCCCAATCGGAGTTACGGATCTCCGGATATAATAGAAACGGTGAAGGGGAAGGATCTGGGAACGCAGAAACAGAGAGATAGATCTCTCTCGCCCCTCCCACGCCATGGGAGCCAAGGACCAGAGGGTAAACCCTTCTCCCATCTAGGGAGAAGTCAAGGAAGAAGAAGAAGAATAAGGGGGGTTCTCTCCACCTTGCTTCCGGTGGCGCCGGAGCGCTGCCGGGGGCCATCATCATCACCACGATCTTCACCAACACCTCCGCCATCTTCACCAACATCTCCATCACCTTCCCCCATCTTTATTCAGCGGTCCACTCTCCCGCAACCCGCTGTACCCTCTACTTGAACATGGTGCTTTATGCTTCATATTATTATCTAATGATGTGTTGCCATCCTATGATGTCTGAGTAGATTTTCGTTGTCCTACCGGTGATTGATGAATTGCTATGATTGGTTTGAGTTGCATATTTTATTATTGGTGCTGTCCTGTGGTGCTCTCCGTGTCGCGCAAGCGTGAGGGGTTCCCGCTGTAGGGTTTGCAATATGTTCATGATTTGCTTATGGTGGGTGGCGTGAGTGACAGAAGCACAGACCCGAGTAAGTAGGTTGTTTGCGTATGGGATAAAGGGGACTTGATACTTTAATGCTATGGTTGGGTTTTACCTTAATGAATCTTTAGTAGGTGTGGATGCTTGCTAGAGTTCCAATCATAAGTGCATGTGATCCAAGAAGAGAAAGTATGTTAGCTTATGCCTCTCCCTCAAATAGAATTGCAATAGTGATTACCGGTCTAGTAACGTAGTCAATTGCTTAGGGACAATTTCACAACTCCTACCACCACTTTTCCACACTCGCTATATTTACTTTATTGCATCTTTATCTAAACAACCCCTAGTTTATATTTAAGTGTTCTTTATTATCTTGCAAACCTATCCAACTACACCTACAAATTACTTCTAGTTTCATACTTGTTCTAGGTAAAGTGAACGTCAAGCGTGCGTAGAGTTGTATCGGTGGTTGATAGAACTTGAGGGAATATTTGTTCTGCCTTTAGCTCCTCGTTGGGTTCGACACTCTTACTTATCGAAAGAGGCTACAACTGATCCCCTACACTTGTGGGTTATCAGTTACCTTTGAAGATTGTGCTTCTTCCAGACGGTTAGGCGTCATGGTCTAGAGCATCCAAGAGGAATTGTGGATCGCCGAGTGACCTAGTCTGTGAAGGTTTCGAAGTCACCTGAAGACTTACACGAGTGATTGAGCGAGGTATATGTGACCTTAGCTCAAGGAGAATACTGTGAGGACTATGTGTCCTCAGTTTTAAATATCTAGCCGCTCCAACCAGGCGTACAACTAAGACAGTAGTTGGAACTGGTCTACCAAATCATTGTCATCACCAAGCTTACTAGTTCTATTTCCTCAACTCTTTCATTTCCTCATTTCTGTTGTTGTGTGCTTGTTCATATCTGTTTGAAGACTTTGACTGAAGATTTTCTCAATTTTCCCAGTTCAATTTCTTCAGTCTGTCCGTCTTCATCCTGTATTATCCTGTGCTTACGCCTTCTGTACTCTGTGCTTGTCTTCATTTCATCATGATGACTATGCTTGTGTTCTGCTATCTTTACTTCTTAGTACTAATTCCGCTGCAAGTAGTTCTTCATTTAGGAATTTCCTCATCCGCAAATTCTTCAGTGAAGAATTCATAAAATTTGCCTATTCACCCTATCTAGTCGAGATAACACACTTTCAATTGGACCACCCAATTTTGATCAGGTCAACATTTTTTTCCTGCTCTCTCAATCAATTATTTTAATCAACCATGTTTCTTAATTTTAAAGCTCTCCTATTTGACCGAGGTATTCAATTTTGGATTTGGTTCATATTTTGATGGGTCAACGATTCTGCAAATCAATCGGCAGCAACCGGCCTAAAAAATATATCAATCCCATGCACCCTCTCACCACGTAGAAAAATACTCCCCAGTTGTCGAGGCCTCATAGTAAATTTAGGAATCCAATTTGGAATTGGGCACCTGATTTTGACCGGGTCAACAATACTTTTTCTCTCAAGGAGCTCTCTCGATCATTTCTTTTAATTCGCCATACTTCCTAATTTTAAAGCTCTTCCATTCGATTAAGGTATTTAATTTCGGATTTGGTTCAGGATTTAGGCCGAATCAATGATTTTTCGTATCAATCGGCAGCAACCGACCTATAAAAATATATCAATTCCGGACACCCTCTCACCACCTAGTAAAATGAAACACCAATATGTGATAATACATTATCAATGTAGTACATGCAACCACTAACGTAAAAAAAATTCTACGTAAGTATGAGTTAACACATAATCACACACTTTGAAAGCCCCACCAAAACACCACATTATAAATAAATAAATAACACACTCCATCATCTTTCCACTCGTGTTATATTTTTTGAAACATTGACATCGACCATGCCAAATAAGTAAAATATAAAAATTCATTTCATAATGAATCTAATGATACTGATTTGATATTATGGAAAGTCCTACAAAATTGGTCAAACTTAAGGAGGTTCGACTTTTCAAAAAACTAATACACCTTATATTTTGAAGCAAAGGGAGTAGAAAAATTATGAAAACCCATCATCTCCAACGACGCAGCAAAGCACGTCCAACTCTTCTAGTATGTAGAAATAGGGGCAACTCCTACTGAGAAGCTGTCACGCGACACCAGAGCGAAGGAGTTGAGAAAGCCATGTGACTTCCGAACAACCGCTTTCACATTATTAGGTCTGCCTTGTCTTGTCTCCACCGCACGACAAGTCTGTAACTCCAGGCTTGGTGCCATTAGGGAGGCAGGGTGAGTTTGGTTCGTTTCCTCACCTTCGTGCCTGGAAAAGTATGATACCTAGATTTAGCTTGGGCTTTTTTGATTTCGTGCCTGGTTCAGGCTGCCGTTGACTAGGGGTGTTTTGTTGGCGCCTGGCCTAGCAAATAGTATAATAATAATAAACTATGCAAACTGAAAGAAAAATCTTTGAATGCTAGAATGTATGACCCTAAGTTCGCTACTTCAACTATCTTTGTTACCGATAAGGATTATGAATTCTCTGTCGGCCCAGAGTTAATTACTTTGGTTGAATCTGATCCTTTCCATGGCTATGAAACTGAAACTGTTGTGGCACATCTTACTAAATTAAATGATGTAGCCACCCTATTTGCTCATGATGGGAAGATTCGCTACTATTATATTCTCAAATTATTTCCATTCTCATTAAAGGGTGATGCTAAGATATGGTACAATACTCTTGCTCCTGGTTGTGTGACCAGTCCCCAGGATATGATTTACTACTTCTCCGAAAAATATTTTTCTGCTCGTAAGAAACAAGCTGCTTTACAGGAAATATTTAATTTTATGCATATTGAAGAAGATGTTGGAAATATGCCCTAGAGGCAATAATAAAATAGCTATTATTATATTTCCTTGTTCATGATAATTGTCTATTGTTCATGCTATAATTGTATTAACCGGAAACCGTAATACATGTGTGACTGCATAGACTACAACATGTCCCTAGTGAGCCTCTAGTTGACTAGCTCGTTGATCAATAGATGGTTGTGGTTTCTTGACCATGGACATTGGATGTCGTTGCTAACGGGATCACATCATTAGGAGAATGATGTGATGGACAAGACCCAATCCTGAGCATAGCACAACATCGCGTAGTTCGTTTGCTAGAGCGTTTCTAATGTCAACTATCATTTCCTTAGACCATGAGATTGTGCAACTCCCGGATATCGTAGGAATGCTTCGGGTGTATCAAACGTCACAACGTAACCGGGTGGCTATAAAGGTGCACTACAGGTATCTCCGAAAGTGTCTGTTGGGTTGGCACAAATCGAGACTGGGATTTGTCACTCCGTATGATGGAGAGGTATCTCTGGGCCCACTCGGTAATTGATAACCCACAAGTGTAGGGGATCGCAACAGCTTTCAAGGGTGAAGTATTCAACCCAAATTTATTGATTCGACACAAGGGGAGCCAAAGAATATTCTTGAGTATTAGCAGTTGAGTTGTCAATTCAACCACACCTGGATAACTTAGTATCTGCAGCAAAGTATTTAGTAGCAAAAGTGGTATGATAATAAAGGTAGCGGTAGAAAAGTAAAGATAAATGTTTTTGGGTTTTGTAGTAATTGTAAAAATAGCAACGAAAAAGTAAATGAGCAAAGAACAATATGTGAAAAGCTCGTAGGCAATGGATCAGTGATGGATAATTATGCCGGATGCGGTTCCTCATGTAATAGCTATAACATAGGGTGACACAGAACTAGCTCCAGTTCATCAATGTAATGTAGGCATGTATTCTGTGAATAATCATACGTGCTTATGGAAAAGAACTTGCATGACATCTTTTGTCCTACCCTCCCCACCGGGGTCCTAGTGGAAACTAAGGGATATTAAGGCCTCTTTTTAATAGAGAACCAGAACAAAGCATTAGCACATAGTGAATACATGAACTCCTCAAACTACGGTCATCGCCGAGAAGTATCCCGATTATTGTCACTTCGGGGTTGTCAGATCATAACACATAATAGGTGACTATAGACTTGCAAGATAGGATCAAGAACACACATATATCCATGAAAACATAATAGGTTCAGATCTTAAATCATGGCACTCGGGCCCTAGTGACAAGCATTAATCATACCAAAGTCATAGCAACATCAATCTCAGAACATAGTGGACACTAGGGATCAAACCCTAACAAAACTAACTTGATTACATGGTAAATCTCATTCAACCCATCACCGTCCAGCAAGCCTACGATGGAATTACTCACGCACGGCGGTGAGCATCATGAAATTGGTGATGGAGGATGGTTGATGATGATGACGGCGACGAATCCCCCTCTCCGGAGCCCCGAACGGACTCCAGATCAGCCCTCCCGAGAGAGATTAGGGCTTGGCGGCGGCTCCGTGTCGTAAAACGCGATGAAACTTTCTCCCTGATTTTTTCTCCCCGAACGTGAATATATGGAGTTGGAGTTGAGGTCGGTGGAGGTCCAGGGGGCCCACGAGATAGGAGGGCGCGCCCTGGGGGGCGCCCCCTGTCTCGTGGACAGCCTGTGCCCCCCCCCTGGTGTATTTCTTTTGCCCAGAAATTCTTATTAATTACATAAAGTTCCTCTGTGGATTTTCAGGACATACCGAGAACTTTTCTTTTCTACACATAAAACAACATCATGGCAGTTCTGCTGAAAACAGCGTCAGTCCGGGTTAGTTTCATTCAAATCATGCAAGTTAGAGTCCAAAATAAGGGCAAAAGTGTTTGGAATAGTAGATACGTTGGAGACGTATCAACTCCCTCAAGCTTAAACCTTTGCTTGTCCTCAAGCAATTCAGTTGATAAATTGAAATTGATAAAGAAAAACTTTTACAAACTCGGTTTGCTCTTGTTGTTGTAAACATGAAAAGCCAACATTCAAGTTTCAGCAAATACTATGAACTAATCATACTCACAATGACACCTAGGTCTCACAATTACTCATATCAATAGCATAATCAGCTAGCGAGCCATAATAATAAAACTCGGATGACAACACTTTCTCAAATTAATCATAGCATGATATAACAAAATGGTATCTCGCTAGCCCTTTCTGAGACCGCAATACATAAATGCAGAGCACCCTTAAAGATCAAGGACTGACTAAACATTGTAATTCATGGTAAAAGAGATCCAGTCAAGTCATACCCAATATAAACCAACAATAATGAATGCAAATGACATTGTGCTCTCCAGCGGGTGCTTTGTAATAAGAAGGGTGATGACTCAACATAAAAGTAAATAGATAGGCCCTTCGCAGAGGGAAGCAGGGATTTGTAGAGGTGCCAGAGCTCGATTTTAAAATAGAGATTGAATAACATTTTGACCGGCATACTTTCGCTGTCAACACAACAACTATGAGGTGGCTGTATCTTCCATACTACATGCATTATAGGCAGTTCCCAAACAGAATGGTAAAGGTTTATACTCCCCCAACCACCAACAAGCATCAATCCATGGCTTGCTCGAAACAACGAGTGCCTCCAACTAACAACAGCCCCGGGGGAGTTTTTTTTAATTATTTTGATTTGCTTTGATCTTTTTGGATCATGGGACTGGGCATCCCGGTTACCGGCCCTTTCTCGTGAATGAGGAGCGGAGTCCACTCCTCGTGAGAATAACCCACCTAGCATGGAAGATATAGGTAGCCCTAGTTGTAACATGAGCTGCTCGAGCATACAAAACAGAATTTCATTTGAAGGTTTGGAGTTTGGCACATACAAATTTACTTGGAACGGCAGGTAAATACCGCATATAGGAAGGTATAGTGGACTCATATGGAACAACTTTGGGGTTTAAGGAGTTTGGATGCACAAGCAGTATTCCCGCTTAGTACAGGTGAAGGCTAGCAAAAGACTGGGAAGCGACCAACTGAGAGAGCGACAACAGTCGTAAACATGCATTAAAATTAATTTACACCGAATACAAGCATGAGTAGGATATAATCCACCATGAACATAAATATCATGAAGGCTATGTTGATTTGATTCAACTACATGCGTGAACATGTGCCAAGTCGAGTCACTCAATTCATTCAAAGGAGGATACCATCCCATCATATCACATCATAATCATTCTAATAGCATGTTGGAACGCAAGGTAAATCATTATAACTCATAGCTAATCAAGCATGGCACAAGCAACTATAATCTCTAAATGTCATTGCAAATATGTTTACTTCATAATAGCTGACTCAGAAACGATGAACTCATCATATTTACAAAAACTAGAGAGGTCGAGTTCATACCAGCTTTTCTCATCCCAAGAAGTCCATCATATATCGTCATTATTGCATTTCACTTGCACGACCGAACGATGTGTTTAATAATAAGAGTGCACGTGCATTCGACTAAGCTGGAATCTGCAAGCATTCAACTCAAGAGAGAAGACAAGTAATATGGGCACTAAGTTAAATAAACAATCATGCATATGAGAGCCACTAAACATTTTCAATATGGTCTTCTTGACCCCCAAAGGAAAGAAAAGAAAATAAAACTATTTACACGGGAAAGCTCCCAACAAGTAAGAAGAAGAACTAGAAATCTTTTTGGGTTTTCATTTTAATTTCTACTACAAACATGGAAATTAAACTAACTCATTTTTTTTCTTAAGGTTTATCAAACACACGAGAAGAAAACTAGAAAAAGAAATTTAAACAAGCATGGATAATACAATGAAAGAGTATGAGCACTGACGACTAGTGTGTGAACATGAATGTAAAGTCGATGAGAAATACGTACTCCCCCAAGCTTAGGCTTTTGGCCTAAGTTGGTCTAGTACCAAAGACCGACGCTACTCTCCCCGGTGTAATGGGAGGTGTAATCAGGATACCACTGGCTGATCATCTCCGGATCCCACTGGACAGATGATGCACGATAAGGGTCCAGTTCAGGTTCCGGCTCAGATTCAGGTTGGAGTAAAAGCTTGGGCTCGATGGTTGTTCACTGCTTCCCGCGTAACAAGAAAATTTTGTACAAGCAAATCAAACAACATAGGCGCAGGCAAAATAATAATCTGGAAGTGTTTCTTATTAAATCTAAGTTTATACANTTGGGTTTTCATTTTAATTTCTACTACAAACATGGAAATTAAACTAACTCATTTTTTTTCTTAAGGTTTATCAAACACACGAGAAGAAAACTAGAAAAAGAAATTTAAACAAGCATGGATAATACAATGAAAGAGTATGAGCACTGACGACTAGTGTGTGAACATGAATGTAAAGTCGATGAGAAATACGTACTCCCCCAAGCTTAGGCTTTTGGCCTAAGTTGGTCTAGTACCAAAGACCGACGCTACTCTCCCCGGTGTAATGGGAGGTGTAATCAGGATACCACTGGCTGATCATCTCCGGATCCCACTGGACAGATGATGCACGATAAGGGTCCAGTTCAGGTTCCGGCTCAGATTCAGGTTGGAGTAAAAGCTTGGGCTCGATGGTTGTTCACTGCTTCCCGCGTAACAAGAAAATTTTGTACAAGCAAATCAAACAACATAGGCGCAGGCAAAATAATAATCTGGAAGTGTTTCTTATTAAATCTAAGTTTATACAAGAGCATCTTCTCTTCGTTGTCAACAATAAACTTGTGTGCTACCATGCTCTTGTAATCTAAAATGTGAGGAGGCAATTTTATCTCCTCCTTCTCATGGTGCCTAATGGGTATCTGAAAATGTTTAGCAAGACGTGCAGCATAGATACCTCCAAATATGGGGCCTTTTGTACGATTCAGGGCTAGCCGTTTAGCAAAGACGGCACCCATACTAAAAGTATTTTCTCCAAGCAAGGCATGTTGAAGAATGATAATATCAGGAACGCTCAAGTTTCCACTATTTCCACGACCAATCAAGCATCTACTAGCAAATATGGTAAAGTAGCGTAAAACAGGAAAGTGTATGCTAGAGACTTTTGCCTCAGAGCCCTTCTTTGGCTCCTCTACAGCAATAGTATTAACAAAGCCAGCCACATCTTCACGATGGGGTTCCTCTAATTCTCCCTCATAAGGTATCCTACATACCGCACAAAAATGACGTAAAGACATTTCTTTGAATTCATCATATAAATGAAATGATACTGCAGGCGGTGACTTCTTAGGATAATAATAAAAGTTTTGCACGGAAGTATTGGTGAGTAAGAGATACTGATCGATTCGGTCATTGATGAAACCGGTGAGGCCTGCAGTCTCGATTAAAGCATAAAATTCTTCATGGATTCCAGCCTCTTTCAAGAAATCCTCGCATGGCCATTCACACGACCGTACTTCCGCTAAGCGAGGAAGATTATACTTGGCTTTTTCCTTCTCTTTGGCTTGTTTTTCCTCAGAGCTTTGGCTAGAAGAGCCCCTCAAAAGTTTCCTCAACATTTTTTGAAAATTTCTGAAATTTTAGTAACTTCAAAATAAAAGTGGATAAAACTAAACGAGATTCATAGCAACTACTCCTACAAGTGCCTAGAGCCTATATCGTGCATTGGAATTGCTTGGGACCTCAAAAATTTAACATGCAAGCTCAAGAACATGGTTACCTATGCAGCAAAAATTTGCAATGAATAAAGCACTAGAACAAAAACTAATTGGACCAATGGAGGAGTCACATACCAAGCAACAATCTCCCAAAGCAGTTTTTTGAATGGAGCTTTGAGCTAAGAGATCGAAAATCGCAGCAAAACGAGCTAGAACTCGTGCTTGAGCTGGATGGGGATTTTTTTGGGTCTAAGATGAAGTGTGTGGGTGCTGGCATAAGTGGAGGGGGGTCACCAGGAGCCCACGAGACAGGGGCGCGCCCTATAGGGGGGGGGCGCCATCCACTCTCGTGGCCTGGTGCTTGCCCCTCCTGCAGTGATTTCAGTGCCTAAAATCCTCAAATATTCCAGAAAAAACATACTAAATTTGCAGGGCATTTGGACCACTTTTATTTTCGAACTATTTTTTATTGCACGGATAATTCAGAAAACAGAAAGATAATACTATTTTTGCTTTATTTATTTTAAATAACATAAAGTAAAACGAGGGTACACAAGGTTGTTGAGGGAGTCCTGGACTAGGGGGTGTCCGGACAGCCGGACTATCATCGTCGGCCGGACTCCAAGACTATGAAGATACAAGATTGAAGACTTCGTCCCGTGTCCGGATGGGACTTTCCTTGGCGTGGAAGGCAAGCTTGGCGATACGGATATGTAGATCTCCTACCATTGTAACCGACTTTGTGTAACCCTAGCCCTCTCCGGTGTCTATATAAACCGGAGGGTTTTAGTCCGTAGGACGAACAACCATTACAACAATCATACCATAGGCTAGCTTCTAGGGTTTAGCCTCCTTGATCTCGTGGAAGATCCACTCTTGTACTACCCATATCATCAATATCAATCAAGCAGGAGTAGGGTTTTACCTCCATCGAGAGGGCCCGAACCTGGGTAAAAACATCGTTTCCCTTGTCTCCTGTTACCATCCGCCTAGACGCATAGTTCGGGACCCCCTACCCAAGATCCGCCGGTTTTGACACCGACATTGGTGCTTTCATTGAGAGTTCCTCTGTGTCGTCACCGATAGGCTTGATGGCTTCTTCAATCAACAACAACGCCGTCCACGGTGAGAATTTTCTCCCCGGACAGATCTTCGTGTTCGGCGGCTTTGCACTGCGGGCCAATTCACTTGGCCATCTGGAGCAGATCGAAAGCTACGCCCCTGGCCATCAGGTAAGATTTGGAAGCCTAAACTTCACCGCTGACATCCGCGGGGACTTGATCTTCAATGGATTCGAGCCGCAGCCGAGCGTGCCGCACTGTCACGATGGGCATGACTTAACTCTGCCGCCGGACAGCACCTTGGAGGCCGCACACAAGTCCGCTCTGACCCATAGTTCGGAGCCGACCGCGCAGATCGAGGACAGGTGGTTGGACACCGCCAAGGGGGCTGCAACTTCTACGGTGATAGAGCCGAATACCGACCTTGTCCCTTACAAAGCTTGTGACTCCGAGGTGCCGAACTCCTTGCCGGACTCCGAATCTCCTGCGCCCCTGCCGATCGAATCCGATTGGGCGCCGATCATGGAGTTCACCGCTGTGGACATCTTTCAGCACTCACCCTTTGGCGACATCCTGAATTCGCTAAAGTATCTCTCGTTATCAGGAGAGCCCTGGCCGGACTGCGGTCAAGATGATTGGGATGCGGACGACGAAGAAATTCAAAGCCCACCCACCACCCACTTTGTAGCCACCGTCGACGATCTAACCGACATACTAGACTACGACTCCAAAGACATCGACGGTATGGACGACGATGCCGGAGACGATCAAGAACCAGCGCCTACGGGGCACTGGAAGGCCACCTCAACTCATGATGTATATATGGTGGACACTCCAAAAGGGAGCGATAACGAGGAACAACGGGACAGGGCAAGGGATAATTCCCCCAAAAACAACCAAGACGGCGACGCAAGCGCCGCCAAAAGTCCCGCCCCGATAACAACACCACCCATAATGACCCAGCCATAGAGCAGGGCAAGCCAGCGGGCGATGAACACGCAACCAAGCAACCATCCGAGCAGGAGGAATCGGATAATCAATCCATCCCCGGCGAAAACAACAGTCCAGACGGTCTAACACCACCGGAGCACAAGAATCTTCGAAAAAGGCTCGTCGCCACTGCAAGAAGTTTGAAGAAGGAAAAACGGAAGCTCAAAGCAGCAGAAGACATACTCAAAATGAGGTGGAGCAAAGTACTCAAGACCGCAGACAAATATGGCAATAGCCACCAAACAAAGAGCTACCCGAAGCGCAAGCTGCTGCCAGAATTCGACGAGGAGGCCGTAGAGCCCCCACAATCAAAAAGCAAAGAGGCCGCCTGGCCGGATAGGCGACCAGATGACAGGCCAAGAGCGGCAAGCGGCACCGCACATAAGCTGGCACATGACACGCATAAAGACCCTCGCAAAACGGATGGCCCGGTCAGGTCCATTTATGGGACAAAGAAGAGGGCCCTAGGAAGGAACACAACACGCCGAGTATTCAAAGATAACGGCACACCCAAATACAGGGGCGCCGCACACCCACTATGTTTCACCGACGAGGTGCTGGATCATGAATTCCTAGCGGGGTTCAAGCCCGTAAACATAGAGGCATATGACGGAACAACAGACCCCGGAGTCTGGATTGAGGATTATATCCTGCACATACACATGGCTAGAGGAGATGATCTCCACGCCATAAAATATCTACCCCTCAAGCTCAAAGGGCCAGCTCGCCATTGGCTCACAAGCCTCCCAGAAAATACCATTGGAAGTTGGGAAGAGCTCGAGGACGCGTTTAGAGCAAATTTTCAGGGGACTTATGTCCGCCCTCCGGATGCAGACGATTTAAGTCACATAACTCAACAGCCGGGAGAATCAGCGCGCAAATTCTGGAACAGGTTCCTTATCAAAAAGAACCAAATAGTCGATTGTCCGGACGCCGAAGCCTTAGCAGCTTTCAAACATAACGTCCGAGACGAATGGCTCGCCAGACACCTCGGCCAAGAGAAGCCGAGAACAATGGCCGCGCTAACAAGCCTCATGACCCGCTTTTGCGTGGGGGAGGACAGCTGGCTAGCAAGATGCAGCACCAGCGACCCGAGTACATCAGAGATAAGAGATGGAAACGGAAAATCACGGCGCAGAAAGGATCAGCACCGAAATAAAGAAAAAAAGCCCAAAAAACACGGCGGTCAACGCCGGGTTGAAAAGCTCGCGGCTGAACAATAAAACACTGCCGCTTAAGGACAACAGCGACGAGCTATCCAACCTGAACAAAATTTTGGATCGGATATGTCAAATCCGCAGTACTTCCGGGAAGCCTGCAAACCACACCCACCGGGATTGTTGGGTTTTCAAACAGTCCGGCCGACTAAACGCCGAACACAAGGGGCTCGACGCGCCAAGCTAGGATGATGACGAACCTCACCAGCAGAGCACCGGAAAACAAAGGACTTTCCCAAAAGAAGTCAAAACAGTAAACTCACTTCATGTGATAATACGGAACAACAGTGCGGCACCCGCCAAAATAGGTGTCGCACGGTCCACCCCAGCGGAACCTCGAGAGTGGATGTCAAAACCAATTACTTTCGACCACCTGGACTATTCCAGGGGTATTCGAAACGCACGATGGACTGCTCTAATATTGGATCCTATAATCGACAGACTACAATTTACACAAGTCCTAATGGATGGCGGCAGCGATTTAAACCTGCTATATCCGGACACAATCCGCAAGTTGGGGATAGACTGTACTAAAATTCGCCATAGCCGCACTTCCTTCAAAGGAGTGACGCCAGGCCCTTACGCCAAGTGCACGGGCTCCTTACTACTAGAAGTTGTGTTCGGGTCACCCGACAACTTCCGACGCGAAAAGCTAATCTTTCATATCGCCCCATTCAAGAGTAGCCATCAAGCACTATTGGGACGTGAAGCTTTTGTCCGCTTTAACGCAATACCACACTACGCGTCTCTTACACTTAAAATGCCCGGTCCACGCGGCATTGTCTCATTAAAAGGTCGTTAAAGACACCTGACACGGCTAGACAAGTCCGGCATAAATAAGCTAGGGGCTCCCTAGCCGCACCCCCCTTTACGAGGGGTTGTGCGTATAAGCAATAAGGAGCCAGTAAAAGCTCAACTTTATTTATTCATGCTTTGTTTTAAATACATTTTTGACACGATTACTTTTCAAACTAAGTTCCTCCCTTTTCCAGATGAACGGCGTGTCACACCCGTCCAGGATACAGCACAACGGAGACACAGGCGCAGACGTGCAGCAGGGACCCGTTGCAAGGATTCTTTTCAGATTAAGACCCTGCGTAAACCTTTTTTACTGTCTCTTGTTGCTATACATCCCCTGGTTTTCTTATCATAACCAGAGAGGAGGCTGACGTTTTGGCATCGGCCGCGTCAGAGGACCTTGCGTGTACCTGGACACTAGGGGCTTAGGGCATTGATCTGCCCATCATCATAAAGACCGAACACCTTAGGGAGTGTTCGGCGTCTCGAGTTAGGCCTTATATGCATCAGCTCCGAATCATGTCTTTGGTCAAATGTTGGTTTTTCCCAGCTCCTGTGTTTTGATGCCTTACGTTCCGTATCATCGGCTAACGCGGCACCAGGAGAACTACTGCGATTGTGCCCTGGTTTGGTCGGGTGAGCACCTCAGTAGAGAAAGCCGAAAACTGACTGTCATGATGTAGCGAGAGACTGGTCAACCACTCGATCGACCTCCGGAATGTTTAGAATTCCTCCGCTTTGACGAAGGACCGCTTCCCGGTCAGGCACACACGCGCCCCAAATACGGAGAGTGCGGTGCCCCTAGGGGCTATATCGTAGCCCCACTTTCGAACTCCTATGGCTAAGTGAAAGTGATAAAGCATTATAGTCCGGTTGCCTCGTTTTCTACGCTACCACCTCCTTCACAGGACCAAGACGTTGGATTAAGTGTGAAACTGCGCTATTTCGCAAACACCCCCGCACTATGTGCGTGGGGGCTGAAGCCGAAGACTGCCATCTTTCAGGTTATACACAAGTATACATTAACGGCCGCACAGGAGATATTTCAATACTTGAACGCACAAGTAGAAAAAGCGCTTATACTATAAACATCATTTTATAAATCACAAAGTTCATTTGAACATAACATTTTTTTTGAGGCACTGCGACTCTATTACACGAGCACCACGCAGAACTTCCCCGGAATAGTGCTCGGCGGGTAACCGGCTCTCGTCCGAACCCTGGGTCGCAACAGCGGTGGCATCCATCTCCGTCCAGCGTGTCTTCAATCGGGCGAGGGCCATCCTTGCACCCTCTATGCAGGCCGACCGCTTCATCGCCTTGATATGCGGCACCGCCCCAAGGAATTGCTGTAATAAGCCAAAATAACTCTTCGGCTTGGGCCTATCCGGCCAGACATGAGCCACGATATCCGTCATGGCGAGCCCGGACAATCTATTCAGCTCAGCCCACTCGGCCAACCGATCGGTCAGCGGAAGTGAACGCTCCGGACTATGAAATTGAGACCAAAAAAGCTCTTCCGTCTCGTGATCCTTCTGACTTCGGAAGTGCACAACAGCATCTGCCGCACTCGCCGCCAAGTCCATATACGGATCCGCCGGACCCCACAGCTGGCCAAGCTGAGCATACTTCGGATCTGTAAACCGCATGCGCAGCAGAAAGGGCTTGCCAACCACAATATCTCCGGCCTGGCGCAGCTCCTCCTTTATAGCCCTCATTGCAGAACGGACATCCTTGGCTTCGGCGGTGGCCTTCTTTAGGCCTTCTTGCTCCGCTCGGTTATCTTTTTCAAGAACCTCATAGCGGTCGGTAATATCTTTCAACTTCACGACCATTCTGGCCATCTCCTCCCTGCTTCGGCAGTGAGCAGCCTTCTCGGCTTCTAGCTCTTCGGCCGCCCTCGAGGCAGCCTCATCACTCCTTCTGGCCTGCTCCTTGGTTCGAGCAAGTTCGGCCCGAAGGCTCTCCACAGCAGCGGCACCATCTGCATTGGGCACACATGTTATAAGGAGTGGGCTTCGGCTCCCTTACTAACTGACCACGGAGAAAAACATACCTTGTGACTCGTCAAGTCGCTTATTGACCAGCGCGATGTCTGCATCTGCAACGTCAAGTTGCCGCTTTAGTTCAGCAACTCCATCAGTCCGGCTGGCCACCGGACTATCCGCCACCTGCATGGGAAAGGCGAAAATCAATACCTGCGATTTTGATCCTCGGCACGCTGTCGCTCTCGACAACCTACCGAGTCTCAGGGGCTACTATCTATACAGGGTGCACTTTTATGTGCAAAACTGTCAAAAGGTATGTCATTTTTGCGTACCTCAAACCCCGCCAGCAAGCTTCTGACGGCATCATGCAACCCGCCTTCGGCGGACGAAATTCTTCCAATCACCGTACTCATCAATGTACGGTGACCTTCTGAGATAGACGCCCTCTCAAGCAGATCCTTCAGCTCCCCCGGCCGCACACCAGCCGGTGCCGAACTCTCCGACCCCGCCGGACTCGGGGATACCCTCCGCGATGACACCTCAGGTTCGTCCGCCCCGCCTGATGGTGCGGAGGACGGAGGCGTCTCGCTCTCCACCATCTCCGGACGAAGGTCCCCCGAAGACGAGCTCATCTGAGAAGGACAGAGATCCGAACTACAAGGTAAAAGCTTCGGTTATCCTCAGAAGCAAAAATAGGGATGTCTCTTATTACAGAACCCCCTTTTTCTACTTATGGCTCGCTGGAGAGCTGGTTCCTTAGGGGAGATAGTGCGGCCGGGGCCTCCCCGGACGCAGGACCCTCCGGCGAAGATCTCTTCCCCCGTTTCGAGGCCTTGGCCTCCGGGTTTTCGGAAGCAGTCCTCTTCTCCCCTTGGAGGGAGGGATTCTCGATCCCCCCTTCCTCAAATGCCTCCTTGGTGGAGGCGGTAGTGTCCCTGTTCTCCCCTTCGCCTTCCTCCGAAGGCGCAACCTTCAGCATCCTGACCAGCACGGGATCCGGCAAGATCTCCGGGAGGGGGGCCGAACACCGTATCAGTTTTGCTTGCGCTATCCACTCCTATTCAAAGAGATGATGGGTTAAAAGGCAAATTCAAGAAGGCATAAACAAACGATGTGTTCGTACTCAGGGTCACTTACCTGAGTATCCAGGCGATTGTAGCTTAGGCCGGAATCCTCGGTCAATTCAGGACACATCTCTTGTGATCCGAAAAACAATTTATACATCTCCACGGGTGTCGTACCCATGAAGTGTTGGAGAGCTCGCGGCCCCTCGGGATTGAACTCCCACAGACGGAGGGGGCGACGCTTGCAGGGCAGGAGGCGCCGAATCAGCATAACCTGCATCACCATCACAGACTGATCTCCCTCTCTTGGAGGTCTCGAATCCGGCCCTGCAGTAGGGGTACGTCCTTTGACGGCCCCCAGTTGAGCCCTTGGTTGACCCACGACATCAGCCGCTGTGGAGGGCCCGAGCGAAAGATGGGCAGCGGCTTCTGCTTGCTGCCCCTAGGAGCGGTGATATAGAACAACTCCTGTTGCCATAGGCCGAGCTCCTCCTGAAAAAAGCCCTTGGGCCATGGAGCATCAGCCCTTCTGCTTATAACCGCCCCGCCGCACTCAGCTTGATGCCCCTCGATCATCTTCGGCTCCACGTTGAAGGTCTTGAGCCACAAACCAAAGTGGGGAGTAATGCGGAGGAAGGCTTCGCAGAAGACAATGAATGAAGAGATATGGAGGATGGACTCCGGAGCCAGGTCATGGAATTCCAACCCGTAGTAAAACATGAGCCCTCTCACAAAAGGATCCGTCGGGAAGTCTAAACCCCGACGGAGGTGGGACACGAACACGACGCTCTCGCCGGGCTCTGGAGTAGGAATGACTTGACCTTTGGCAGGCAACCTATGCGAAATCTCGTAGGTTAGGTACCTGGCTTCTCGCAGCTTTAGCACGTCCTCTTCCGTGACGGAGGAGGGCATCCACCGGCCCTGTAGGTCGGAGCCGGACATTGTTGAAGGTCTGAAGCGCTCGAATCTGGTGCTCTGGGTGTTGGAACTCGGGGCAAGGAGCAGATTCGATTGAGGATTGAAGAAAAGAAACGAGCCTTGGTCCCATTATAAAGGGGGAGAATACCAAGAGCCGTTCCCGTGACCGTTCGGGACTCACCTCCGATAGAGGGGGCATGGAAACGGGCGCGGTTGGGTTACCCATGTCCGTATTGATGAGAATCCCGGAATAAGGGGAACACGATCTCTACTTCTACAAGACGTGCCAAGGAAACCGCTTCACTAAACGCGCTGAGGTGGTATAATAAAAAACGATTCAAGTAAAGGCTTGGTAGTGGAATGACGTCATGCCACGAAATACGTCAGCAGATTGAACTTGTGTAAATATTATTCTCTCTACGGTGGAATGTGGAATTTATTTTGCAGAGCAGGACACTATCCTGGTGTTCACAATCTTCTATGAATTATTCGGAGGAGGAACCCGCCTTGAAATGCCGAACAATATGCGCGCCGGACTCATCGTCATTGAAGCCTGGTTCAGGGGCTACTAAGGGAGTCCTGGACTAGGGGGTGTCCGGACAGCCGGACTATCATCGTCGGCCGGACTCCAAGACCATGAAGATACAAGATTGAAGACTTCGTCCCGTGTCTGGATAGGACTTTCCTTGGCGTGGAAGGCAAGCTTGGCGATACGGATATGTAGATCTCCTACCATTGTAACCGACTCTGTGTAACCCTAGCCCTCTCCTGTGTCTATATAAACCGGAGGGTTTTAGTCCGTAGGACGAACAACCATTACAACAATCATACCATAGGCTAGCTTCTAGGGTTTGGCCTCCTTGATCTCGTGGTAGATCCACTCTTGTACTACCCATATCATCAATATCAATCAAGCAGGAGTAGGGTTTTACCTCCATCGAGAGGGCCCGAACCTGGGTAAAAACATTGTGTCCCTTGTCTCCTGTTACCATCCGCCTAGACGCACAGTTCGGGACCCCCTACCCGAGATCCGCCGGTTTTGACACCGACAGTTGTGCCTTCTAGTTTCATCCATCTCGTGATCATCAAAATGAATCCACTAACAAGGTTGACCAAGTCTTGTTAACAAACTCATTCTGAATAACACGGAACCGGAGAAATTTCGAATAACACTAAGTTACCTCAACGGGGATATGAAAATCCCCAACAATAAGAATATCATACTTTTTCTTGACAGTAGGGAGAGGAAATTCAAGTAATAATAGTTGGAACTTTTCCAATAGAATTGATGCTATGAACTTGAGATTGTTTCCTCGGAAAGTGTACCGTATGCTCATTGCCATTAACATGAAAAGTGACATTGCCTTTGTTGCAATCAATAATAGCCCCTGCAGTATTAAGAAAAGGTCTACCAAGGATAATAGACATACTATCGTCCTCGGGAATATCAAGAATAACAGAGTCCGTTAAGATAGTTACATTTGCAACCACAACAGGCACATCCTCACAAATACTGACAGGTATAGCAGCTGATTTATCAGCCATTTGCAAAGATATTTCAGTAGGTGTCAACTTATTCAATTCAAGTCTACGATATAAAGAGAGAGGCATAACACTAACACCGGCTCCAAGATCACATAAAGCAGTTCTAACATAATTTTATTTTAATAGAGCATGGTATAGTTGGAACACCCGGATCTCCAAGTTTCTTTGGTATTCCACCCTTAAAAGTGTAATTAGCAAGCATGGTGGAAATTTCAGCTTCCGGTATCTTTCTTTTATTTGTAATGATATCCTTCATATACTTAGCATAAGGATTTACTTTCAGCATATCAGTTAAGCGCATACGTAAGAAAATAGGTCTAATCATTCCAGCAAAGCGCTCAAAATCCTCATCATCCTTTGACTTGGATGGTTTAGGAGGAAAGGGCATGGGTTTCTGAACCCATGGTTCTCTTTCTTTACCGTGCTTCCTAGCAACAGAATCTCTCTTATCATAACGTTGATTTTTTGATTGTGGGTTATCAAGATCAACAGCAGGTTCAATCTCTACATCATTGTTTTTGCTAGGTTGAGCATCAACATGAACATTATCATTAACATTATCACTAGGTTCATGTTCATCACCTGATTGAGTTTCAGCATCAGAAATAGAAATATCATTGGGATTCTCAGGTGTGTCTACAGTAGATTGACTAGAAGCATGCAAAGTCCTATCATTTTTCTTTTTCTTCTTTTTAGAAGAACTAGGTGCCTCTAAATTATTTCTCTGAGAATCTTGCTCGATTCTCTTAGGGTGGCCTTCAGGATACAAAGGTTCCTGAGTCATTCTACCAGTTCTAGTAGCCACTCTAATAGCAAAGTCATTTTTATTATTCAATTCATCAAGCAAATCATTTTGAGCTTTGAGTACTTGCTCAGCTTGAGTAGCAACCATAGAAGCATATTTGCTAACGAGGTGAAGTTCATCTTTAACTCTAGCCAGATTATCACTTACACGTCCTATCTCGAAAGCATTATTCTTTAACTCTCTACCAACATAAGCATTAAAACTTTCTTGTCTAGCCATAAAGTCATCAAATTCATCTAAGCATGGGCTATGAAATTTAGTAGAGGGGATTTCAACTTTATCATATCTATAGAGAGAATTTACCTTTACTACCTTTGTCGGGTTATCAAGACAATGTGGTTCTTCAGGCGGTATATTAAGACCATGTATTTCTTCAATAGGAGGTAAATTATTAACATCTTCAGCTTTAATACCTTTTTCTTTCATTGATTTCTTTGCCTCTTGCATATCTTCAAGACTGAGAAATAAAACACCTCTCTTCTTCGGAGTGGGTTTAGGAATAGGCTCAGGAATTGGCTTAATTGGTTCAGGAATTGCCTCAGGAATTGGCTCAGGAAGAGTCCAATTATTTTCATTAGTCAACATATTATTCAATAATATTTCAACTTCGTCCACTGTTCTTTCCCTGAAAACACAACCAGCACAACTATCCAAGTAGTCCTTGGAAGCATTGGTTAGTCCATTATAAAAGATATCAAGTATTTCGACTCTCTTCTTTGATTTGCGCAAAATTATATATTTCCCGCAAGGCAGCTTGTTTCTTATGAGCAGGGAAATATTTAGCAGAGAAGTAATAAATCATATCCTGGGGACTACGCACACAACCAGGAGCAAGAGAATTATACCAAGTCTTAGCACCACCCTTTAATGAGAACGGAAATATTTTAAGGATATAAAAATAGCGAGACTTCTCATCATTAGTAAACAGGGTAGCTATATCATTCAACTTGGTAAGATGTGCCACAACAATTTCAGTTTCAAGGCCATAAAAAGGATCAGATTCAACTAAAGTAATAATTTCAGGATCAACAGAGAATTCATAATCCTTATCAGTAACACAGATAGGTGAAGTAGCAAAAGCAGGATCGGGTTTCATTCTAGCATTAAGAGACTGCTGCTTCCATTTAGCTAATAATTTCTTAAGATCATATCTATCATTGCAAGCAAAGATTTCCCTAGCAGCTTCTTCATTCATAACATAACCCTTAGGAACAACAGGCAATACATAATCGTTGGGAGAACCTTCATCATCACTATCATCAGTAATAGGATCTTCAGCAATTTCATTCCCCCTAACTCTAGCAAGTTGTTCATCAAAAAATTCACCTAATGGCAAAGTAGTATCTGATACGTCCATTTTGCATCATGCTTCTATGTCAATATTTATTGCATTATGGGCTGTTATTTCACGTTATGTCACAATACTTATGGCTATTCTCTCTTATTTTACAAGGTTTACATGAAGAGGGAGAATGCCGGCAGCTGGAATTCTGGGCTGGAAAAGGAGCAAATATTGAAGGACTATTCTGTGAAACTCCAAAAGTCCTGAAACCCCACGGAATACCTTAAAATAAATAAAGAAAAATCGTTGCCAAAGATGAAGGCCAGGGGGCCCACACCCTGCTCACGAGGGTGGGGGGCGCGCCCCCCTACCTCATGGGCCCCCTGGTCGCTCTTCGACGTCCATCTTATCCTACATGAAGTCTTTCGACGAGAAAAAAACAGAAGGCAACCTTTCGGGACGAGACTCCGCCGCCACGAGGCGGAACCTTGGCGGAACCAATCTAGGGCTCCGGCAGAGCTGTTCTGCCGGGACACTTCCCTGCGGGAGGGGGAAATCATCACCATCGTCATCACCAACGCTCCTCTCATCGGGAGAGGGCAATCTCCATCAACATCTTCACCAACACCATCTCCTCTCCAAACCCTAGTTCATCTCTTGTATCCAATTCTTGTCTCCAAGTCCGGGATTGGTGCTAGTAGGTTGCTAGTAGTGTTGATTACTCCTTGTAGTTGATGCTAGTTGGTTTATTTGGTGGAAGATCATATGTTCAGATCCTTTATGCACATTATTACCCCTCTGATTATGAACATGAATATGCTTTGTGAGTAGTTACGTTTGTTCCTGAGGACAAGGGAGAAGTCTTGCTATTACTAGTCATGTGAATTTGGTATTCGTTCGATATTTTGATAAGATGTATGTTGTCTAACCTCTAGTGGTGTTATGTGAACGTCGAATACATAACACTTCACCATTATTTGGGCCTAGAGGAAGGCATTGGGAAGTAATAATTAGATGATGGGTTGCTAGAGTGACAGAAGCTTAAACCCTAGTTTATGCGTTGCTTCGTAAGGGGCTGATTTGGATCCATATGTTTCATGCTATGGTTAGGTTTACCTTAATACTTTTGTTGTAGTTGCGGATGCTTGCAATAGAGGTTAATCATAAGTGGGATGCTTGTTCAAGTAAGAACAGCACCCAAGCACCGGTCCACCCACATATCAAATTATCAAAGTACCGAACGCGAATCATATGAGCGTGATGAAAACTAGCTTGACGATATTCCCATGTGTCCTCGGGAGCGCTTTTCCTATTATAAGAGTTTGTCCAGGCTTGTCCTTTGCTACAAAAAGGATTGGGCCACCTTGCTGCACTTTATTTACTTTTGTTACTTGTTGCTCGTTACAATTTATCTTATCACAAAACTATCTGTTACCACTTATTTCAGTACTTGCAGAGAATACCTTGCTGAAAACCGCTTATCATTTCCTTCTGCTCCTCGTTGGGTTCGACCCTCTTACTTATCGAAAGGACTACGATAGATCCCCTATACTTGTGGGTCATCAAGACTCTTTTCTGGCGCCGTTGCCGGGGAGTGAAGCGCCTTTGGTAGGTGGAATTTGGTAAGGAAAAATTTATTTAGTGTGCTGAAATTTTCTGTCACTTGTTACTATGGAAAGTAATTGTTTGAGGGGCTTGTTCGGGGTATCTTCACCCCGTCCAGTTGAGCCAAGAGTTGCTCCTCAATCTACTCAAACTATTGAACCTACTGAAAATGAAACTCCTTTTCAGATTCCTTCGGGTATGATGGAAAAACTGCTAGCTAACACTTTTGCAGGAGATGGAACAAAGCATCCTGACGAACATCTATGCTATGTGGATGATATTTGTGGACTATTTAAGCTTGCAGGTATACCCAATGATGTTGAGAAGAAGGCTTTCCCTTTATCTTTGGAGGGAGACGCATTGACATGGTATAGGCTATGTGATGATATGAGATCATGGAACTATAAAAGATTGAAATTGGAATTTCATCAAAAGTATTACCCTATGCATCTTGTTCATCGTGATTGCAATTATATATATAATTTTTGGCCTCGCGAAGGAGAAAGCATTGCTCAAGCTTGGGGGAGGCTTAAATCAATGTTATATTCATGCCCCAATCATGAGCTCGCAAGAGAAGTGATTATGCAGAGTTTTTATGCTCGGCTTTCTGATAACAATCGCTCCATGCACGATACTTCTTGTGCTGGCTCTTTTATGATGAAGCCTATTGAATTTAGATGGAATTTATTGGATAGAATTAAACGCAACTCTGAAGATTGGGACCTCGACGAAGGTAAGGAGTCAGGTATGACACCTAATTTTGATTGTGTTAAATCTTTTATGGATACCAATATTTTCTGTAAGTTTAGCACTAAATACGGACTTGACTCTGAGATAGTAGCTTCTTTCTGTGAATCTTTTGCTACTTATGTTGATCTCCCCAAGGAGAAGTGGTTTAAATATCATCCTCTCATAGAAGTAAAAGTAGCTGCACCTATTAAAGTTTAAGAAAAGATTGTCACTTATAATGATCCTATTGTTCCTACTTCTTATGTTGAGAAACCACCTTTCCCTGTTAGAACGAAGGATCATGCTAAAGCTTCAACTATTGTTCGTAAAAGCAATACTAGGACTTATATACCTCCTGAGCAAGTCAGAGTAGAACCCAATATTGCTATTGTTAAAGATCTCTTGTCTGATAATATTGATGGGCATGTTATTCAATTCTTTAGTGAAACTGCTAGAATTGCTAAACCCTGTGATAGAGATAAACATAGACATGTGGTAGGCATGCCTGTTATTTCTGTTAAAATAGGAGATCATTGTTATCATGGCTTGTGTGATATGGGTGCTAGTGCTAGTGTACTACCCATTGACTTATACAAATAAATTATGCATGATATTGCACCGGCCGAGTTAGAAGAAATTGATGTCACAATTAAACTTGCCAATAGAGATACCATTCCACCAGTAGAGATTGTTAGAGATGTTGAAGTCTTCTGTGGGAAAACCAAACATCCCGCTGATTTTCTTGTTCTTGGTTCTCCACAAGATAGTTTTTGTCCCATTATATTTGGTAGACCCTTCTTGAATACTGTTAATGCTACGATAGACTGCAAAAAGAATGTTGTTACTGTTGGTTTGGATGATATGGTTCATGAATTTAATTTCTCTAAATTTAGTAAACAACATCATGAGGAAGAATTGCCTAGTAATGATGAAATTATTGGTCTTGCTTCTATTGCTGTACCTCCTAGTGATCCTTTAGAACATTATTTGCTAGACCATGAAAATGATATGTTCATGAATGAAAGAAGGGAAATATATGAAGTATTCTTTAAACAGGAACCTATTCTGCAACACAATTTGCCTGTTGAAATCCTAGGGGATCCTCCTCCACCCAAGGGTGATCCCGTGTTTGAGCTTAAACCATTGCCTAATAATCTTAAATATGCTTATCTTGATGAAAAGAAAATATATCATATCATTATTAGTGCTAACCTTTCAAAGCATGAAGGGGAAAGATTATTGAAAACTCTGAAGAAGCACCGTGCCGCTATTGGATATACTCTGGATGATCTTAAGGGCATCAGTCCCACTCTATGTCAACATAAAATAAATTTGGAAGCTGATGCCAAACCAGTTTGTGATCCTCAACGATGTCTGAATCCTAAAATGAAAGAAGTGGTAAGAAAGGAAATACTCAAGCTTCTTGAGGCAGGTATAATTTATCCCGTTGCTGATAGTCAGTGGGTAAGTCCTGTCCATTGTGTCCCTAAGAAGGGAGGTATTACTGTTGTCCCTAATGATAAAGATGAATTGATTCCGCAAAGAATTATCACAGGTTATAGGATGGTAATTGATTTCCACAAATTAAATAAGGCAACTAAGAAAGATCATTACGCCTTACCTTTTATTGATCAAATGCTAGAAAGATTATGCAAACATACACACTATTGCTTTCTAGATGGTTATTCTGGTTTTTCTCAAATACCTGTGTCGGCTAAAGATCAATCAAAGACTACTTTTACATGCCCTTTTGGTACTTTTGCCTATAGACGTATGCCTTTCGGTTTATGTAATGCACCTGCTACCTTTCAAAGATGCATGATGGCTATATTCTCTGACTTTTGCGAGAAAATTTGTGAGGTTTTCATGGATGACTTTTCTGTCTATGGTTCCTCTTTTGATGATTGCTTGAGCAATCTTGCTCGAGTTTTGCAGAGATGTGAAGAAACTAATCTTGTCTTGAATTGGGAAAAGTGCCACTTTATGGTTAATGAAGGTATTATCTTGGGGCACAAAGTTTCTGAAAGAGGTATTGAAGTTGATAAAGCCAAAGTTGATGCTATTGAAAAGATGCCATGTCCCAAGGACATCAAAGGTATAAGAAGTTTCCTTGGTCACGCCGGATTTTACAGGAGGTTCATTAAGGACTTCTCAAAAATCTCTCGGCCTCTGACTAATTTATTACAAAAATATGTACCATTTGTATTTGATGATGATTGTGTAGAAGCATTTGAAATACTTAAGAAAGCATTAGTCTCTGCACCTGTTGTTTAGCCACCTGATTGGAATTTACCATTTGAAATTATGTGTGATGCTAGTGATTATGTTGTAGGTGTTGTTCTAGGGCAAAGAGTTGATAAGAAATTAAATGTTATCCATTATGCTAGTAAGACTTTAGACAATGCTCAAAGAAATTATGCTACTACCGAAAATGAACTTTTAGCAGTTGTATTTGCTTGTGATAAATTCAGACCCTATATTGTTGATTCTAAAGCAACTATCCACACAGATCATGCTGCTATTAAATATCTTATGGAAAATAAAGATGCAAAACCTAGGCTTATTAGATGGGTTCTCTTGCTTCAAGAATTTGATTTGCATATTGTTGATAGAAAAGGAGCTGAGAACCCCGTAGCAGACAACTTTTCTAGGTTAGAGAATGTTCTTGATGACCCACTACCTATTGATGATAGCTTTCCTGATGAGCAATTAAATGTCATAAGTACTTCTCGTAGCACTCCTTGGTATGCTGATTATGCTAATTATATTGTTCTTAAATTTATACCACCTAGCTTCACATACCAACAAAAGAAAAAGTTTTTCTATGACTTGCGACATTACTTTTGGGATGACCCACATCTTTACAAAGAAAGAGTAGATAGTGTTATTAGACGTTGTATACCTGAGCATGAACAGGAACAGATCCTACGCAAGTGTCACTCCGAGGCTTATGGAGGACACCACGCTAGAGATAGAACTGCACATAAGGTATTGCAATCCGGTTTTTATTGGCCCACTCTCTTCAAAGATGCCCGTAAGTTTGTTTTGTCTTGCGACAAATGTCAAAGAATTGGTAATATTAGTAGACGTCAAGAAATGCCTATGAATTATTCACTTGTTATTGAACCATTTGATGTTTGGGGCTTTGATTATATGGGACCTTTTCCTGCTTCTAATGGATATACACATATTTTAGTTGTTGTTGATTATGTTACTAAGTGGGTAGAAGCTATAACAACTAGTAGTGCTGATCATAACACTTCTATTAAAATGCTTAAGGAAGCTATTTTTCCGAGGTTTCGAGTCCCTAGATACTCAATGACTGATGGCGGTTCACACTTTATTCATGGTGCTTTCCGTAAGATGCTTGCTAAATACGACGTTAATCATAGAATTGCATCTCCATATCACCCGAGTCTAGTGGTCAGGTAGAATTCAGCAATAGAGAGCTCAAATTAATTTTGCAAAAGACTGTCAATAGGTCTAGAAAGAATTGGTCCAAGAAACTTGATGATGCATTATGGGCCTATAGAACTGCATACAAAAATCCTATGGGTATGTCTCCGTATAAAATGGTTTATGGAAAAGCATGTCATTTACCTCTCGAGCTGGAACATAAGGCATATTGGGCTATTAAAGAGCTCAACTATGATTTCAAACTTGCCGGTGAGAAGTGGTTATTTGATATTAGCTCACTAGATGAATGGAGAATCCAAGCTTATGAAAATGCCAAGTTGTTTAAAGAAAAGGTTAAAAGATGGCATGACAAAAGGATACAAAAGCGTGAGTTTAATGTAGGTGATTATGTATTGCTATACAACTCTCGTTTAAGATTTTTTGCAGGAAAACTTCTCTCCAAATGGGAAGGTCCCTACGTTATCGAGGAGGTCTATCGTTCCGGTACCATAAAAATCAACAACTTCGCAGGCACAAATCCAAAGGTGGTAAGCGGTCAAACGATCAAACACTATATCTCAGGTAATCCTATAAATGTTGAAACTAATATTATTGAAATCGTAACCCCAGAGGAATATATAAAGGATACTTTCCAGAATGTTCCAGACCCTGAAAAGGAATAGGTATGTGTTACGGTAAGTAAACCGACTCCAAAACAATTTCTAAGCCAATATTTCTCCGTTTTTGAATATTTAGAAAAATAGAAAAATAAGTAGCAGTCCGGAGAGGACACGAGGCCTCCACGAGGGTGGAGGGCGCGCCCTACCCCCTGGGCGCGCCCCCCTACCTCGTGAGCACCTCGTGTGCCCTCCGAACTCCGTTTCCTTGCACGATACGTATTTTGGTCGGTAAAAATTCATTATATATACTCCCGAAGGTTTTGACTCTCATATCACGCAAATATCCTCTATTTTTGTTTCGGGCTATTGCTGCTGCAGATTAGAGCAAGATGTCTTCTCAAGAGTCAGTCGGGGAGAGCCGGGTATCTAACCCGGCACCGGAACCAAGGGCAATCAGCGACAATGACCACTTTGGGCCAGCAACGGAGGAAGAGATGGAGGCTGACCTGATGAGGGCAGATGCCATGGAAGATCAATAAGTCACCTCTCGCCTCCGAGCTGGGTTTACAATGGGGGAACTACAGAGCTCAGCTATTCCAAACTCGGTTATCCCTTCTAATGTTAAATTTCTTTCCTATGAAAATATGAGGAGGAGTGTCTCTGGTTCTCCCGCAGCTATGCAACACCCTTGGGTGCAAGGAGCTTTAGCCATTACAGGAAAGCTTTGCAAGGAAATAATGGACCTCAAGCAGCAAGTCAACAAGCTAGAGGAAGAGAACCGTATTCTGAGGGGAATCATCGCCAAGAATATTACGCCAACAACAAAGAAGGAGAAATAATCACATGGGTATGGGCACTCCCCTTGGCAACTGCCAAGCTTGGGGGAGGTGCCCTGGTATCGTATCACCATCACAACTCCTATCTTTATCGTTTTTCTTAGTTCGATCCTATTAGTAGTATCTTGATTTAGTAGAATAAAGTCATGGCATGATCTAGTTTTGAGTTTTGCTTTATGATACTTCTTTGTAATCGAGTCCGTGAGCTATATAATAAAGATTAGTGTTGAGTCAAGGGCTTGAGTATTTTCCCATGATCTTGGGTGATTAAGAAGAAAAAGAATAAAAAGAATCAAAGAGTTCATATTGATCTTATTGAAAGCAATGACTTCACATAGAAAGAGTATGATGATTTAAAGTTGTTGGGAGTTGATAAATATAGCTTTGGTCATCGTTGCAATTAATAGGAAGTAATAAGGAAAGAGAGGTTTCACATATAGATATATTATCATTGACATATTTTATGATTGGGAGCACTCATTAAAATATGACATGCTAAAGAGTTGATGTTGGACAAGGAAGACAACATAGTGAGTTATGTTTTCTTACATCTGAGATAAAGTATGTTGTCATGGATCCTCTACCGTGTTGAGCTTCCCTTTCCCCCTCATGCTAGCCAAATTCTCAGCACTAAGTAGAAATACTACTTGTGCTTCCAAATACCCTTAAACCAGTTTTACCATGAGAGTCCACCATATCTACCTATGGATTGAGTAAGATCCTTCAAGTAAGTTGTCATCGGTGCAAGCAATAAAAATTGCTCTCTAAATATGCATGACTTATTAGTGCGGAGAAAATAAACTTTGTACGAACTTGTTGTGGATGCAATAAAAACGACGGACTGCATAATAAAGGTTCACATACAAGGGGAAATATAAAGTGACGTTCTTTTGCATTAAGATTTTGTGCATCAACCCTAAACGCACATGACAACCTCTGCTTCCCTCTGTGAAGGACCTATCTTTTATTATTATCCTCTACCTTATGCAAGAGTCACGGTGATCTTCACCGTTCCCTTTTATTTTATCCTTTGGCAAGCTCAGCATGTTGGAAAG
>LR880968.1:45951727-45988096 GCA_904067115.1 Aegilops sharonensis | reverse complement strand
CCTTTTTTCATGTTTTTTTAATTAAAAAATGCTCACAATTTTCAAAAAATATTTTGTAAATTTCAATAAATGTTTTTCTTTTCATAAATTGTTAAAACATTTAAAAATTATTCGTTCTTTAGATTTTGTTCGCGCATTCAAAAAGTGTCTGTGAAGTAGAAAAAATCTCTGGCTTTTCGTACGTTGTTCAGAAATTGAAAAAATAACTATTGTATTCAAATGTTTTCATTTATTTTCATTTTGTTCACAATTTCAAAAAATGTTAGGAAATTTCAAATAAATCCCTTTTTTTAAATCTTTTCACAAATTCAAAGAATGTTCATCTTTTCAAATTTTGTTTGCAATTAAAAAATTATTCGGGCGATTTCAAAATATGTTCGCAAGTTTTAAAAAAGTAACAATTTTCAAGAAACGTTTTGAAAAAGTGCTAAATTGTTTGATCTGTCATGGTATATAGTTATTTAATGTTTCGTGGTATTTAGTAAACGCCAACGTCCATCATCTGTAGTGGCTGGCGCCGCACCTGCCAATGGTCCAGCTATTTTTAATACCAACGACTTGAACAGGCTCAAAATCCCAAACAGGCTGTGCGGGAATTATTACAATTTGACAATCTCATACACAAAATCTTTAATTGAGAAGTACTCTTTCCAAAGATCATCCTTCCAAAATCGCGACAAGTGGCACGCGTAACCGGGAGTTTTTCCTTTTTTCGTAGATCCGTTAATTCAAAATGTCTTATCTCTTAAACCCTACGTTCAAATCTCGAAACATTTTCGTCGTTCGATTCCTCGCATCAAGATCCTCAAAACTAGATCCCCGTGTTGATAGGTTTTGACGAATTTTTATTTTCAAAAAAAAAACGGACGAAAAAAATCGGACGGAAAAACCACACCCAGAGCACGTATTTTTTCCTTTCCGAAAGCCGTTTTCAAGAGGTATGGAGTAGCAGCATCTCACGGAAACAAAATAATAATAAAGAAACCATATATTTTCCTTTTTAAGAGGCACGCCCATGCCTCTCGCGCAAGGTAAAAAAAGAAAGAAAACACATTTTTTTCTGTTTTCGAGAGGCACAACTGTGCTTCTCATGGAAGCAAATCGGTGCCTCTCGCGGAAGAAAAAACGTGTCTCGCACGGAAGCAAAAAAACCCGCATTTTTTCCGTTTCCGTGAGGCGCGGCCGTACTTCTCGCGGAAGCAAAAAGAAAAAACAAAACACGTTTATTCACACATTTTTTTCTGTCGAAAAGCTAAGAAAGACCGATGAAAAACCGAAAAGCAAAAAAATCCCGGAAAAAACCATCTAAAAAGCCAAAAATGCGTGCGGAAAAATAAAGTAAAAACAAAGTCCGGGCGGAGCGCCCAGAGCGCGACAAGCGGCGGCGACTAAGTGGCGTGTTCTCAGCCCACCCCAAGTGACCCTTAAGGAGGCTCCAGGATGAGTGCTTCTCAATTAGTTTCTCTCCCCTGTACACGCCCACTATAACAGTAAACGCGCCAGGGACAACCATAAACAGGCTGAGACAACTAACACATGACATCAACTTACATTAAGAGCATCTCCAACAGGCGCCTAAAAAGAGCTCCGCGTACTAAAAGTTTATTTTTTTTGGGCGCCGGACAGCTCCAGCAGAAGCAGTAGCGCTAAAAGTTTTTGGGCGCGCGCTGAAAAACGCTATCGCGCGCAGCATATTTGGAGCGCCGAATTACGCGCGCTTCACAATTTGCACTGTCTGCTTTTTGGGCGCGCGTTTTTGGGCACCTGCTAAAGCAAAGTTGATCCCGGCGCTTTAAAAATGTTACAGTGACGCGCTATAACGTTTATTGGGCGCGGAATTTTTGTGGGGCCGTTGGAGACGCTCTAAGTAAATGGGACCATAATATAACTCAGCTAGATGAGTTCTAGGCACCCCTATATATTATTACATCCGTCAAAATTCTTGTCTTCAATTTGTCTAAATCTTGATGGCCAGGTCATCCACACAGGTTTGGCCATAAGTTACACAGACAAAACCTCACGCCCATGTTCAGAAGCAAAATAATACGAAATCCATCACTTCCATTCCAAGAATAAAATCATGCCAAAACGAAATCCACCGGCTAAATTAGAAGAACGAAGACCCTCCATTTTGTACCAGACTAGGAAAAAGCAATAATAAAGGGATTAACGGGAGCGACTCCGCGTCGCGTATAGGTGAGTTCCGTAGCCGTCGACTCGAGATCGATCAATCAAGGCTGCGGTGTAGGTGTACGTGCGTGTAGTAGCTACTAGTACAAGCTTAGCTTCACGTGCCAGCCAGCCTGAAGAGAAATCGATCAAGCACTTGAATCTCGGCGAAATCAAGTCCCTGTACTACGTGCCATATAGTCTGCGTACTGCTGGAAAGTACTCTGCCGGTTCAGCGACTGTGTGTGGCTGTGTGCTCTCAGCGGAAAGCAATCGTGTACAAGCGACGTACAAAGGGACAGAAAGTGCGACTTGGTCATAAGGATATAAATATAATGATGACATATGGATACAAATGCCCCATGATAAAAAGTAGTTTGAGCCACCTGCATTTTTTTTTTCTCCTCAATGATAAAAAGTGTTTGTAGGCCGTTAAGAGGACTCAGAAGGCCGTTTCCACTGCCTGCCGCCGCAAGGCTGTGCCGCCGGCGCTCCTGCTACACGTCCACACCATCTACGTGCCGCCCTTCTTCCTCAGCCATATTTTAACTGCCGGAGACCCCAAGGTGCAGCCATGGGCTACCCACTAATGATTTCTGCCAGTCAATGTTAGTCCCTAATTTTCTACATAAGAGGTGTTTTAATCTTGAGTTTAAGATCCTATTATGTTGATCCTAAAGGATTATTCCTAACACAAGGGACCTGGGCCAATAGCCAGAAAGTGCAACTTGTCCATGACAAGAGTTTGTAGCACTACATTAGTGGACCGTGAGTCGCCATTTTGTATGCCCCAATTAGGTTGCCAAAGTTGCATCAATGATAGATTGATTGGTACGTGATCCATATGCTCATGGTTTCTTGCTAGAACTGATGTAGTTAAGCTAGTAATACTAGTGTTAATGAAGATTCCTTAATTTCGCTAATCACTAACTGCAGTGTGCATATATGTAGCTTTCACAACAACTAACACGATATCATCTACTTTATTTGGTGCCTTAAGCTTTATATAATTGTGATTGAGGTGTCCAACTATTGTGGCTCTTGAGTTGAGCAGCATCTGGCAGGCATTTGACATGTACTACGTGATTATGTGGTTGCTGACTGGGAGCTCACAAAACCTACAAAGTAGTGGAAAATGATGAACTCACATGCTACTATTACTTACTGACACATAAGCTAGCTGCATACGTCGACTGGAACTCAGGTTCGTTGAATCTGGTCTATTAGTTAACTTTGGGCAGGAACACCTCCATGGGGAATAATTCTTATCCACTTTTTTTTTGAATTGTTTGGATTGCTTACCACATGTGTCACGCGGTAATTCTTGTCCACTTAATGGCGTTTTCCTCGTATATAAGGCTTCCGGCTTCCCAAATCTCTTCCTGGGAGAACTTGGGGAAGGAGCCATGGCTTTATAACTTGTGATAGTTGTCCTTCAGATGAAGGAAAATGTACAATTTTTCTTGAGAATCACCTTGTTTTTTGTAAAGTTGAAGAAAATGCACACTTAATTTATATACACAAGCAAAACTAGCATACCAATTTCTCAATTGTAAGCTTACATATATCATAGGGCACACAAAAAATTGCGCATGTAAAATTGAGTTAATAAATCGTGTTCGGTCATAGAATAATAAGAAAAGGATCATGGAAACGGCAAGACCAATGCCTTTTCATTTAGACAAAATAGAGGGTTAATGTACAGAGGTGCCATGTTTGGCAAGCAGTGGCGAAGCTTTAGCAAGAATTAAGAGAGAGCTAAATGGGTCTTAGGAAGAGTCGAGTGGGCTAACTGAGGTTAATATGTCTTCGAAGGCAAGAGCCGCCATCTCAATGCATGTAAGACGGATCCCGTTGAAAAATTGGACGGTTAGGTTCCTTCCAAATGTTCTCGATTAGGAAGTCAGACAACAATGGTGAGGTTGGGTTTCTCTCTTTTTCCTTGTTATGTAGAAAAAATAAGTGAACTCCACGTGTCATAACGTCTAACTTAACGGAGTCAAGCGAATCAACCTGTGGTTGAGTTGGTTAGGTGGACAATGGTATCCCCAACCCACCAAGGTTCAAATCCTGATGCTCGCATTATTCCTGGGTTTATTTCAGGATTTCCGGCGATGCGCTTTCAGTGGGAGGAGACGTTCATAGGGGTAGGGTGTGCGTGTGTGCGTTCATAGGGGTAAGTGTACGCGCGTGTATATGAGCGCTTGTGTCTATATTGATGCTCAAAAAAAAACTTAACGGAGTCAACTTTTTATGCCATGTCAGCCTTGGTGAGTAGGCCACGACTGTCATAATCCGGGTCAGATTTAATCAAAACGATCATCAATATTTTTTAAATACAGATACCAAATTTGTGGTAGGTATATGAAAAAAAAGATAGTTATACGTGACCCTAATCTGGGGTGTGGTAGTTTTATGCAATTTACTCGCTGGCGTAAGAATCTGCTATATATAGACGTTTCCGTTCCATCATCCTACAAAATTGCAAATCATCTCGCAGCCCCCCGGCCTTCCTGTCAAATTTTTGCCACAAAGGAAGGCATGTGTGTGTAGCACGCGTCAGTCACCTAGTACCACGTGGAACGCACCATGCTAGCGAAGGCTGTTCCTCGGCCGTGCTCCGGCACTGGCCGCCATGGCGCGCCAGCGGCGAGGCTGTGGTCCGTCGGCGTCGCCAGAGGTCCGAGGAGGGGAGAAGCCGGTGGCAGGCTCGTGGCGGCAGACGCAGGGGAGAGGATGACGGGGTCAGAAGAGCCGTGCCGGTGGTGGCTGTGGCTGCCGGGAAGCAGCCCGTCAATGGATCAGCCATGGCAGGTAATTTAGTAATTGATTGTGAGTCTTCTTCCTTCTCGTTGCAGTTAATACTACCATTTAAACATATTGCCATTTGTTAATACATCTTCTTTTGACAACACCGGGAGAAATCTTCTAGTATTGTTTTGTGTTGTATAACCAAAATGCCATCTTTTCTTTATAGTGGCTATTGCCTAGAGAAGTATATATGGTTTGGATAGAAACTAGAAAAACAAATGGAATTAGAAAAATGATGTGAGCCTTCTTCCTCTGATCTTCTTCTCATAACATAAACTAAAAGTTAAAAGTCATATGAACTACTCCCTTCGTTCCTAAATATAAGTCCTTTTAGAGATTCACTATGGACTAGATACAGAGCAAAATAAGTGAATCTACACTCTAAAATATGTCTATATACATCTGTATTTAGTTTGTAGTGGAATCTTTAAAAAGACTTACATTGAGGAACAGATGGAGTAGTTTTTTTTTAAAGAGGTTGTCCCCAGGGTGATGCATGCATTCATTTTTATTAATTATTTATCAAGACCTTACAAAGTACTCCCTCCGTTCCTAAATAATTATCTTTCTAGAGATTTTAACAAGTGACTACATACGAAGCAAAATAAGTGAATCTACACTCTAAAATATGTTTACATACATCCGTATGTTGTAGTCCATTTGAGATGGCTAGAAAGACAATTATTTGGGAACGGAGGGAGTAATACATTAATAAGTCTAAAGCATGGATCACGGGCACTGATATTTATTTTTCTATTTGATTTTTTATTACTTGAATCATAAATGAGTGCTTCCAAATAATTTCTTGGACATACTAACTGGCAGTGAAGAAATAACATGGAAATTCGATGCTTACAACCACTCCCTCTGTCTCTTTTTACTCTGCATATAAGATATGCTTTAAGTCAAAATTCGTTAAGCTCGACAAAGTTTATGTTAAAATATAGCAACATCTAATGACCTTTTTCTATAATCTTGGTCAAATTTCACAAATTACATGATGCATCTAATGACTTTTTTCTATAATCTTGGTCAAACTTTGTGAAATTTGACCTGCTGACAAAACTTACATGCAGAGTAAAAAAGAAACAGAGGGATTATCATTCAATCCTTTTCTGTTTAGGGAAAAGGAAAATCATTCAATCCATTTTATGAGTCCCTAGCTGATTTTTCAGATATATTTCTCACCATATGCAACACATGGTGCATTAACATATTTGTGGATTTCCAATCGTCAAAACCAACCCCTCCAAGTTGGTCTCTGATTCAATTCATTTTATTATGAGCAACAACCTGGACGAAAGCCATGTACGGGTGAGAACAATTTGGGTGAGTATGACAGAATAACAGCTGAGTTTGGCTTGTCAGTAATCCTCTGTTTGACTATACATAGTTTAACAGTTTCTCCGTGGTGCTTGCAAAAAGGGAGCCAAAAAAGTTTTTTTAAGTGACAGGGGTTTATTTGGATATTTAATGCAGTTCAAAAATGCTGCTCGCTGGTATAAAACTAAGACAAATAACCCCTGTCATTTTTCGAACATGTCTCAAGTTTTTTTAAAACGGCACATAGTGCTGCGAGGACCGGTTGGTGCTGACAAAACCATAGTTTGATGATACTAACATAGTACCGAATCCGAGGACAAAGATCTAACCGCGCCGCCAGCCGCCCCTCCCTGCTCTTCCCCAGCTTCGCCGCCGCCGGAGGGGACACCGGCGAAGCCCGCGTGGTCCCCAGGGAAGGTGGCAGCGGGGCGTACTCGCCGTTCTTGCGCAGATCTCGCGGCGGCCGGTGGCGCGCGGCGGTGTTCCGCCGGGGGCTGGCGCCTGCTGCCCGTGAGGCGGCGTCCCTCACGGCAGCGGGGCTGCCCCTGAACGGTGCTTGGTGGTGGCCACGTGGAGGCGCGCGGGTGGGCCGAATCTGGGCTTCCGGTCTGCGTCCTCGTCGTGGCAGCGCTTGCCGGTGCCCTCTGTCATGAGGCGTGGTCCGGGACGGGCCTAGCGCTGGTGGTGCTGGCCAGGACGCACGCTGGCAGTGCCCTACTTCATCTCGCGTCGTCTCGTTGGCCAATGGTGGTGGTCATCTTCGTCGTCAAAGATGGCCGACCAGAGGCTTTGTGATCGATCTCGAGATCCATCATCTAGTCCCGGCTGTGAGTTGGGGAGACATGGTTGCCGGTGAAAACCGAGCCGTTGGCAGGCGATGGCGGCGTTCTACGCCGTTACCTTGATGGAGGCATTGTCGTGTAACTACTGTCGACCCACTCGTGCTGCTCTGAGGGAAACCCTAGGATCTGGTGTTCCAGATCGGACGATGGCGGCATTGCGGTGTCGTTTCTCTCTTGGGAGCATCGTTTGTGGAGCAGCGCTGGAAGTCAGAGGCAGGAGGTGGAGCGGCTTCGTCTTGCACGGAGCTTCGGTGGAGATGTCAAGTCATGCCTAACCGACAGGTGCTACGCTTTGTCATGCCTGGTCAGCAGGTGCTACGCACGGCAGATCTTCCAAAAACTTCAAGCTGTGTCGGCTGGTGGTACTTGGCAGCATGGTGTTGAGGTGTATCAGTGGCGACCGCGACGTGCACAGCTGTTTGCGCGCAGGGAGGAGGTGCCGTTGGGTGCCGTGGTGGCGTCGACGATAGCTAGACCGACCAAGGTTGATGCATCAGTACAGTTCTGAAGATGGAGCGATGGCAGTTGGCGGCGGCGGCCTCTGAGAGCACGCCGGACCGGCGAGATCCATGCCCGGCAGGCATCCTGGATGGGTCCTTAGGTCTTGGATGTTAGGTTTGGCTGCGATGTCTGTTTGGTATTAGGCACAGGCTATCTACGCCCCTTCATCAACTGGATAGGTGTAGCGACAGTTTGTTGCTTAGACGGCGGCTTTAGTCATCGCCCAGATGCAGAGGCCGGGGGTCATCCTCCTTTTCTAAAAAAAAAGAGAACTTAAGAATAAAATGGAAAACTTTATATACTATTAAGTGTGTGGACTGGTTGGTGTTGACAAAATCATAGTTTGCTGATACTGTCTGGAACTGGGACCCTGAAATGGGATGCTCACCTAAATGACATGTCCATGCAACCAAACATTTTCAGTTTTATCATGTCTCCTATTTTACAAGCTTTAGCACTCTTCTTCTCTTTATGAAATCAAGCATAGCAGAGTGCATGAATCATCACCTTTCTTAGATATTCAGTTATGAGAAATCACAATCCTTTGGCAGCATTATACAATACAAGATTTATCCTTTCAAGATCCTTAACTTACAAGCCTGAAATTACCAGGTATCGACAAGCTTGTGACCTCAACTGTTGGGAAATCGACAAACATTCTTTGGCATGACTGTCCAATAGGTCAGTTTGAGAGGCAGAAACTGCTAAATCAGAAGGGTTGTGTTGTGTGGATAACAGGGTTAAGTGGTTCAGGTATTTACGAGCTGATCAAGCCATCATAGTCATACACTAAACTGTGGAGCCTCTCTATTATATCTGTAAGATCTCAACATATACTTCAGGGAAAAGCACACTAGCATGCGCGCTAAGTCGCGAGCTGCACTCCAGAGGTCATCTGACCTACATTCTAGACGGTGACAATCTAAGGCATGGGTTAAACCGAGACCTCTGTTTCGAAGCAAAGGACCGTGCTGAAAATATACGTAGAGTAGGTATCTTTTGTCCGTTCAGAAAATATACGCAGTTATACCATTTCTAAATGTGTTCATGTCCAACTTTTCAGGAGAAGTAGCAAAGCTGTTTGCAGATGCTGGTCTGATCTGCATTGCTAGCTTGATATCACCCTACAGAAGTGAACGCAGCGCTTGCCGTAAACTACTGCACGATTCCACATTCATTGAGGTAATATTTTCACAGACTGTAGAATCCCTTCAAACCATCCGGTCGATCTTATTATCAAGGTAACCGGCATAGAAAAGTGTATTTTCTGTAGGTGTTTTTGAATGTCCCACTTGAAGTTTGTGAAGCTAGGGATCCAAAAGGCTTGTACAAGCTTGCCCGTGCAGGAAAAATCAAAGGTAAAAGAACCAACTGACCACCATCTTTATTATGTTTTGCAAATCTTACTTTGTAAATCATCCGCAGGGTTTACCGGAATTGACGATCCTTATGAACCACCTTCTGACTGCGAGGTTAGCACGCGCAAATATTTGAACACCCAAATCAAATGTTATCAAAAGCAACATAGTTGTATTATTACCAGCTGCTCTGTAAGGGGTTCCTAGTTCAATGATGATGGGTGTTCATTTCGCTGAGTGAGCCCTTTAACTGCTCCTTGCAGATAGTGATACAGTGCAAAGCTGGTGACTGCGCCACGCCTAAATCGATGGCTGATCAAGTTGTGTCATATCTCGAAGCAAATGAGTTCTTACAGGATTAGAGACGTATGCTATGGTCAGGAACATATTGACATAAAGATCGAATCTGTACATCATTATAATAAATCGAAGTGTTTTGACGCAACAAGAATGACTCGCGTGGCTGTGTGCATTGATCGATGGGAGGGGGAGGGGTACCCACCCGCATTCTGTAAAGTTCTAAACACACACAAGAAAAACTATTTCTTTCTTAAAGCCACCCCGGAAATGTACCCAGCCTGATTAGCACCGCTAGATTAGCCCTTAGCAATTTAATATCACTGAACACACTGCACCTGCAGAGGAATATTCCACCCATTTCGTCCCTAATCTCACCAACCACGATAAGCCCTCCATATCAATTCCTCCCCCTGCCAAAATTCCCTATCCCAGTGCCCCACTGGAGACACGCACGCCGCCCTATTGATTCATCGATAACCGCTCCTCCGCTCCGCTTGCCCTCCACGCCCACGCGACGTTGCCTTGACCGGAGTAATCGGAGGTCGCCGCTCCTCCCTGTTATGTTCAGGAGCTCGTCAGAAGCACTTCGCCGGTTCTCGAGGTCTTTGAACGGAGCCAAAACAACACGCACCGATGGCCACTAGGCCTAACCAGCAGCATGCGGCTGCCGCTTGGCAGCCGGCGGCCAATAGAGGTGAGCCACACGCCCGCCTGCCCGCCGAATCTATCTTTCTCGCCGCTCCATGTCAGGAACGACCACTATAGGGGATCTCGATTCGGTCCTAGCTGCGCCGTTGGGTTTCTCTGTCGATCTTGTGTTAATTTGATTTTTTTTATGTTCCAAACCAGGACAGTATGATGCGAGCGAGTTTGTTGCCTGATCTGTGCATCAAGCAAGCATCTACACTCATGTTTCTCTTTGGGATGTGGGTAAACAACACTCTGTACTCCCAAGCCCCTCGCGCCGCCACCCCAGGGAGATGGGTGGGGATCAAATCCCAGTGCCGCCCGTCCCCAACCCCACATCGGCAGATCCTGCCACCGCTGTCGCCGATGTTGGCCGCGGTGGCGGCGATGCTAGGGCAGGAGGATGTGGTGGTAACCCTAGAAGCGACTGGGGCGCCTTGGGTAGGTTGCTTCACACGGTGGCCAGGGCGGCTTCCTGGTCATGTGGCGGCAACGATGGCCCCATGGCCGGGCGAGTTCTCCGGTGGGTTCCCTGGCTCTGCGATGGGCGGCGACAACGTTCGTGGATCTGGCATCCCGACCAGATCTGTCGTCAGTCCTTCACGTGGATGGTTAGCGGCATGATGAGGGCTCCGGTGAGGGGATGGAGGATCTCCACCAGAGTACCGGCGGCACCATACATCTTCATGGCGAGGCTCCGTGCGGTTCTATCCAGCCACGAGATCGGGACGGCACGGGTTCCTGTGAAACCTGAATGTAGTCTTGGCGGATGATGGCGGCGTCTCTGACGTCGTTTTCTTCTCGGGGCATCGTCAGTGCAGGTCACGTCAACTCGATCGGGATGTTTCAGGGAAACCCTAGATCTGGGTCTACTGGATCAGACGATGACGACGCCTTTGGTGTCGTTTTCCCTCCTAGCTAGGGGCATCATTTTGGAGCAAGTGCTGGCTAGAGGGGACAAGAGGACGAGTGGTGTTACATCTACCGCAAGGTCGACGGTGGATCTCGGTGGCACGGCTCTGCGGAGTTTTGACGACGAATGCATGTGAATGGATACGTGCAAGATGATGGCGTTGTTTGGCGCCATGGTGGCTCCAGGGTTGTCGTCGATGTGGAAGGTGGTGGACGTGAAAAGAGGGATCGACAACGGGAACAAATAGATCGAGCTTGGAGGGCCGGTATAAACCTTGGCATGGGTAGTCCGGGCCGACGACATGAGCCTGAAAGGCTAATTGCTGGGCCCGTACTCGGGCTCTATTCCGTTTTATAGAAGCCGAAAAAGCTGAATACTTAAATTTAATGTATTGCTGCTAAAACAGGCTTAATAATACTTCCTCTATAAAAAAATATAAGAGATCTAAACGCTCTTATATTTCTTTACGGAGGGAGTACATTTTAACATTTAAAGTGAATTAAGAATAATAAATGTGCTTGGTCCAACTAGCATATATAACTTGCTGATGACCAGTGACCAATGAAAAATGCTCAAACAGTAGATCACAAACTTAATTATGTGCAGGGAAAAAAGAAGAACAGTACAAACTTATGGTGTTTGCAGTTCGTCCATGAGTGCAGCCGATTGATTAACCTTTGTCCTAAGCACAAGATGGATCATCTATGTGGGACCTTCCATGCGTAAACAAATACTACTTTCTATGTAAACAAATATAAGACGTTTTAGATCACTACTTTAATTTAATTACAGGGAGTACTACACAAGAGACACACCTCGCTTCAGTTTAATCATAGCCAGCAGTCTAATTAATCTGTATTCCCAAGAACAGTTGCAGAACAGAGCTTGCACTTTATACTTGATGCCTTTTCCACAGACAGCTGCTGCCTCTGCCTTAGTCATATTTCGCATTTCCGCTCTCCACTGAGGTTCCCGTCATTCTGCTCCTGAAATTCACCGCACTGCACACGTCGTGCGTGTTCAGTCTGCAGCTCTGTCATCGCCATCCACCAACCACTTCCTGCAACAACTTCCTAATAAGTTGAAATGTTTTAACGCAACAAGAATGACTCATGTGGCTGTGTGCATCGATCGATGGAAGGGGGAGGGGCACCCACCTGCATTTTGTAAAGTTCTAAACACATACAAGAAAAGCTATTTCTTTCTTAAAGCCACCCCGGAAATGTACCCAGCCTGATTAGCATCGCTAGATTAGTCATTCACAATTTAATATAACTGAACGCACTCCGCCCGCAGAGAAATATTTCACCCGTTTCGTCCCACTAATCCCACCAATGGCGCTAATCCCTCCATATCAATTCCTCCCCTGCCAAAATTTCCTATCCCAGCGCCCCACTGGAGACACGCACGCCGCCCCATTGATTCATCGATAACCGCTCCTCCGCTCGCCCACGCGACGCCGCCTTGACCGGAGTAATTAATCGGAGGTCGCCGCTTCTCCCTGTTCTGTCCAGGAGCTCGTCAGAAGCACGTCGCCGGTTCTCGAGGTCTTTGAACGGAGCCGGAACAACACGCACCGATGGCCACTAGGCATAACCAGCAGCACGCGGCTACCGCTTAGCAGCCGGTGGCCAATAGAGGTGAGCAACACGTCCGCCTGTCCGCCGAATGTATCTTTCTCGCCGCTCCATGCCAGGAATGACCACTATAGGGGATCTCGATTTAGTCCTGACTGCGTCGTTGGGTTTCTCTCTCGATCGAGTTAATTGCACAAAACCACCACATTTGGGGCTTCGTTTGCGGAAAACTACCTGGTCGCTATTTTTGGGCAAAAATCACCGTGCATTCAGTAATCTTTTTGCAAAAAGCATTGATCGAGTGATTTAGCTTGTTTAACCACTTTCTAACAAGTGGGGCCAGATAGTCAGGAGCGGACTTGGCAAAACATTTACAAACACCCCCTTAGGTCTAAAAAATAAAAGCAATCAAGCCCCTCCCCCCTCCCCCTGCGGAGAGCAGCTCCTTCCTCAGGCGTAGCGGCGGGTGGGCACACCGGCTGGCGAGCCACGCGATGGTGCTGGAGATGTCCCCGCACGCGCCGGCCATCTCTGCAACCACGAGGGCTAGTAGCGCAATGTCGTCGTCAGCCACGAGCCTCCACACGCCCTTGAGCCGCGCCACCTAGTCCTCCTCTAGCACGCGCCACAACGTGGATCTAGCGAACAGCGGCAGGGTTGACCGGCGCCGCGTCATGGTCGTCCTCTTCTTCTCCGCTCCCTCAGCCCCCGCATCCTGCCTCACCGGCATCTCGCAATTCCAGGCTGGATGAGGAGGACTGTGAGGATGTCTGTGTGCCCAAACATGGTAGCGAGGTGCAGCATCGTGCCCCGAGGTGCCGCCTCGCCCACGTCGGTGCCTCTGTCCAACAGCAGCAGCCACGGCGCAACGCCGGCGCCGCTTGTGCACACTTGCCGCCCCCGCTCCTCCTCCCTACGCCTGCAGCCTGCTCCTCCTCCGGTGCCGTCTAGGAGTCGATGTGGTCGGGCTGGCCCGACCACCCTAGCAGTGACGCCCACCACTTGCCGCCCCCGCTCCCGTCTGCGCTGCCGTCCGCGGCGGCACACGAGCATGGGGCTCCCCGGCACCCTGGGACGGAGGGAGAACGTAGCGGCGGTTCCTGGCTGCCATTAGCGGGGGGAGGGGGAGGGGCTTGATTGCTTTTGTTTTTTTAGATCTAAGAGGGTGTACGTAAATGTTTTGCCAAGTCAGCTCCCGACAATCTAGCCCCACTTGTCAGAAAGTGATTAAACAAGCTAAATCACTTAATCAGTGCTTTTTGTAAAAAAATTACTGAATGCATAGTAACTTTTGCAAAAAATTAGCGACCAGGTAGTTTTCCGCAAACGAAGCCTCAAATGTGATGGTTTTGTGCAATTAACTCCTCTCGATCTCCTGTTTATTTGATTTTTTGTAATGTTTCCATCCAGGACAGTATGATGTGAGCGAGTTTGTTGCCTGTCAGAGCGTCAAACAATCGTCTATACTCATGTTTCTTTTTGGGATGTGTGCAAACGACACTCTGTACTCCGTACCCCTTCGCGCTGCCACCCCAGGGCGACGCCAGGGGATCAGATCCCAGCACCGCCGGTCCCCAACCCCACACCGGCAGGTCCCCAACCCCACACCGGCAGGTCCCCAACCCCACACCAGCAGATCCTGTTCCCGGCGTTGGCCACGGTGGCGGCGGCGCCCGGTGCCAGAGGGGCTAGGGCAGGAGGATGTGGTGGTAATCACAGTGCAAACCGGGATGCTTTCTACCAAGAGGGGCAAACACGTTTCACACCTCAATCATAATTCACATTTTGCATTAATCAAGTTCAGAAAAGATAGTACTCTACTGAAGAGCATTGCATTGCATTGCACTATTTTAATTGCTATGTCACTATGGTGTGCTAGCAGTTTCTGCAATCTCCTGGATCTTCTTTCAGCTCCGTTGCAGGGAACAGAGACCGGCCTTCATACTTTAACGCTTCTTCACCCACAGACAGTTGCTTGATATCACCAAGACAACAATCTTTCTGACAATGTAGTTTGGCGATACAAGACAACAGGGTTTGGCTGTATATACAGGTCACACTGGCAATGCCTCAGGCCCAAGTTCAGAAAGACAAATAAAACAAAATTCATCACTTCCACTCAAAGAAGGTTCAGTACAGCAAAGGCCTCTGGCCCAAATTCAGAAATGAAAAAAACGAAGCTCGATACAGTATCCCCAGGGAACATTGCCAAAGGAAAACGCTATAACTTATTTCTTCACCAGCTCGTTACACATCCATCATCATGATACTTGTGCATCTTCAACATTGGCAGGCTTCCTCAACTTAGCACGTCTGGTGCTTTGCCCGTCGAAACGAGCCACACCATCAGTCCTACGCTGCCATCAAAACAGACCAAAATAGTAAGTGTAGCTATAACAATTGACAAGCACTTAAACGCATATGTAGGACTGAGGCATCCATCACATAAAGAACTTCATCATGTTCATACAGTTTCTGCGGGCAAACTGCAAAGCAACAACATAATCACAAACAGGACAGGTTGGTACAGTTTTGTAGATGCTGAGATCTAGGCTACAGTTTGCAGCTACAATTTTGTAGTCTTGGACTACGTCACATAAAGAACTGGGGTATGATTCGTCTGAATAGGAGATCAATGCCTCAAAAACTATTACTACTCATATCTCTGCTAATGGTGATGCCAATGTTATAAACTCTACCAGGATAATTACGAGAATGTAAGCAACACCATGGGTTTCCAATGCATGCTAGCTAGAGAAGGAGCACGCATAAGCAACTTAAGAGCAACATTTTACGACGCTTGATAACTTGCACGCTTGCAGTCTGCTGCCAATGGACATGTACCAACTCTGGAATAGTCTGTAAAAGGTCTAAGTATTTCTGTTGCATAAGCATAAATAATGGCATACAAGATACAACTCGACAAATATACAATAAAAAATAATCTAACCAGTATGCAGTGTTCATATATACCTTGAGGCGCGAACTAGTACATCCAGAAAAAGCGTGAAGCGCGAGAGGCCCGCTAGCTCCCGCGACTCCCGCTAGGGTTCCCACCCGCCGCCGCAGCCGCCGGCGGCCTCGCCCCCAGCCGCCGCCGGCCGTCGGGCGCGTCTCCCCCGCCTCGCTCCCCACCTCCTCCCCTCCCTTTCCTCCCGCGGCGCGCCCGCGCGCGCCCGGGAGGATCCCCTCCTGCCGCGGCCCTCGCCCCGCCTCCATCCCCTCTCCCCCCGCCGCCGCCGGCGAGCTCCGTCGGGCAAAGCCCGGTGGGCATGGCGGCGGCGGGGCCTCTCTTCCCCCTCCGCTTGTAGGCGCCGACGCGGGGCGGCCCCTTCGAGTGGTGGCGCTAGGTGTCGCGGGATCCAGCGGCGCGACGGCGGTCTCGCTGGGCGGCGGGGTGGCCTGCTGGTGGAGGCGCTCCTGCTCCCTTCGTTCCGCGCGCGGCGGGGCGGCTGCGTTGCTCCCGTCTCGGGAGGTGGCGCGCGGCCGGTCCCTTGCCGGATCCGGCCAGATCTGGCGTTGGGGCCCGACCGGCGGCGCGTGGCTCCGATGGTGCGTGCCCGGCGGCTCTGGTGCTTGGAGGTCGTCGGGCGACGCGGGTAGGGCAGTGGTCGGGCGTGGCCGCTGCTCCGGTCGTGGGCGGCGGCGTGGGGAGGTCTCGGTGGCGACCTCTCGGTGTCGTGGCGGCTTCACGGTGGCTCGACGGATCTGTCCGCGGCAGCGGCCGGCTTCTCCGGCGTCGGCTCGCCGGTGGTCGGGCCGTCTCGACCTTCACCCCATCTCCTCGTCGCCTGGGCGCTTCTCCCATCAAGGGGCTGGTCCTCTCCCGGTTGCGGTCCATCGCTCGTCTCGCGCCCGGTGCCGCAGGACCGAGCTCGTCTCGCGCACGATGCAGCAGGACCGAGCTCGTCTCGCGCACGGTGCTGCAAGACCGACCTCGTCCCCCTCTCGATGCTGCAGGACCGAGCTCGTTTCGCGCTAGGGGCCGCAGGACTGGTCGGTGGATGCCTGTTCTGGCCGACCTATTGGGTCTCGACGCTGGGGTGGCCCAGGGGCGCGAAAGGTGAGACCTTTCCGCTCGTCTCTTTCGTTGGGGTGCGGCGGGTCTCGGGTGAGGTGGTGTCGAGGTCTTGGATGCTAGGGCGGCGGCCCTGGAGGTGGTTGCGCGGTGCTCTTGGGCAGAGCCCGTGCCTTGGTGCTGCCCGGTCACCATGGTCGTGTGGGCGGCGTGGTTTCCGGGGTGTGGCGTTCGGTGGCGGTGATGGTTGGTCGAGGTGAAAACCTGCTCTATCTTCGGATGGACCGGCGGCGGCGAAGATCGTTCCCTTCTTGAAGGCGTCGTCGCGACTCTCATTGCCCGTCATGCGGCTTCGAGGGAAACTCTGATCCTTGGATCGGGCGGTGGCGGCGCTCCGGTGTCGTATCCTTCCCGAAGGCGCCGTCTTGGAGCGCATGGTTCGTCATATGTAGTCTCACCTCTTCGGGCCGTAGTGCTAGTGGTGGTGTTGCTGCGCTCAGCACCTATGTATCCTGTCCTGGGTGTGTGCGTGTGTTGCGGTGGCGTGGCGTGTGTTTGTACTGGATGCTTGTGGTTTGATGCTTAATATATAAAGCGGGGCGAAAGCCTTTTTCGGTATATACCTTGAGCCATCTAACTGCTAGACAACTGTGTAGACATCCAGGTCTTCACCATGAATTCGTCGGTGCTGTTCTTGAAGCCCAGGCACCCAGTGGGAAGAAATCTCCTGCATATCCTCGCCCAGCCCCAGCTCCTGCAGATTGTCCAACCCCTCTACATGGCTTAAGTTTGGACAACCACCTACATGCAGTTCTGACACTTGAGGGAGGTTGCAGATCCTCTCCAGGCCTTCACACTGCTTTATATCAAGGAGCTCAGAAAGATGTGGAAAGTCCTCCACGGCCTTCAAGTTGTTTGTTCCAATTAAAAGGATCCTCTTCAAGCTGGCAATGTCCTCTGCAAGCTGTCGCGGGAGGACCCTCAGCTTCGGGCAACCTACGAGTTGCAACCCAATTAAATGAGGCAGCAGTTGCAACCTTGCAGATTGGACATCCACTTTTCGAATCTCAGCAGCTCCATCCTCTCCCCTTACATCAGCAGCAGCAACTTCTTCCTCAAAAAAAGACCACTCCTCCCAGTTGGGCATATCCTTGAAGAGCAACCATTCAAGTTTAGGGAAAGGAACAAACTCATCACATACAGGATCACCCTTCTTGCAGCCAACAAATTCAGGTCCAACCTTGGTAACTGCATGTGCTCCCTCAATTCTCAGATATTTCAAGTTTGGTAGCTGCCAGATGGGTGGAAGATGCACACATGATCGTACATCTCTGAGGATCAAGGACATTAATGAAGATAAATAGGTGGTACCAAACCAGGTGGGATACTGCCGACCAAAGAATCTAGAAATACATAGGTCTTCCAGGTTGTGTGGAGGTATTAGCTGCTCAAATACCTTCTCGGTATTGCTAACATCTTCTTCCGAAAACGACCCCTCTACACGTTCAGTCCACTCTAGTACTAGTTCTTTTAGATGCTTTTTTTCTGTCAGCACTGCATCTGTACTGCAATGGGCTGCTCTATCCAAATTAACAAGAAAAAGATACCTCATCTGCGACAAAGAAGACAACTCTTCCAACTTCCATCCATCTTGTACAACGGCATTATCACTTCCATCACCAACAGGATAATCTCTCAAACAAGTAAGGAACTTCAATTTCCCTATGCCTTTTGGAACCTGATTTATTTCTGTGCCAAAAAGATCAAGACATCTTAAACTGCACAACAGGGTCATTGCTAAAGGAAGACTGTGCAGATCATCACACCATCTCAAGCTGAGTACTTGAAGGTTCTTTAGGGAGCCAATGGATTCCGGAAGACAAGATATGCCAGTATAATCCAGATTAAGTAGACGTAGATGTATCAATTTTCCTATATAGCCTGGGATGCTTTGTACAAGTGAGTAATTCAGTACCAAAACACGAAGAAGCAGAAATCTCTTGAACAATGTATCCTCAATTCTCTGTGGACCACGAACAATTAGGAAAGTCCTCACCTTAACTTCGACCTTATCCTTGCTAGGCAACACTAATATATCCTTCTTAGCCGCGACAACAGTAACACGTCGCAGTTTTGACATATTTTCACCCCTTAATGATTCAACATCTCCAACAAAACATTCTTCTCTTGATATATTTAAAGCAAGTTGTCTTAAAAGGTCATGCATTCTGCATTTAGCCTGGTCAAAACTTATCCTATCTGGCTGGAGGAGATTCCGATGGATTAGCTCGTAGTAGTACTCTTCTGCTATATCTTCTAGTAGTTGGCCTTGCTGCTCCTCGATGAACCCTTCAGCAATCCATAACCAAGTAACTTCATCACGTTCAATGATAGAATCTTCAGTATACAAAGCACAATAAAGGAAACACTGCTTGAGACGATGTGGTAACTCATCATAGCTAAGATACAAAGCCTCTTATATTTCATCCAAGAGGATGCTCTGGGAACCAGCATATTTGCCCAAATACTTTTTCCACTCATTCTCCGTTAGATCTCTGCTTGCCAAAGCACTAGCGGTAACCTTGATTGCAAGAGGGAGGTGACCACATTTACGAACAATCTCAATTCCTGTGTTTCTTAAATTCTGCACTTCTTTCTCTTCGTCAATGTTCATGCTCTTCCAAAGTAGCTCCCATCCCACCTCCACTGACATGAGATCAACTTGATGGGTATGGTCTACACCTATTCTCTTCGTAATTTGATCATCTCGTGTGGTCACCAATATTATTCCGGCAGTTGATTCATTAAATGCAGGTCTTAGTAAATCCGTCCACACATTGGAATGCCACACATCATCCAGAACCAAAAAGAAACTCTTTCCCTGAATTGTTTCTGCAAGCTTCCTCTGCAGCTCTGCTATGGTTTCACCTTGCTCATGATGCACACCAATATTCCGAAGAACCTCTTTCAGAAGAGTTACTTCATTGTAGTCTTGCGAAACACAAATCCATGCATGCATCTTCAAGCTTCCTTTTATTTTTTGGTCATTGTATATTTTCTGCGCTAGTGTTGTCTTTCCAACTCCTCCGGTTCCAACAATACCGATCTTGTAGGACTTGTATTCCTTGTGTGCAAGAACTAATTCCACCAACTTCTTGCTGGAATGCATTACCTCCTTTCCCACAAGGTTGGGCTCAACAAGGTTGGAGCTTCTTATCAGTTTGGATGATGGACTATTTCTTGTAGGTTGTATACTAGTGTTGAATGTTAAGAATATCTTGTCCTTTGAAATGTTCTCTATCTTTTTGTTGAGGCTTCTAATCCGAACAGCGACATCACGACGTGACCAGATGTTACAAAAGCAAGAGGAAACTAAGAGGCCTGCACATGTAGCTGATCTGCTTGATGGTGATGAAGGATCATCAGGAAGTAGCTTGCTTCCTTTACATCTAGCCACATCTAGGATTTCATCAACATCATATATAACATCTATTAGTTGGCCAAGCCAATTGTTTACTGCTAGCTCTTTTGTCCTCCTTTTCTCAGCATCATATATGCAACATTTTATCAGTTCTACTCGTCGCAGGACTTCTCTGAGCTCTTCTTCCACCCCAAGGATTAGTATGGCCTCATCTGTAATGATATTTTGCAACTTACTGGCACATGATCCAAGCAAAGATTCAAGAATGGCTGCCATGGATCAGAGAAACTCAGCAAGGGAAATCAACCAAAAACACCAAGGTGACTTGATTCTGAGAATGGCAGAAACTCGAAGCTGAAAATGAATGCACAAAGGTATCTCAACATCCTTTCAAAAATGAGACAAGGCTCTATAGATACACTAGAAGACATTTCTACTGAGTTTCTATTTACATTTAGAATAGATTTTACATAATGAAAGCTATGTATGTAACGTACATACAGATTCAGCACCTTGAGTAGCGCCATGTATCGAGGACTAAGTTCCTGAGCTGCCACTGAATCTTTTAATTTATTTTTTGTGCTTGCAAATTTACATGTGTTTCAATTTTTCATGCAAAAATATTTATTGGTTTGTCTGGCCCAGTTAAGGGCGCCATTCAATGGCAGCTGCATGCAGTCTACATACCGATCAAATCACAGAAAATATTGCATCGAGTTATATTTCTATCTGTTATGTTACAACAGATAGATTGATCATCCAGCCAAAATTTTGTTTTTCTGATCTATCCTCTCGATGAGTAGCCCTAATGCTAGCCTAGAAATCATGAAAACTAATTTATTTGGTTGTAGTAATGAAAGTTAAGTTGATTGCAAGTCATTACCTCACAAACTTACTTTTCCAACTAGGAAAAACCATCAATAGTAAGAATCAATATGAAGTGATCATGCATCTCGAAGAAGCAATGTGCTATGATGATCAGTCCATCTCCCGGCTTTTAAGATCACGCAAGGCTGAGTGCAAGCTAGAATCAATCAAATAGACCGTCGAAGATTATCAACCAATCACCAAGTGAAAACCTTGTTGCTGCTAGCCTGCTACACCTGCAATATCAAGATAATACAAGATTATCAAGTAACGCCCACTGTGTTATAGATCCAGAAGTGCAGAACATTGGTATCGAATACATACCTGTATACGACGGGCCGGTAACTCCACAGGATCAAACGACAAACACAAGCAGACCAAGACAAGCTTCCTCGGGTGCGAAGAAGAGTAAGAACAGAGCAGAACAAAATATTGAGGAAACTGGTGAATGAGGGAAACTTGGCAGGGAATTTCTTTGGTTTGAAGCAAGAATGAGTCGCATAAGGCTGATGATGAAGAAGGCTTTGGTTCTGGCTAGAAGAGAAAAGAGATGGAGATGCACATCTTTATTTACTTGGACATGGGGCTAACTAACGATCCCTATTACAAATTCGAGTTGAAAGTTTTACTGAAATTCCCTAGTTCAAACGTTGAGCATGAAAGCTGGGTTAGGAGCCTAGGCAATGTTGAGAGTGGTCTTCAGGTGCTGAGCAAAGCTGCATATGTCCTCCAAGGTGCCAAATAGATTGATGCACCTGTGTTAAAGAGTTAAATGCTCCCATGTTTTCCACATTTGGCATCATCTTTCTAGTCTTCTTTTCTAGATTTAGGCTGCACTTGTTACATTTTGTCCATATAAATCTGTAACACTTACCTTGATGCTTCTTGTGCTCCTTGCAACTAACATTCATTTGGTAATCTGCATTGCAGTCGGGTTACGTCTCTGTCGACTTGCGTGCTGTTGGCATCGTGGTAGGCTTCACATGGAAGAGAAGGCTGTCCCAGTAGGCTGCTAGGTTGTTCACGAGAATCAGGGATCATAACTAGCTAGCTAATGCACATCTCTTAAGTATTCTTCACAAGCGTTCTCTTCTTATCCTCTAGCCCCAAGTTGAACTTACTTGATTGCTTGGACTAACTGTGATCAAACAAGTCAGTGGTTTTGTAAACCGTGTCGCAAATCTCTTTTAGGTGATCTGTACTGGCCATTGTGGTATGTGCAGATTTTGCCGTACATCTCGAGACTAGTTTTTTTTCTTCTTTTCTTTGGGTTGGCCATCACGTGATTATCACCCGCAAAAAAGGGACTTTACGTGATTACATATTTTCCATGGTTAGCTCTCTTGCAAAATAAAACAGTCACATGGTACTACTGAAAGTTTCTTTTACAGCTTGTGTTATTATTGGATATAAATAGTCCTATATATCTCCACTTATTTTTTGGATGAGACTGTTTATGCATGTAAACATGCTTTGCGATGACTAGTTTGGACCTGGGTGTTTCTTGGAAAGCATGGTGATACTGTAGGCCTGCATAACAATTTTAATCTGTATCTCTGAACAACAAGCGCTAAACCTTACGTTTTTAAAACTTTGCATGAGCTGCTGAAAAAGATGAGCTAATCTGAACAAGACCAATAGTTGAACGGTACAGCTAGTCAATGGGGCCAGTAGCTACAGAAGTGTGACACGACATGACAAGACGAAAATAGTAATGGCCAGTTGGCCAGCTCATGTCTTGGCACATGAATTATTGCTACTTTGAGGCCGACACTATACTGGAGTGGAGAGAGCAGTCATAGCCACAGCCTGCAGTGCTAAGTTGCTAACTCAGATCTCCTCTTGCAGCACCCTCATCAGTCTAGTTACTGGTCTGTACCCAGGTATGTGTTCGATCTCAATGTTCCGCCCTTCTGGATCTACACCGTTGTGATTGACCGGTAATCTTCTATTTGTCTATTTTTACACTAGCTTGCGAGATAACTAGTGTTTTTTAGGCAAGCAGAGGAGAGGTGCTTTGGTAACTAGTGTTGTTTGCTCTTGCTCCAGTCCTTTGCTCTTGCTTGGCTCCAGTATGCTGTTATTGGATCTGGTAAGGCATCAGGAAATCAAGAAAATTAGTAGTTCCATTCATCTTCTCCAGTTAACCTGAGTATTACCTCTACTGCATGCAGGGAAAGTTTCGTCTCGGTTGCTTGTGTTAGTCGCGCTCCCGTTGCTCCACAGATCACTTATGCTTGAACTGATCCTGTGCCGCTCTCGTCGATTTCGCAGGACTCTCAGCAGTGGCTTCTCAGTCTAGTTTCCGGCATGTAGTATTCAGGTATACATGGGCTTTCAGTGTTCTGCACGTCTGGATCACTAACGCAATCTTTGTTCACTTGTTGATTGGTAATCTTCTATTTTGTATCGCAGGTGTAGCAGCATGGTTTTCTCTTGGTGATTGACTGATACTCTTCTATTATCTGTTTTTATTCTCGCTTGGGTTCGTAAGGTAAGACTTGCCATCATACTTCAGAGTTTCCAACTTTACTTTCATGACTAGTACGTGTAACAAATTATCATGATTTCTGGAAATCGATTTAGTGTTACGATAGATCTGACAAACAAACATATATAACTGGATGATTAATCTGTAGGTTTTTAACTCAGTGGAACATTTATTGTATAGGCTGCTATGCAGCTGCCATCTGATGGCTATTCAACTGAGTAAAACAAACCAATAAATAATTCTAACATACAAAACTAAAACAAATGTTAATTTGCAAGCACAAAGCAAATAAAAGGACAGAATGCCAAATCAGGGATTTATACCTCAATACTTGGCCTTACTCCCCCATTTGTATGTTGCATAGCTCCATTATTCTAAATACGTTAAATATCTTCTATGACATATATTAGAGAGACGTATGTCACTGTGAAAGCAATTGACATACCTTGTGTATTCATTTTCAGGATTCACTTTTTACCATTCTCCAAAACAAGTCGCCGTGGTGTTTTTTGGTGGACCTCCCCCTTGTGCGTGCAATTCATCTGTTTGATGGCAGCTGTTGTAGCATCTTTGCTTGGATCATTGGCAATAAGTTGAAAGATATCATTATTGATGAGGCCATACTAATCTTAGGGGTGGAAAAGGAGCTCACGGAAGTGCTACAAAGAGTAGAACTAATACAGTGTTGCATATATGATGCTGAGAAAAGGAGGACAAAAGAGCAAGCAGTAAGCAATTGGCTTGGTCAACTGAGAGATGTTATATATGATGTTGATGAAATCTTGGATGTGGCTAGATGTAAAGGAAGCAAGCTACTTGCTGACCACCCTTCACCATCATCAGGCAAATCAGTTGCATGTAAAGGACTTTCAGTTTCCTCTTGTTTTTGCAACATAGTGCCACGCCGTGATGTTGCTGTTCGGATTAGAAGCCTGAACAAAAAGATTGAGAGCATTGCAAATGACAAGATATTTTTGACTTTCAACAGTGGTACACAACCTACTCGTAATGGTCCAACATCCAAACTGATAAGAAGTTCCAATCTTGTTGAGCCCAACCTTGTGGGGAAGGAGATCATACATTCTAGCAGGAAGTTGGTGGACTTAGTGCTTGCACACAAGGAATACAAGTCTTACAAGCTCGGTATCGTTGGAACTGGAGGAGTTGGTAAGACAACACTAGCTCAAAAAATATACAATGATCAGAAAATCAAAGGAAGCTTCAAGATGCATGCATGGATTTCTGTTTCGCAAGACTACACTGAAGTAACTCTTTTGAAAGAGGTCCTCCGGAATATTGGGGTGCATCATGAGCCAGGTGAGACCATAGCAGAGCTGCAGAGGAAGCTTGTAGAAACAACAGAAGGGAAGAGTTTCTTTCTCGTTCTTGATGATGTGTGGCATTCCAATGTATGGACAGATTTACTAAGACCTGCGTTTCATGAAACAACTGTGGGAATAATATTGTTAACCACACGAGATTATCAAATTACAAAGAGAATAGGTGTAGACCATACCCATCAAGTTGATCTCATGGCAGTAGAGGTGGGATGGGAGCTACTTTGGAAGAGCATGAACATCAAGGAAGAAAAGGAAGTGCAGAACTTAAGAAACACAGGGATTGAGATTGTTCATAAATGTGGTCGCCTCCCTCTTGCAATCAAGGTTACCGCTAGTGCTTTGGCAAGCAGAGATCTAACGGAGAATGAGTGGAGAAAGTATTTGAGCAAATATGTTGGCTCTGAGAGCATCCTATTGGATGAAATAGAAGAGGCTTTGTATCTTAGCTATGATGAGTTACCGCATCGTCTCAAGCAGTGTTTCCTTTATTGTGCTTTATATGCTGAAGATTCTATCATTCGGCGTGATGAAGTTACCTGGTTATGGATTGCTGAAGGCTTCATTGAGGAGCAGCAAGGCCAACTACTAGAAGACATAGCAGAAGAGTACTACTATGAGCTAATCCATCGAAATCTCCTCCAGCCAGATATTCTAAGTTTTAGCCAGTCTGAATGCAAAATGCATGACCTCTTAAGACAGCTTGCTTGTAATATATCAAGAGGAGAATGTTTTATTGGAGATGTTGAATCATTAAGGGGTGAAAATATGTCAAAACTGCGACGTGTCACTGCTGTTATTAAGAAGGATATGTTAGTTTTACCTAGAGTGGATAAGCTGGAGGTTAAGGTGAGGACTTTCCTAACTATTAGCGGTCCATGGAGATTTGAGGATACATTGTTCAAGAGATTTCTGCTTCTTCGTGTTTTGGTGCTCAATTACTCACTTATACAAAGCATCCCAGGCTATATAGGAAAATTGATACATCTACGTCTACTTAATCTAGATTTTACTGGCATATCTTGTCTTCCGGAATCCATTGGCTCCCTAAAGAACCTTCAAGTACTGAGCTTGAGATGGTGTGGTTATCTTCACAGTCTTCCTTCGGCAATTACCCTGTTGAGCTGTTTAAGATGTCTTGACCTATTTGGCACAAAAATAAATCATGTTCCGAAAGGGGTAGGGAAACTGAAGTTCATCACTTTTGTAAGAGATTATCCCGTTGGTGATGGAATTGATAATGCTGTTATACAAGATGGATGGAAGTTGGAAGAGTTGTCTTCTTTGTCACAGATTAGGCATCTTCATCTTTGTCTTGGTAAATTGGAAAGACTGGCGCATTGCAGTACAAATGCAGTGCTGACAGACAAAAAACATCTGAAAGAACTAGTACTAAATTGGAGTGGACCTGAAGAGGGATCATATTCAGAAGAAGACGTCAGCAATGCTGAGAAGGTCTTTGAGCAGTTAGTACCTCCACCTAACCTGGAAGACCTATGTATTCTCAGATTCTTTGGTCGGCGGTATCCCACCTGGTTTGGTACCACCTATTTGTCTTCATTAGTACACCTGATCCTCAAAGATGCACGATCATGTGTGCATCTTCCACCCATCTGGCAGCTACCAAACTTGAAATATCTGAGAATTGAAGGAGCACATGCTGTTAATAAGGTGGGACCTGAATTTGTTGGTTGCAGGAATGGTGATCCTGTATGTGATGAGTTGGTTGCTTTCCCAAAACTTGAATGGTTGATCTTTCAAGATATGCCCAACTGGGAGGAGTGGTCTTTTTTTGAGGAAGAAGTTGCTGCTGCTGATGGACGGGGAGAGGATGGAGCTGATGATATTCGAAGAGAGGATGCCCCAGCTGCAAGGCTGCGACTGCTGCCTCGTTTGGTGAAGTTGTACCTCCATGGCTGCCCGAAGCTGAATCTCCCGCAACAGCTTGGAAAGGACACCACCTGTTTGAAGGAGCTCAGTTTAGGAGGATTAAGCAACTTGAAGGCTGTGGAGGACCACCCAGTGCTCATTGAGGTCCTTGTTATTAGGTATTGTGGGGGCCTGGAGAGGATCTGCAACGTCCCTCAAGTGACTGAGCTGCGTGTATTTGGTTGTCCGAACTTAAGCCATGTAGAGGGGCTGGACAGTTTGCAGCAGCTGAGGCTTGGCGGGGATATGCAAGAGATCTCTTCACGCTGGGTGCCTGGGCTTCAAGAGCAGCACCGGCGCTTCATGGCCAAGACCTGGATGTCTACAGTTCGTCTAGCAGTTAGATGGCTCAAGGTATATCTGAACACTGCCTGCTGGTTTGATATTGAGCATTGCGTCTTTGATTCTCCAGCAACCATAATTCGCTTATGCAACAGAAATTTTCTTTGATTCCATTGGTAGCAGATTGCAAGCGTATAAGTTATTATTGTTGCTCTAAGTTGCTTGTGTGAGTTCCTTCTTTAACTAACATGCATTGTACTATAAACCCCAGCTATTGCTTACGTTCTCGTAATTTTCCTCTTAGATTTGATAATATGGGCAAACGGTGAAAGGCGGCGACATGTGCTTGTTCAAGGAGCTACCTGTGGGAGGAGAAGCGTGAAGGATAAGGGGCAAAGCTCTGTTCTGTGCAACTTAGCTGAAGAAGAACAAGCAAACTGCCATAAAAATACTCTTATCTCATTTCGTTTGGTGCAACAAGCAAGCTGGTGAATGAAGTGTCGTGTTTTTCTTTGGTCAGGTGCCCAGGAAATACTCTTATCACATTTCGTTTTTTTTATTTCTGAATTCAGGCTGGATCCCTTTGCTGTAGTAAAACTCATGTGTTGCTTTCAGTCTTGTTTTATTTATTTCCGAACTTGTGCTGGAGGCCTTTGCTGTACTGAACCTGTGTGACACGGTTGGTTCTCTGAATGTAACCGATGAATTCCATTTTGGCATGATTTTATTCCTTGAATGGAAGTGATGAACTTCGTTTTAGTTTGTTTCTGAACTTGGGCCTGATACTTTGCCACAGTGAACATGTGTAACCTGGTGAAGGAAGAGAAATTTGTTCCTGTAATACTGCGTCGCATTGTATGGCAAAACTACATTATCAAAAGGAATGTTTGACTAGAATCACGACAAATAATAATAAATAGATCATGCTTGTTGCAGGAAGTGGTGGATGATGGAAATGATGCCAAACTGACACAGCTGCAGACTGAAGATGGCGACGATGTGCTTAATGGGGTGAAGGTGGCTGTTTCCGCTGTCCGGGAGTACAACCCCTGCAGAAGTTACCTTGTGCTGGAACTCTGGGGAACTTGAGCGAAGAGCGGAAGGCGAGGATGGCGGAGGCGCGCGCTCAACTGAATTTTGAAGCAGCTGTCTGAACTTTGAAGTGCAAGGTCTGTTCTCTGCAGTGAAGCCGAAGAAGTACAAGGAAATTGCACCACAAACTATTACTCCCTCCGTCTCAAAATAAGTGTTTTAACTTTATGCTAACTTTAGTACAAAGTTGTATTAAGCTTAAGACACTTATTTGGGGACCGAGTGAGTACATGATCTGCCCTAGCAATAGTGCTCATGAGTGCTGTCTTTTCTGAACTCAAATAATGTGATGCAATGCTAGATTACGGGTCTGCAGTAGTATTTCAAAGCTTTTACCAAACTCTCTAGCTGGTTTTAAGATTGAGCAAAGGAAGTCGAGACGTCCAGTTGAAAGCACGCTTTGATATTTTGGACGTGCGAGTGGATGCTAGTGTTGGAACAAAGGCCATGTGAAGGGTGTGGTGATCCAAGTGTTCCTTTCTTCATAAATCAAAAGCTCGTCCTTTTTCCAGGCCGCCTCCAAGGAATCACACACTGAACTTACAGCGTGTGATTGAGATCGAGGACTACAGACTACTCTCGTCTTGTCTCTCGTTTCACTCTGCTTTAAGCTAAGAGTCTTATCTGTTTTTGGCTACTGTCAGGCGCAGTGTCCGTTTAGCTGGAAGGAATTGGATATGTATTAGTATTAATTAGAATTAATAGACTGTTGGCTATGATCAAACTGAAGCGAGGAGCATCGCTTGTGTAGTATATGTATTTGTTGACTCCTACGCTGGCTCAAACTTATTAGAATTATTACTCAAACTTATTCTCCTCTTTTTTCCATTGGCGAAACAATTAATCCTTCTTCTGATGATGCTCTGCTTCATGTACTCTGTCACCGTCAGCGGCTTCAGCTTTGCAGTGGTTGTGCTGGTGGACCATGATTAGTAGTGCAGTAGTAAAATCTTTTGGTAACACATGAATGAATGAATGAATGATCCATATTTTGTTTAATACTGCGTTGGCAGGGTACGTCTAGGCTATTTTAGCCCTTCGACCGTCTAGGCTATTTTAGCCCTTCGACGTGGGATCGATATAGGCCGCAGAATCGTTTTATTTGATACTGCGTTGGCAGGGTCTTGAACTCAAGACCTCTTGGCTTCGATACCATGTAGAAGTGCATGCTCTAGCCAATGCAACCAAAAGACCGATCTGATGGAGGGAGGCGGGCAATATATTTCAACATGTGATACCCTGCACCGGAGCGCTGAACTTCGTCAAAGGGTGGCCGATGACGACAACGACGGAGGCGCCCAAGTACGTTCTGAAGCAGCTATCTAGTCTAGGGGAGAAGCATGAGCTCTCTCTGAAAAACACAAAGCTCTGTTCTCTGCGACTAAGCTAAAGAAGAATAAGGAAAATTGCAGAAACTACTATCTTTTCTGAACTCAATTAGTTGGAAGGAATAGGATATATTATTAGATTAATTACACTGCTTTTTTTCATGGAAGATTAATTAGACCGTTGCCTGCAATCAGAACTGAAGCGATGCGTTTCTGTTGTGCATTGGTGTACTACTGTTTCTATGTAAGCTGTTGCATGTCCTCACAGCTAGCTCCTGTATAGTACTACCTCTGTAAACAAATATAAGAGCGTTTAGATCACTACTTTAGTTATCTAAATGCTCTTATATTTCTTTACGGAGGGAGTATAACACAACACGTCATTCCTCTTTTTTTATTGTTTTATTTAAAAAAGACTTGCATTTCAACAAAATTGTTGCCTATTTTTGGCATGAGCTAACCCGATTCATGTTTGCCGACACACAAGAAAAACATGAACTCAGTCCGTAAGTGTCAATAAATTATCACCGAAATATAGTTCAAGTCACACGAATTAATATGTGAATATAATTCATATTCGCCAAACTTAATCTATTCATTATTGGCACTATCCAATGCTACTGGGAAATTAAAACAGCAATGACAATAAGCAGCAGCCAATGTGCAGCTCGCCAATCTCTTTCAGAAGACAATTCCTGCTGGCCACCTTTGTGTACTGTGCTATATATGTGGCCACAAAACGCAAGCGGAGGAGGGCCACTCCTACTGCTGTGTGGTATGCTGTGCTAGCTGTCCTTTGCTCTTGCTTGGCCCTTGTATGCTGCTGCTATTGGACCAGGCAAGCCATCAGGAAATCTCAGAAATCTGAAGGTTTTGTCGGCCCCTTCTTCTTCTTCTTCTGCTACTGCAGGCAGAGAAGTTTCTTGTTGATCGTTGTTGATTGCTGTGGATTCAGTTTGTGCAAGCACCTCGCCGCTCTCCTCTTGAAGTGGTCATCAGTGGCCTATCAGTTTAGCTACCCTCTGTATTCAGGTACTCCCTTCAATCCATACTAATTCTCAACGGAGTATATATATATATTAAGTTCAGTTATGTGCACTTTTGGTACTACTTTGTTTTGTTCACTAGTTGCTCAATAATCTTGTATCATCCATTGCAGGTGCAGCAGCATGGTTTTCCTCTGGTAATCGACTGACAATCTTCTGTTATCAATTTTGATTCTAGCTTGCACTCAGCCTTGCGAGATCTTTAAAACTATTGATGGGTTGGAAGACTGGTTTATAAGGTAAAAACTTGCTACTACCTCTCTCTCAGTTTACAGGGCGTGCGCGTACCCCTAGGTCGTCAATTTGACCAACCTAATACAAGTCATATATTACAAAAAATATAGCAACATAAACTACGGAGTTTCTACTTTCAAAAGGTATAATTTTTGTGTTATATAGTTTATATTAGGGTGATAAAATTGGCAACCTAGGTATACACGCAGAACTTGTAAACTGAAACGGAGGTAGTACCGTACTTTAAAGAGCTTGTGACTTTGGTTTCAGAACTACAGTGGAATAAATTATGGTGATTTGTAGACTAGCATGTACGAGACCAATTAGAGTTAAGATGAATTAGACAAACATAAATAAATAGCTGGATGATTTATCTGTACCACTGTAGGTTGCAACTAAATGCAAGATTTTCAGTAGTAGTTCGGTGTGTAGGATGCTATTGGCTGCCATCCCATGGCCCTTCAACTGACCAAAACAAACCAAGAAAACCATGTAAACTGGCAAACAGGGAAAAATATAAAGAACAGAATGCCAAATGATCAAGAATTTAGATCTCAATACTTGGCGCTACCGCTCAATCTGTATGCCAGTACGTGCATAGCTATATTATGCTAAATTATTGAAAATGTAAATGGCAGCACACTAGTGATAAATTTCGTGAGTCTTGCTCCAATTCGAAGCATGTCATCATACCTTGTTCATTCATTTTCAGCTTTCGGTTTTTGATATTCTCAGGGAATATCCTAGTGTTTTTGGTGGACCTCTGGCACCATGTTCGTCTGATCCATGGCTGCCATACTTGAAACTTTGCTTAAATCAAGTGTCAGTAAGTTGCAAGATGTCATTACCAATGAGAGCATACTAATCCTAGGGGTGGAAGAAGAGCTCACCAAACTGCTGCGGCGAGTGGAACTAATTCAGTGTTGTATATACGATGCTGAGAAAAGGAGGACAAAAGAGCAAGCAGTAAACAACTGGCTTGGCCAACTGAGAGATGTTATATATGATGTTGATGAAATCCTGGATGTGGCTAGATGTAAAGGAAGCAAGCTACTTCCTGACCACCCTTCACCATCATCAGGCAAATCAGTTGCATGTAAAGGCCTTTCAATGTCCTCTTGTTTTTGCAACATTGGGCCACGCCGTGATGTTGCTCTTCAGATTAGAAACCTCAACAAAAAGATTGAGAACATTGCAAATGACAAGATATTTTTAACTTTCAACAGTAGTACACAACCTACTCGAAATGGTCCAACATCCAAACTGATAAGAAGTTCCAACCTTATTGAGCCCAAACTTGTGGGGAAGGAGATTATGCATTCTACCAGGAAGTTGGTGGACTTAGTGCTTGCTCACAAGGAATAGAAGTCTTACAAGCTCGGTATCGTTGGAACTGGAGGAGTTGGTAAGACAACACTAGCTCAAAAGATATACAATTATCTGGAAAAAAAAGGAAGCTTCAAGATGCACGCATGGATTTTTGTTTCGAAAGACTACAATGAAGTAACTCTTTTGAAAGAGGTCCTCCGGAATATTGGTGTGCATAGTGAGCAAGGCGAAAGCATAACAGAGCTGCAGAGAAAGCTTGCACAGACAATTAAAGGCGAGAGTTTCTTTCTTGTTCTTGATGATGTGTGGCATTCCAATGTATGGACAGATTTACTGAGACCTGCATTTCACGAAACAAGTGTCGGAATAATATTGGTAACCACACGAGATTATCAAATTACAAAGAGAATAGGTGTAGACCATACCCATCAAGTTGATCTCATGGCAGTAGAAGTGGGATGGGAGCTACTTTGGAAGAGCATGAACATCGAGCAGGAAAAGGAAGTGCAGAATTTAAGAAAAACAGGGATTGAGATTGTTCATAAATGTGGTCGCCTCCCTCTTGCAATCAAGGTTACCGCTAGTGCTTTGTCAAGCAGAGAGCTAACAGAGAATGGGTGGAAAAGGTATTTGGGCAGATTTATTGGCTCTCCGAGCATCCTCTTGGATGAAACAGAAGAAGCTTTGTATCTAAGCTATGATGAGTTACCGCATCGTTTGAAGCAGTGTTTCCTTTATTGTGCTTTGTATGTTGAAGATTCTATCATTAAACGTGATGAAGTTACCTGGTTATGGATCACTGAAGGCTTCATTGAGGAGCTGCAAGGTCAACTAATAGAAGACATAGCAGAATAGTACTACTATGAGCTAATTCATCGGAATCTCCTCCAGCCAGAAATGGTAAGTTTTGACCAGGCTGAATGCAGAATGCATGATCTCTTAAAACAACTTGCTTGTAATATATCAAGAGAAGAATGTTTTATTGGAGATGTTGAAACATTAAGAGGTGGAAATATGTCAAAATTGTGACGTATTACTGCTGTTATTAGGAAGGATATGTTGGTGTTACCTAGACTGGATAAGGTGGATGTTAAGGTGAGGACTTTCCTAACTGTTGAGGGTCCATGGAGAATTGAGAATACATTGTTCAAGACATTCCTGCTTCTTCGTGTTTTGGTACTGAATTACTCACTTGTACAAAGCATCCCAGATTACATAGGAAAGTTGATACATCTACGTCTACTTAATCTAGATAATACTGGCATATCTTGTCTTCCAGAATCCATTGGTTCCCTAATGAACCTTCAAGTACTGAGCTTGAGATGGTGTAATGATCTGCACAGTCTTCCTTTGGCAATGACCCTGTTGTGCAGTTTAAGATGTCTTAATCTTTTGGGCACAGAAATAAATCGGGTTCCCAAAGGGATAGGGAAACTGAAGTTCCTCACTTATTTAGAAGATTATCCTATTGGTGATGGAAGTGATAATGTTGTTATACAAGATGGATGGAAGTTGGAAGAGTTGTCTTCTCTGTCGCAGATGAGGTGTCTTTCTCTTGTTAAATTGGAAAGAGCAGCTCACTGCAGTACAAATACAGTGCTTACGGACAAAAAACTTCTAAAAAAAACTGACACTAGAGTGGACTGAACGTGGAGAGGGGTCATATTCAGAAGAAGATGTTAGTAATACCGAGAAGGTCTTTGAGCAGCTAATACCTCCGCACAACCTGGAAGACATATTCATATTCTCGATTGTCCGTTGGCTAAGATTCTGTGGCGGTCGGTTCATATTGCTTTTAATATCGGTCAGCCTACCTCTATTAATATGTTATTTGGAACATGGCTAGATGGGGTGGATTATGACATTGCGAGACACATTCGTGTTGGCGCTTGTGCTCTTTTGTGGGCAATATGGAACTGCAGAAATGACTTAGTCTTTAACCGATCAACAAACTTTCACTTTTTGCAGGTTGTTTTCAGAGCCACAGCGTTCATCCGTATGTGGTCGCTACTCACTCCGACGGAGGCCAGGGAGCGTTTGGCTACTGCGTCTACCCGATGGGAGATGGTAGCTCGGGATATTTTCAACCGGTTTGGATGGCGGTCATGTAATAGGATAGAGTGATCCTATAGTTTTGCGAGCCGGTTGTGGCTTTCAGCAGTTCTTTTCAGCAGATTTTGTTTCAGTTTGCACTATGACCTTTTTGTACTTTTCAGACTGGTTCCTTATTTTTAATAATATGAGCCGTATGCATCTGATGCAGAGGCTGGGGCATGGCCCCTTTTCCAAAAAAAAAAAACCTGGAAGACCTATGTATTGTCAGATTCTTTGGTCAGCGGTATCCCACCTGGTTTGGTACCACCTGGTTATCTTCTCTAATATACTTGAAACTCAGACATGTACGATCATGTGCGGAACTTCCACCGATTGGTCAGCTACCCAACTTGAAATTTCTGAAGATTGATGGAGCACATGCAGTTAGCAAGGTTGGACCTGAATTTGTTGGCTGGAAGAAGGGTAATCATGTGTGTAATGGGTTGGTTGCTTTCCCTAAACTTGAATGGTTGATCTTCGGAGATATGCCCAACTGGGAGGCGTGGTCTTTTTATGAGGAAGAAGTTGCTGATGATGATGAACAGGGAGAGGATGTGGCTGCTGAGATTCCAAAAGAGGATGCTGAATCTGCAAGGTTGCAACTGCTGCCCCGTTTGGTGAAGTTGCAACTCGTAGGTTGCCCGAAGCTGAGGGCTCTGCCGCCACAGCTTGGAGAGGGCACTACCAGCTTGAAGGAGCTTAGATTATTTGGAATAAACAACTTGAAGGCGGTGGAGGACTTTCCAAATATTCCCGAGCTCCTTTCTATAAAACATTGTGAAGGCCTGGAGAGGATCTGCAACCTCGCTCAAGTGTCAATACTGCAAGTAGGTGGTTGTCCAAACTTAAGCCATGTAGAGGGGTTGGGCAATTTGCAACAACTAGAGCTTGCGGTGGATATGCAAGAGGTCTCTTCCCGCTGGGTGCCTGGGCTTCATGAACAGCACCAACGAATTCATGGTGAAGACCTGGACGTCTACACGGTTGTCTAGCTGTTAGATGGCTCAAGATATATATGAACACTGCATACTGGTTGGTTACATTTTTATTGTATATTTGTCCAGGGTGCCGGCGCCGGCCGCCTAGGTGCCCCGGGGCCCGGCTCGGGTGCCCCCCATCCAAGGTGTGGCCTTGGCAGGTAGGGCCCTCCGCCGCCGCCGCGCGCAGGCTTGGGGCGTGGCCGGGCGCGCCGATAGGGGCCCCGCCCGCTCCACCTGGCGCCGGCTGGCGGTGGGGGACCGGCCGCCGGACCCTCCTCCTCCCCCCCCCCGGCTATCCCTCTCCCTCCCTCCCCTCCTCCCGGTCCCGTCGCCTCGGCCGGATCCGTACCGGCCGTTTATTGCACATTTCGGCTCCTCCGGGCTGCACGTGCAGACGGCCCGGGCCTCCCGGCACCCTAACGCTGGCCTCGCCGGTCCGGCGCCGGCGGCGGCGCCGCGGGCCGCGCCCGGTAGGGTTTCCTCTTCCCCCCTCGCTCCCCCCCCCGCGACGCTGGCCACCCGACGGGGCCTGCTGGGCTGCTGGGCCCCGGCCCATCTCGCCCGGGGGCCCCTGCGCGGCCCACCGCGGATCGCCCCCCCACTCCCCTCGCAGGCCGGCCCAATCCGGGTGGGCCTTCCCCGTGCCCTAGGCCCAGCGAGGGGAACGTTGGCGCGATGTGGCTCCCCCGTGGCCTCCCTCTTGCCCCGTCCCAGTGCGCCGCCGCCTCCACTTCCATCCCCCGCCCCGCCCCCCTGTCCTCACCCTCCCCTTGCCTCGCCCCTCCGGCGCCCCTTGCTGCTCCCCCTCCCTCGTCCTGCCGTCCGGCTTGCCCGTCCCCGCCCGCTCCTCTCGCTCCTTCCCTCCCGGCTCCCACCGTGCCAAGGTCGGCCATGCCGCGGAACTGGAACGACCCGGCTCCCCGGGAAAAACGGAAGGCGGGTGAACCCTCTCGCGACTCGACCCGCCCCTCCCCCGACTCCCTCCGGCGGGAGGAGGAGCTCCGGCGCGAGCTCCGGGAGCTGCGTTGTTGAGGATACAACTACGGAGTGTGAACCGCCCCGGAGGGGCCGGTTTACCCTCGTGCGTGATCCAGGCCCATATGGAGGCCTGGAGCCCAGAAGGGAATTAAGATCCATACATGTAAACCGCCCTAGTACTGTAACTTGTATTGTAAGACAAGAAAGGAGAAACCAAGCCGGACTCTTGTATGAGCCGGATTGGGATTCTGTAAGCCGGCCGGGCGTTAACCCGTGTATATAAGGGGGCGACCCGGCGGCGAGTTAAGGACAGAGGATTCGAGGCTAAGGCAAAGCTATTGCTCCCTAGTCGCCGAATCATATCAATCACACCACAACTGGACGTAGGTTTTTACCTTCATCGAAGGGGCCGAACCAGTATAATTCCCGTGTCTTGTGTCCGCATTAACCCCTCTAGGTTAA
>LR880968.1:45873451-45896256 GCA_904067115.1 Aegilops sharonensis | reverse complement strand
GGGTCCTTGCCTGGACGCTGTGGACCGTTCGCAATAAGCTTGTGATCCAACATTCTCCCCTCCGTCGCGCTACTGATGCTCTCTACAAATTCTCGGGTTTCTTGCAGCTTTGGCGGCCGCTTAGCCGCCCCCCGGATCGGGACGCCATCTCAGCCTTCATCACCGATCTTCGCTCGATGGCCGTCCGCCTGTCGCCGCCGCCCCCGCCGCCGCCGCCGGAGCCAGACTAGATCTCCTGCGCTGGGCAGGCTTTGCTGTGTTGTGTTTTCTTTTCTCTTTCTTCTGGGCTTGTTGAGCTGTGCCCTCAGCAGAACCTCTGTACTTTGTTTGTGCTACTTGGGTGGGTGTGTGTGTGTGGACCTGCTTTGGTTGTATGTCTTGTGGCGGTTTGCTTTATTAATAAAGCGGGGCGAAAACCTTTTTCGGTAAATGCTTAGACCTTTTACAGACTATTCCAGAGTTGGTATATGTCCATTGACAGCAGACTGCAAGCGTGCAAGTTATTAAGTATCGTGAAATGTTGCCCTTAAGTTGCTTATATGTGCTCCTTCTGTAGCTAGCATGCATTGACCCATGGTGTTGCCTACATTCTCAAAATTATCCTGGCAGAGTTTATAACATTGGCATCACCATTAACAGAGATATGAGTAGTAATAGTTTTTAGGCATTTGATCTCTTATTCAGACGAATCATACCCCAATTCTTTATGTGATGAAGTCCAAGACTACAAAATTGTAGCTACAAACTATAGCCTAGATCTCAGCATCTACAAAACTGTAGCAACCTGTTAGTGATTATGTTGTTGCTTTGCCCACAGAAACTGTGCGAACATGATGAAGTTCTTTATGTTCTTTATGTGACGGACGCCTCAGTCCTACATATGTGTTTAAGTGCATGTCAATTGTTATAGCTACACTTATTATTTTGGTCTGTTTTGATGGCGGCGTAGGACTGATGGTGTGGCTCGCTTCGACGGGCAAAGCACCAGATGTACTAAGTTGAGGAAGCCTGCCAATGTTGAAGATGGGCAAGTGGCATGATCATGGATGTGTAACGAGCTGGTGAAGAAAGAAATCATAGTGTCTTCCTTTGGCAATGTTCCCTGGGAATACTGTATCGAATTTCGTTTTGTTTATTTTCTGAATTTGGGCCAGAGGGCTTTGCTGTACTGAACTTCCTGCCCGTGTGATATTGTTTCACTTATTTATTCCTGAACTGTGCTTTGCTGTACTGAACAACGATTTCATTCTTTTAATTTCATTAACTGATGGTTTCATTCTTTGAGTGGAAGTGATGGATTTTGTTTTATTTGTCTTTCTGAACTTGGTCCTGAGGCTTTGCCTGCGTGACCTGTATGGCCAAACCCTGTATTGTCTTGTATCCCCAAACTCCACATCCTACTGCCCTAGCTCCTCTGGCGTGGATCTCCATGGCCAACGCCCGGCGGCAGCGGCGGCAGGATCTGCATGTGTGGGGTTGGGGACCGGGGGTGCTGGGATCTGATCCCCTGGCGTCGCCCTGGGGTGGCAGCGCGAAGGGGTACGGAGTACAGAGTGTCGTTTGCACACATCCCAAAGAGAAACATGAGTATAGACGATTGTTTGACACACATCCCAAAGAGAAACATCCGGTTATAAGGGGTTAAAGGGAGCAACTTGGAAGCAAAGGAAAAAGAACAGTAGCAAAAGGTGAAACACTGACAGCCGTAGATCTTCTCTCATCTTGCCATCCAATCCTCTCGCTTATCCTCTCTATCTCTAATACCTGACAAACAGTGCCCCTGTCTTGTATGTGCCATAGTGCAAGACTCCATAACTGTAGCTACACTACTCAAGTAATCATTCTGGACCGCCACATGTTTGTGATGCCTTGATTAACTGAGGAATACTATATTTCTTGTAATGGATGCCTTGGTCTTATCTGCCTGTCGTAATTATACTTCTTCCTATGGTGTGTTCCCTAATTCAAATTATATGCCGAACATAATCATGGCAGCCTGGACTGATGCAGCAGTTCGCTTTGACGGGCAGCATACTGAGCCTGTCGACGGTGAAGACGTGCAAGCACCCTGATCTACTGCAAACTGGTGAAGGAAGCGTCATGTTTCTTTCTCTTAGGGCAAGTGCCCTGCAACGTATCGAATTTGGTCTTGTAATTTTTTTCTTCTGAACTTGACCTTTGCTGTACTGAAAATGTTACGCACGATTGATGTGTATCCCACAGATTTCGTTTTATTTCTTTCTGAACTTGGGGCCGGAGGCCTCTGCTGTACTGAACCTGTATTGAATGTAACAGATGATTTCCATTTTGGCATGATTGAATGCTTTGAATAGAGGTGATGAATTTCGTTTTGTTTTCCTCTGAACTTGGGCCGGATCGTAAATCATAAGCAACAATAGTGCATATATATCCTGGTTGTTCCAGGAAGTGGTGGACGAAACTGACAGAGCTGCAGACTGAACACGGCACGGCGTGTGCGGTGGCTGTTTGCTGAGCTCTGGGAGAACAACCGGGGAAGGAGGTACCCTGCGGCAGCTTAGAGCTCTGGAAGTTCGGGGTGGACCCGCGGAAGGTGACTACGGCAGAGGCGCTCAGCTGCATTTTGAAAGCGTCAAGTATGAAGCTTGAAAGGTATGCTCTGTTCTCTGCAACCGAGCTGAAGAAAGTAGTCCCATCCCATCTGTCATAGCAATGGTGTGTGATTGAGACTGAATGATTGCAATGCTCTTCAGTACGTAGTAGTACTATCTTTTCTGAACTCAGTTTGTGTGTGATGGCGATGGATGCATCTTACCTGCGTTAATTAGCTATGGCCTATGGGCATGCGCTCCACTCACTCTGTTTTTGGCTACCGATAAGCGCAGTGGCCATTTTGGTTGGAAGGAATTGGATACTATATTAGATTAATTATACTGCTGGCTGATCAAAACTGAAGCGAGGGAGTATTTGTTTACTACTCCGGCCAGTTTCCTGAATAAGTCAAACATTCTTCTACTTTGCTTTTGCTGAAAAAATCCTGAAATATTTTGGTAACACATGAATGATCCATCTTGTGCTTAGGACTGAAGTTAATCAACCGGTTGGGCTCACGAACGAATTGTAATCACCACAAATTTGTAGCATTTTTTTACTGAAATGCTGTCAGTGCAGCTTTTCATTGCAATAAGAGGGAGTGTTATAGCCAGAGATAACGGAAAAAAAACACAACAGTCGCATGAACAGAAGCTGGCCAGATCGATCAAATGGCCGTAATGGTCATTGTGAGGATCAGCAGCGAAATTCAGCAAACCTCCCTTCTGGGGAACAAATTGATCCGGGTCTCTAGGTTTGTTGAAGAGCTCTGCAAGCTTCGATTTGCGAGCAGCAGAGCAAAGGGAAGATCCATTCTCGATGCGGAGCGTTATTGCCGTTGGAGAGATGCCCTCATTTCTCTCTTCCTAGGTAAATCACCAAACGAGCTGCACCGCGGAAGACCACGCTTTCTTGTGCTTCGCCGGAAGCCCGGAACCATCCGCTGTGAAGAGACACACCAGTTCATCAGGCGGAGGACATCGGGGTTAGGCTTTTAGGCATTGAGGAAGACTCGGGTGACCAATCATCAAACTCCAGATGCCCTGGGTGAAAGAGCAAATTGCGTTGAAGCATCAAACATCAGAAGACTCGGGTTATTGCAGCCGGGTGGTGTCTCTGTGGACATGCACGAAGGTCAGCGTCGTCAGCTTTGTGTTTGGCGTTGTGGTTGGCTTCACCCTGAATAGAAGGCTGCCCCAGTGGACTGCCAAGCTACTCAAGAGAATTACGAACGATAACTAGCTAGCTAGTGCAGTTAATCTCGAAATTTTGTTGGCAAGTGTGCTCTGGTTAGCCCCAAGCTGAACCTCATTGACTGCTTGGATGAACTGTGATAGATACGACATAGTCGTCCGTAAGTTGTATCCCGAATCTCTCGCTGATCGACATAGGGGATCCGTAGTTCAATACTGGCAACTGTGGCATGTGCAGATTCCGCTTTGTTTCTCTCGCTAATCGTAATGTTGCTTGGTTAAAATATCCCGACACATGAATTAATAATTGAAGCAGAGGATGTGGCTTTAGCAGCCATTGTTGTTTTGACGTCCAGTTAATTCAAACCGAGTGCTTTGCTGTTGCTTGGCTTCCAGTATGTGCTGCTACTGGCTCAGGCAAGGCATCAGATTCAATCATCAAGAAAACAAAAAGTGAGCCACCTTGAGTGCTTTTGCTTTTGCTTTTGCAGCAATGGTTTGAAGGAAGGGATCGTTAGTTAGCCCCATGTCCAAGTAAACAAAGATGTGCATCTCCATTTCTTTTCTCTTCTAGCCAGCACCAAAGCCTTCTTCATCATCAGCCTTATGCGACTCATTCTTGCTTCAAACCAAAGAAATTCCATGCCGAGTTTGCCTCATTCACCAATCTCCTGAATATTTTGTTCTGCTCTGTTCTTACTCTTCTTCGCACCGAGAGGAAGCTTGTCTTGGTCTGCTTGTGTTAGTCGTTTGATCCTGTGTTACCGGCCCGTCGTATCCAGGTATGTATTCGATCTCAATGTTCTACACTTCTGGATCTATAACACACTGGCCGTTACTTGATAATCTTGTATTATCTTGATATTGCAGGTGTAGCAGCAACAACGTTTTCACTTGGTGATTGGCCAGAGAATCTTCTATTATTGTAGCTTGCACCCAGTCTTGCGTGATCTTAAAAGTAGCGAGATGGACTGATCATCATAGCAAACTACTTATTTGAGATGCATGATCACTATCTATTGATTCTCGCTATTGACGGTTTTTCCTTGCTGGGAAAGTAGTTTGTGAGGTAATGACTTGCAATTGACTTAACTTTCATTACCACAGTCAAATATATTAGTTTTCATGATTCCTAAGCTAGCATTAGGGCTATTCATCGAGAAGATAGATCAGAAAACAAAAACTTGGCTGGATGATTAATCTATCTGTTGCAACAGATAGATGTGCGAACTAGCGGAACGTCTTACCTTCTCAGGCCGACGGCTTCGTGTTATATAGATGGGGCGCACCTCCCATAACAGCGCATACATGCGGTTTGGATTACAATCTTGGAGATCAAGAAAGGAGATAGAGATAAGAGGTTACATGAGATAAACATAAGACTCCAACAACCTAACTATCTCAATTATATCCTATGGGATGCGCCGGTCACCTATCGTGACATGTTGCATGTTTAACACCCTCCCTTAATCACAACTCCATTAAGTTGAGATTATACTTGAAGTTTTCAAAGCTCTTGACCGGCAATGCCTTTGTGAATCCATCTGCAATTTGATCACTGGAGTGCACAAAACGAATGTCAAGTTGCTTATGAGCCACCCTCTCTCTAACAAAGTGAAAATCTATCTCAATGTGTTTGGTCCTGGCATGAAACACTGGATTAGCTGAGAGATAGGTGGCACCAAGGTTATCACACCACAAACATGGAGCTTGTTTAATTTTTATACCAAGTTCCTTGAGCATGGACTGAACCCATATGATTTCAGCATTCGGCATTTGCCAATGCTTTATATTCTGCCTCTGTACTAGATCTGGAGACTGTAGCTTGCTTGCGAGCACACCATGAAATTAAGTTGGGTCCAAAGAAAATAGCAAAGCCACCAGTAGAGCGTCTATCATCAAGACAGCCTACCCAATCAGAATCAGAGAATGCACTGACAAGTGTAGAGGATGACTTGCTAAAATTGAGACCCATGCTTAATGTGTTTTTGACATATCTAACTATCCGTTTGGCAGCAGTCAAATGAACAGTTGTGGGTGCATGAAGGAACTGACATACTTTGTTGACAGCAAAAGAAATATCAGGCCTAGTAAGAGTAAGATATTGAAGAGCTCCTACCAAGCTTCTGTATTTTGTGCTATCCTCTTGATTCAAGAGAGTTCCTTGTGTGAGAGATAACTTTTCTGAACTGGACAGTGGAGTAGGTGTAGGTTTACAACCCTGTAGACCAGCTTTTCTTACCAAGTCAACTGCATACTTTTCTTGGGAGAGATGAAGTCCATCCTTGTGCCTCTTTACTTCAATCCCAAGAAAATAATGCAAGTCTCCAAGATCCTTCAAGGCAAAGTCTGCACTCAAATCTTTTAACAACCCTGTGATAGCTTCATCAAATGAGCTTGTCACAATAATATCATCAACATATATCAAGACAAACATGCATGTATTGAACTTGTTGTAGATGAACAGGGAGGTGTCAGACTTTGAAGGGACAAAACCAAGTGTTTGCATTTTGTGACAGAGACGAGAGTACCATGCTCTTGGTGCCTGTTTCAAACCATAAAGTTCTTTGTCCAACTTGCAGACATGAGAGGGTGCACTTTTACTTTAAACCCAGGAGGTTGTTTCATATATACCTTCTCTTCCAGAACACCATGAAGAAACGCGTTTTGAACATCAAGTTGCCTGAGATTCCATCCCCTGGAAATAGCAATAGACAAAACAAGACGGATAGTGGCAGCTTTAACGACTGGACTAAATGTGTCCTTGTAATCTATGCCATACCGTTGTTTAAAACCCTTTGCAACGAGCCTAGCTTTGTAGCGATCAATAGTTCCATCAGATTTCCTCTTTATTCTGAATACCCACTTGCAATCAATTAAATTTTTACCTTGCTGTGGGGGAACCAAATGCCAAGTTTTATTTTTCTTGAGTGCCATGTATTCTTCATTCATAGCATTTTTCCATTTTTCATCACCAAGTGCTTCCTGGAGCTTCTGGGGTTCACCTGGTTCACCTGTAGAACAAACCATACCGTATTTGGTTATGTGTTTATAATTAACAGGATGTATTACCCCATGCTATAGTCGTGTACGTCGTGACGGTGCAGCATCAGAATTCTCAGCCACTGAAAATCCCGAAGCAGAAGCTCCTGTAGCAGACTCTGCGCCCGCCGGATCTTCTGTGGCAGTGTGATCAGGTGCAGCATGTTCTGTAGGCGCAGAAGATCCCGGGGCCTCATCATTGGTGGATGATGGCGGATCAGCCTCGGGGCGGACGCCAGTCTTCGGCGCGCGCGTGGGTGCACAGGAATCCGCGCCCGGTCCCGCAGCAGATCCGGACCCAGTGTCAGGCCGGCGAACCTGGTCGCGCCGCTTGTACGTGACCGGTTGGTCACGGAAGCGCGCGCCGTCCTGGCGAACCGTGTGCTGCCGCGTGTTGGACGGGGGTTGGCGCGGAGAGGCGTTGGGGCCGCCGCCAGTTGGAGCGTGACGCGCGGCGTGCGTTGGACTGGAGACAGCCGCACGGTCGGCTGGCGCTGTCGCCTGCGCGTCTGGCGCATCTGCCGGCGCCGATCCCATGGGAGATCGACTGAACTGCTGTTGTGGAGCCGATCCCGAGGAAGATTTGCCTCCTAGATGCGGACACATGCGATATGAACCTGCCGGCACGTTTTTTCACTGATTTCTTCATTATTTTCGCTGTTATCTCCTGGAACATCATCAGAAAACTCATGCACACCATTAGTAGCAGGATTAGTCAACATGTGATCATCAGAATTCGGACCCCCTTGATCAATGGTGGTAAGATGAGTAGGTAAGAGAAGAATTTCTTCTCGGAGGCGAGCACCGGCATTTGGGTGAAGGGTGGCGAAAGGAAATTGTGTTTCGTCAAAAACGACGTCACGGGATATATAGACACAGCCAGTGGAAATATCTAAGCACTTGACACCTTTGTGTTGAGGGCTATACCCTAGAAAAGCACATTGTTTTGAGTGAAGCATGAGTTTTCTTTCGTTGCATGGGCGAAGATTGGGCCAACAAGCACACCCAAACACGCGAAGAGATTTATAATCTGGTTTGATGTGAAGAAGTCTTTCTACTGGAATTTGATTATTGATGACTTGACTAGGAAGCATATTAATGATGTGAACAGCAGTAAGAAAAGCCTCATCCCAAAACTTGAGGGGCATGGAGGCTCCTGCCAGGAGAGCTAGCCCGACCTCAACTATGTGTCTGTGCTTCCGTTCAGTGGAGCCATTCTGTTGATGGGCATGAGGACATGAGACGTTGTGTGATATGCCAAGTGTTTGGAAGAAGGAGTTGAGTTTTTCATACCCCCCCCCCCCAGTCCGATTGGACTGCAATAATTTTGCTATCAAATTTTCGTTCAACCAAGGCTTGAAAGTTTTGGAAAACTTGAAAGACGTCAGATCTCTTTTTGAGAAGATAAATCCACACAAACTTGCTATAGTCATCTATGAAGCTTACATAATACTCATGTCTACCAACAGAAGTGGGAGCACGACCCCACACATCGAAAAAGATCAATTGAAGTGGTTTGGTAGAAGCACTAGTAGATACTGGATATGGTAATTGATGACTTTTAGCACATTGACAAGAATCACAAATGGTTTCGACATTTCGCTCACCAACAAATGGGAGTTTATTTTTCCTAAGCAATTTTTCAACTAAAGAGAAAGCAGCATGCCCTAATCGATCGTGCCACCGTGTTGAAGAAACTTTGACAACACCATTGACTTGTTTACTGAGTCTCCTAAGCTCCGGAAGCAACGGGTAGAGCCCTCGAACACATCTACCTCGATAGAGAACCTTCTTCGTGGCCTGGTCCTTGATCAAAAAGAAATAAGGATGAAATTCGAGGAAAACATGATTATCAAGGGCAATTCTATGAACAGAGAGGAGACTTTTGGCAGCACTAGGGACATGCAAAATTTTCTTGAGATGAATTGGACGGTGAGGGGTACGAAATGTAGAATGACCAATGTGACAAATCTGCATACCTTCTCCACTTGCCGTGTGGATGTGATCTTTGCCACGGTACTTGTCTTTCATTGTGACCTTCTCAAGCTCGTTGGTGATGTGATTGGTGGCGCCGCTACCGACGTACCAATTTGTGTCGATGCCGTAGGATCCATCAGCCGCGGCAGCCACTTTCTCTTCATCTTGTGAGTCCTCGTCGTCTTCATCATAACGGTACCAGCAATCCTTCGCGGTGTGCCCTGGCTTACCGCAAATTTGGCAGTGAGGCAGCTCCGGTCGGGCCCGAGGTGGACCACCGCCACGACGACCGCGAGATGCACCAGAGCGGCTGTTGCCGCCGCCGCTGTTGCCGCCACCACCGTGTCCGCCAGATTGCCCTTTGGCGCGAGAGGAGCCACAGCCACGTGATCCACCATCACGGCCACGCACCGCGGCGTTGGCAGAGGAGCGGAAGCCGCCGTTGCCCGAGTGATTAAACTGGGCCATGCGCTGGTCGAAGTTGCTGAGCATGGCGTAGAGCTCGTCGAGGGAGACCGGCGTGACGCGTGCGTCGAGGGAGGAGACGAGGGGCTGGTAGTCGACATCGAGGCCGTGGATGATGCAGGAGATGAGTTCGTCATCTTGGATGGCCTTCCCCGCAGCAGCAAGCTCGTCGGCGAGACCACGGAGAGAGGCGAAGTATGAGGCAACCGTCTGGTTACCCTTCTGCGCATTGATGAGCGCCGTCCTGATGTTATTCACGCGGCTCATGGACTGCGAGGAAAACATACCTGCCACCGCTGTCCAGAGCGCGTGCGCCGTGGTGACCGTGGTCACCGCGATCAGTACCTCCTTGGAGAGGGTGCTGAGCAGGTAGCCCAACACTTGTTGATCCTCCCGGACCCAGATTGGGTGGAGAGGGTTGAGCTCAGCGCTTTCTTTGCCATCCTTGTCCTTGGTGACATGAAGCCTGGCCAGCTCCGATGTGGTGCCGTCGACGTAGCCGAAGACACCGGCGCCCCGCAGATGAGGAGTGACCTGCGTGCGCCAGAGCACGTAATTCGTGCGCGTTAGCTTCTCGGTGACCTGCCCATTGAGGGTGGCCTGGGAAGCACCGGAGGAGGAGGAGGAAGACACGGCTAGGCTCGATAGATGGGATCTCAGTAGATGGGAAGAGATGAGGCTCTGATTACCATGTGCGAACTAGCGGAACGTCTTACCTTCTCAGGCCGACGGCTTCGTGTTATATAGATGGGGCGCACCTCCCATAACAGCGCATACATGCGGTTTAGATTACAATCTTGGAGATCAAGAAAGGAGATAGAGATAAGAGGTTACATGAGATAAACATAAGACTCCAACAACCTAACTATCTTAATTATATCCTATGGGATGCGCCGGTCACCTATCGTGACATGTTGCATGTTTAACAATAGAAATATAACACGATACGACATCCATGTTCTCTGTTTCGATTGATATGTAAACTTGGCAAGACAAACCAATAAGTATTTTTGCATAAAAAAATATAACACGTGTCAATTTGCAAGCACAAAAAATATATTAAATGACTCAGTAGCAGCTCTGGAATTTAGTCCTCGTTACATGGTGCTACTGAAGTTGCTGAATCTGTATGTACGATTGATTGGGTACATAGCTTTTATTATGCAAAATCTATTCTAAATATAAATAGCAACTAAGTAGTGATATCCTCTAGTGTATCTATCAATCCTTATTATCTCATTTTTCAAAGCATGCTAAGATGGCTGGTGCATTCATTTCCAGCTTCCAGTTTCTGCCATTATCAGAATCAAGTCACCGTGGTGTTTTTGGTGGATCTCCCTTTCTAAGTTTGTCCTGGATACTTGGCGCTATTCAAGGTGCTGGATCTGTATGTAAATAGAAACAAGATAGTGATATCTTCTAGTGTATCTGTAGAGCTTTATCTCATTTTTGAAAGCATGCTAAGATACCTTGTGCATTCATTTTTCAGCTTCGAGTTTCTGCCATTCTTAGAATCAAGTCACCGTGGTGTTTTTGGTTGATCTCACTTGCCGAGTTTGTCTGATCCATGGCAGCCATACTTGAATCTTTGCTTGGATCATGTGCCAGTAAATTGCAAAATATCATTACAGATGAGGCCATACTAATCCTTGGGGTGGAAGAAGAGCTCAGACAAGTCCTGCGACGAGTAGAACTGATATAATGTTGCATATATGATGCTGAGAAAAGGAGGACAAAGGAACAAGCAGTAAACAATTGGCTTGGTCATCTGAGAGATGTTATATATGATATTGATGTAAAGGAAACAAGCTACTTCCTGATGATCCTTCATCATCAAGCAAATCAGCCGAATGTAAAGGCTTTTCAGTTTCCTCTTGCTTTTGTAACATCTGGTCACGCCGTGATGTTGCTGTTCGGATTAGAAGCCTCAAGAAAAAGATTGAGAACATTTCAAAGGACAAGATATTCTTAACATTCAACACTAGTATACAGCCTACTAGAAATGGTCCAACATCCAAACTGATAAGAAGCTCCAATCTTGTTGAGCCCAACCTTGTGGGTAAGGAGATCATACATTCTAGCGGGAAGTTGGTGGACTTAGTGCTTGGGCACAAGGAAAGTAAGTCTTACAAGCTTGGTATTGTTGGAACAGGAGGAGTTGGTAAGACAACACTAGGTCAGAAAATATATAATGATCAAAAATTAAAAGAAGCTTCAAGATGTACGCATGGATTTGTGTTTCACGAGACTACAATGAAGTAACTCTTCTTAAAGAGGTTCTTCGGAATATTGGTGTGCATCATGAGCAAGGGGAAACCACAACAGAGCTACAGAGGAAGCTTGCAGAAACAATTGAAGGGAAGAGTTTCTTTCTGGTTCTAGATGATGTGTGGCACTCCAATGTATGGACGGATTTATTAAGACCTGCATTACATGAAACAAGATCCGGAGTAATATTGGTGACCACACGAGATGATCAAATTACAAAGAGAACAGGTGTAGACTATACCCATCGAGTTGATCTCATGTCAGTAGAGGTCGGATGGGAGCTACTTTGGATGAGCATGAACATTGACGAAGAGAAAGAAGTGCAGAATTTAAGAAACACAGGAATTGAGATTGTTCATAAATGTGGCTGCCTCCCTCTTGCAATCAAGGTTACTGCTAGTTCTTTGGCCTGCAAAGATCTAACAGATAATGAGTGGAGAAAGTATTTGGGAAAATATGTTGGCTGCCAGAGCATGCTCTCAGATGAAATAGAAGGGGCTCTGTATCTAAGCTATGATGAGTTACCGCATCGTCTGAAGCAGTGTTTCCTTTATTGTGCTTTGTATACTGAAGATTCTATCATTTGGCTTGATGAAGTTACCTGGTTATGGATTGCTGAAGGCTTCATTGAGGAGCAGCAAGGCCAACTGCTAGAAGAAATAGCAGAAGAGTACTACTACGAGCTAATACATCAGAATCTCCTCCAACCAGATTTGCTTTATTTTGACCTGTCTCGGTGCAAAATGCATGGCCTTTGAAGGCAACTTGCTCTTAATATATCAATAGAAGAATGTTTTATTGGAGATGTTGAAACATTAAGGGGTGAAAATATGTCAAAATTGCGACGTTTGACTGTTGTTACTAAGAAGGATATGTTGGTGTTATCTAGAGTGGATAAGGTGGATGTCAAGGTCAGGACTTTCCTAACTGTTAAGGGTCCACAGAGAATTGAGGATGCATTGTTCAAGAGATTTCTCCTCCTTTGTGTTTTAGTACTGAATTACTCACTTGTGCAAAGCATTCCGGACTATATAGGAAAAATGATACATCTACGCCTATTGAATCTAGATTATACTGGCATATTGTCTTCCGGAATCCATTGGATCCCTAAAGAACCTTCAAGTACTGAGCTTGAGATGGTGTTACTATTTGCATGGTCTTCCTTCAGCAATGACACTGTTGAGCCGTTTAAGATGTCTTGACCTTTTTCACACAGAAATAAATCAGGTTCCACGATGGATAGGGAAACTGAAGCTCCTCACTTATTTAGGAGATTATCCTGTTGGTGATGGAAGTGCTAATGCTGTTATACAAGATGGATGGAAGTTGGAAGAGTTGTCTTCTTTGTCGCATATGAGGTATCTTTCTCTTGTTAAACTAGATGATACCCCGCACGTTGTTGCGGGACTTGGTAGGAGTTGGGGGCAACAACGGATGGACTTTTAGTTGTCACAATGTAGAATAACAGGATAGAGAATTATTTGCATGCTTTTTTCCTCATTAGATATTGGTAAGCTACAAATCAACCATGTTACATATATATACAACCACGAACTGGATAAATACACGCATGGGGGTATTTACAGTATATCTACATACCACCAAGGCAGTTCTTGGCGGTATGTTGACTCACTAATTGTACTTCCATGAATGTTAGGGTTAGCTTCACCGAATCTTGGACATCATTTGTATAATATTTTGACAAATAAAGAATAAAGTAACCCAATTATTAGTAAAAAAATGCGAAAATACTTATAAATGTAAAGATGCCGTAATGAAGCAGCTATTTTTCAGTCGTAGTACTTTTCTTTTGCGAGAATCAGTTATAGTGTTTTCTATTTCCTCATTTGTCTATTGCCCTCTATAGAAAAAACTAAACAAATTAGTAATATAAGATTGCAATTATATATATAGAATTGTGATAAACATGCCTTCTCCCGTGCACTGGCGACGCCGTACAGGCGTGTCCCGCTTAGCGGCACCATAGGGGAGTCTCCCTATACCAGCGATGGTGTACTCAACGGTGTGTCATGCGTAGCAGCACTTTGAAGGCGGCCACCATGTTGCAGAGGAGGCCACTGGCCACACGATGTCTCCCGGTAGACATCATGAAAGGGAAGTTGACGTATTGTTTCAATACTTAGTGAAAACTGTATTCTGAAATCTAACTCCAGACTAAGGTGAACAAATTAGTAGAAGAAATAATATGAAACCTGGTCCTTACATAGATGTGGAACAACAGTCGGCTTCAGAATGTAGTGTGAGCAGAAGTACGCCCAATTATGGCGTCAGACCAACGCCCATTGAGACCTGCCATCAAGGAGATGAACATATAAATTCCATGGAAGCTCAAGCCACGTCTTGGCAAGATCTTTTTTTTCTTGAAGTCCAGCCGGAGAGCTGCTGGTTATCATTGATAGAAGAAGAACACACTGTACAGAGGCAAGTTACAGGGATGAACGAAGGCGAAGAGAAAAAGAAAAGAAAACTACGGCGGAAAGCTGTGATTACACGTGAAGCCGCAGGTGGGAAGCACCTGCCAACGCCCACATTGTTTTGGAGGGGGCACTTGATTGAAACGACAGTGAACTGCTTGAGCTAAGATGTGCTGCTGTACAAATTAAGCGTCGGTAGGCCTCCATTGTTTAGACATGTAAGCTGTGGCATTGGCCTGCTCAAGTTAAAAAGATGAACCGAAGGGAAACCAATCGATGGAAACGGATGGGTTAATGCCTCAGTCAGTTTCCGTGCATTTGTGGCTTTATTTGTGATCGGAAGCGTCCGTTGGTGCCGGAACATAAGACGATCAGCAGCAAGTTAATGGCATGTTATTTACGTACCGGTTGGCTAGTTGGTTCACTGATTTTCTTTTGAAGCAATGTTTCACCGAACTTAAAGCAGAGAAGGTTTTGTACGCTGCTCAAAATATTAATAATTAATGACCTGGGAGCATGCATGCAGTAGACCACAATGATGACATGTCAATGCGCTGATGTGGACAATCTGCATGTTGAGAGAATGCCTTATAATGGAGAGGAACTTCTTAAGAATGTAAGATTGGAAAGAGCAGCTTACTGCGGTAGAAATACAGTGCTTAGGGACAAAAACCATCTAAAAGAACTGATACTAAAGTGGACCGAACGTGGAGAGGGGTCATATTCAGAAGAAGATATTAGTAATACTGAGAAGGTCTTTGAGCAGCTAATACCTCCGCACAACCTGGAAGACCTATGTATTGCCAGATTCTTTGGTCAGCAGTATCCCACCTGGTTTGGTACCACCTGTTTGTCTTCCTTAATATCCTTGATCCTCACAGGTGTACGATCATGTGTGCATCTTCCACCGGTCTGGCAGCTACCCAACTTGAAATATCTGAGAATTGATGGAGCACATGCAGTTACCAAGGTTGGACCTGAATTTGTTGGCTGCAAGAAGGGTGCTCCTGTATGCAATGAGTTGGTTGCTTTCCCTAAACTTGAATGATTGATCTTCAATGATATGCCCAACTGGGAGGTGTGGTCATTTTTCGAGGAACAAGTTGCTGCTGATGAACGGGGAGAGGATGGAGGTGCTGAGATCCGAAAAGAGGATGGTCAATATGCAAGGCTGCAACTGCTGCCTCATTTGATGTTGTTGGACCTAAAAGATGGCCCGAAGCTGGGGGCTCTTCCACGACAGCTTGGAGAGGTCGCCGTCAGCTTGAAGGTGGTCAAATTATTTGGAACAAATAGCTTGAAGGTTGTGGAGGACTTCCCTCTGCTATCCACTAGTAGAAAACGGGCCTTTTGTCCCGGTTCGTAAGGGCCTTTTGTCCCGGTTTCAGAACCGGGACTAAAGGGTCGTTACTAATGCCCTGACCCTTTAGTCCTGATTTTAACCAGAACCGGGACAGATGGGCCTCCACGTGGCCTGCGTGGTGAGCCCAGGCAGGAGGGCCTTTGGTCCCGGTTGGTGGCACCAACCGGAACCAATAGGCCTCCACGCGTCAGCATTTCTGTGGCTGGGGTTTTTTTTTGAAAGGGGCTTGTTTAGGGGTTTTGGGGTTAATTTAGTTTGTTATTAGCTAGCTAATAGAGAGAAGTGCCTCTCTTATATCTTCGTGCTTGGTTTATACCAACGCTATGCTATGCCTAAACATGGCTTAGATTGAAGTGAAGGCAACATATGTGGTGCATGTCGAAAGTAATACTAATTAATCCTAACTTGATCAAGTTTGGATTAGTACTACTTTCGACATGCACCACATGTATGTTGCCTTCACTTCAATCCAATCCATTTTCATTTCACCCACTGATATATATATAATAACTCTTCATGCTCACATCATGCATCATCATAATAATAAGTCCTACTAATCATCATGATAGAACTTCTACTTGTTATTATAATAACAAGTCATACGATCATCATCCTCATAGTCATCGAACCCAACCCTATTTAATTGTTCTTAGCACATGATCGTCAGTATTAGGTAGGACCTAAATACCCTCTTTAAGGTAAAATAGCATAAAAAAGTATAGACCCTGACTCTCCATTATGGAGAATGGAGATCATTCTGTCTCCAATTCTTGCGCCCCGCTTCCTTTTGCGTCCAAGAACCTCTTTATGAGTGTCCATACATTTTTTCCATTCTCTGATTTGCATGTCTCCACTTCTTTTAGAAATCCGGTATGGACAGTTGAGATTCGTAGGATGACCTGGATATATGTTCAAAACATCAAGGCGACCATGCTCATACATCAGATGAGGCACACAATCCTCTAGGATTATCTGTTGAAAAACATAGTATAATAACTTCATAGTTAGCAATGAAGTACTAGTTTTATATAGAAGTATGCAAAAGATGCACGTATGTCGTAATAGTAAAAAATCTTACCAGGGTATCTCCATAGTAGTTACCGTAGTTCAACACGTGCACTAGTGGCACGTATTGACCATAATGTTGAGGCGTTCGATTGTAGATATTGTAATTCTCAAGATCATTACAAAATCCAACCAGATGAGTTTTCTCCTTGTAAGTTAACTCAAAGCCATCGGTGTAGTAAGTTCTATCTACCATCTTCTGCACATTCTTTGATACTTCAAAATAAGCTGTCAATGGAAATAAGCTGTCAACTATTTTGAAATGAACAATATAAATTAGTTAATAATTAACTATGTTTGAGAAACTCACATAGCGGTAGAACTGGAGGCGTATCAACAAGGACCCAAATGTCCATATTGTCTTGCTCGATTTCAGGATCACCAAGATCCATGGTGACAAGCATACCCTCATCAAAACCATACAATTTGCAAAATGCTTCCCAATTTTTGCAACCAAAATGGGTTACGCTCTCAGCATTATACAACTTTACTTCAAAATCCACATCATGATGGGTCCTTAGGTGAATTTTCTTCGTTTCAAAATTTTCATGGTCTTCAAAATCCATCCTCTCCAAGACATAGCGTCTTGCATGGCATGGGATAAACTATACTCGAATTGTCAAAGATGAAAATTACACGTTGAAATAGTTGAAGTCATGTTTAATTATGAAAAAAAAACACTTGTCGTCGTTGTGTACCGTTTCAACTTCGAAGGTCTCCTCGAGCTTAATGCTGAAGCGCCGACCATCGTCCAGGTGAGGCCTGTCGCACTGACCTCGATCGTCGTGGCACCAGTTGCACTCCCCCGGGAGACTTCCGTCGTCCGATGATGACATTTCCTATACGTTCATAATTCAAAGACTAAATTAGGTCATTATTGTTCAACTAATCATATGCATATGCCTTGCATAGTGCTCTCCAATTTGAGCATTCAATAAGAAAAATCAAATCGCAAAATAAAGTAGTATTCAAATTAGGATGCATTCAATTATAAGAAAAACTACATCATCTCCATGTGTCCGTACATCGAATATTATCACTAATACACGTCGAATACTATCATACATATCGCCAGTAAGCTAGAACCGTAGCGCTCGACGGGTATCGGCGCGGGCGGTGGACACCCAAAGGGAAGGAACCATCACAGGATCATAGCTCCAGTGAGATCCCTGAAGAACCTGCCAGGTATTCTCGAACCTGCCCTCCAACGTAACCATGTAGCGACGGACGTGCTGGTCCTCCTCGCTGACACGGTGACGTACCACCTCCGCGGTGTCCGGAGTTTTCGGCACTGTCACTTGCCCACGCGACCGCCACCAAACAAGGATCGGATCAATGACGGGTTGGCTCCTCACCAAGCTACGCCCCCAGGAAGGTAGCGCCTCCCAATACCACCCCGGCGGAGCCCAGTCCCGGACATGGCCCATCTGGTCAAGCAGGTGTCGTCCTCCGCCGACTCGACGATGAGGATGCGGGATAGGCATCGTCCACGTCGATGCGGGAATAATTGCTTTAACTAAAAAAATAAACTAGTTCTATTAATTTTCTTGCTAAAAATAAACTACTTCTATAGTAAAATAAACCAGTTTTATTAAATCAACTAGTTCAACTACTAAGCACTTACTATAAATAGAATAATGTAGTACTTACTAAAAATAAACAAGTTTACCTAGTTCTAACTAATTCCATTAAACACTTTCTAAGTAGTACTAATTACTAAAAGTTATCGGGGAGGGGGGTATATCGACAACGACATACCCGATAACAAAAATAAGAAGAGGAAGAAGAAGAAAAAAAGAGGAGAAGAAGAAAGGAATAGAAGAGGAAGAAGAAGAAAAAAAGAGGAGAAGAAGAAGGATCTTCTTCTCCTCTTTTTTTCTTCTTCTTTTTCATCTTCTTATTTATTTATCCTGTTATTCCTCTCCTCTTCTTCTTATTCTTCTTCTTCTCCTCCTTCTTCCTCTTCTTATTTTTCTTTTTTCTCTCCTTCTTTTTCTTCTAAATATGAACATATACGTAAATTGACAAAGATAATTCTATGAACAAAAAATTATAAAAATTCTATGAACAAAATTACAACAGAAAAAAATCATAAAAAATCTATGAACAAAACTACAACAGAAAAAAATCATAAAAATTCTATGAAAAAATTGACATATTCTTTGCATATATATGAACACACAAACTTTTGCATATGCAACAATAATATCACCCAAAAAATGTATGAACAGTAAAAAATTCTAACTCTTGCATCTAAACTATACATCTAAATTAACTACAACAATTCAATTAACTATACATCTAAACTACGCATCTAAATTAACTGCAACAACTCAATTAACTCTACATCCTAAATTACGCATCTAAATTAACTACACATCTAAATTAGGAAATTACGCAACGGGCCGGGGCGGCGATCGACGAGGAGGCCGGCAGGACACGGGGGCGACGGTGAGGGGCGCGGCGACAGCGACGGTGAGAGGCGCGGAGACGGCGACGGTGAGGGGGCGCGGCGCGACGGGCGATGAGGAGGCAGGGGGCGGTGACAGCGACGGTGAGGGGCACGGCGTCGGCGGCGAGGAGGCAGGGGGGCACGGGGCGGCGACGGCGTCTGCGGCCGCGCCGGACGGCATCGGAGGCAGGGGCGACGGTGAGGCGCAGCCTGGCGGCGTCGTCGGGCGGGGAAGACGAACTGAATGAAAATTTTCACAAGTGCTACTTATATAGACGAAGCATTGGTCCCGGTTCGTGACAGAAACCGGGACGAATGCCCCCTTTAGTCCCGGTTGGTGCCACCAACCGGGACCAAAGGCCGCCGCTTCCCGCCCTTTGGGCTGCAGAAAAGTGGCCTTTGGTCCCGGTTGGTGGCACCAACCGGGACTAAAGGGGGCATTGGTACCGGTTGGTGCCACGAACCGGGACTAATTCCCCCCTTTAGTCCCGGTTGGTGCCACCAACCGGGACCAATGGCCTTGCGCTGGCGCGGTGGTGGGAGTTTAGTCCCACCTCGCTAGTTGAGAGTGGCCAGCACCTGTTTATAAGCTCCGCTGCCTCTTCCCTCTCGAACTCCTCTGAAATGCAGCCTTATGGGCCTAATTGGACACTGCAATGCCTGTGGGCCTACTGGGCCTGCTGCGGGCCTGAATCCTGGGCCATGGTTGGCTTTCTAGTCGTATTCAGGCCGTGTTGGCCCATTAGGTGGCATTTTTTTCTTTTTTTCTATTTATTTTTTCGTTTCTACTTAGAACTAAATACTTATAGTTTTTTAGTGATTTCCTTTTTTTAGGTCACAAAAGTTATAAACTTTCTGTTAGTGCCATTAGCTTTAAAATTTGAATAGTTTAAATTTAAATTTTTTAAAATTTGTGTGAATCACTAGTTTATGAATCACTAGTTTACTAAATTTGTGTGAAAACACTTTGTGTATTATATTTACTATGTACAATCTTTCTGCACAGAGATACCAAAAATTATAAACTTTCTGTTAGTGCCATTAGTTTTCAAATTAGAATAGTTAAAATTTGAATTCTTTGAAATTTGTGTGAATCTCAAGTTTGTGATTAACTTTACTAGTGCCATTAGTTTTCAAATTAGAATAGTTAAAATTTGAATTCTTTGAAATTTGTGTGAATCTCAAGTTTGTGATTAACTTTACTAGTGCCATTAGTTTTCAAATTAGAATAGTTAAAATTTGAATTCTTTGAAATTTGTGTGAATCTCAAGTTTGTGATTAATTTTACTAGTGCCATTAGTTTTCAAATTAGAATAGTTAAAATTTGAATTCTTTGAAATTTGTGTGAATCACTAGTTTATGATTAACTTTACTAGTGCCATTAGTTTTCAAATTAGAATAGTTAAAATTTGAATTCTTTGATATTTGTGTGAATCTCAAGTTTGTGATTAAAATTACTAAAAAATGAACACAGATGTGATACGTCTCCAACGTATCTATAATTTATGAAGCATTCATGCTATATTACTATGTGTTTTGAATGATTATGGGCTTTATTATACATTTTATATTATTTTTGGGACTAACCTATTAACCGGAGACCCAGCCCAGATTTGCTGTTTTATGCCTATTTCAGTATTTCGAGGAAAAGGAATATCAGACGGAGTCAAAACGGAATGAAATCAACTGGAGAAGTTATTTTTGGAAGGAAACCCACCTGATGGACTTGGACTCCACGTCAGAAGATACGGGAGGTGCTCACGAGGGTGGGGGCGCGCCCTCCCCCCCTGGGCGCGCCCCCCTGCCTCGTGGGGCCCCCGTAGCTCCACCAACGTACTCCTTTCACCCATATATACCTACGCACCCTAAAACTTCCAGAACAGAACCTAGATCGGGAGTTCCGCCGCCGCAAGCCTCCAGAGCCACGAAAAACCAATCAGGACCCCTTTCCGGTACCCTGCCGGAGGGGGGGCTCCATCTCCGGTGGCCATCTTCATCATCCCGGCGCTATCCATGACGAGGAGGGAGTAGTTCACCCTCGGGGCTGAGGGTATGTACTAGTAGCTATGTGTTTGATCTCTCTCTCTCTCGTGTTCTCTCTCGTGTTCCCTCTATGGCACGATCTTGATGTATCCCGAGCTTTGCTATTGTAGTTGGATCTTATGATGTTTCTCCCCCTCTACTCTCGTGTGATGAATTGAGTTTCCCCTTTGAAGTTATCTTATCGGATTGAGTCTTTATGAGAACACTTGATGTATGTCTTGGTGATCAACTTGCGGGTTTCGTGACATTGGGAACCTATGCATAGGGGTTGGCACACGTTCTTGATTCTCCGGTAGAAACTTTGGGGCACTCTTTGAAGTACTTTTATGTTGGTTGGATAAATCTGAGATTGTGTGATGCATATCGTATAATCATGCCCACGGATACTTGAGGTGACAATGGAGTATCTAGTGACATTAGGGTTTTGGTTGATTTGTATCTTAAGGTGTTATTCTAGTATGAACTCTTTTATAGATTGATCCGAAAGAATAGCTTTGTGGTGGTTTCGTACCCGACCATAATCTCTACGTTTGTTCTCCGCTATTAGTGGCTTTGGAGTGACTCTTTGTCGCATGTTGAGGGCTTGTCATATGATCTATCTATGTTATTATTGTTGAGAGAACTTACACTAGTGAAAGTATGAACCCTAGGCCTTGTTTCCTATCATTGCAATACCGTTTACGCTCACTTTTACCGCTCGCTACCTTGCTGTTTTTATATTTTCAGATTACAAAAACCCATATCTACCATGCATATTGCACTTGTATCACCATCTCTTCGCCGAACTAGTGCACCTATACAATTTACCGTTGTATTGGGTGTGTTGGGGACACAAGAGACTTTTTGTTATTTGGTTGCAGGGTTGTTTGAGAGAGACTATCTTCCTCCTACGCCTCTCGCGGATTGATAAACCTTAGGTCATCCACTTGAGGGAAATTTGCTACTGTCCTACAAACCTGTGCACTTGCAGGCCCAACAACGTCTACAAGAAGAAGGTTGTGTAGTAGACATCAAGCTCTTTTCTGGCGCTGTTGCCGGGGAGGCTAGGTAAGTGAAGGTATATCTTTAGATCTTGCAATCGAATCTTTTTGTTTCTTGTTTTATCACTAGTCTAGTTTATAAAACAAAACTACCAAAAAATGGAATTGAGTTTGTCTCATACGCTTCATCTTTTTAATATCTTTCGTGAGTATGATGGAAAGGATAATTGTGCTCAAGTGCTAGAAGAAGAAATCTCTAAATTGTTTGGCACTAAATCTTTGAATGATGAGCATGATTGCAATGTTGTTAGTATGAACTCCTTGAAATCCATAGTACTAATGATGATTGCTCTAGTCATGATGAAAATATCTCTCATAAGCATGTCAACTTTTGTGGAGTGCATGTTTGCATGAACACACCAAATAAAGAAGATATATATTGCAAGAGGCATAAGTACTTAGAAACCAAATTGTTGCAAGAAGAGCTAGATGAATGTGCTGAAAGATTCAATATTTTTCGTGCCCCTTGTGAACTTTGCAATGAACATGTTCATTTAAAGCTCCGATGCTATTTGTTTCATGATCAAGTCGTGTCCAAATATTGTGATAATTTGATTACCATTGAGCATCATAAGGAACTTATCCTTCTTTTGGGTTATGAAGAAATGAAATGTATAACTGAGGGTATTCGAAAATTTAATATTGATAGATTTCTTGATTTTGATCTAGAAAAGATTTATATGTATTGTGCGGTGAATTGCATTGAAAATCCTTATATTGCCAATTACATAAAGAAAAGAAAACAAATAGAAGATGAAGAGAATACTAATGAAAGGGAAGAGACTTCCCAATCTCCTCCTATTATTTCTTATGATGAATCAGGTAACGAGGAGGAGCTTTCTATTCAACCAATCTCATCAATAAGGAGCTCAAAGAGGAAGGTTGAACCTA
>LR880968.1:45860327-45873007 GCA_904067115.1 Aegilops sharonensis | reverse complement strand
TCCTCCTATTATTTCTTATGATGAATCAGGTAACGAGGAGGAGCTTTCTATTCAACCAATCTCATCAATAAGGAGCTCAAAGAGGAAGGTTGAACCTACACATAATGTGAAGAAGAAAAAGAAAAGAAGGAGAAACAAAGGTAAAAAGGTATCCCTTCCAAAGGATGTTGCTCCTACTACTTGTGACAATGATAATTGCTATACTATTGGTGCTATCCATAATATTAATGATGAGAGTGATTATGCTTATGATATGAAAAGACCCAAGCTTGGGGAAGCTATGTTTGATGAGAATGACATATTTGAGAATATATTTGCTGAAATTAATGTTTGTCCCAAGCTTGAGGATGCTACGTTTAGTGAAGAAGATATTTTTAGTCCCCCAAGCTTTGATGAGCAAATTTATTATGATGAAAGCATGCCTCCTATCTATGATGATTATTGTGATGACACGTATGCTTTAAAGAATAATGATAACCATGAAACTTGTCATCTTGATCTTAATTTTCAATCACATGATAGTTATTTTGTTGAGTTTGCTCCCACTATTATTCATGAGAAGAATTGTGCTTATGTGGAGAGTTGTAAATTTTCTATGCAAGTAGATCATGAAAAGAATGCTTTAGGTACTGGTTATATTGTTGAATTCATTCATGATGCTGCTGAAAATTATTATGAGGGAGGAACATATGCTTGTATGAATTGCAATAATATCAAGTTTCCTCTCTATGTGCTTAAAATCTTGAAGTTATGCTTGTTTTGTCTTCCTATGCTTGTTGATTATTGTTCCCATAAGTTGTTTGCTCACAAAATCCCTATGCATAGGAAGTGTGTTAGACTTAAATGTGCTAGTCATATTCTTCATGATGCTCTCTTTATTTTTCAATTCTTATCTTTTATGTGAGCATCATTGAAATCATAATGCCTAGCTAGGGGCGTTAAACGATAGCGCTTGTTGGGAGGCAACCCAATTTTATTTTAGTTTTTTGCTTTTTGGTTCTGTTTAGTAATAAATAATCCATCTAGCCTCTGTTTTGATGTGGTTTTGTGTTTTATTTAGTGTTTGTGCCAAGTAGAACCTATTGGATCTTCTTGGATGATAGTTATTTGATCTTGCTGTAATTTCCAGAATCTTTGCGCTCAGTGCCCGAATTGTTAAAAATCACCAGAACATGATAAAATAGTGATTGCAATTGCTGCTGATCAATAAACAAATTTTCCAGGTCGTCTAATTTTGGTAGAATTTTTGGAGTTTCAGAAGTTTGCGTTAGTTACAGATTACTACAGACTGTTCTGTTTTTGACAGATTCTATTTTCATTGTGTTGTTTGCTTATTTGGATGAATCTATGGCTAGTAAAATAGTTTATAAACCATAGAGAATTTGGAATTCAGTAGGTTTAACACCAATATAAATAAAGAATGAGTTCATTACAGTACCTTGAAGTGGTGTTTTGTTTTCTTTAGCTAACAGAGCTCACGAGTTTTCTGTTAAGTTTTGTGTTGTGAAGTTTTCAAGTTTTGGGTAAAGATTCGATGGACTATGGAATAAGGAGTGGCAAGAGCCTAAGCTTGGGGATGCCCCGGAAGGCATCCCTTCTTTCGTCTTCGTTCATCGGTAACTTTACTTGGAGCTATATTTTTATTCGCCACATGATATGTGTTTTGCTTGGAGCGTCATGTCATTTTCGTTAGTTTTTGCTTGCTGTTAGTTAGAATAATGTTTTGCATCTTTAGTTTCAATAAAAAAGTCAAGGATAGCCTTTGCCATGCTTATTTTGCAAGTATGCATGTTGCTGTTTGAAAACAGAAAGTTTACCGCTGTTGCAAAAATTACTTAGAAAAGTCAGAGAGTGGTATAATGTTGAATCTTTTTGCATATTGAGCTCTGATAAATTTATTACAGTGGGAATTTTAGTTCATAATTTTTGGTGTTAGGGAAGTAGATGAATCTTGCATTCTTTACAGACTATACTGTTTTGACAGATTGCTGTTATGGTTGCATTGTTTGCATATGTTTGCTTGTTTAATGATTCTATTTAAGGATAGGAGTATTAAATATGCAGAGGCATTTAGTATGCAATGTTGAATAATAATTTTATTGATTTGCTACAGTAGAAAATGATAAGGTTTTGCATTGGTTTATACTAACCTATCTCACGAGTTCTTGTTGAGTTTGTTGTGAATGAAGCTTTTGATAAAAAGAGAAACCATGATAAGAGAGGAATTAAGGAGACACAAAAGTTCAAGCTTGGGGATGCCCAAGGCATCCCAAGATAATATTTCAAGAAGTCTCAAGCATCTAAGCTTGGGGATGCCCCGGTAGGCATCCCACATTTCTTCTTCAACAAATATCGGTTAGTATCGGTTGAGCCTAAGTTTTTGCTTCTTCACATGAGTTGTGCTATCCTTGCAATGTAATTTTATTTTGTTTTGCTTGCTACTTGAATACAATACCAAGATCTGAAATTATTAAATGAGAGAGAGTCTTCACATAGTTGCATAATTATTTAGCTACTCATTGATCTTCACTTATATCTTTTTGGAGTAGCTTTCCATTTACTCGTGTGCTTCACTTATATCCTATGAGTAAATGGTTGAATAAGTTGAATGTCACAAATCTGAAATTATATATGTTTCATTTGCTTATCCCATGGGGAGTAATGACTTCACATCTAAGATGTAGAGGTTGTAAATTTATTGACAGTTAGCAAGCATTGTATTAGTCATTTGAACAATTCATGAAAGAATATTGAAGGAAGAGAGATTTCACATATAAATATATTATCATAGACATCTTTTATAATTGTGAGCACTCATTAAGTATGACATGCTAAAGAGTTGATGTTGGACAAGGAAGACAACGTAATGGGTTATGTTTTCTCGCATCTCAGTTAAAGTATATTTTCATGGACCATTCAAACATGTTGAGCTTGCCTTTCCCCCTCATGCTAGCCAAAATTCCTAGCACCAAGTAGAGATACTACTTGTGCTTCCAAATATCCTTAAACCTAGTTTTGCCATGAGTGTTCACCATACCTACCTATATGCGGTATTTACCTGCCGTTCCAAGTAAATTTGCATGTGCCAAACTCTAAACCTTCAAATCATAATCTGTTTTGTATGCCCGAATTGCTCATGTAGCAACTAGGGGTTGTCAGTGTCTTCCATGCTTGGTGGGTTATTCTCAAGAGGAGTGGACTCCGCTCCTCATTCACGAGAAAGTGGCGGTAACCGGGATGCCCAGTCCCATGATCCAAAAAGATCAAAGCAAATCAAAATAATTAAACAAAACTCCCCCAGGATTGTTGTTAGTTGGAGGCACTCGTTGTTTCGAGCAAGCCATGGATTGATGCTTGTTGGTGGTTGGGGGAGTATAAAGTTTTACCATTCTGTTTGGGAACCGCCTATAATGTATGTAGTATGGAAGATATTGGGAACTCTTGGTTGTTATGTTGACAATGAGATCATACCTCTCAAAATTATTTATCTCTATTTTAAAAATTGAGCTCTGGCACCTCTGCAAATCCCTGCTTCCCTCTGCGAAGGGCCTATCTTTTACTTTATGCAAGAGTCAAGGTGATCTTCACCTTTCCCTTTTTCATTTTATCCTTTGGCAAGCACTTCATGGTGGGGTGATCCTGATATATATATCCAATTGGATGTACGTTAGCATGAACTATTATTGTTGACATCACCCAAAGGTGAATAAGTTTGGAGGCAACATTATAATCCCCAATCTTTCTCTGTGTCTGATTAAAACTTCATAACCACAAGTATTGCGTGAGTGTTAGCAATTGTAGAAGACTATATGATAGTTGAGTATGTGGAGTTTGCTATTCCTGAAAATAAGATGAATTGCAATTGTTTTGATGACTAAGAATGAAGTTTGCTAGTTTTCAAGAATACAAGTGTCTCTAAAATCCACAACACAAGTGTCTCTACAGTCCACAACCACCCACTAGCATAACTCTAATATCACCATCTTTATATCGCAAAACTATTGCAAGGAATCAAACATATCATATTCAGCGATCTACAAGTTTATGTAGGATTTTATGACTAACCATGTGAATGACCAGTTCCTGTCATCTCTCTAAATAGATATAAGTGAAGCAAGAGAGTTTAATTCTTTCTACAAAAGATATGCCTGTGCTCTAACAAATATAAGTGAAGCAAAAGAGCATTCTACAAATGGCGGTTGTCTATGTAAAGACAAACAGGCAATCCAAACTTCAAATGATATAAGTGAAGCACATGAAGCATTCTATAAAGCCATACTCAAAAGATATAAGTAAAGTGCAAAGAGAATTCTATAAATCAACCAAGGACTATCTCATACCAGCATGGTGCATAAAAGAAAAATAAAAAAATAAAAACCTAATTGCAAAAGACGCTCCAAGACTTGCACATATCGCATGAACGAAACGAATCCGAAAACATATCGATATTTGTTGAAGAAAGAGGGGATGCCTCCTCAGCATCCCCAAGCTTAGACGCTTGAGTCTCCTTGAATATTTACTTGGGGTGCCTCGGGCATCCCCAAGCTTGAGCTCTTGCCTCTCTTCCTTCTTCTCACATCGAAACCTTCTCAATCATCGAACACTTCATCCACACAAAACTTCAACAGAAAACTCGGTAAGATCCGTTAGTATAATAAAGCAAATCACCACTCTAAGTACTGTTGCAAACCAATTCATATTTTGTTTTTGCATTGTGTCTACTGTAGTATAACTTTTTCATGGCTTAATCCACTGATATAAATTGATAGTTTCATCAAAACAAGCAAACTATGCATCAAAAACAGAATCTGTCTAAAACAGAACAGTCTGTAGCAATCTGAACATTCACCATACTTCTGGTACTTGAAAAATTCTGCCAAAATTAGGAAAAATAAAAAAAATTACAGCAAGACAGTGCAAAAAGAATCAGAACCATTTGACGTTCCAGTAAAAAATTAAAATTCACGCACTACAGCCAAAGTTTCTGTCCTGCACCGCACAAACCAACAAGCATTGTAAACATCCTAAAGGCAAACCTTGGCACATTATTTTTATAATACAATGGAATTGTACAAGGGGATAATTATTTTTGTTGAAAAGTTTCTGTAATTAAGATTCACAAAGTTGTAGTGAGCATGAACAAAGTTCAAGGAGCTCTCCCACTTCAACAATGCTTGTCTTCCTCACTTTCACTTTCCTTTTTGAAAATTTTTTGGGTTCCCCTCTTTATGAAAGCACTCAACAGAAATAAATGACTCTCTAAAACTTCCGGGTTGTCTCCCTGGCAGCGCTTTCTTTAAAGCCATTAAGTTAGGCATATAGTGCTCAAGTAATGAATCCACCCGGATCCCAAGGTATATCAAAGCCAATTTTAATTAGCAATGATTTGTAATTTAGTAGTGAGCACAAAGTAATATATATCATGTAATGACGAAGTCTAACTCTCTTCCTATGCATCGGCATGTCATAAAAGAACAATTCATGCACACAAAGTAAAGGTCAATGCATAGTATAAACAGTTTCTTGCAATTTTATCGTATTGTAAACATAGAGAGGTGGAGATATAGTTCCTCTCTCATAATAATTGCAAGTAGGAGCAGCAAGCACATGCATATTATATCTATCAAAATCATCATGTGCAACGGTAAAAGGCAACCCATCAATGTAATCCTTAATAAGTGCAAACTTCTCCGATATAGTGTAGTCAGGAGAATTCAAAAGGATAATAGGACTATCATGCGTGGGTGCAATAGCAACAATTTCATGTTTAACATAAGGAACTATAGCAAGTTCATCTCCATAAGCATAATTTATATTGGCATCTTGGCCACAAGCATAGCAAGCATCATCAAAAAGGAATATTCCAAGAGAATCAACGGGATCATAACAATCATCATAGTAATCATCCTTCGGTAAACACGAAGGGGAATTAAATAATGTATGAGTTGGAGGGTTACTCTCATTAGAAGGTGGGCACGGGTGATCAATCCGCTCTTCCTCCTTTTGTTCTTCGCTCTCCTCCTCATCTTTTTCATCCAATGAACTCATAGTTTCATCAATTTCTTCTTCCATAGATTCCTGCAAAATATTAGTCTCTTCTTGGACAGCGGAGTAGTTCTTAATATATGGTTTAACATAAGGATTAGAAGCATAATTATCATAGCAATATTTAAGTATGGCAAAATTTTCAGATTCGTAAAGAGTAGCACCATACTTTTCAATCAAAGAAGCAATTTCGTAAGCACCCTTAAAAGCAACAAATTCTTCAATTTGTTGAACATCATAGTAATTATAAACACCCTTAGCATATGAGGATAAGATTCCATTATCAATAAACTCACATTGGTAGGGAAGGTGTTTCTTAGGGTTTTCAGAACAACAAGTAAAATCATAATAATAGCATAAATTCCAAGCATAGCATTGCAAACGTTGAATTTGACCCCATAATAGTTTCCCTTTTTCAGATATACGGTGTCGCACATAACAAGCATGCTCATCTAAAGATTTTCCCTCAACTAAGCTTGTTGGGGTTTTAGCACGAGCACAAAGGGATCGAAGATGATCCAAGTAAAAAGCTTCAGTAGTGTGATAGATTTTGAGTGGTCTTCAACCATTGGAGCAGTAGGTACAACTAATTTTTTTTGTATTTTGCGTTTCCTACCCATAACTAAAGATAGAAAACAACTAAGAACAGCAAATAAAAATTACTTAGTGATAAAGCAAACAAGCACACACGAGAATATTCACCCCACGCTATTGCTCCCCGGCAACAGCGCCAGAAAAAGGTCTTGATAACCCACAAGTATAGGGGATCGCAACAGTTTTCGATAAGTAAGAGTGTCGAACCCAACGAGGAGCTAAAGGTAGAACAAATATTCCCTAAAGTTCTATCGACCACCGATACAACTCTACGCACGCTTAATGTTTACTTTACCTAGAACAAGTATGAAACTAGAAGTACTTTGTAGGTGTTTTTGGGTAGGCTTGCAAGAAAGTAAAGAGCACGAAAATAAAACTAGGGGCTGCTAGATAAAGACACAACTAAAATAAATATAGCAAGTGTGGAAAAGTGATGGTAGGTGTGGCGAAATTGTCCCTTAAGAAATTGACTACTTTACTAGACCGATAGCAAGTATTATGTGGGAGAGGCCACTCCTAGCATGTTATCCCTTACTTGGAATTCTATGCACTTATGATTGGAACTATTAGCAAGCGTCCGCAACTACTAACGTTCATTAAGGTAAAACCCAACCATAGCATTAAGATATATTGGTCCCCCTTCAATCCCGTATGCATCAATTTCTATGCTAGGTTGAAGCTTCTGTCACTCTTTCCCTCCAATACATAGTCCTATCAACATACAACTAACCCTATGGTGTGATCCACGCGCGCGCTCATATGATGGGCACCAAAGGACAGAAACATAACCACAAGCAAATTAAATCAATCATAGCAATTCATCAACCACCAATAGGACAACGAAAATCTACTCAGACATCATAAGATGGCAACACATCATTGGAAAATAATATGAAGCATAAAGCACTATGTTCAAGTAGAGGGTACAGCGGGTTGCGGGAGAGTGGACCGCTGTAGATAGAGGGGGAAGGTGATGGAGATGTTGGTGAAGATGACGGTGGTGTTGGTGAAGATCGCGGTGATGATGATGGCCCCCGGCGGCGTTCCGGCGCCACCGGAAGCGAGGGGGAGAGAGCCTCCCTCCTTCTTCTTCTTCCTTGACCTTCTCCCTAGATGGGAGAAGGGTTTACCCTCTGTTCCTTGGCTCCCATGGCTTGGGAGGGGTGAGAGCCCCTCCGAGATTGGATCTATCTCTCTGTTTCTGCGTTCTCCTGGCTCTGTTTCACCGTTTCGCGTATATATGGAGATCCGTAACTCCGATTGGCCTGAAACCTTCGCCCAGATTTTTTTTTCCGAATATTATCTTTCTTGCGGCAAAAGAAGAGCATCAACCGCCTTACGGTGGGCTCACGAGGGTTGGCGGCGCGCCTAGGGGGGAGGGGCGCGCCCCCCTGCCTCGTGACCACCTCGGGCACCGTCTCGCGTGGATTTTTCTTTTGGAATTTTCCATATTTTCCAAAAATAAGCTCCGTCGGTTTTTATTCCGTTTGGATTCCGTTTGATATGGATATTCTGCGAAACATAAAACATGCAACAGACAGGAACTGACACTGGGCACTGGATCAATATGTTAGTCCCAAAAATAATATAAAAAGTTGCCAAAAAGTATATGAAAGTGAATAATATTGGATGGAACAATCAAAAATTATAGATACGACGGAGACGTATCACTTGTCACTTTATCGTGAGAAGTTTTATGAGATGAATTACTGTTATGACATATAATCATGCTAGAAAAGGTGATTGAAATTATCGTTGATCAAACTTGTGCACCTCTAGCATTCACACTTCATAAATTCTTTCTTTGTCATTTACCTACTCGAGGACGAGTAGGAATTAAGCTTGGGGATGCTGATACGTCTCCAACGTATCTATAATTTATGAAGCATTCATGCTATATTACTATGTGTTTTGAATGATTATGGGCTTTATTATACACTTCTATATTATTTTTGGGACTAACCTATTAACCGGAGGCCCAGCCCAGATTTGCTGTTTTATGCCTATTTCAGTATTTCGAGGAAAAGGAATATCAGACGGAGTCAAAACGGAACGAAATCAACTGGAGAAGTTATTTTTGGAAGGAAACCCACCTGATGGACTTGGACTCCACGTCAGAAGATACGGGGGGTGCTCACGAGGGTGGGGGGCGCGCTCTCCCCCCTGGGCGCGCCCCCTGCCTCATGGGGCCCCCGTGGCTCCACCGACGTACTCCTTTCACCCATATATACCTACGCACCCTAAAACTTCCAGAACAGAACCTAGATCGGGAGTTCCGCCGCCGCAAGCCTCCAGAGCCACGAAAAACCAATCGGGGCCCCTTTCCGGTACCCTGCCGAAGGGGGGATCCATCTCCGGTGGCCATCTTCATCATCCCGGCGCTATCCATGACGAGGAGGGAGTAGTTCACCCTCGGGGCTGAGGGTATGTACCAGTAGCTATGTGTTTGATCTCTCTCTCTCTCTCTCTCGTGTTCTCTCTCGTGTTCCCTCTATGGCACGATCTTGATGTATCCCGAGCTTTGCTATTGTAGTTGGATCTTATGATGTTTCTCCCCCTCTACTCTCGTGTGATGAATTGAGTTTTCCCTTTGAAGTTATCTTATCGGATTGAGTCTTTATGAGAACACTTGATGTATGTCTTGGTGATCAACTTGCGGGTTTCGTGACATTGGGAACCTATGCATAGGGGTTGGCACACGTTCTTGATTCTCCGGTAGAAACTTTGGGGCACTCTTTGAAGTACTTTTATGTTGGTTGGATAAATCTGAGATTGTGTGATGCATATCGTATAATCATGCCCACGGATACTTGAGGTGACAATGGAGTATCTAGGTGACATTAATTAGGGTTTTGGTTGATTTGTATCTTAAGGTGTTATTCTAGTACGAACTCTTTTATAGCTTGATCCCAAAGAATAGCTTTGTGGTGGTTTCGTACCCGACCATAATCTCTACGTTTGTTCTCCGCTATTAGTGGCTTTGGAGTGACTCTTTGTCGCATGTTGAGGGCTTGTCATATGATCTATCTATGTTATTATTTTTGAGAGAACTTACACTAGTGAAAGTATGAACCCTAGGCCTTGTTTCCTATCATTGCAATACCGTTTACGCTCACTTTTACCGCTCGCTACTTTGCTCTTTTTATATTTTCAGATTACAAAAACCCATATCTACCATCCATATTGCACTTGTATCACCATCTCTTCGCCGAACTAGTGCACCTATACAATTTACTACTTGCAGGCCCAACAACGTCTACAAGAAGAAGGTTGTGTAACCCTGCACAACATGTATGTGCACTCTTTTTATTGGAGTGGGGACATTTTATACCATTAACTCCTGACCTTTCTCTCTTTTCACATCACTATCCCATCTCTCTCTCTCTCTCTCTCTCTCTCTCTCTCTCTCTCTCCACATGTGTGTGTGTGTGTGTGATGGTCTAGAGATAGACCGACTACGGTTTAATCTAGGCGCCAAGGTAAAGGCCACTTGAAATATAAATTGATATAGTTGCATAAGAGGAAATAACAATTATGAACTAACAAGTGTAAGTGAAACATGAAAGTTATATAATGACTCAAGAACCTTGATTTTCCATTGCCCGAACCTTGCATAACCCTATGTGTGCACTCTTTTTATTGGAGCGGGCACCTTTTATACCTTGAATTCCCATCTCTCTTTCTCTCATCCCTTTGTGTGTGGTCTCTAGATTGATTATGATTTAATCTAGGTGCCAATGCTTGATGTGGTTAAGACCGCTCGAAATATAAGTTGATAGACTTGGCATAAGAGGAAGCACGGGATGGAAAATCAAGGTTCTTGTGCCATTACTTTCATGTTTCACTTACACTTGTTAGTTATACCCCTCACAGTGATGTAGTATCCTCATATTTTTAAAATGGCATGAGAACCTTTTTTTTTTGCCATTGCCTAAACCTTGCACAATATGTATGCACACTCTTTTTATTGGAGTGGGCGCCTTTTGTACCATGAACTCCTCACCTTTATCACTTTCCACATCACTATCCCATCTCTCTCTCTAAATGTGTGTGTTGGTCTAGGGATAGACAGACTATGATTTAATCTAGGCACCAACACATGAAGTGGTCAAGGCCACTTTAAATATAAGTTGATAGAGGTGTCATAAGAGGAAGCAACCATTATGAGTGTAATTGAAATATGCAAGTTATACCCCTCGCAACAATCTAGTATTATCATATCTAATGACACGAGAACCTTTTTTGCCATTGCCTAAACCTTGCACAACATGTACGTGCACTCTTTTTATTGAAGTGGGCACCTTTTATACCATGAACTCTCGATCTTTCTCTCTTTATACGTCAGTATACCATCTCCCTCCCCCTCTCTCTCTCTGTGTGTCTGTGTGTGTGTGTGTGTGTGTGTGTGTGTGTGTGTGTTTGACGATCTAGAGATTTAACATAGGCACCAACACTTGATGTGGTCAAGGCCACTTGAAATATGAGATGATAGAGTTGGCATAAGAAGAAAGATTTTTTTTGGAAAAGGAGGTTAAACCCCCAGCCTCTACATCAATCGATGCATGCAGCCATCTTTATTAATTATTCCACAAAGGTCTGACAAAAACATACATCAATCTACCCGAAGCCACCACTCACACCTACAAACTCGATAATGTGGAGTGCTCTCACTCCCCATATCTAAAACTGGTGTCGTCACTGATCCATCCACATAACGTATCGGGACCAATAGCCGGTGCAGCCTACCTAGCGCACACCACATGCACACGTTTTAGAAGCCGCCATCATCATCGGACCACTGACCCATCTTCAGGAGAGAGATCCGCATCATCCCTGCCAGGCCGGACACCCGTCGATGCCACCACAGCGCCCAATGGCGCCATCCCCCTGCACTCGTCCGCCCAGACGTGAAGAATCAGAAAGATCTGTCCTGCGTAGCACCTGCCAACTAGGCATGACTCAGCGTAGCACCTGTCGGCTAGGCATGACTTGACAGCTCCACCGAAGCTTCGTGCAAGACGAAGCCGCTCCTAAAAAAAGGGAGAGATTTTCACTTCCCGGCCTCTGCACCAACTAGCTAGGGGTGCATACAACCATTTTAGTATGAGTACCAAGATAAACATGGTCCTCAGAATTTTTTAAATGAGTATCAAGATATTTCTTGATGAGTAGTTCCACCACACACCAAGCTTGATCCTCAATAAACGGGGAAAAACCCTGTGCATCACCTGTCAATTCTGGGAATTGAACTCGGGTCGTTAGGCTGCACAACCGCATGCCCAATCACTGAGCCAAGGCAAGGATAATATGAACTAACAAGTGTAAGAAACATGAAAGTTGTATAATAACACGAGAACCTTGATTTCTCATTGCCCAAACCTTGCACAACCCTATGTGTGCACACTTTTTATTGGAGCGGGCACCTTTTATACCTTGAACTCCCATCTCTCTTTCTCCCATCCCTTTGTGTGTGTGTGTGTGCGCGCGCGTTTGTGTGTGTGTGTGATTGTGTGTCTCTATGTGTGTGTGTGTGTGTGAGAGAGAGAGAGAGAGTGAGTGAGTGAGAGAGAGAGTGTTGGCATCTAGACTGATTAGGAATTAATTTAGGCGCCAATACTTGATTTGGTTAAGGCCGCTCGAAATATAAGTTAATAGAGTTGGCATAAGAGGAAACAACAATTAGGGCATCTCCAGCCGTTGGAGCCCCCCAGGACAATCGTCGGACCCAAAAAAACACGTCCTGGGGGGCAAATGCTTCCGCCGGGGGGAGGGCGAGTATGTTTTTCCAGCCGTCGGTGCTCCCGGGACAATCGCCGTGGCTGCCCCCAGGACAATCGCCAAGAAAAAGGACGCGTGGGGGAATAGGATTGATCGTTGCTTCCGCCGGCGCCCCCAACAGCCCCCCGATGCGCTGGGTTTGGCCTGGGTTCGCCGGCGGTTTTTTGACGTCCTGGGGGTGCTTGGGGGGCTCGGCTAGGCCGATTTTTGGCCTTTTTACGTCGCCGGCGAAGAAAAATGGGCTCCTGGGGGGGCGCTCGGGG
>LR880968.1:45806759-45823002 GCA_904067115.1 Aegilops sharonensis | reverse complement strand
CAACGCGGTTGATGTAGTCGTACGTCTTCACGATCCGACCGATCCAAGCACCGTTACTCCGGCACCTCCGAGTTCTTGGCACACGTTCAGCTCGATGACGATCCCCGGGCTCCGATCCAGCAAAGCGTCGGGGAGGAGTTCCGTCAGCACGACGGCGTGGTGACGATCTTGATGTTCTACTGTCGCAGGGCTTCGCCTAAGCACCGCTACAATATGACCGAGGTGGAATATGGTGGAGGGGGGCACCGCACACGGCTAAGGAACGATCACGAGGATCAACTTGTGTGTTCTAGGGTGCCCCCCTGCCCCCGTATATAAAGGAGCAAGGGGGAGGGCCGGCCAGCCCTAGGGGCCCGCCAAGGGAGGGGGGAGTCCTCCTCCTAGTAGGAGTAGGACTCCCCTTTCCTAGTCCTACTAGGAAGAGGGAAGGGGGAAGGAAAGAGAGGGAGAGGGAGAGGGAAAGGGGGGCTGCGCCCCCCCCTCCTAGTCCAATTCGGACTCCCCATGGGGGGGCGCGCGCCACCTCCTGGTGCAGCCCTCTCTCTCCCCTCTTGGCCCAATAAGGCCCATTACTTCCCCGGGGGGTTCCGGTAACCCCTCCGGCACTCCGGTTCACCAGCTCAACATCGCATGGATATAGAAATCATTGGCGATAACAATGAGCGGGGAGAGAAGGGAGCTCGCAAAAGACTGGTGAATACGGATGGTTCTCTCACAATTGGGGGGCAGCCAGTTTCAAACCTTGCTGGAAAGGTCGTGGGGACAGTCAAACTACTTGAAGGTGCTACCCCGAGCTCAAGCAAGGCCACGGTATCCACACCAGAGAAGGACCCGCTGGTGAAGAGGAGGAAACAGCAAGTTGACGAGGAGTTGATCAAGCTACAAGCAATGGAGGCGGCCTACCTCGAGGAGAGCCGCCGAGCCCAATGAGGACTTTATGCTGGAACTGTCGTGGGATTGGCGATCCTGCGACAGTCCATGAGCTCCGCGATCTCGTGGGGGCTAGTGCGCCGTCGGTTCTTTGCATTGTGGAGACTCAAATAGCAAAAAAGCGAGTGGAAGGTTTGGTGGCTTCTTTAGGTTTTCAAAATAGTTTTGCAGTACCTAGCAGTGGGCGTAGTGGCGGTCTTTGTATTTTTGGAAGGCAGATGTGAACTTGGCAATAAAAAATTTCTCGCAGTATCATATAGACTCGTGTGTTTCTGAACCAGGGTCTGAGCAATGGTGCCTCACATGCTTCTATGGTGAGGCCAACATGAGTTTGAGGTATAAAACATGGGATACCATGAAAAGGTTGAGGGGCGAGAGCACGCTACCCTGGCTTTGCATAGGTGATTTCAACGAGATTCTCCGTCGGGAGGAGCAAATGGGCCCTAATCCTCGTGATAGTGCACAAATGGAGGGTTTCAGAGAAGCGGTGGATATATGTGAACTGGCTGACTTGGGATACAGTGGTCTAGACTGGACTTTTGAGAAACGAGTTACGGGAGGTGATTTTTGTAGAGTCCGGTTGGACCGGGCTTTAGCCTCCGCAAGTTGGTCGCACATCTTCCCGTTTGGGAGATTGGAGCACCTCACAGCAGTCAAGAGTGATCACAGTCAAATTCTGCTTTTGAATGAGATGGAAGCTGGAAATCAGCGCATTGCAGTGAAGAAACCGTTTCTCTATGAATGTGTTTGGGAAAGAGATAGCCGTTTTAACGACATTGTTGAAGCTGCATGGAGTAGTGATGGCCCAGCCTCTTCGGTGACTGAATTGTCTAACAAACTTCAGGCAGTGGCCGCCTCTTTATCCAGGTGGGGATGGATCACCTTTGGGTTGGTCCGTCAGGAGCTACGGCTGCTACGCCGGCAACTTGCAACGCTGCATGCAGACCCGTTGCGAACGGGGCCCAACGACGAGGAACGCAGGGTCGAGGATCGAATGGTGGAATTGGCGTACAGAGAGGAAATCATGGCCAGACAGCGGTCGCGCATTTTGTGGTTGTCTGAGGGTGATAGCAACACTAATTTTTTCCAGAGGAAGGCTAGTGCTCGGCGGGCCAAAAACAGTATAACCCAGTTGGACCGTAATGACGGGACTACGTGCACTGATCCGGTCGAACTCGCAGACATGGCCACGACCTTTTACTCAAATATGTACACGTCAGAAGGAACAATAGGTATGGAAGAGGTGTTATCGCACATACCGGTGAGGGTGAATGGCAATATGAATGCCCGCCTGAATGCAATATATAGTAAGGATGAGGTTAAGGAAGCTCTATTTCAAATGTTCTCAACTAAAGCACCAGGGCCGGACGGTTTCCCGGCACACTTTTTCAGAAACATTGGGACTTATGTGGTGATGAAGTAACAAGGATGATCATCAGAGTGCTCGATGGTGTGGACTCACCGGAGGAGATTAACAATACATTCATCGTTTTAATCCCCAAGATAACAAGTCCAAAAGTTTTAGGACAATTTCGGCCGATAAGTCTTTGCAATGTGATCTTTAAGATCGCTTTGAAGGTCTTAGCAAGCAGGCTGAAAGTAATCCTCCCCGAGATCATTTCCGAAGAGCAGTCGGCTTTTGTTCCTGGTCGTCTCATCACAGATAACTTCATCACAGCCTATGAATGTTTATATTATATGAAAACGAGGAGGGTGAAGGGAAACAGATACTGTGCTTTAAAGTTGGATATGATGAAAGCGTATGATCGCTTGGAGTGGTCTTACTTGCGAGCTGTGATGATAAAGATGGGCTTTAGCCCCCGTTTACTGGTAAGGTTATGAGATGTGTGACATCAGTCTCCTTTTGAGTTCTCTTTAATGGAAGGAGTCTGGATGGGTTTAAGCCCTCTCGAGGCTTGCGTCAGAGTGATCCTAGCTCGCCATATTTGTACCTGTTAGCAGCAGAAGGGCTTTCATGTTTGCTGAAAGCCGGCGCAGGAGTACGTGGAATCACAGTAGCGCCGAATGCACCTGAAGTTAATCATCTGCTATTTGCGGACGACAGTTTGCTTTTCTTTGAAGCAACTGATGCGAGCGCCACTCGGATTGAGGAGTTACTAAGGATCTATTGCAATGCCTCGGGTCAGAGGGTAAACATGGATAAGTCATCCATTTTCTTTAGTAAAGGAGTACCAAATGATGCTCGTAATTCCATCAAGAATATACTTTCTGTTCACAATGAATCATTGACAGAGAAATATCTAGGCTTGCCATCGGATGTGGGGAGAGCAAAAGAAAGGTCGTTTAAATACTTGAAAGATAGAATTTGGAAGAAGGTGCAAGGGTAGATGGAGAAGTGCTTATCGTCTGGTGGGAAAGAGGTACTTATTAAGTCCGTGGCCCAATCCATTCCAACGTATTCTATGTCATGCTTTAAATTGCCAAGGGGCTTGTGTGAGCATATCAATGGTATCATCAGGAAGTCCTGGTGGGGGAGCAAGAATGTCCAGCGAAAAACTGCCTGGGTGTCATGGAAAACTATGTCCAAACCCAAGTTCATGGGAGGGTTGGGCTTCAGGGATTTGGAGTTGTTTAACCTAGCATTACTTGCACGCCAAGCTTGGAGGCTTCTACAGGACCCGGTTTCACTCAGTGCTCGCGTTCTAAAAGCCAGGTACTTTCCAGACTGTCATCTTTTGGATGTCGTTTTGGGTGCAGGTCCGTTCCAGGTCTGGCGCTCCATATTAGAGGGGAGGGACGTGCTAGCACAAGGGCTCATCAAGCGTATTGGATCGGGAACACACACAAATATATGGCAAGATAACTGGCTTCCGAGAGACTACAAACTTCGACCGATATGTGCACGGTCGGCCAACCCGCCAAACCTAGTCTCGGATCTGATTGATCCCACCACCAGGTCATGGAACAAGCATGTGATCATGGAACACTTTATTGCTCCCGATGTTGAAGTTATTATGAACATACCATTGAGCACTCGGATTCAGGAAGATTTTTGGGCCTGGCACTATGATAAGAGGGGAGTCTTCTCGGTTCGATCGGCTTACCGAATGATATCTGCAGTCAAGACTCAGAGGGAGGACTGGCTCGATCACCGACCGGGGCACTCAAATATTGCAGCAGATAAGAGTTCTTGGTCGCAGCTCTGGAAAGTGCGGGTTCCTTCCAAGATCAGGGTGTTCGTATGGAGGTTAGCCCACACGTCGATCCCTACGGGGCTTGTTCGACATGAGAGGAACATGGCGGATACACCGACGTGCTAGATTTGTGGAGCCGAGGAGGATACCTGGCGTCACTCCCTGCTGAGCTGCCGCATGGCTAGATGCGTATGGGCCCTGGGTGATGATGAGCTTCTGGAACATGTGATATCAAACTAGAACGCCGACGCACGGCTGTGGTTGTTCTGGTTGTTTGAAACAACAAGCCAGCAGGATTTAACGCGTGTTCTAGTGACAATGTGGGCGATTTGGTGGGCCCGACGAAAAGCAATCCATGAGAATGAGTTTCAAAGCCCACTGTCGACCATGAGCTTTATCAGGCGGTTCTTGGAGGAGCTGGATATCGTGGAAGCTCAAAAGTCACGGTCGTTTTCAGCGCATGCGGCACCGAGAACACGTGCATGGCTTCCGCCAGATGGAGAAGCAGTGAAGCTTAACTGTGATGGCGCCATATCAACGCTGGGCGAGAAGGGAGCGGCTGCCGTGGTATGCCGAGATAAAACAGGGAAGTTTCTTGGAGCATCAGCACTAGTTTTTGAGGGCTTGATCGACCCGGCGAGCTTGGAGGCACACGCGTGCAGTGAGGCCCTTGCCCTTGCCCGCGATTTGAATTTGCAGGAGCTGGTAATTGCATCAGATTGTTTAGAAGTGGTCTCCAACATAAAGCAACAAGCATCTCCAATGTATGCGCCGATTCTGCAGGACATACACATTAGCATGAACCTTTTTACTTCAGTTTTCTTTCGCTTTGAACGTAGAGAAAATAATTTCAAGGCCCACTCGGTTGCAAAAGGAGCTGCGTCTCTGCCGGTGGGCCGCCACGTGTGGCTAGGGATCCTTCCTGAAATTGCGTGTATTCCGGATGTGATGAACTTTGAATAAATCCCTAGTTACCTTCAAAAAAAAATATGCTGTTACGGAATAGAGATGTCTTCGGAGTACATGAATTTGGACCCAATTTGGGGGGCCCTATGCGAGGGCACAGCTCCTACAGGCTACTTCACTTCCTAAAGCGATTGTTTCCTCTATTTTTATTTTTATCTGATTAGATTAGTGGGGAGATCGTTTTTGACGTCTTGATGATGCTTGGTGCAGGCATCCATCGTCCATGTTAGCATAATCTTGAAAGTTAGTATTGTGATCAGCATTGCCGGTGATTAGATTAGGTAAGTTGAGTTAGTACTAGTTGAAGCGGCTTGTGCTACGTGTGTTTGTCCGAGTGAGTTTTGGTTAGTCTCGTAAATGTCAGTCCGGTTAGGAGTCCAGTCGTTGTATTAGGTTTAGGACTTGCGTGTCTGTGTAGTATTAGGACGTGTCCTAGTGCTATACGTACTAGCAAGTAGGAGTCCTTGTGGACATGTACTGTTTTCTTCCGTCCGCACGTGACGGCTGTCTCGCTGGTTCTGGCGACTTCTTGGCGTCTGTACGCGACCTAGTCGGCAACTCTTGCCGTTCAATCCCCATCCAATCTTCCACAAAATAAACACACAACAATCCTAATTCCTTTTCCTCCCATCTAGAGTCTAATTACAGTCCTATTCTAGCGATTGTGAGAGCTCTGAACAGATCTGAGTTGGAATAAGTGAGTGAGGAACAGAAAGGATTTCAGGAGCAAGATCTGGTGTGTGTGGTGGCGGCGGCGGATTTGGGGGCGTAGAGGGGACTGCTCGGGAGTGGTGAACCCAGGTGCTCCCAGCTGCAATGGTGGACCTGAAGGCAGTATACCTTGGAGGAGTGGAGGGCAAGCTCAAGAATCTGCAGCTATCCGAAGCGGAGAAGAAGGGGATCAAGATTGGCAGGAAGCAGGCATGTTCCTCACAGGTGAGCAAGCTACAGGCAGTAGGTAAACTAATTTCAGAGAGACCTGCTAGGGCAGAACATGTGGGAAGAACCTTAGGGGGAGTCTGGAGTCCATTATTTGGAGTGGAATGCAAAGACCTGGGCAGAAATCAATTTTTGTTTATTTTCCAACAAAGAGCTGACAAGGAAAAAGCACTAGATGCTGGACCATGGAGATTTAACAACGACCTGTTGGTGATGGAAGATTTCGTGCCTAGTAAAACAATAGATGAATATGAATTCAGGACAATACCAATATGGGTCAGAGCGTATGGCATCCCAATGGGGATGATGAGCAAAGAAACAGGAGATTTGATAGGAGAACAAATTGGGAAAGTCATTGATGTAGACCCAGAAATTAGTGGTGATTCTATGGGAGCATTTATGCGGATCAAAGTGAAAATAGATATCACCATGCCAATTATGAGGTTTGTAACATCTTTTATTGACGATGAGGAAGAACAAGAGCAGGAAAATGTAATGATACCTGTGGGAGATGATGAGGAGATAGAACTAAGGAGAAAGAAGAGAGAAATGGAGGAAAAAATTGTCTCCTTCACATACGAGTATCTTCCTGACTTCTGCTACAGCTGTGGAATTATTGGACATACTGAGAAATCATGCCCAACTAGATCTAGAAGAACAGGGTCCAGACAATTTGGGCCATGGTTGCATGCAAATATTTACAAGGGGAGCTCGAGTGAAGAAAGAAGTAGGGGTTCGAATGATAAAGGGAAATTTTGGCCAAGCAATAGTGCAGGAAATAAGGGGAGCGGACAAGGTAGTGATGGGCTGTCGTGGCGAAGGAATGTACCAAGTGGAGATGACGAGGAAGGAGCAGGAAGGAATGAAGGAAAAGAAGTGACAAGCCCTTTCACGTTAAAGGAGTGTGAGGACCAAGGTGCAGGGGAGAGAAAGAGATTGGATTCCAACGAAAAAGTGGCAGAAGAGCCCTCTAGAAAGGAACAAACACTTGCAATAGAATCGAGTAAGGCTTAAGAGGAAAATAACACTACCACAAAAGCAAATCGTGTTTCAAAAGGATGCGGTCAAACGGAGATCAATCAACAAGAAAGCAATGAAATAACAAATCAAGTAGAAACGAGGACAGGGATGAAGATGAAAAAGAAGAAGGGAAGAACAGTCAAAATTATGAGACGGGATAGAGCGAATAAAACACAAACTCAAGTGAATATGGCCACAGAAGCAAAGAAGCGTGGTGCAGATGATATGGAAATTGACATGGAGCCAGTCACTGAGAAAAAGATGAAAATGGAAGTAGAGATAAATGCCGCGATCGATGAAGGGAGAACTGGAGAAGCAAATACCAAGGCCGGAGAACCCAAATTTGATGTGAAAGCGGGATTGGCGAACCAATCCCGCGAGGCCAAATGAGGATCACGGCTTGGAACTGCCGGGGGTTGGGGAACGGCCCGGCAATGAGAGGGCTTCTGGATTTGCAGAAGCAGGAGGACCCTGATATTCTTTTCTTGTCAGAAACCAAACTGAATGGAAGGAAAATGGAAAATCTGAAATGGCGATTGGAAATGAATAACCTAGTGACGAGGGACTGTGAAGGAAAAAGTGGAGACCTTGCACTCTTATGGAAGAAAGATATTCAAGTGGAACTCCATAACTACTCCAGATATCATATTGATGTGGTGATAACTGAAGGAGATGGTTTCAGATGGAGATTTACCGGAATTTATGGTGAACCTGCTACTGAAAAGAAGAACATAACTTGGAAATTACTGAGTATTCTGAATCAACAGCTCAACCTACCGTGGCTTTGCGTAGGTGACTTTAATGAAATCCTTTACACTCATGAAAAGAAAGGAGGGCCAAATAGACCACAATCAGCGATGGAGAAATTCAGACTAGCACTTGCTGAATGTGGTTTAAGGGATCTTGGATATATAGGAGACAAGTTCACCTGGCGAAACAACAACCATATAGCTAGTCGGTATATAAAGGAGAGGTTAGACAGAGCAGTGGGTGATCAAAACTGGTGCAACCGATTTCCCTCATATACGGTGGTGAATGGAGACCCAAGGCATTCAGACCATCGCCCAGTCACTGTTCGGGTAGATAGCAGGAATAACCACTTGAGACCAAGGAGCTACGGGAACAACTTTAGATTTGAGGCAAGGTGGCTAGAGGAAGAAGAATGTGAAGCTGTGGTAAACAAAGCATGGAACAATGCCAGTAGAATGGGTGATGTCAGTACAACAAGCAAGTTACAGGCAGTGGCAAGGGACTTAAAATATTGGGATCACAATGTTCTCGGTGATCTTGAGAAAAGAATCAAGCAAATGAAATCTGAGTTAGAGAAAGTGAGAAAAGGAGATATAAATCAGGAAAAGGTCTCAAGAGAGCATTTGTTGAAGGAAAAGCTAGAGAGAATGGAACATCAAAAAGACATACACTGGAAACAGCGGGCACATGTTAAATGGCTACAATTTGGAGACAAGAATACAAAGTTCTTCCATGCCTTTGCTTCCGAGAGGAAAAGGAAGAACACAATTCAAAATTTGAAAAGAGAGGATGATAGATGGATGGAGGATGAAGACTCTATGAAAGAACACATTTCAGGCTATTTTTATAGCCTTTTCTCCTCCACGGCTGAGCATAATAATACATGCATCCTAGAAGCAATTACTCCAAGAGTACACGAAGGCATAAATGATATGTTGTGTGCCCAATACACAGAGGAAGAAGTGAAGAAGGCACTTCTCGACATTGGGGATCTCAAAGCACCTGGACCTGATGGAATGCCTGCTATATTTTTCAAAAAGTTTTGGCATATCATGGGTGACCAAATAACGAGGGAGGTGTTGAATGTACTTAATGGGGGAGAGATGCCAGAGGAGTGGAATAATACGATGGTGGTGCTTATACCAAAAACACCAAGGCTGGAAAAAATACATGACTATAGGCCGATCAACCTTTGCAATGTCCTCTACAAGATGGTGTCCAAGGTAATAACAAATAGATTAAAGTATATCTTACCAGACATCATAGGACCCAATCAAAGCGCATTTGTACCAGGTCGTATTATCACTGATAATATTTTATTGGCCTATGAACTAACACATTTTTTACAGAGGAAAAGGAATGGTGCAAATGCCTATGCAGCCATAAAGCTGGACATGAGCAAAGCATATGACAGGGTCGAATGGAGGTTCCTGCATGACATGATGACAAAGATGGGCTTCAACAAAAACTGGGTCAATCTGATTATGAAGTGCGTCACCACTGTTAAGTACCAGATTATGGTGAATAGGGGAGTCACGGATGTAATTATCCCACAAAGAGGACTACGTCAGGGAGACCCTCTTTCCCCATATCTATTTCTGATATGCGCAGAAGGTTTCTCCGCCCTACTTAACGAAGCTGAAGCTAATGGAAGACTAAAGGGGATACAAATATGTAGACGAGCCCCAAGTGTGAGTCACCTTCTGTTCGCTGATGATTCACTTCTGTTGATGGAGGCAAATGCAAATGCAGCGCAGGAAGTGAATAATATCCTACGCACTTATGAAGCATGTTCTGGGCAAATGATCAATAAAGAGAAGTCAGCCATTCTATTCAGCAAAAACACTGTTGGAAGCAAGAGGAATGAGATGAAGAGAATTCTGGGGATAAATGTTGAAGGGTTTAGAGGGAAGTACTTAGGCCTGCCGGTATATGGGAAGAACAAAGCAAGGGCTTTCAATTACATAAAAGAGAAAGTATGGAAAATAATACATGGATGGAAAGAAAAGCTCTTATCAAAGGCTGGCAAGGAAGTATTGATCAAAGCTGTAGCACAGGCTATACCAGTATACGCAATGGCCTGTTTTGACTTGACAAAATCCTTTTGTGAAGAGTTAAGTGCAATAATCGGGAGGTACTAGTGGAGTCAGATGGATAAAAAAAATAAGATACATTGGGTGAGTTGGGACATAATATCAAAACCAAAGGCAGAAGGTGGATTAGGATTCAGGAACCTGCACTACTTTAACTTGGCCATGTTGGCCAGGCAAGCATGGCGGATATTGCAAAATCCTTTCTCATTATGCACACAAGTTCTTGCTGCTAAATACTTTCCAGATGGTTCAATACTAGAAGCGAAGCCAATGAAGGGTATTTCGTATTCATGGCGAAGTATCCTCGAAGGGGTACAGTTGCTCAAAAAGGGAATCATTTGGCGAGTAGGAAATGGAGAAAATATTCGTGTATGGGAGGACCCATGGATCCCAAGGGGAAGTACAAGGAGGATCAGTTCGCCAAAAGGAAGAAACTTAATAGGAAGGGTCTCTGAATTGATAAATCCTATAACAAATCAATGGGATGCTGACCTAATAAAGCAAACATTTTGGCCAGAGGATGCAAATATCATCCTTCAGATACCTATTCAAGAACAAACAAGTGACTTCCTTGCTTGGCATTATGATAAAAAGGGTCTCTTCTCGGTAAAGTCGGCGTACAGGGTTGCTGTAGATAATGTAGTAAGAGAATCATCTTCAGGACTAACTTCAACTTCTAATGCAGAAACAGAGAATTCAGATTTTGACTGGAAGAAGTTATGGGCGCTTCCCCTACCAAGCAAAGTGAGGCACTTTCTATGGAGAATTATACAGCCTGCCTCTAAGGACAAAGCTAAAAAGGAAAGGTATGCCTATTGATACTAGATGCCCAGTATATTTTAGATTCGATGAAGATGGTGGACATATATTTTTGAAATGCAAAAAAGTAAGAGAATTGTGGAGAACATCCATGTTAGAACACATTAGAACTAAACTTCTTGATTGTCCTGATTCAAAAAAGGTTCTTGAGGAAATTTTTAAACTAGAACCGGGTGAATGTCTCAAAGTCTGCTTCTTAATGTGGTTGTGGTGTAATGAGAGAAATAAAGCCAATAATGGTGACCAAATTAGATCCATAGGGGAAGTTTCATCTTCTGCTGAATATCATCTTTTCAACTGTATGAAGGATAAGACTCAAGAAAAAGAGAAGAGCAACAGGAAAATGCAGAAGTGGAAACCACCTCCAGAGGGAAACCTGAAGATTAATATAGATGGGGCTTTCATCGAGGCATCAAAAATAGGAGGCTGGGGTTTCACGTTGAGAAATGATCAAGGAGTTTTATTGGCTACTGGTGCGGGTAAGCTGAAGCATGTATCTGACCCGCTACATGCTGAAGCGCTTGCCCTGGAACATGCTACAAATATTGCGATCAGAATGGGATGCCAGCAGACAATTTTCCATGATGCTAAAGCAGGCAATCACTAGTACAGAGTATGATTTATCAAAGTTGGGATCCTTATTCCAAGATGTAAAATTTCAGATGCGTGTAGGTTTGATTGTTGTAAGCTTTGAACATTGTAATAGAGAGTGTAACGGAGCAGCACACATTTTAGCTATGCATGGTCTAGGCATGGAAAATGACTGCCCTGAGACTTGGCTTGGTAATTTCCCAGAATTTGTACTCGATGTTGTTGTTGGCGACATGCCAAATGTTATAATGTAATGGAATACAATGTGTTCCTTTCAAAAAAAGTAGGAGTCCTTGTGTAAGCTACGGCTGTTTTAGTCGGTTCAGGTTTTTGCTTTGTACGTGTATATAAGTACAAGCCCTGGCCGTGAGATTGTAACATCGTGGAGAGAAAACCAGAAAAGAAAGAAAGAAAAAAGAACAAGGCACGACAGGTGCCTTTGGCAAAAGTTTTTGCGTCTGCATGTTCATCGTGATTTGATGTGATCGATCCTGTGGGCGAATTCCAACAATTGGTATCAGAGCAAGGTTGATTTGAAGCCGCGCTTGCCCCGGGGTTGCGACCCGACTAGCGCCTCGAGGCGGGCGATATGGTCGCTAGGTCGTGCAGCGACGAGCGGGTGATGAAGTTGCTGGGTGATGCAGCGGCGAGGAGGATCAAGAGATCGTCGTTCGGCGGAGCGACATGGAGGAAGGCAACAGGCTGTCGTCTGCAAGGTGGTGGAAGGAGATCGTTGATGGGAGAGGTGGTGCCAAGGTGCGGTGCTGGAGCTCATCAAGATCGTCGTCCGAGGGAATCGGATGAGTGAAGGAGTCGTGCGAGATTGCACGGTCAGTCGTCGTTGCATCTGTGAGTCGTCGTCATGTCCAAGTGCTCGTCTTGGTGATGATTCGTTGAAGTGGAAGCGATGTGCACGGTGTTCCGTGAGTCATGTCCACGTCCTCGTGGAGCATCCTGGTTGCGGCTAGTGTGGATTTGATGTGATGCCGAAGACGGACGATGGTAGGCGAAGCCATCGTAAAGCGAGGAGGTGTGCGACCAGTAGAAGGCGATCTACTGCGAGCAAGTACAAGGAGTATGGTGCGAACCGAGTGCAAGGCAGCGGCCAAGCAATGGCGGTGGCACAACATGGCAGAGCAAGGAGGCACTGCATGTTTCCAGGCGGGTCATACTTAGTGTACGGATATGACAGTTGAAGATCAAGCTCGACGTGTAGTGGGACAGTGACCAGTTAAGTTGTACGATGTGAAGACTGATGATGTGTCCAGTCTTGCATGTTGCACGCATAGATGCGACCGTGTGGGCTGGTAGTCTGGATCACGCGTCGAAGTTTGGATCAATAAGTCGTAAATCTACAGACGAGAGTCAAGATTAGGAGGAGATTGTTAGCATAATCTTGAAAGTTAGTATTGTGATCAGCGTTGCCCGTGATTAGATTAGGTAAGTTGAGTTAGTACTAGTTGAAGCGGCTTGTGCTACGTGTGTTTGTCCGAGTGAGTTTTGGTTAGTCTCGTAAATGTCAGTCCGGTTAGGAGTCCAGTCGTTGTATTAGGTTTAGGACTTGCGTGTCTGTGTAGTATTAGGACGTGTCCTAGTGCTATACGTACTAGCAAGTAGGAGTCCTTGTGTAAGCTACGGCTGTTTTGGTCGGTTCAGGTTTTTGCTTTGTACGTGTATATAAGTACAAGCCCTGGCCGTGAGATTGTAACATCGTGGAGAGAAAATCAGAAAAGAAAGAAAGAAAAAAGAACAAGGCACGACAGGTGCCTTTGGCAAAAAAAATTGCGTCTGCGTGTTCATCATGATTTGATGTGATCAATTCTGTGGGCGAATTCCAACAGTCCACAGAGCAGTTTCGTACGCGAAACGCGACAATTCAGCTTGGAGCTGCGATGGTACCGAGGTTGCCTATGGGTTGCACCCGTCGGCATCGACTTCTCTCCGTCTTCATTCTTCCCAGTCCGATGGATGCCTCCACTGCACTCATCTCGTCTCCCAACACTAGTAGAAAAAGGGTCAAACGTGAAGCACATTAGTGCCGGTTTGAGTTCGAGCCGGCCGCCACGAACCGGCACTAATGAGGTTATGGCAGGCTGTTTTTAGTCCGACCTCGCTCCCCTAACAAGCCTTTTACCATCTTAAATATGTTATTTCTCAAACTATCACAAGCACTTGGTCTTCATTGAACTCTATGTGTAGAATTTGTGACCGCAATATGAGTCTTCATCGGTTTAAAAATCGTTGATGACTCATATTGACAATTCAGATTGTACACACAAAGATCATTGATGATCAAAGTATTTTTTATGTTATCATATTGACAATTTAGACTGTAAAGAAATATAAGATCATGATCTAAATGCTCTTATATTTTTTGCGTTCAGTATGCACCATTCAAAGCGACGCCATCAACTTTCAACCATTTCTGCCTTCATTTGCTATTTTTCATGCATTCAATGATTTGTTTTGAGAACTAAATAACCTGAAAATTGAAAAGCACTACAAATGAACTCTAAAAAAGTTGAAACTTGGCATGGTATCATCATTTCACCCACATAGATTGTTCAAAAAAGTAGAGAGGATTACGACAAAAACTGGATTCACTTCGTTTACAAACTGGACAATCTCTTTCGAAGTATTCAGGTTTCTGACGAAATTAAACTCATCTGTTACAAAGGCATTTTATTTTTTTAAACTTATTACAACTCCAGACTTTTTGTGCATTCAGTATGCACAATTCAAAGCGACGCCATCAACTTTCAACCATTTCTGCCTTCATTTGATATTTTTCATGCATTCAATGATTTGTTTTGAGAACTAAATGACCTGAAAATTGAAAAGCACTACAAATGAACTCTGAAAAAGTTGAAACATGGCATGGTATCATCATTTCACCCACATAGATTGTTCAAAAAAGTAGAGAGGGTTACGGCAAAAACTGGATGCACTTCGTTTACAAACTGGACAATCTCTTTCGAAGTATTCAGGTTTCTGACGAAATTAAACTCATTTGTTACAAAGGCATTTCATTTTTTTAAACTTATTACCACCTTTAGTACCGTTTGGTGGCTCCAACCGGTACTAAAGGGTGACCAGTACTACAGTTTCTTAGTAAGCTGTTTTTTAGTCCCACCTCGCTAAGGGAGAGGGACTAGGAGCGGTTTATAAACCCTGAGTGCAGAGACGATGAAGAAGAGGCTCAATGCTCACGTTGCTTAGCTTCAAGACTTCAGGAATATGGTAGATTGCACGGAGCTACGCGCAGTGCAGTTTACACTATTCCGAAAAGCTTGAAGCAAATTAACGAGCATTGCACCTCTTTTTTATTTTTAATAACTTATTACAACTCCGGACTTCGTCTGTTATGGCAAAAACTAATTGCACGTCGGCATTTCTTTTTTTTAAACTTTGGTTATAACTCCAGACTTTGACTATCAAGTTTTGCAGAAAAGAAAAAATAGCAGAAAAGAAAAAATAGCAGAAAAGAAAAAAACTATATAAAAAACTACTCAGAAATAAATAGAAGAAAATAAATATAGCAGAAAAGAAAAAACTACTCAGAAATAAATAGAAGAAAAAATAAAGCAAAAAAGAAAAAAAAATTATATTTGCTATTTTTCAATCGTTCACAAAATGACCGTGAAATTGAAAATCACTGCAAAATGAACTCTAAAAATATTGAATTTTGGCAAATTAGATGAATAAAACTACTCACAAATAAATAGAATAAAATAAATATAACAGAAAAGAAAAAACTATACAAAAAACTACGCAGAAATAAATAGAAGAAAATGAAGCAGAAAAGAAAAAGACTATAAAAAATTGGGGCGCTGCCCTGTGGGCCTGCTAGGCCACGCGCGTGCAATTACAAGCCTTAATGGCCCAGCAGACTCACAGGGTAGCGCGCAGAGTTTAGGCCCACAAGCCTGCTTATAGAGGATTTCGAAAGGGCAGCCGCGGCTGGGTTTATAAACCAGTGCGGCTGCCCTTCGCCCGGCGAGGTGGGACCTTTAGTACCGGTTGGTGGCTCCAACCGGTACTAAAGTTTGACTTTAGTACCGGTTGGAGCCACCAACCGGTACTAAAGGCCTCACGTTGCCTGCACAAAGTTTAGTCCCACCTCGCCGGGCGAAGGGCAGCCGCACTGGTTTATAAACCCAGCCGCGGCTGCCCTTTCGAAATCCTCGGTCTTCCCGCCTCTTGGCCTGGCCAAAGTTGGCCTTTAGTACCGGTTGGTGGCTCCAACCGATACTGAAGGCCTTTTTTATATATACAACACTTACGAAAATTCAGTTAGATCTCCCCACTTCTTTCTCGTCTCAACCTCTCGCGCGCCGCTCTCGTCGTCGCCGTCCGTCGCCCGTCGTCGTCGTCGTCCCCGCCGCCGCCCCGAACGCCGCGCGCCGCCGTCCGTTATCGTCCCGTGCCGCGGTCCCGTATACGTACGTATCTCGCTCTCCTCGCGTACCGTACCCACCGCGCCGCCGTCCGTCGTCTCGTCGCACTCGGCCGGCGGCCGGCCCGTACGCCGGCGCCCCCGCCCCGTACGCCGCCGCCCCCGCCCCGTACGTACGGGGCGGCGGCGTACGGGGCCGCACACACACACACACACAGATTTTTTTTACTTATTTTCTGTTTTTTAGAAAAGTTAATTAGATGATCGAATGTTAGATTAATGTCGAATGTTAGATGAATTAGCTAGCTAGATAGAAAATTGTCGAACTAGAGATTTGAACTAGTTGAATAATTAATATAACTAGTTTATTTTTAGTAAGAAAATTGTCGAACTAGTTTATTTAGGTATATGAGATTTGAACTAGCTAGTTGAATAATTAATGTAAATACTTTATTTTTAGTAAGAAAATTGTCGAACTAGTTTATTTAGGTATATGAGATTTGAACTAGTTCAATAATTAATATAACTAGTTTATTTTTAGTAAGAAAATTGTCGAACTAGTTTATTTAGGTATATGAGATTTG
>LR880968.1:45763763-45786444 GCA_904067115.1 Aegilops sharonensis | reverse complement strand
AACTAACTCATTAGTTGCAATGCTTGCAAGGCTTAAGTGATGTGCATTACCGAGTGGGCCCAGAGATACCTCTCCGACAATCGGAGTGACAAATCCTAATCTCGAAATACGCCAACCCAACAAGTACCTTCAGAGACACCTGTAGAGCACCTTTGTAATCACCCAGTTACGTTGTGACGTTTGGTAGCACACAAAGTGTTCCTCCAGTAAATGGGAGTTGCATAATCTCATAGTCATAGGAACATGTATAAGTCATGAAGAAAGCAATAGCAACATACTAAACGATCGTGTGCTAAGCTAACGGAATGGGTCAAGTCAATCACATCATTCTTCTAATGATGTGATCCCGTTAATCAAATGACAACTCATGTCAATGGCTAGGAAACATAACCATCTTTTATCAACGAGCTAGTCAAGTAGAGGCATACTAGTGACACTTTGTTTGTCTATGTATTCACACATGTATCACGTTTCCGGTAATACAATTCTAGCATGAATAATAAACATTTATCATGATATAAGGAAATAAATAATAACTTTATTATTGCCTCTAGGGCATATTTCCTTCACTTCTTGCCAAAGGCTTTGATGGAGCCTATGTGCACAGTATTATGCAGCTGGTCTCGGGGGGCCACACTGCGATCTCAGTTAATGGCCAGGTCAGAATTTCTTCGCCAATGGCAGGGGCCTACGGCAAGGTGATCCAGCTTCTCCTCTATTTTTTAACTTTGTGGCGGACGCTCTCTCTCGCATCCTTTCTAGGGCCGCCTCATGTGGACACATCTCTCCGGTCATTTCCCACCTCATTCCTGAAGGCGTCATGCATCTCCAGTATGCATACGACACCATCATTATTGTGGAACTTAATGGTTCTTGCATTGCCCACCTTAAGTTCATTTTGCTAGGTTTTGAAGCCTTATCGGGCCTTAAGATCAATTTCTCCAAAAGTGAGGTTATTGTCACTGGTGTTGATGATACAGAGGCTTTACGGGTGGCCCACCTTCTTAATTGCATCCTGGGATCCTTTCCCTTCAAGTACTTGGGCCTCCCGATCTCCCCGGACAATTTATGTGACAAGGAGTTTTTGCTCCTGCCGTTGCTAAGGTGGGGAACAGGGTGCTCCCGTGGCGGGGCAGATATAATACGAGTGCTGGGAAGGTTGCCTTAATTAATTCTTGCCTCTCCTCCCTACCGATGTTTATCATGGGCTTTTATCTCCTGTCTGCTGGTACTCATGCCGGATTTGATAAGCATAGGGGTGCTTTCTTCTGGAACTCTGCGGACAATCGACGCAAATACAGACTATTTAAGTGGAAAATTATCTGTAGACCCAAAAACCTTGGGGGATTGGGGATCACTAACACTGCTATTATGAACAGATGCCTCATGATCAAATGGTGGTGGAAAATCATGACCACGGGAGCTGACACCTTGTGGTTTTCTATTCTCAAAGCTAAGTATTTCCCAACTTCAAACCCTATGTTCGCCTCCTCTCGGGGAGGGTCTCAGTTTTGAAATGACCTTGTCAAGGTTCGACCTTTGTTTAAGGACCACGTCAAGTTTGTGGTTGGTAATGGAGCTTCCATTCGCTTTTGGCTCGACTGGTGGTGTGGAGATTCACCCCTCTCGGTGGTCTTCCCCACGTTGTTTTCTTACTGCCCGAACCCGGACATCTCCATTGTGGATCTTTCGGCTAATAATTGGGACCTTGCCTTCCGGCGCTTGCTGTCTCCTGTAGAGTTGGAGGAATGTCAGCGGCTTGCTGCCCTCTTCCCCGTGCTCTTGGAGACTACCGACTCGGTGGTCTGGCCCCACACGTCTTCTGGTCGCTTTTCTGTTAAGTCTCTTTATACTAAGCTTATTGGTGTCTCCCCCACTAACAAATTCAGTCCGATTTGGCGTGCTCGTATCCCTCCTAAAGTGAAGATTTTCCTCTGGCAAGCCTTCAAGGGCCGTCTCCCTGCGGCTGACCAAATTCGTAAACATAATGGCCCGGGCTCGGATCGTTGTGCATTATGCGATGCCTTGGAGGACACGAACCACATTTTCTTCCGGTGTGTGCTGGCTAAACTGGTTTGGAGTTGTTTTAGGTCATGGCTTCAGGTGTCTTGGGCTCCTTCCTCCTTCTTTGAGCTTAGGGTGCTCGCCAATGGCCTGGTTGGGGTTACTAAGCGGCTATTTTGAGTTGGTCTGGGAGCGATCCGTTGGGCCTTGTGGAATACCAGAAGTAAGTTTACCATTGAGCATGTTTTTCCTGCTAGACTTGCTTACTGATTATTTAAGTCTTGCTTGTTCCTGCAGCGGTGGAGATCATTGACTAAGATGGAAGACCGGGGCACTTTTGATCTTCTATTCTCTAAAATTCGGGCTTCGGCGTCTTCCTTATCGCGGCAGGAGCCAGCTGAATAGTTGTCTTGGCGATCATTTTGACTTAGTTGGTGGCTTCGTCTGTTCTTCGGTGTTAGCTCTTATCTCATTTTTGGCCTGCGTGCCGTGATGGTGGCCTGTGTGCCTTGTACCCCGTACTCCAGTACTTTCGTTATGCTCTTGGTCGTGGCCGTTGCTGTGTGGTTTGTCTGGAACGCTGCCTAGTGGCTTTATTTATAAAGTCGGGCTCATGCCTCTTCTCTAAAGAAAAGTAACGATGTTGCGTTTGGCGGAAGAGTGGTGAAATGATTTCCCGCTGCAAAATTATATATCTATAATTCCAGGGATACAACAAACTGGAGTAAGTTTTTAGCTCAATCCAAGAGCTTGAGACCAAGAGGCACGTCTTCGCAGTGGCGCAGGAACGGCACACGCTTCACGGGGTCGTCCAGATGCCGCGGCCCCTGCTGGCACGTGAGCAATGACGGTTGCGGATGCATGCAAGGCTCCACAGACGGCGGCCTCACGCAAGCCACGTCGGCTCTCATCTTGCTCCGGTTCACCGGCAACAGCATCCACGGCCGAATCCCAGCCAGCGCCTGCGCGACGTACCCAAACGTGGACCACCCCGTCGTCACCATCCTGTCGCAGAAGCTCAGCAGGTAGATCTCCGCCAGGGCCCGCTCGTTGTGTGCCCGCGCGTCCGACTGCTGCTCCCCGTCGTGGCTCGGCTGGTGCACCGACACCACCACGTCGCCGGCCACCGTCGCGTTCGTGTAGTACATGGCGTGCAGCTTGTCATGGTACTCAGGCTTCAGGGAAAGCATCAGGACTGCGACGGCCTTCTTCTTCTTCGCCTCCGCCGTCGGTGGTTCGCTGGTGGCTAGTACCTGCGGCAAAAGATGATGCTCCCGCGCGCACCGGAGGATCTGTTTGAACATGATCTCGGGCGGCACCGGGAAGATCTGCTTGTTGCGCACATGCATGCCGAGACGCTCGTCGGCACCGGCGAGGTACCCCTCAAAGAACCTGTCCACCATCCCCCACACCCGGTTCCCCGGGTGGAGGAGGTACCTGCCAAGATGGTGGAACACCGCCCCTTTCACCGGAAACATCCGTTCAAGCTCGCGGCGGTGCATGGGCATCATGAACAGCGCCACCGCAAAGTAGTTGTCGGACTTGACCACCATCCAGTCGAACTTGTTGAGCAAACGGTGGTCCTCTTCGCAGAACGTGTGGTTCTGGAGCCGGAGCTTTACGCTCTCGGTGAGAAGAAACACGGTCTCCAGGTGGAGGTAGACGTAAGCCGGCAGCACCTGCGCGCCGTCGTCGTAGCGGATGATGTTGTTATGGAGCATGTTGACGTAGCTCTCCTTGGAGCGGGAGGAGAAGGCGGCGGCGTCGAGCTTGTGGGGGAAATCGGCCGGCGGGAGCAGCCACGTGGTCCCGGGGAAGGGCTCGCAGAAGAGGCCCTCCATCTCCGGGGGCTCATAGACGAGGAGGACGCGGTGGGTGAGGAGCGCGTATAGGAAGGTGGAGACGAGGCTGAGCATCCGGTTGCCGAGGCCCTCGGTTGGGATCCACACCACGTACTTGCATGTATGATGACGATCGCCAGCGGCGGCGTGGTCTGCGTTGCGGGCGGCAGACCGGAGCCGCGAAACGGCCTCGCGGTAGAGCGCCGTGCGCGGGCCGCACCGACGGTGGTTGGCCTCGTACCGCCTCAGCCTCTCCACCAGGTAGGGGGGCACAGGGAACGCCGCGGGCTTCCAGCGCCTGGAGGCCTCGTGCTGGCTGAGGCACGCCGCCGGATTGTTGTCTTCCAAGTACGGGGAGAGGAGCCGGTCGGGCGCCACCGCGTTGCCGCCAGGCCCGTCATCTGCTGCGTACGCCCTTTGCTGCCACCAGATCAGAGGGTCGGCGGCGCCGAAGTGGGAGGCCAACACGAGCAGGTGCGTCAACGCGACCAGCAAGAAGATGATGGCGATGGCGGCCGAACTGGCTGCATCCCGGCGTTTCTCTCTCGCATCCGCCGGTCGACCTCTCAGATCTCCTTCCATCTACTCGATCGCAACTATCACATCTATATATATAACTCTAGTTAAATTTGCTGCCGAATGGAGGCGAGAGACATCATCCTTTTTTGCATACATATAGAGCAAAGTTACTTGTCCGATAAGATTCGGAAGGGGGAGGTAATTATTTGCTTCCTATTCTGTCTAGGAACGTAACTGCTTTTCTCTCTTTTCTATCTTTGGATTTGGAATAGTGTGACCCTCCGTTATTACGTAAGATCGAGCTAATTACTACTCCAGCAATATGCTCAACCTGTGCGCAAGCTGGAGCATATTGACCGGGACCACGCGGGTCCAGGTGCACGGGAATCATGTGCCGCCGATTTACGCGAAGATTCGTGAAATGGGTTATGTGTACATACAGTTTGATTTCCGTTTTCTGTGTGTAATGCGTTCTTATATCATGACGATATATCTCTTGGTGTGGGATCCGATACTTGTTCGATGGGGTCGCTTAACAATGGAAAACATAGTTGAATATAAAGATATGTATAACAGATGAGGGTAAACGATTCATTATGCTATTGTTGTGTTGTTCTTCTTAGTTCATGTTTCTTCTTATCTTCCCGTCCCTCCAAAAGGAACATTCATTTTTTATACCATTCCAGACGGAGAAAAGGAAGTGACCATCTTTTATCCTTAAAGATTGAAGGCCTTCAAAGATACCAACACCCGCAACAATATATTTGGTGCAAATCTGTCGAAAAGGTTCATTTTCTTATCAGATTTGCCAAGTCACATCTAAATGTAATATAGTTACTAGGTAAAGATGCATGTGCGTTGCAACGGGAAAACACAATGTCCAAGGTGTGAAAACAAATATGATAAACACGGAAGTACCCTCGGGAATTCTTGAGATGAATCTTCGCAAGCCCATCTTTCAACATGGCATTGTCTTAGATTTAAGTCTAGTGTTCATCCGAAGTGAGGTTATATGGATTTGGGCTGGGTTTCAGGGATGCCGGATAGCCCGGACGTCTACGACCCGTTTGGGAAGCTCGACTGGGACACCGGGTGTCCACCCGGCCAGTTTGGGTAGCCCGGCTGTAGATGCTCTATTGTGATCGAGACATAAGAACCCTTCATGAACTTTCAAGCCGAATCTTCACAGGCCTATCTTTCAATGTGGCATTGTCTGCACCATCAGATTTCCTCGTGTTTTGGAATAAAAAATAACTATAGTGAAAACTACTCCCTCCGTTCCTAAATATAAGTCTTTGGAGAGATTTCACTATTGACCACATACGGAGCAAAATGAGTGTATCTATACTCTAAAATGCATCTAGATACATATGTATATGATCCATAGTAAAATCTCTACAAAGACTTATATTTAGGAACGGAGGGAGTACATAATTTGTACAGAAAGACTATTTCAATCTATTTGAAAACTAAAATACTGTGGTACATGAAAAAACAATCAAGTGCAAGCACAAAATATCGTAGACCCAGAAAGGGAACCTAATACTAATGATGTTTCCAGTATATGATCAGACCATCTCATCGATTACACAAATGTTCAAGTTCAGATATAGATTTCATATTGGAATTGATGTATACAAAGCTGTGCTATACATTTTGGTTGCACTGAAAGAGGGATCACATTTCTGCTATATACGTTGCCATTTTCGAGTTGTGAAATCATGCACATACTTCTTCAAAATAAAAGTAGTACTCAAGATCTGAATTCACTTTCGAAGAACAAATCACATGTTGAAGTACATCTTTGCACCCAAACCGTACACGTTCCAGTTGTGGAATATAGAAGACAATGAATTTAGAAGGCTAGCAGACCCTGTTTTCTTCAGAGCTATGACTGATATGGGTCACGCTGTTGTTTTGCTGTGCTCGATGATAGCTCTTTTACTGTCCGTCCAGCCCGAGCATTGTTTGTCAACGCCAAGCAGCTCGGTGCGTAGCCATAATTCATACATCTGTCTATTCTCTAAGGAGAATTACACGTATATGTGGGATCTTATCTGATGTGATGAACCACCATCCATCGATTTTGACCGACTGATTCATTGTCTGATTGCCGGTTGAGGCCCGCCATCTTCCAAGCTTTAATGTACCTGATCGAGTGATGGACCACTCTGGTTGTGGTGAGGTTGATCTAGATATCTCTTGTTTTTTGTGCTTCGTTGTTGTACAATCAAGGCTGTTACGTTCTTTTGGTGGACCACTCTGGTGGTAGACTTGCTCAGAAGCTCTATTTTGTTTTGTGGCACCTGGTACTTGTGCCATGCTATTGATGCAATGAAATTTACACTTTTGCTCTCCCTTGAGATGCTTCAGTAGTTTCATCCGATGAAAAAAAGAGGCGAAGAGAACGCCAAATGAAAAAAAAAAAAAAAATGAGCCCACTGTGACCCAACCGGCGGACCTTCGCCGCCTCCATCCTCCCCTTCCCTCCCCTCGGACAAGATCCGTCCTCCAGCGAACCTCCCAGCGGCTAGGGTTTCGGCCTCCGCTCGCCGGCGTAGCTCCGACGACTGAGGTGAGCCCCTCCACTCCCCCACCTACTCCTCCTCCTCCTCGCGGTCCTCACCCCGTCTTCTCTCTCCCCTCCAGCACCGGGACGCTGGATCCAGCACACCGCCGTCGCCTAGCTCGCGCGCCGGGGATCAAGGATTAGCAGTAATGTCTGGCCCAAGGATCAAGGATTCAAAGGCCATGGAGGATAATCAACTATGTATAGGAGTATTATGGGATGGAGGGAGTAATAGGGAATGATGAGGCTAAATGTTGCCGATGCGATTTGCCGGGATGCAAAAATGGCCGGTTGTTGTTAATCACTGCGAGCATTACGGTGCTCCACGGAGTGTTGAAGACTTAGACCCTCCTGCGCTAGAAGGGGATATCATGCCATAAGGGGTCTGATGTCTGAACTCTGAACATTGCTCGACATCCTTCAGTTTTCAGGTTGCTGCAGCCTGAGTGCATCAATGCTAGCGGCACGTGACCTAGGTGAGCCGCGGTGCGGGCGGCCGTTCGGCTACTGTACGGTTGAGGACTTGAGGGTTCCATTGGCCAGATCGATTGCGTCCCCTACTATCTACTCCGGCGACGTACAACATCCAAGATGAAACTTTAATTCTTTTGGGATTCCTTTTTCTCTAAGCTAGTTTGTGGCGTGGGAAGATGAAACTGATGTACTAGGACCAGGAGTCATTGTTATACTCAGAATGCTTCCTGTTGGTGCTATGACATAACCTATGATTAGTTAGATGTAACAGAAGAGAAGATAGGTGTGGAAGAAGAACAGAGAACTTGGGGAAGAAGAAGAGGAGGAGATGGTTTTAGAATTCCATTTCGTCGTCGATAAAGCGCAAGTGTTACATCACTGCAGCTTATAACTGTGCAGCATCCACACACTGTCCATCGTCACTCGCCTTGGAGCGCGTCAACTTGCCCCGCTGCCGCCGGAGAACTTGGGGAAGAAGAAGATGATGAACACACCTTCAGTTTGGTCAGTTACACTTTGCTCTGCTTCCTCTGCTTCTCTTTGCCGCAGACGCTGGTTACAGAGAACCACCACTAGAGCGTGCACATTCGCCCGTGTCCTCGGATTGACAGGCACTTTGTTGACTTTGTAGACAAACAGCTACAGCCATGAGAAAGCTCATCAAGTTCCTATCGTAGCCAAGCATTTGGTACAAAACTGGACTCCTGCCATGTAAGACCAATGGACTGTTTTAGCAGAGAAGGAGCTTTCCCCTGCAACCACAACCTTGTTCCCTGCAGACCTCCAATGCAATTTCTCCTCCTGCAACAACAAGATAACTAAATAGTCTGCATTGGAAGAAGAAAAAAACGCATCTAGGAATATTTTACCAAGTCGTCAAATCAAAATCAGCATTGACCGGAAAAAAAATGAACTTGATAACAGAAGCTAGTTCCATCTACTTTCAAAGCACTAACAATCCACAGAAGCAAAACAGACAGCAGGTACAGAGGAAGGACAGGAACAAGAAGAAAGACAGTGTTTGTCCAACATGTAGAGAAGTATCACAAAATCACTTCAGGGTGAAGGTTTTCTCCTGATCGGTAATAAAACATCTCTGACGAACGCTCAAAGTTTCAAGTTAAAATCAACTCCCGCAAATATCAACTTACAAGCCCAGAATGAAATAAGGCGTCAACTTCAAAAGCAAATCAATAATAGTGGCGTACAGGAACCGCATTTGTTGGAGCACGAGTGGCAGGGGATCATGTCGTCGCCCAAGTCCATGTTCTTGGCGATGGAACAAGAGGACGGCTTGGGGAATCGAGATTATAAGATATATCGGACTATTATTTAGTATCCCTGTGTCTTACGCAGGCTAGCTCAGCAAGGAAACAAACCTTGGAGGTTTGGTGCTAGACTCGTGCGCCTCGGCATGGTCTGGACCGCGAGCTGGACGAGTCATTGGAGGCGCGGCCTCGTAACGACGCCATGGCGCTCGCGCACTCCTCGGCGTCGACCAACAAGCAGCGTCCCCTCCCGTGAGGTGTTGACTAGTGCACACCAGGTGTTTGATCAAATGTCTACAAGTTGAAACAGGACAAATAGCGTGTGGGCCGGTGGCGGTGGCATCCCGTCTACGAGTCCAAGGCTCCAAGCTTGATTCTTTACCTCTTGTGTGGCCCAGCGAGGTCGACGATGAGGGGGGCCTGCTCCTCCTGTCCTTCGCCGGCAGGGGCGTCGAGACGCAGGTCGACGGCGGTGTTGGGCTGCGGCCGCTCGTCACGCCGGCCAGCGAGGTCCTGCACGTGGGTCCTGCATGTTACACGGGCAGCGAGCCGCCGAGGTTCCGTTCCACGGCTTGGCGTCGTCCATCAGAATGGGATCTAGTGTCCTTGCTCTCAATACTCGTAGCTCAAAGCATGGCCTCTCGCCTCTCGTCCAAGACCAAGTCGCACACGCATCCCGCACGCGGATGAATGACTACCTCTTGCATATATAGAGATATGGTGGAATGGCCATGCCACGGATCGGTGAGGTGGCGTGAGCCGGACCCTCTTTGGCTGGCTCGTGAGCATCCCTAGGCATATGCATTCATTTCATTCACAAATACAGAGGAAGCATAATTAAGTACGTCGCTTAACGAGGGGTTGGTTCCTTTTCCAAGATACAAAGGTTGATATGCTTGCCTCCAGGCGTCAAGCTCTACCATTATTCCGGATGGATGCAAATCATCATTTAGTGATGCTAATCAGCGATCCCGTCTCTCTCAAGTTATACATCATAAATATATGGTCATTTTCAAAATTCTTGCAAGTAAAACAGGATAGGTCAGGTCCGAGCCTGGTGTTATCACTTTTTTTCATATACATACATCCATGCAATCAAACAAAGACAGTAGTCTGTTATTACTTATTACCAGACATACTCTTGTTTGAGGTTAGTGATGGGCATGGGCAGTCTCTTTCTCTATTTTCTGCAGCAGTCACAAGCAAGTGATTAATCACAAGCAAGTGTATATGCTAGCTAGCTGGCACTACCAGAAAAACTTGTTTTGCCGACGGCCATATCTATGCCGACGGCCCCCGTCGGCATATATGGGCATACCCCGACGGCCCAACTAAAGCCGTCGGCGTAGAAAGGCCGTCGGCGTATAACCATCTATGCCGACGGCCGCCGTCGGCATAGATAAGCCGTCGGCGTTTCTCCGAATATACCGACGAGGGCCGTCGGCATAGATATGGTCGTCGGCATATTGCGTGGGCCCGTCTACCCGGGCAGCAACGGCAGTTTGACGGGGTCGGCATAGACGTGCCACGTGGTGAGCAAGCTTTGGTCAGCACTTGACGGCGGCCGCCGTTAGGCGCTAACGTTGCCGACGGCCAGGGCCGTCGGCATAGATGTACAGACATCGTCGGGATATGCCCTATGCCGACGGCCTTTTTATGCCGACGGCCTTCCTGGCTACGCCGACGGATATGTTACCGACGGCCCTATGCCGACGGGGGCCGTCGGCATAGGCCTGTCCCGACGGCCATTCAGGGCTATGCCGACGGCCCTGGCCGTCGGCATAGGGTGCGATCCCGGTAGTGTGGAGTTTACAAGCAAATGGAGCAAATGGACCATAGCCATAGGCAGATGAACATCAACAAAACAAGGTCTTCCTTAATTTATATTATAGATAGATCATCAAAAAGGAAACACTACATTTGGTTTGATTGCATCTCATCTTCCAAAGCCATGTCACACAATACTTTTCAACCCATACAAACATACATACATACCATTCATTAATTGACTGTTGAAAATATTTTTGATTCCCAGCAAGGAACTAACTAACAATCAAACCAAATACGAGCGCTGCTGCTCTCGAGCTCGATGATCCATGCCCTTCGACAAGGCCACACTACATCTGTTTCCAATAATACAAGTACTGCACACGCACAAGATTGCTGCAAAGAATCATGTGGGTGTCCAATTAACTTCGGATTTCCCCCTCCCGTTTTTCCTCAACAACCCAACACAGATAGATACCACTTCAGCTTGATAACCAACTCCAAGTGCCCTCGGCTTGAGCGCATCAGAGTTCTCTCCCTTGGCTTTAACATCCATGTCTAAAGGTTCTCTTCTTTCCTGCAGTAATAATATCCAAAAAACCAAAGTCAGGAACAAGTCAAGACAAGACAAGGAAAAAATGCAAACAAAATAAGTGACAACAAGAGGTTACTCCCCCTGAGTTGCAGCAAGTAACCAAAAACTTCTAGAAAATCTAGATAAACCAACCTCCAGTTGAAGCATTACAATTTTGCTCTCTTTCAAGATAAGAGACACCTAATAAACCATTGGCAGAGTGGAAGTAAATACAGCTTGGGTCAATCTAGAGCTGTCGAGCCAGCCGGGTAGGTAAATAGGATATCTTGTTCTACTCCATTGATCAATTTAGAGCTAATTTACAAGTGTCATCCATACATGCAAATTCATAGCACTAGCAGACGGGCAGATAGAACTAGCTAGAACTAGAAATCAAACTCCATAATTTCTCTATTAAGTCGATGCCATAAGGGACACATAAGGGCTAATTATGCCAATCAACATGCTATTTCAAGTTTGACAACGACAAGAGCATACTCCCTCCGTCCTTGAAAGAGTGTGCTTCCAACTTTGTTGGAGGGTCAAACTATCTCAAAGTTTGACCAAGTTTGTGCAAAAATATATCAATGCTTATGAAACCAAATAGGTAGATAACAAAAATATATTTTATCATGAATCTAATACTACAAATTTGATGGCATAAATGTTGGTCTATTATTGTATAAATACGGTCAAACATTAAAAAGTTTGACTTTCCAACAAAGTTGGAAGTACACTTTTTCAAGGACGGAGGGAGTAGCTAATGAACAAGCAAGACATAAAGCAGCAACCACCTATACAACATTCGGTAAGTGGAAATTTTATTAGTTTTGGTGACAAAGACAGAACATGTTCTCCATTTCCGCCGATCTATGTTTTGCTTTCTCGTGCAAGGACATGTCTTACCTTTCATGCAACTCTTCCTTCAAGAAATCCTTATACTACATGTACAGGAACAAATAGGAGTTTGTCGGTGTGGGAGAGGATAATCTTGTTAATCAGCACCCTCAATCTGCAAATGTAAGCATGGCAATCATGTCAATGCACAAGCTTGGTAGCTACATGTTGACGTTGCATGCATACAGCAGAGGTACAACTAAATCAGTTTTAGTCACATGGAAATATGAAGTCAGGCCTTGTAAGTAAGGATAATAATGCATAAAACTGCTGGGCGACTAAGTTATGGAAGCTGGCATAGACAGAAAAGTTCACAACAGAAATCTGAGGATGTACTCACAAATTCAGAACTACTCCCTCCTAGTGATCTAAACACTCTTATATTTATTTGCAGAGGGAGTAACCGATATCCCCTCTATGAAAAAATCAGTAGGAATATTGAACATTCAGCCACTTATTTCAGAAACAGACTTCAATGGACTGGAAAAATGGTATAACATCTGATAAGAAAAACAATATAGCATCTGACATGTATATCATGCAAATTTAGATGACATGGATGACTTGTGTGTGAATCTAAGGGCTCTTTATTCCTCTCGACTCCATTGAAAAAAGGCTAGCATCACAATGTCCATTTTTCTTTCCAGCAAGCAAATAGGCAGAACCAAGAGTAGAGAAGCTCTGTTGAAAAAGAAGAGTACAAAATCTATTCTACTCGTAGTAAGTAGCCGGCGTATTCTACAGGCATAATACTTGCATGTTTTAATAGAAAGATGGCCCAGCTTTCACAAATGAGCTTTGTAACACAAGCATAATAACATGTGTCCAGTAAAAAAACATAAACAAAGAAATCCCTCAAAAAGGAAGGTACTAATATGGTTGATCGCTATTCATGAGTCACATCATTGGCATAGACACCATCTCCTAGTTCATGGTCACTTTGGTTCACAAAATGAACTTTGTAACACAAGAATGATATTGTCTATCCAGTAAAAGAACATAAATACAACAATCGATAGGTACTAATATGGTTGCTAGAAACCAAACATTGTTCGGTCGTTCAGGGTACAAAATGACAAATATGCAATGTTCACTCTACTATACAAAGTGTCCACTTGCTTCTAACGTCAGCTTCCGAGTTTTAAAGTTCAAGACTTGTACAAAAAGTCATTTAAGGTCTAGCAATGAAGATACCTAAATGTCAAAAACACTAGGATCAGTTACCTGCACTGGATGCAACTCAAGCCCCATCGAAGCAAGAGCAGGGATATCCATGGACACTTCATGCGGGCATACATTGAAGGTTCTCACGACACAAGAGAAGCTACACAAAGTGATAGGTAGTTAGCTACAGCATGACATTGAAAAAGGCTCTCTGCCAGACAATAACGCAAGGATGTTCCTTTTTCAGGTGATATATAATGGTATGTTTCTCAAGACTACACTCTTTGTTTTTTTGCAAATGATAACTACAGTGATGCTACTTTGTGTCTAACTAAGCCATCTCGGGCTTCTCATTTTGGGCATCTTCAATGCTCATGACTATAACACCTATGACTAAGGAGGGCCCTCTGCCCTAAATGTGAACCCTTTGCTGAAATGTGACCGGAATATAGTCAGATCTACACAACAGATCAAAAAGATAAATATTGCTCCCTTTTTTCCCTACAAAATCTACCATGCATAATAAATATTGTCAAAGTGGAGGTCCTTAATCAAGAGAGAGACAAAATTAAGTTTTCATCATACACAAACAAATAGGGAGGAAATATTTTCAGTTTGCTTGAACCAGAAAATGCAGCTGCATGTTCATTCATAGAAGAAATTGAACATTGAAAAGGAATGCTCCGGCTTCAATTAAAGTTGTGAACATGTAGATTAGAAAAGCAGTAAGTAGTAGTTCCTCGTGGGACTAGAAGGAGGGCGTATACAAGGACCAACTATACCCCTCTATGAGATTCCCCATGCCTATAGCAGCATAAAAAATTAAATCTTGAATGTTCTCCAGGATTATAGTGAAGCGCCGCAACCTACCAAATCGAAACGAATAGAGGGGGAGGGAGAGAAGCCACCTTGGTTACAATAGATGGGGATCTGACTTCATGTTGAACAGATTCGTTAAAGGGACCCTTGGCAGCACCAGATTCGTTAAAGGGACCCTTGGCAGCAACAGATTCGTCAATGATGATGTAGGTCATTACTTCCAGACGAAAAAGGGATTACGACAGGGTGACCCAGTGTCTCCAATGTTATTTAACATTGTCGCTGACATGTTGGCTACTTTGATCAAACGCGCCAAACAAGACGGTCAAATTGCAGGAGTAGTGCCACATCTTGTGGATGGTGGACTCTCTATCTTGCAATATGCCGATGATACAATTCTTTTTATGGAACATGACATAGATAAGGCTAAAAATATGAAACTATTGCTTTCAGCTTTTGAGCAAATGTCAGGTCTGAAAATTAACTTCCATAAAAGTGAATTGTTCTGTTTCGGAGAAGCCAAGGAGGCGGCTGCACAATATGCTGACTTGTTCGGTTATGCACAAGGCCAATTCCCGATTAAATATTTGGGAATTCCGATTCATTATCGGCGTCTCACTAATGCGGAGTGGAAACATGTTGAAGAGCGATTGGAGAAACGGTTGAGCAGTTGGAAAGGCAAGTTGCTCTCCGTTGGAGGGCGGCTAGTTTTGATCAATTCTGTTCTCACAAACATGGTTCTCTACATGCTCTCATTTTTCCAAATTCCCAAAGGGGTTCTACAAAGACTGGATTACTTCAGATCCAGATTCTTTTGGCAAGGAGATAGTGAAAATAAAAAGTATAGGCTAACCAAATGGAGTGTGGTTTGTCGACCAAAAGACCAGGGAGGTTTAGGTGTTCAGGACCTCCAGGTCAAGAACGATGCCTTGCTCAGTAAATGGCTGTTCAAGCTACTTACCGAGGATGGTGTTTGGCAAGCCCTGTTGCGCAATAAGTATCTAGGCCAAAAAGCGTTGTCCCAGGCGTATTGGAAACCTGGTGACTCACATTTTTTGTCTGGTCTGATGGCGGTAAAGAAACATCTATTCCGCTTTGGATCATTCGCGATAAAGGACGGCTCTGAGATACGTTTTTGGGAGGACAGGTGGCTAGGAAACACCACTCTTCAGGAACAGTATCCGGTCTTGTACCGAATTGTACGCGATAAGAATGATACTCTTGCGCACGTGCTCAGCTCCTCCCCGCCGAATCTATCATTTAGGAGGGATTTGATTGGCCTCCGCCTTGCGTCATGGCAACATCTTCTATCCCGTTTGGATTCGGTTAACTTGACACAAGGGAGGGATGTGTTTCGCTGGAATCTCACTACATCTGGGTCCTACACAGTTGACTCTATGTACCGTGCACTCTCGCACTTAGAGGCTCCATTGAATAATAATAAACTAATATGGAAATCAAAGATGCCACTAAAAAATAAGATTTTCATGTGGTATCTTCGGAGAGGAGTTGTGCTAACAAAAGACAACCTCGCTCGACGCAACTGGCAAGGAAGTAAGAAGTGTAGCTTTTGTACTCATGACGAGACAATTAAACACCTCTTCTTTCAATGCAAGTTCGCACGTTCTATATGGTCAGTCATCCAAATAGCGTCCAATTTGTATCCACCAACAAGTGTTGCCAATGTATATGGTCACTGGCTCGATGGAATACCAAATACTTTTAGTACGCTAATACGGGTGGGAGCGTCTGCCTTATTATGGTCGCTTTGGCTATGTAGAAACGATTGTGTTTTTAATGGCAAAACCTCTTCTTCTATGCAGGTTATTTACCGTTGTACGCACTGGCTTCGTATGTGGTCTACGCTACAGCGAACGGAGTATCAATCGCTGTTCAAGGCGGTGTGTATGCGGTTGGAGCGGGTGGCCAGGGAGGTTTTTACCCAACATGGGTGGCAACATAATCTCCGGATCGATCCACCTCCCCAGTCGATATTGGCATAGTTTTGGACTCATATGGCTTTACTGTTGCCAACTTGTCGTTTTTTTAATACATATTTTGCTAGACTCTTCGTTAAGGCTGTGTGCATCATAGCTATGCAGATGCCGGGTGTCGCTCATTATGTTTTGTATCCACTTGATGCTACATTATGAGTTAATAAAAACGCCCTTTATCGAAAAAGATTCTCCACGGCTTGGGCATAACTCGAAGGCCTAGACCAGTTAAACAAAAACCAATCTCAGTTCTGTTTCAAAGGGAAAACAGAGTTAATTAGTTTATAATAAAAAGAATAGCCCAATGACCATGTTTATGTAGAGACGGAAATTGATGATTAAGGTCGTCTACTAGTGCTGCAAGTAGCGCTAGAACATGAAGCAGAATAATTTCATCGTGTACAACAGCAGCAAGTACATAAGGCCATTACTAGTACTAGTAACGCTAGAACATCAAGTACAACCATATCATCATACACAACCAGGAGCAACTCAATAAAGCTCAGGAAATGAAACAAACAAGTGCAGTCATATGGGAGAAAATTTAACATGCTTAACTTTTATCGATGCATACTTATTCAGTAGAAAGAGCAAAGCTTCTGACATATGTTTAAGGCGCCATAAAAAGGAAATGAATACGACCTTTATTCATTTAATTTACAACGGCTCAATGGTCGTGGGCATAGAGAGCATGACAGGTAGTAGAGAAGAGGTACTAATGACATTAGTACTCCAGGGAGGTTAACTAAAGAGATGGTTTGTTAAGCATTAAAATAGCCATAATTCAAAATATTATTCCCTATCCTGGACAAGAGTAGTGAGAGCTTATCAGAAAATCCAAAACAACTAAAGCAAGCAATTTTATTCCCTATCCTAGACCTGATGTACATAAAATAGGACATCATCTTGTTTGCTAACAATTTCGGTTAAGGTGTTTTTGTACCCTATCCTGCTTGACCTTTAATAGTGTTTGACCATAGGTCCTCCAAATATCAGCTAATATATCAAAACAAAATCCCAATCGATTCCTGGTACCATCAGGTCAGCAACATGATTAGGATCCACAAAACAAGGACAAAAATTATCACTAGCAAAGATCCGCTTGCACAAGTAACTTTCCTCTGCCACTACAACTACAAGTACCAAGTGACAAGGAGTTATAATTTTAATTTGATATAACAAAACAAAGATCCACTTTGTATCAAACCAACATGGTTGGATGCAAAGAAATAGAATGTATCGTTCATCGGCAAGTTGAGGAAACAATCAGGAATTCCATATACATAAGAGAATGAAAATCAACATTCATTAGTTTTACCAAGTCCTACTATTTGCAACTTTATTTTGTAGATGAGCATCGCAGGCTAGTGGAAGATGGTTTCTAATGACAAGATATCAAGTTTATGCCTTTCCAGGATACTAAAGTTATTTCAAATTCCAACACAGCAAAATAATAAAATCTTGGGCATTATATGCAGCCTGATGTGCAGTCTGACTTACTCACAAGTAGGGTACACAAAATAATTTGACATTATTCTTCTTTGAGAAAGAAATAACATGCCATGTTATGTGTTGACCGGACGACCACTGCAACAAATTTGAGCACTAAGTCATCGACTCAATTACCGACACCAGTCATGATAGCTCCATAGCCAGCATACAACAATAAAGGGTCATAACTCCTATTGTTTCAATGGTTATAAAAAAGAGCCACACTTATTACATATCGTTCAGATACTATTAGAATGTATATGACCTTTATTGATTTCATTTACCATGGCTCGATGGCCATGGGCAGATGCAGCATAAGAGAGAAGAGAGGAGAGGACCAATGGTTTACCTATGCCAGAAACAAGGTGGACGAGGCTGCCACAGGGGGGAGGGGGAGGAGGCATCAGAGTGAGTGCCGAAGCAGACAGATATGCTACAGCGGCCAAACTTGTGATGGACGGTGCCGTGGTCCTGGAAGGTACGCCCAGCAAAAGCGCTACAAATGTGAATGAAAACCAAAATGATCAGTGCCCAAGGCAAGGAAACTAAAAGTCGAGATGGTTTGCCAAGAATCAAGCTGGACATAATCCAAAATATTAAGAGAACTAGGAGCAGTCAGAGCTTCTAAAAAAACAACCAAAGAAAGCGAGGTTTAGTTTTGGTAAATATCATACTCAAACCAGTAGATTAAAACCAGCAGGACACCATATTGTTTCCCTATCCTTGTACTTTAAATAGTATTTGAGTGTCAGTTGTTACAAACCAATATATCAAAAACAAGCCCAAACAGATTCCTTGTACCAGTAGGTCAGCATCAAAATTAGGGATCAAGAAAACAAGAAAAAAAATCAGCACTGGCAGAGATCCACTTGTACAACTAAGTTTCCACTATCTCTACACATTCCAAGTGCCATAGAGTTATAATTTCGACTTTCTCTAAAAAATCATTGTTCCGCTTGAACAAATCCTTGCGGTTGGATGCGAAGAAAAATAATGTTTTGGTCTGGAGTGTAGAAATCAAGGAAATGCGTGTTTTTCATCACTGAGTCGAGCACACAATTAGGAATCCAGATATCAAAAATGATTTAAATCAACAATCATCTGTGTTATCGATTCCTACTTTTCACAACTTAATTTTGCGAGGTGACCATCACAGGCTAGTGGCAGATGGCTTTACATGAAAAGATAGAAAGTTGACGCCTTTCCAGGATATTGCAGCTATTTTGATTGCAACACAACGGAGTGATAAAAGCTTGGGCATTATCTGAAGCCCAATGGGCAGTCTGACTTAATCAAATGTAGGATACATGAGTAGTCCAGGCAAGGAAACTAAAGCGATGGTTTGTAAAACATTAAGATAGCCATAATACAAAATATTAAGAGAGCCAGGAGCAGTCAGAGCTTATCAACAAATCCAAAACAACCAAAGCAATCATTTTTATTCCCTTCCTTGTTTTCTATCAAATTCGGTTGAAGTGTTTCTATTCCCTATCCTTGGCCATTAAATTATTTAAACATTTGTCCTCCAAAATAGCACCTAATATCCCAGAAGAAATCCCCAGCAGGTTAGTAACAAGATTAGGATCCACAAAACAAGGACAAAAATCGTCACTGGTCACTAGCAAAGATCCATTTGAACAAGTAATTATAATTTAAAATTAATCTAATAACACAAAGATCCACTTGTAACAAACCATCACGGATGGATGCAAAGAAGCAGAAGTTTAGGTCTGTACAAATCAAAGAAATGTGTACCGTTCCTTGGCAAGTTGAGCACACAATCAGGAATTCCATATACATCAAAGAATGAAAATCAACTATCATTTTTGCTACCAATTGCTACTCTCTGCAACTTAATTTTGTGGGCGGCGGTCACATGCTAGGCAAACGGTTTAATGCCAAGATATCAAGTTGCTGCTTTTCCAAGATTTCAAAGTTATTTGAGATTCCAACACAATAAAAGCTTGGGCACATATGCAACCTGATGTGAAATCTGACTTATTCACAAGTAGGCTACAGAAAACAATTAGACATTTTTCTTCTTTGATTGAGAAAGAAATAATGTGCCATGTTCATGTGTTGACAAGCTATAGTATCTAACCGTGCAACAAAGAGAATCGGTGAATTCAGCAAAAACACGACGCAAGAAAATATATACCACAGTCTGCAGAACAACATAGCTCAAGTTTCATACCATGTTGTGTCCCTACAACGTGTGCACGAGTTACACAAAACATACACCACAAGTCTTATCCCAACACACAAAGACACAGAAAGTAGGTATGCTACGCTAACTATAAATACAGAAGAAGAGACATTCATCTTTTTTCTGCAATAAAACAAATAGCACCTGCAAACAACTTAACTTTGATGTATCTGTGAGGAAGAAAATAGAGCTTGTTTTTGTATGTAGAAATCAAAGAAATGTGTATCTTTCATTGGCAAGTAAGCACACGATTAGGAATTCCATATATATAAATAAAAGAATGAAAATCAATAATCATTTTTGTTACCAATTCCTGCTTTTTGCAACTTAATTTTGCAGGTGAGCATCACAGGCTATTGGCAGATGGTTTTTAATGACAAGATAAAAAGTTGCTGCATTTTTAGGAGTTATTTCACATTCCAACATAGTAAAATAATAAAAGCTTGGGCATTATATGCAACCTGATGTGTAGTCTGACTTACTCGAAAGTGGGGTACAGACTTCTTTTTTTGACATTTCTCTTGAGAAAGAAATAATGTGTCACGTTCATGTGCTGACCGAAGGACCACTACCACAGACCCGAACACTAAATCATCGGTTCAATAACCGGCACCAGTCACCCACAGCTCAATTGCCAGATTAAAACAATACAAGTCCATAACTTGTATTGCTTCAATACTTATTCATAAAAAAGATCCACACTTATTTACATATTATTAAGGTACTCTAAAAACAAATGTATATAACATTTATCTATTTCACTTACCATGGCTCGATGGCCATGGGCACACAGAGCATAGGAGAGAGCATAGAAGAAGACCAGCAGTTTACCTATGCCGGAAACGAAGAGGAAGAGGCCACCGGAGGGGGGAAGGCCTCAGAGTGAGCGACATAGGAGCTGCTTCGATGGCCAACCTTGTGCCGGATGGTGTAACCGCCCCAAAAGGCACGCCCACGAACAACACTACAAGTGTGAGCCAAAACAATAATTATTAGTACTCAAGGCAAGGAAACTAAGGAGATGCTTTCTCAAGCATTAAGATTGCTACTATCCAGAATATTAACAGAGCCAGGAGCAACCAGATCTTAGCAGCAAACTCAAAACAACCAAAGCAAGCAGGTTTAGTTTTGGTAAATATCGGACGACCCAGCAGTAGATTAGTAACCAATAAGACACCATATTGTTTCCTATCAAATTTTGTTAAGTATTTTTATTCCCTATATCCCTGACCTTCAAATAGTATTTGACCGTAAGTTCCTCCAAGAGTTCCTGTTACCAGCAAGTCGGCACCAAGATTAGGGATCCAGAAAACAAGCAAATAAAACATCCCTAGCAAAAGATCATCTTGTACAACTAAGTTTCCACTAACTCTACAAATACCAAGTGCGATATATTTGAAATTTTAACTTGCTCTGACAAAATAAAGATCCGCTTGTCTCAGACCCTTGCAGTTGGATGCAAAGATATAAAATATTTTGTTCCAGATTGTAGATATCAAAGAAAAGTTTATCGTTCATCAACTAGTCAAGCACGCAGTTAGGAACCGATATATGTAAAAGAATAGAAATCAACATCATGTGTGTTACCAATTCCTACTTTTCACAACTTAGTTTTAGAGGTGATCGTCAAAGACTAGTGATAGATGGTTTTGTATGATAAGATAGCAAGTTGGTGCCTTTCCATGATGTCACAGCAACTTTGATTCTAACACAGCAGAATTATAAAAGCTCGGGCATTATCTGCAGCCTAATGGGCAGCCTGACGTATGCATAAGTGGGGTACAGAAAACAATGTGCCTTGTTCCTTTTTGAGAGATAAATAATGTCATTGTTCCATGTATTTCAGAACCATATCTAAGCGTAGTTCTAATTTATGAATTCAAAAAATAAAGTGGAGGTTGATGTTTTGGAGGGTACGACATTTCCCCCGATAAGTGATTAGGACTAGACTATGAGCTACTACGGGTATGTGACAGCTATATGCAACAGCATTAAGGTGAATGCAAAACTCATGTATATCTATCTACATATAGAGCAAGAGAAGTAACTGTGAGGTCTTCCACGCCATCTTCTGCAGAAATTGGTAACTACTTTGTTCGAACCTTCATTGCCTTGAAATTATTGAAAAAATAGTAGACGTAAAGCACCTAAAAAACTTCAGGATTTAAAGGTAGGTCATCCAAACAAGCTTGGCCAGAGTTACAAATTTTATTTTTCCAAAATCCCATTAATCAATTTACTACAGGAAATTAGAAATCACATAGGCCAATCCAAAAAAATGAGCAAGTCTTAGGATGGGTTAAGAATGGAAGACTACATTTGGATTATAAAATGACCACACACTAGCAACATAGACTGAAAGGTCAGAGAAGGAACATTGGTTCGTTCCGTGGGGCATTAAAGCACAATCACTATCTTCCCACCCTTGTATTGCATCACCTTCCTTAAATGACAGAAAATTGTACGAAATCTTATACTGGCTTTCAAACCACCTTGGCATAACTTCATAGTCATAAAACTGTATGAAATCTTATTGGTTCCGGTTGATAATTAGCCAAAAACAAGAGCATGCACTACTAGAAAAACCGCTACTAATGGCGCACCTAATTTGGCCATTAATGGCGCATCACTGGTGCGCCATTACTAGCACGCCATTAGTAATTTTTAGTATAGGCTACGGTGCGCCATTAGTATGCCTCCCAGGGGCCATGTATACCCAGGTGCTTTGGCATACTAATGGCGCACGACCACGAGATGCGCCATTAGTAACCGCGGCATACTAATGGCGCACTGACCAGTGATGCGCCATTAGTATGCTTTGTCATACTAATGGCGCACTGTCATGTGATGCGCCATTAGTATGAATATTAGGTTTTTTTTTATTTTTTATTTTCTGTTTTTTGCACAGGTTACAAAATGTATAATTTGACAAAATATAGACAGCACACATCAACAACAGATTCATCGAATACAATAGAAGATTAGTCTTTGAATACAATTCATCATATTAGTCTCCGAATACAATTCATCATATTAGTCTCCGAATTGAAAAGACCGAACAAAGATAGAACATTATATTACAAGTCTCGAGACC
>LR880968.1:45705810-45723878 GCA_904067115.1 Aegilops sharonensis | reverse complement strand
TTGCGGACAGGTGCGCGGTCATGTTGTTCATGACGTTTGTGACCCGTCATGGCACGCGGCATGGCACATGTACCGGACTGGATGCACAGACGGTTGTGCCAAGAGGGAACGTTCCTGTGGCCCGACGAGGACGTCGGTTCCTCTGAGTGGGGGTGTATGTAATAGCCTGGCTTATTAGGGATGATAGACTACTCATATCAATAAGGAATTCCTTCTTTTCCGGGATCCCATTCGGACAGAACTCCAAAGTTAAGCGTGCTCAGCTTGGAGTACTTTCAGGATGGGTGACCGACCGGGAAGTTGCTCCCGGTTGCGCACGAGTGAGGACAAAGTGCGCAGAAAAGACTAGTATTGATCTGTGGGGCCAGTCTAGATCCCGCCAAGAGTAACGACCACCGACGGGTGTGTCCGGGGCGTTACACCGTCTTCCTCCCCTGCCCCGACGCCATGGACTTCGACCACCCACAAGGGCGCCGGCAGGTGAAATTTGTTGCAGGTGAGGAGAGGAGGACGCAATATAATCTGTTTGTTGCAGGTGAAATTTCCTACTTATCTGCAATGCAATCTCCCTTTTCTTTCTTCTTTCAAACAACATTCTGTTCTCTGAAAATTCTGTTTTGAATTTGTACTAATGCATCATCAGCCCCTGTTTTTCTTGTTTAATCTATATATAACAAATTCATCAACGACTCTGCTGCTCTCAATCTTCTTGCATGCTTCACTGAATTCTGCCGTCCTCAGCAGCCATGTTTTTGGGGTGCTTCATTAACTTGCCTGCTGTTTAAGGTTGATTAGCTTAATTACCTCAATCGACTGCTGTTTAGGGATGGATGGATATATGACTCCGCTGTTTACCGAATTTGTATGCTTTGCTTGCTCCCATCGCATCCATGCGTCAACTTGGATTTGGTTGCAGTCTAATTTCTTTGTACATAGTACATGTTTGGTTTCAGAGACACACACATGGAATACTAAGGTAGTGATCTAAATGCTCTTATATTAGTTTACAGAGGGAGTACATGCATGAATGGTTGGTTTCTCAGAGAGAGAGAGAGAGAGAGACACACACACACACACATGGATGGATGGTCCGGGCCCTGTTTTTCGTTCTCAGCTGTAACTAATTCATCTACTAAGCTAGCTTCCAACTCTTTTAGTTTTTACCATGGTTTTGGATTGGTCCTGCTTAGGCCAAATTGATCCATTGGCTTGGTTCAGTTTATACATAGCTCTCCATGCCCAAATCTTGCTGTCAATCTGTTTGATGCCACAGTTGGCGTCATTTTATTACCATCATACATATGTGTCTCCGAACATTCAAACTTTCCCTCAAGTCTCTATTAATTGTCCGGATTCAGAAAATCAAATTGATTTATCAATGATGGCATCTGATGGCGGTGTTCGCTCCTTAACTATTTTTGGTCATGCAAACCGAATTCTGCTTATGCACTTTAACCATATGCGACTTTTGGATTTAGAAGCTAGGGTGCAAGAGCATTGAGAGAGCTGATGTTGAGTACATATGCAGTATGTACCTGCTGAAGTGGTTGTGCCTGGCAAAAACGCAAATCACAGATCTGCCCCCAGAAATAGGTAACCTGCAATGTTTGGAAGGCCTAGATGTAGGAGGGACTCAAATCACCCAGCTCCCACCACAAATTGGCAAGTTACAGCATCTGGAGACTCTCGATGCAAGCAAGTCAGGAGTCAAGGATTTACCAGCTCAAGTTCTCCGGCTCACAGGACTGGTCCGTCTGCTTATTGGTGACAATGAATCCTGTGAAGGAATGAAGTTACCTGATGGAATTGGGAAGATGACATCACTGCAGCAGCTGTGCACCATTGATTTGAGGAAATGTTCAATATCTTCTCTGGAAGAGCTTGGTGAGCTCCCGGAGATGGAATATATCGCAGTGGTGTCAAGTGATGAACCGAAAGATACAAGAATGAACAATGCTCTGTTGTCTTCCCTCGAGAAGTCCACCAAGCTGCGATCCCTGGTGGTTTATAGTGATTTCAGATTGAGCACACTACCGTCGTCATCAACGTATAATCTCATCTGCATTATTCTACGAGACACTTTGGCATTTATTGTTTTCCATTTGGACTCGATAGTTGTTCATTTATCAAAACGTGATTGTATTTGTCAATGCATTTGTTTCTTGTACCTATATCCTGGAATGTGTATCCAGTCTATGTACCTTATGAGTTATGGCACCCTGGGCATGTGCTACACTGGACGACTCTGTGGCAACAGATTAGCAGTAGTGGGAGTGCCACGGATTCAGAGGTCATGGAGGATAATCAGCTAATGGGGAGTGATGAAGCTAAATGTTGCCAGTGCGATTTGCCGGGATGCACCAATGGCAGGTTATTGTCCATCGCTGCGAGCATTATGGTGCTCGACGGAGTGCTGAAGACTCGAGAGATCCTCCTGCACTAGAAGGGGATGCCCTGCAACGAGGGGTGTCTGATGAAACTTTAATCCGTTTGGGATTCCTTTTTATCTGCTCTAGTTTGTGGCGTGGGAAGATGAGACTGATGTACTAGGACTAAGCGTCCCACACACCTTCAGTATCATCAGTTACACTTTGCTCTGTTTCCTCTGCTTCTCTTTGCCTCGGACGCTGGTGCCCAGCCCACTGCCTTGGCCCGTATCCACGCTCCTGGACGCATCTACGGGAGTGCGACATCGCCGCCCCCAAGCTGCTGCGTCAGGGAACCGCAGAAGCAGAACCGAGCGATCTTCCCAAGTGGCCATGGAATCAGTCAGGTAAAGAGGACCATTTCACCACAGCTTGGAGATGAGCAGCGATGCCCTTGTTGACCAACTTGGAGTATCATTTCAGGTTCAAACAAACATCGATTCCAATGCCAACCCAGAGGGCAACTGTCTGAAAACTGGGGAGTGATCCTCCTATGCTATGCTACAAGGGAATGGCATGCAAACTGTCTCAACTCTGAACCTTCATGTCCGACATTCTTCGGTTTTCAACTTGCTGCAACCTGAGTCTGCATCATCAAAATTCAAAACTCCTTCCCCTCTTCCTTGCGCGGCGGTTCCGCTGCCGTCCGGTCGCGGGTTCCACCGGCCCGATAGACCGTGTGGCTCGCTACTCCGGCGACGTAAGGCGTCCACCGGTCCCATCTCCCTGGCCCTAGGTCGCATCACAGTAGACGGAGAGAAGCAGATGAACGGTAGGGGGAGCAGAGGTACCGTGGATTCGCCGTCTAAGACCGCCGTTGCCGCCGCTACCTGCGCCTGCCTTCGAAGTCACCAGTCTCCGTCGCCGCCTCCGCCGACCGAGCTTTTGGTCGAGGAGTCGCTTGCCTCGACTCGGTCGAAGGAAGGAGCCACATGGGCCCATGCTGTCACAGAGCAAAGTATTCAGGGCCGGTCCTGAGATTTCGGGGGCCGTGAAATAACAACAGGGGCCTCTTATATATTACCTTAAATAATCTTTTAACTTTCTAGATGCAGCTGATGATGATATTAATATCAATTTTTATTGACAGATAAAAAAATATAAATTTTATTCAATAATTTATTCTCAATATGTAATTTGTACACAAAATCTACCTTTGCACATTTATGGACCTCACATCGTTTTCGTTTTTTTTTAAATGGAGGAGGAGCCCCGGCCTCTGCATCTGGACGATGCATGCAGCTATTTTATTCATTATTCACACAAGACCTTACAAAGGCATACACCAGTAAGACTAAAGTCATTGTCTAGACAATATCTGTCGCTACTCCTATCCAGTTGATGAAGGGATGCTGATAGTCTAGGCCTAACTAATACCAAACAGACCTCACAGCCAAACCTAACGTCTAAGACCTGAAAACTAGGACGCTGTCTGGTATGGGGCACCCACCAGTCCAGCGCACTCCTCAACCAAGACACTTGCCGGGTATAAGTTCGTGAATATATATAAGATGCACATGCTTCTTACAGTAGGACTAAAACAATCACATAAGGAAGCATACCTCAGCCATTATCAACTCATCCGTTGCCTCCTTATACATGTTCGATGCGATTATTTTTGCTCTCTCATGAAGCACTGGAACCATCTTCTGAGCCCTAGAAACAACGTGGACAATGGGTTAAATGTCATATGCAGTATGAGAAATGAACAGAAGATTCATTGTATTACTTGATTGATTCATATGCAGATACAAGGACATCATTTTTGTGTCGGCTTTGATACCGATCAAAATTGAAAACGTCAACAAGGAAGGGACCATCTGAATCCGTGGGAGATAACCCTTATTCATGAATCCAGGCGATTCACTGGGACTACTATTTTTTTCCGCATAGAGCAAGAAAGGGCAGAAATCTCAAGGTCCATGCAAACTAACAGGATTCAATCAAAAAAGAGCAAAGCGACCCCAATGCCTACCAAAGAGCAAAGCGATCACGAGCCTACTGCCTACAGATTTCTCCTCCACTGCCACCGCCGCGGCGGCATTGGCGGTGATGGCCTTCCTGCGATTTGGGGGGACTGGAGTTTGACGTGATCGGTGGGCTGGAGAAAACAAGACGTGGGATGTTCGCTATACATTGAACGACGGTCGTCAGGCCGTCGGCCATCCGCTGGCCAGGCTCCACATCTCGTCAGACGGGCTCATACGCACGTTGTCGTGGGATTTTGATTTACCTGATGCATCGCTGCATGCGTAGTCGGGAGGGGCCCACTGGACTTCGGTGGCCCGGTGCGGCCGCCCCCAGGCACTCGCGCTAGGCACAACGACTTTTGGCGGTTCAAGCAAAGGATGAGTGACTTCATCTTATACCAGCTACTGCATTCAGAAAATATCACGATTTCTGTTGCCATCCAGGTCACCATCAGATTGACTTCTAACCTTTTTATTTAAGATTGATGACTGCTAACTTTGTTGAAACTCGACTTTTGTAACCAACAGGCCATGTCTCAAACGTCATGGTAATCTTTTTGGAGATTTTTCTCTCCTCGGGTTTTAAGAGGAAACCGATGGCGTAGGAGGCATTACGTGTTGTTAAACTAAATACATTTTGGTTCTGCTACAATGTCCAAACCCCATTTTGGCTCTAAATATATTGTGTCGAAGCCCTAGTTCCTCCACCCAGCCAAAGCTATAAACATTTAACTGATAGGATATTGTGTCGAAGTCCTGGCACTGTGGTTGTGGTGCAATGTTGTCCATTATAAGAGTTCTTCAACTTTAAATTGTTAACACTCAGATGAAAAAAAGATAGGAATGAAGTATAAAAGGAAGAATAGAGCGAGAGCAAAAAGGACCATATACATGCATAATTACATACACAGAGTGGCCTTAGTATGCCTAGTGGCGGCAAATTATTCATTGGGTCTTTGCAAAAAGACTAGAAATTGCATGAAAAACTAAACAACAAATATTACACTTATAGAAGCTATGTTATAAGATTATACATGGAATTCGCGTCGCTTCCTCCCTGGCAAGAGGGTACCTTTAGGCATATCCTGAACCAGTCGGGAACAAAGTAAGATGCTGAATTGTAAGGAGGAATCCTTGATTCCCACATAACTAAATTGAACTCCCCTTTTGGCCTAACACTAGGATCTGCCACGAGGTCCCTAAGTGTCACCGTTGGTAATTCCTTCTTTCTTGGAACTATGGCTGAATAAGGTATCGCGCGCAGTGGATTCAAAGCATAATCTGTGAAGTCAAGCGGATAACCTTGTTCCATTTGTATTTTCGGATCCACACCATATATAGAGAGGTTCCTTTCAAACATTCTTCTTCTTTTCTTTAATAGAAAAAGCCAAAATTGGACATTCAGGTTGTTCCTCAGTACATCTGCAACTGGATCTCTACTCCTAATATCTCAGTTGGTAGGTCGTGTTCCGGGTTTTATTTTCGTCCCACCTCATCCGGTCTTTTTTGGTACTTCTTTGGTACTTGCTCCCACCTCCGGCTGACCCGCCACGAACTGACAAAACCACGTACCGAGTCCTCCACCAGCCCCCGCGCTCTTCAGGTTGTAACCACCGATGGCGCCCGAGACAAGCGACAAAAAAACAAATTAACATAAAAAACCTACGAAAAATAACCAGCTAAAAAAACCCCGCACGTACGAGCGACGTCACATGCCCTCGAGCGAGAATGACTCGCACGCTAGACTCCCTGCCCTCGTACATCGCCGCCTTCATCCCTTCACCGCCGCCGCCCTTCATCCCTTCGCCGCCGCCCTCGGTCTCACATCAAAGGCGCCGGCCCCACTCGCACAACGAACCCGCCGCCCTTCTGGAGCCGAAAGCCGATCCATAGGTCCCCATCTGGACGCGCACGTCCGCCTTCTTGGATCCATCGCTGCCATCGTGGATCCGCCGCCGCCGTCGCCGCAGAACCCCTCGGACGCCTCCGCCTTCGTGGATCCATTGCTGTCGTCGCGGATCCACCTCTTCCTCCTCCGTTGCTGCCCCTCCGCCCCACCTGCTGGCATCGACCTCACCCAGCACGCCTACCTGGTCGGGGCCCCTGACTCGTCGTCCGCCATCGTCGCCGGGGCAGGGAGTGTCCGTGGCCGCGGCACGGGCCGCGAGGCTTTCCTTCTGCAACCGATGAGATGGTAAGAAAAGTTGATGTGAGCGGTGGATATTGATGTTTCCTTTGGTCTTGAGTTGTTTCCCGCTTGTGTTTTTGTGCTTTTACAGGTCCCTTTGGTGAGGACGTGGATGGAAGTCCTTCCTCCAGGGATCGACTTTTTCAGGGCAGAAGGAAGTGCTCTGCTCCTATCGACGGGCAAGATGGATGCACCCAGGTGGGAAAATCAGAATCTACCATTTTGCTTGTGTCTGCTACGTTGATAATGCTGGGATCAAAGTAACTTAGGATCAGTAGATCCGTGACAATTCCCTTGGGCATGATAGCAATGGAAACTGGTCGAGTTTTGAATGTACGTATGTCATGCTATTATTCTCTGTCACTACAAAAACTTAGCAAATGTACATACTACTGGAGGGATGTTGTGATTACGATTGATCTGAGCCAGTGCACACATTGATGTCTCATTCAGCATTAAGCATATGGATTCGCTAATTTTCTGAAGTATTCTCCCTGGATATATTTAATGGAGTCGTTTGTTGCTTCCTTCTCTCTGAATTCAACATTTGGTTCAGCAGTGCCCACAACCTTCCAGATTAGCAGGATTTTTGGTGTATGTTATCACATAGGACCAGGGATTTCAGAAGGGCTGGTCAGTACACAGTAGTTCTTAGCCTATATATGTATAGTGTACACTAGAATTATTTGTGGAGCTATACCTTGTATTGCACACAGTTGTTCTTGACATATATACAATCCGGCTATTGATACTTGCGTCCTATACGTTTACGTTACAACTGAAACTTAGAATTACTGGTTGCTAAATGGCATGCATGAAAAATTGAACTCGTGTTTTTTATTTCTTCCTTTTTGAAGTATTTGATGGAGAACAATGATTTCATGGTGATTGGGATAATCGGTCCACCTGGTCTGGCAAGTCAACCACCGCGAACGAGCATTATGGATACGACATAAGCTCCCCCTTAACTGCATTCAGCATTCATATACTCATATGGTTCCATTGTACTTAAATTGTGGTTCCCTTTTTACTTATACTATGGTTCCTTCTACCTTTTGTCTTGCCAGTAACCAATAATTGATCAATATTTTCTGCTGCTCTGGCGTTTTCTTGGTATCTGTCTATGATATTTTGCTGGTCTTATCAGAACGGAATAATGATTTTGCCATGTGGGAGCCCATGCTTACAGTAAGTTGTCTGGCTATAATTTCTATGTACACACTTCTTTAGGGAATTATAATCATTTGTTTCTGGTAGTGTATCTCATTGGACTTGATGCATTATGTTCTAACATTATGAGAATGGAATTGTTCCATTATATGGTACTAATGAAAACGTTTGGCATTAATCTGTGTTCATCTAACTAAAATATGGTGACTCCACCCTATAGCTAAAAGTGATATTTGCCAATATTGTGGAAAGCTAAAATGAGGGTTGTACTGTATTTTTACATGTTACTTTGCTGAAGTGACATAGCAGACCCATCATTTTAATCTTCATTATCTTCACCGAACAAGGGAAAATAAAATTGATAACCTCATCAGGCAGTGAAGATTGCATGGCCAGTCTCTGTTTTGTGCATGCTAGGTGAGCATCATGAACTGTTATACTTGCCTTACGAGTATTTTTCCTTCAATCAGATTCTCACTTATATTTCTCTGAATAAATAAATCTTTTCATTTTCTTGTTGGGAAAAAAGTCCCTGTAATCCTTCCCGCCACAGCCTAATGTGGGCTGCATGCCTTAGCATGTGCCTGATCCTTACAGAGTTTGAGGGCAGCTACTAGACTTCATGATTTGGCAAATATATATTTAAGGGTGAATAAGGACATTTAATCATTTCATATACCATGAACATCATAAAAAGCAGATTGAGCATGTGGAGATATTTAAGTGTGCATAGTTGATACATTTTCCTTTTGTTGATCATTTGCTTGATGCTTGTTCTGCGGATTGGAGTTTGTTCTCAAAGAAGGAGACACTGATCGCTAGCGAAACATATGACCAAGAGTCCCCAGGACCTACATCATCGACTAATAACCAGCCTCAAACACCTGCCCAGGTCAGCTATCTTTCTCAAACCAGTATTTTTTGGTTTGATCATTCGCCATGTCATGTGATTTTGATTTAATTGATAGGTTGTATATTCCTTTGATCAGTATAAACAGGTTATAAGTTTTGAGTCTAAGGTATACCCCTAATGCCACTTTACATGCTGTTGAAAACTGCAGTCTGCTCCAGCAGTAGTGAGGATGCCTTGCAGTATGATACTTGATACCATGCTAACAGAATTATGATTACCGAAGGTTGAATAACNTGCCTTAGCATGTGCCTGATCCTTACAGAGTTTGAGGGCAGCTACTAGACTTCATGATTTGGCAAATATATATTTAAGGGTGAATAAGGACATTTAATCATTTCATATACCATGAACATCATAAAAAGCAGATTGAGCATGTGGAGATATTTAAGTGTGCATAGTTGATACATTTTCCTTTTGTTGATCATTTGCTTGATGCTTGTTCTGCGGATTGGAGTTTGTTCTCAAAGAAGGAGACACTGATCGCTAGCGAAACATATGACCAAGAGTCCCCAGGACCTACATCATCGACTAATAACCAGCCTCAAACACCTGCCCAGGTCAGCTATCTTTCTCAAACCAGTATTTTTTGGTTTGATCATTCGCCATGTCATGTGATTTTGATTTAATTGATAGGTTGTTTATTCCTTTGATCAGTATAAACAGGTTATAAGTTTTGAGTCTAAGGTATACCCCTAATGCCACTTTACATGCTGTTGAAAACTGCAGGCTGCTCCAGCAGTAGTGAGGATGCCTTGCAGTATGATACTTGATACCATGCTAACAGAATTATGATTACCGAAGGTTGAATAACGCCGGGAAATATATGGCGGTAGCAAGGTCTGAGTCAATCTTTTTAGCACTCCTATGCTACTTCATGATAGTGAATCTACCCGTGCATCCATATCTGGAGTTCTCTTCATATGATGATGCAGAAGAGCACACTGCTGCTATTGAAGCCAAAGGTGCTTGGAAAACACAGCTAATACAGAGATCTAAGACTACAATTAAAACCATAGGAAGCACCTCCAGGACTAGAATGAGCAGCTCATGCAGCTACTCAACATAGTGAATGTGAGCTGCTCATTCTGGTTCTAGAGGCGCTTCCTACGGTTAATCTAGGTAGGGCCGACACACTATAAATTAATTAGCCTTGTCTTCATTGCAGAATTGAAATCATCTTAAATTCAAATTTCATCTTTTAATTGACTCTTCCATATCTCGATCAGAAGACCTTGAGTGGGGGTGGAAGCTGGATTGCGAGCCAGATGCCCATCAACAGGGGCGGTAAAGGAGAAGAAGATAGTTGTTTAACGGTATGGTTATGTGTTTAGGGAATTGTAATCATTTGTTTCTGGTAGTGTATCTCATTGGACTTGATGCATTATGTTCTAACATTTTGAGAATGGAATTGTTCCATTATATTCTACTAATGAAAACGTTTGGCATTAATCTGTGTTCATCTAACTAAAATATGGTGACTGCATCCTATAGCTGAAAGTGATATTTGCCAATATTGTCGAAAGCTGAAATGAGTGTTGTACTGTATTTTTACAGGTTACTTTGCTGAAGTGACATACCAGACCCATCATTTTAATCTTCATTATCTTTGCCGAACAAGGAAAAATAAAATTGACAACCTCATCTGGCAGTGAAGGCATGGCCAATCTCTGTTTGTGAATGCTAGGTGAGTATCATGAACTGTTATACTTGCCTTACGAGTATTTTTCGTTTAATCAGATGCTCATTTATATTTCTGTGAATAAATAGATCTTTTCATTTTCTTGTTGGAAAAAAAGTCCCTGTAATCCTTCCCGCCACAGCCTAACGTGGGCTGCATACCTTAGCATGTGCCTGATCCTTACAGAGTTTGAGGGCAGCTACTAGACTTCATGATTTGGCAAATATATATTTAAGGGTGAATAAGGACATTTAATCATTTCATATACCATGAACATCATAAAAAGCAGATTGAACATGTGGAGATATGTAAGCGTACATAGTTGGATACATTTTCCTTTTGTTGATCATTTGCTTGATGCTTGTTCTGCGGATTGGAGTTTGTTCTCAAAGAAAGAGACACTGATCGCTGGCGAAACATATGACCAAGAGTCCCCAGGACCTACATCATCGACTAATAACCAGACTCAAACACCTGCCCAGGTCAACTATCTTTCTCAAACCAGTACTTTTTGGTTCGATCATTCGCCACATCATGTGACATCGCATGGGGCATCAGTAGCGACCCACACACTAGCGCAAGGATGTAAAGATGGGTACTACCATTTACATTCCAGCCAGAAGACCTCACCTCATTTCTCCAAACTGTGAGTATTGTTGTCCTGTAAATTTTTTGGGTGTGCACCAAGCGTTAGATGAATTGCCTTCAAGAACCTCATGGTCAACTGCATGTGCCCTTTGTGTCTGCAACTGCATACTTGCTGTCTGAAATTCATCACGAGTTAGGCTTTAGGAGAAAATATTTCCTTGAGAATTTTAGAGATAAATGACAGAATTTTGTTGCTACTAAGAAAGGATATGTTACTTTTAGAGCTTTGTGTTTGCCTGATTATGCGAACTGATACATACTACCTAGAAGTTCAACAGTCAAGATCCAATGTAAATGGTAGTAATTGAGGATCTCAAAAATAGGCATCGCAAAAATCTGACAAAAATGACAACGCTTGGCCAAAAGGCTAAAGAAGAAAACCTGTAGATTCTTTTGGTTTGCCGATTCCAAGCTGAGTGAAAAAAAAAATATTTACACGTTACTGATTCATGTACTTCTAGAAGTAATGTTAGTGGAAAATTTGCACAACCATCATGATTTGGTACTGTTCACGTGCCCCTTGAATTCGATGAGTACACTGGTCGGTTAAAAAATGATAACATTGTTTTCTTCATAGTGGTTATGTTTCTCTATATTTTCTACTTCATCTGAATCCTAGAGTTGTAAGATTGTACAAAATATTCTTTGATCATTTTGGGCCATAAACTTCCCATCCTGCTATTCTTTCTATAGGGCATGCAATTCTGTTCTGCCGCTGCTACGAATCAGCCGGATGATTTCTTAGGAAATCATCCGCCTGTTCAGCCGTCAGATCCGCGTCCTGGGGCAGTTGGATCACAACAACGCCACGACAGTAGCGCATCGCGGCAGCTTCACGACGCCATTGCAACCCCGCGCGGTTCTTGAACGCAGCACCGACGACGTCCTGCGAGCTCCATTGCAGCCCCGGCGGAGCTCCATTGCAGCCCCGACCGAGCTCCATTGCAGCCCCGGCGGAGCTCCATTGCAGCCCCGACCGAGCTCCATTGCAGCCCCGGCGGAGCTCCAACGCAGCACCGACGCTCCGGCGAAGCTCCATTGTAACTCTGGACGAGCTCCACTATAGCCCTGACGTGTCCGGCGAGACTCCAATGCAGCACTCTCTCCGGTGAAGCTCCAATGCAACGTATGACTGACGTTCATGGCAGCACCGGTGGCGTGATGAAGCTCCACAGCAGCCGGAGTTGAGGAGAGATGCCCCGTCGCAACAGCAGCTCCGGCACCCACCGGTGTGGTGTACTGCAGCTCTGCCGCCCTCCGAGATCTGCGAGGACGCAACAACACACGCGCTGCATTGGAAGCATCCGCCACCGCCGATGAGATCCATCGGTTGCAGCACCCCTCCCGGCAGCACCGGCGGTGTTCCATCTGATGTGCTTGCAACAGCAACCGCAGGGCAACACCGGCCGCGCCGGAGCTCAGGTGCTGCTACAGCGGAGCTTGGTGTTGTGCTGCTCTCCTCTGCTTGCATCAATGGCGAGACACCATGGATTGCAGCGGGGGGGGGGGGGGGGGGGGGGCGCGGGGGGGGGGGGGGCAAAGGGGGGGGGGGGGGGGGGGGGGGGAGGAGGGGGGGGGGGGGCGAGAGGGGGGGGGGGGGGGGGGTGGGGGAAGGAGGGGGGGGGGAGGGGGGGGGGGGGGGGGGGGGGGGGGGGGCGGGGGGGGGGGGGGGCAAGGGGGGGGGGGGGGGGGGGGGGGGGGGAGGGGGGGGGGGGGAGGGGGGGGGGGGGGGAGAGGAGGGGGGGGAGGGGGGGGGGGGGGGGGGGGGGGGGGGGGCGGGGGGGGGGGGGGGCAAGGGGGGGGGGGGGGGGGGGGGGGGGGGAGGGGGGGGGGGGGAGGGGGGGGGGGGGGGAGAGGAGGGGGGGGAGGGGGGGGGGGGGGGGGGGGGGGGGGGGGCGGGGGGGGGGGGGGGCAAGGGGGGGGGGGGGGGGGGGGGGGGGGGAGGGGGGGGGGGGGAGGGGGGGGGGGGGGGAGAGGAGGGGGGGGAGGGGGGGGGGGGGGGGGGGGGGGGGGGGGCGGGGGGGGGGGGGGGCAAGGGGGGGGGGGGGGGGGGGGGGGGGGGAGGGGGGGGGGGGGAGGGGGGGGGGGGGGGGGGGGGGGGGGGGGCGGGGGGGGGGTAGCACGCGTGGAGGGGCACATATGGCTAGCGTGGGAGGCGTTGGAGAAGAAGGTGAGATGGAAGATGGGGTGGTGGAGAGAAAGAGAGCGTTCAAGGGATTGGGATTGGGGGAGGAAGACGAATAGAGGACGAGTGGGGAGCAAGACGAACAGAGGACGAGCGACTTTGGGAGATAAGGGAAGGAAGTGGTGCGTGGGGCTGGACACGTGTTGTGCGTCCCGAGCGGTTTAAACAGCCAGAAAATCAGCCGGTTGAAAAATAACGTTTTCCATTCTGTTCCCATTCAGAACTGACATGCGGCCATCTTCTCTCTACCGTTACTCAAGGTATGTTGAAAATATGAGAGTTGTACATTATCCAACGGCTCTAATTGGGCGATAACGGCTATAGTTTATTTTTATTTTTGTTTACTCGTCCTTAATTTTTATTTGCCGTTGTAGTTACCTTCCAATGCATAAACAATGCCCAACCTGATGGTTGTATTGCAGTTCAGTCAATCATCTTTCTTCTATCAAACACATATAAATCTCACACATACGGCGAAGGGCTACAACACCAACGACGTGTCAGTGCATGCCTTACATTATAATAGTCTGACGGTCTTTGTTTTACTGTCGCTTCAGTATAAAGCACAACCCCTCACCTCAATTTTCAGTGAGACCAACTATCTAGAATCCTCCCTCCATATTAAATCCGTTGATATGATTTATTTTTCTTAAAAGGCTTTGTTTGATGTAGATATTGAAATTGATATTGCCAAACTTGTAATATGAAAAGAGCGCTCAACTATTGGACCTTTCTTTCAACATATCTTTGCTGGCCTCCGTTTAGTATAGTTTTTGTTAGCTTGTTCATTTCTTGATTGGTGCTTGACATCACAGGTGCATGTGGGAATGCCCTACAGACTGATGAACATGAATTATAGGAACCACCAAAGCATGAAGGGAACAACCAGTATGGATTGGGAACAACAAGATGAACTGGCTTTTGTTGGCACTCTTGCATACATTGAAGATTTTGCGGCATTTGGTTGCATCTGAACTGACTCCTATTTGAACCATAGATTGATGAGTGAATTGTTGCATTCTTCACTTGCACAAACTATGTCTATTTGAACCAACTTTGTTGTTCAATGGTCTGATTAAATATAGCTCTGGAAATGAATCGTAGCAGGCTTAGGGTATCATGGCCACAAAGAATTATTGTTAATGGGAAGCTATTTTAACTCTGGTCAGGAGCCGACATTACTGCAAGTGCTTGCGCAGGCACAAGGTCTATTTAAATGGGGATGCTTCTTTGGTCTAATAGCATGAGAGATGAAAGTTTGAAGTGAATTCTATAGTAATGTGTTTTAAATCTCTACTTGTAAGTTCAAACGAATGTCCTAATTTATCAATATAGTAAATAAATCATTCATGCTATATGTACTCCATTTTTTATGTGTAACTTGCTCGGCTTACCAAAGCAGAAAGGTCAATGGCATTCTGTTTAGAGGGAATAATCCAAAGTGGACAAAATTGTATGAATGCATTTCTCTTGAGAAACGAAATTGCCAACAAAATTGGGGATGAGATTTAGTAATTGAATTGGCACGATGTGTATCAATTCTAATTGTTCTGCAGATTGGGAGGATAGATGGTATATAACCTTTTTATTCTATTATGTGGGATTACGAACTATTCCTTGTAGATTGGGAGGATATATGGTAAAGAGCATGTACTTCCAGACAGTTGAATTTGGGGGAGCCTTACGTATGAGGGATAAAGGAGCTTCGACCTTGGAGACGATCATAATCATTTGTCTTATTTATATATATGCATTAATTATAGCCCATAGCAACGTTGTGCTGTTATTTTTATTATATATTATATATAATTATAGTTTGGCGGCTCACAAGACAATCTATACCCTGCGGGGTTCTGCTTAACAATCGGAATATGGCTACGACCGAGACATGTTTGCTGTGCGGGGCTCGCGATACTTGGCGGCATGCTCTACTCTCTTGTCCGATGGCAGGGAGCGTGTGGGTGCTCGCACCTGATAATATAGTCGAGGCTATGAGCGGCCACTTGGAGGAAAGTGCGAAGGATTGGTTGTTTGCCTTACATGAAATACTAGCCAATGATTATTTTGTTCGGGTGGTGGTGACACTATGGACGATCTGGGGAGCAAGGAGAAAGGCCATTCATGAAGATATATTTCAGCCACAACATACAGTACAAGGTTTTATCAACTCTTATTTATCAGAGTTACAGGTGATCAATGAAAGAGCTCCAACTGCTCGGACTAATGCCATACCGCAGCACATACCTCGCTGGATTCCGCCGGAGGACGGATGTGCAAAGCTGAACGTGGATGCGGCGGTATAACGCCGTGGTTTTGGGGCGATGTTATCTGCAGGGACCGACAAGGTGGCTATATGGGCGCCTCTGCCATTGTTTTCAGATATATTTCGGACCCAACAACGCTTGAAGCATTGACAGTTAGAGAAGCTATGGATCTAGCCGATGATCTCTGTGCCCAAAGAATTCATGTGGCATCGAACTGCAAGGTGGTGGTTGACGACATTCAGAAAAAATTTGCCGAGTTATGGGGCTATAGTTCAAGAGATTATAAACCATTCTCTTTCTTTTACTTTCTGTAATATTGTTCATGAACGTAGGAGCTCAAACTTTGAAGCTCATAATTTAGCGAAGCATGCACTTACCCTGGGAGCTGGCCGCCATGTTTGGCTGGGGCATCCAGGGAATCTTCCGTCCGTCCATGTAAACATTGTGGCGAATCAATAAAGCTTCGTGGAATTGTCTAAAAAAATATAATTATATTATGCAGCAGGAAATATCATTTATATTTCATCATGGTATAGTTGTAATTATTGCTGTGATGAATTTTTTTGTAATTATTTTTTATACCTCACCAAATAACATATATATTTACAGTATACATACCTCACAAAATATTCTCGTGTCAAACGCAATGACCTTGTTACTACGGTAACTATCTATTTTTTTACTCATCTTAACACATGTTTTGTTTGGCTTGATCCCTAATATTTCTTATATATAAAATATTTACTAGGACTCAAGAAATGGCTGAAACTTGCAGAGCATAGTCCAGAGTTTATCAAAGGTCATAAGTGGCCCGATCTCAATGTTACAAAATGGACGGTTGTAGAGCAGTTTATGTAGATTTATCTACAACAAGATATGGTTAGTTTTTGCCTTACCCAACAAGATATGGTTTATTGTTGTTTCTAATAGCTCCACTTGTAGATTTATCTTCCCTATGCATCCATCGACCGATACATCTTGTACGTCATCGATAAAGGGGCACGTTGTTTATATATTATGGATCCTATTCAAACATCACAATCGTCAGAGGATAAAAAATTGAGGCATGCACTGAAATTTAAAAGTTTTGCAAGGGATTCCAAAGAAGCACTCGAAATAAAGCTGCCTGGTTGGAATTCTGGTATATCTAAATGGCAACGTTTATTTCCGTTCGGTGTTCCAACGAGTATAGACGGGTAATGAATTAATAACAAAAACATTTACTTTTGTTATCACTATATTCTTCATATTATTAATTTAAAGTTTTGCAGGAATGTGTCTGGTTATTTTGTTTCTCATTTTATGCTCTGGTGGAATGGTAAAAAATTGGTCAAGCCGGTTTGCGCGGTGAGTATTGTGCGTTACATGTTTTAAGACCTTCGGCATGAATTTTTCATACTAACTACATGTATTGTTTGTGCAGGATGGGTATGAATTGAGGAAGCATTTTTTTTATTATACTTGCTAAAACATCGTGGGAATGAAGCTAGATGAAACTTTCCTGATATTGTGAAAGAATTTCTTAAGCACATCATCTAGATATTAATAGTTTTGTAATAGATGTTCAGTTGGAACATCGCTCAGTTTGTTACATCACTAGTAGAAAAGGGGGCTATGGTTCAGGCCGGGGCAGCCCATTAGTCCCGGTTCATACCAGAACCGGGACCAATGGGGGCATTGGTCCCGGTTCGTGAGCCCAGGCGGCCGGCCGGGCCACGTGGGCCATTGGTCCCGGTTCGTCTGGACCTTTTGGTCCCGGTTGGTGGGACGAACCGGGACCAATGGGCCTTGCTCCTGGGCCACCACCATTGGTCCCGGTTGGTGGCCTGAACCGGGACCAAAGGGGGGCATTTATTCCCGGTTCATGGCACGAACCGGGACTAAAGGGTTCGCCCCCGTTGCACCCAGCGTTTAGTCCCACCTCGCCAACCGAAGGCCGCCCACACCTGCTTATAAGCCTGTCCCTCTCTGTGTTGTTGAGCTCCTCTCAAAGTGAAAATAGATGCACCTATAGAGGAAAATTGGACCTAAATTCATAAATAGAAATGAATTACGAATTTATGTTTAATTTTCTCTATAAGTGCATCTATGTTCACTAACAGAGAAGTTTTTAATTTTTTTGACCTAAAAGAGAAAAGAAATCACTAAAAAACTATAAGTATTTAGTTCTAAGTAGAAATGAAAAAATAATGGCACTAGTAAAGTTAATCACAAACTTAAGATTCACACAAATTTCAAAGAATTCAAATTTTAACTATTCTAATTTGACACTAATGGCACTAACAGAAAGTTTATAATTTTTGTGACCTAAAATAAAAAAGAAATCACTAAAAAACTATAAGTATTTAGTTCTAAGTAGAAATGAAAAAATAATGGCACTAGTAAAGTTAATCACAAACTTGAGATTCACACAAATTTCAAAGAATTCAAATTTTAACTATTCTAATTTGACACTAATGGCACTAGTAAAGTTAATCACAAACTTGAGATTCACACAAATTTCAAAGAATTCAAATTTTAACTATTCTAATTTGAAAACTAATGGCACTAGTAAAGTTAATCACAAACTTGAGATTCACACAAATTTCAAAGAATTCAAATTTTAACTATTCTAATTTGAAAACTA
>LR880968.1:45684104-45700321 GCA_904067115.1 Aegilops sharonensis | reverse complement strand
AACCGGGACCAAAGGCCCCCCTGCCTGGGCTGCCGGCAGCGGCCACGTGGAGGCCCATCTGTCCCGGTTCTGGTTTGAACCGGGACTAAAGGGTGAGGGTATTAGTAACGACCCTTTAGTCCCGGTTCAGGAACCGGGACTAAAGGCCCTTATGAACCGGGACAAAAGGCTGGTTTTCTACTAGTGGGAGTATACCGGCAGCTGGAATTCTGGACCTGTAAAAGCTACTTGAGGCCACCTATTCTGCATAACTCCAAATGAGCCAAAAATTTACGGAGAATTGTTTTATGATATTTGAAGAACATTGGAGCTGATACGTACCAGAGGGGCCCACCAGGTGGGCACAACACACCTGGGTGCGCCGGGGCCTCCAAGCGCGCCCTGGTGGGTTGTGCCCTCGTCGGCCAACCTATGGTGCCCATCTTCTGGTATATAAGTTTTTTTGACCTAAAAAAATTAAGGAGAGGACTTTTGGGACAGAGCGCCGCCGTCTCGAGGCGGAACTTGGGCAGGAGCACTTCGTCATCACCAACAACCCTCTCATCTTTAGGATGCAAATCTTCATCAACATGTTCAATGGTACCATCTCCTCTCAAAACCCTATTTCATCTCTTGTGTTCAATCTTTGTACCGGAACCTCAGACTGATACCTGTGGTTGACTAGTAGTGTTGATTACTTCTTGTAGTTGATTTCTATATGGTTTACTTGGTCGAAGATTATATATTCAGATCCATGATGCTTTTTAAAATCCCTCTGATCTTGAGCATGTTTATCACTTGTAAGTAGTTACTTTTGTTCTTAAGGTCACTAGAGAAATCTTGTTGCTATTAATCATGTGAACTTGATATGTGTTTTATATTACGTGATATGTATGTTGTGATTCCCTTAGTGGTGTCATGTGAACATAGACTACATGAAACATGACCATATTTGGGCCTAAGGGAATGCATTGTGGAGTAGTTATTAGAGAGTGAAATGAACATATGTATAGTAGTCCTTGCAAGGACTACATATAAGAGAGGACACTTCTCTCTATTAGCTAGCTAATAACAACCTAAAAATAACCCCCTAAACCCCTAAAACAACCACTTTTTTTTAAAGAAAAACCTCCTGCTGACGCGTGGAAGCCTTTTGGTCCCGGTTTATGTCATCAACCGGGACCAAAGGGCCCCCTGCCTGGGCTGCCGGCAGCGGCCACGTGGAGGCCCATCTGTCCCGGTTCTGGTTTGAACCGGGACTAAAGGGTGAGGGTATTAGTAACGACCCTTTAGTCCCGGTTCAGGAACCGGGACTAAAGGCCCTTATGAACCGGGACAAAAGGCTGGTTTTCTACTAGTGGGAGTATACCGGCAGCTGGAATTCTGGACCTGTAAAAGCTACTTGAGGCCACCTATTCTGCATAACTCCAAATGAGCCAAAAATTTACGGAGAATTGTTTTATGATATTTGAAGAACATTGGAGCTGATACGTACCAGAGGGGCCCACCAGGTGGGCACAACACACCTGGGTGCGCCGGGGCCTCCAAGCGCGCCCTGGTGGGTTGTGCCCTCGTCGGCCAACCTATGGTGCCCATCTTCTGGTATATAAGTTTTTTTGACCTAAAAAAATTAAGGAGAGGACTTTTGGGACAGAGCGCCGCCGTCTCGAGGCGGAACTTGGGCAGGAGCACTTCGTCATCACCAACAACCCTCTCATCTTTAGGATGCAAATCTTCATCAACATGTTCAATGGTACCATCTCCTCTCAAAACCCTATTTCATCTCTTGTGTTCAATCTTTGTACCGGAACCTCAGACTGATACCTGTGGTTGACTAGTAGTGTTGATTACTTCTTGTAGTTGATTTCTATATGGTTTACTTGGTCGAAGATTATATATTCAGATCCATGATGCTTTTTAAAATCCCTCTGATCTTGAGCATGTTTATCACTTGTAAGTAGTTACTTTTGTTCTTAAGGTCACTAGAGAAATCTTGTTGCTATTAATCATGTGAACTTGATATGTGTTTTATATTACGTGATATGTATGTTGTGATTCCCTTAGTGGTGTCATGTGAACATAGACTACATGAAACATGACCATATTTGGGCCTAAGGGAATGCATTGTGGAGTAGTTATTAGAGAGTGAAATGAACATATGTATAGTAGTCCTTGCAAGGACTACATATAAGAGAGGACACTTCTCTCTATTAGCTAGCTAATAACAACCTAAAAATAACCCCCTAAACCCCTAAAACAGCCACTTTTTTTTTTTTAAAGAAAAACCTCCTGCTGACGCGTGGAAGCCTTTTGGTCCCGGTTTATGTCATCAACCGGGACCAAAGGCCCCCCTGCCTGGGCTGCCGGCAGCGGCCACGTGGAGGCCCATCTGTCCCGGTTCTGGTTTGAACCGGGACTAAAGGGTGAGGGTATTAGTAACGACCCTTTAGTCTCGGTTCAGGAACCGGGACTAAAGGCCCTTATGAACCGGGACAAAAGGCCGGTTTTCTACTAGTGCATGGACTGTCGTTAATTTTTCTTTATGTTATCAAATTACATTGCAACAATGGACTTCAGTTATTAAATAATTGTGTTTGTGTTATATTGTTTGTATGTGTGGAATTTAACATTTAACTCTGGTAAACTATTTCAAGAGCCCGTGGCAACGCACGGGCACTCTACTAGTTTATAACAAGAAGTTACTCTTTCATGTGCAACATCTTGGCATATTCTTGTGCTATTGGTACTAGTCATGGATGTTCTTCCGGGTTTGCACTTCCAAATGCCAGTATCTTGAATAGGTACCATAATTCCTCGAAAGACAAATTATTGAGAAAAATTGGCTTCACTGATCCAAATCTGGCTGATCTTTGGAGTTTACTTATGATGATCACCTTGCTACCTCTAGCCAACCGTTTAACAAATGAGTGAAATGTTCTCCAATCTTTGTCATCTACATTGGAAGCAAACTCGACAACTACCAACATTTGGCCTAACATGGTACTTTCATGCTCAAGAATTTTCAAAAGGTTTTCTCCACTCAAGTGCAAAACCGAAGAGAAGCGTGACCGCACCCTCTCATCGCGGCACACATGAGCAACCAATGTTTTCTTGCCGACCGTGCAACCACCTATGATCGGAAGAACAGTTGGTTCATCACCAGGCGTGTTCTATTGCAACAAGAAGTTCAAGAGCATTTGCTTTTCGGCATGGCGTCCAAACATGATGTTTTCATAGTAAAGATATGAATCATATGGTCTACGCACCATGCGGTCGCATCCACTCAAAAGCACAACGAACTCCATCATGTTAGCCACAACACTTTGCATGCTTTTCAAGGCACCATCTAAATCAAGGTTCACTACTTTGTCCTTTCTTGTACATGCAATTGTGCGAGAACGCTTAAGAGGAATTGCGAAAGGCAAAACAGATGAGTTGCAAACCTCGATGATGCCTTTGTCCACAAAGCTTTGGTACCTGAAGGTGTCAACAACATGGTAGCCTTGGTACATGGCCTCTGAAAGCAACTGGAGCCGCATCACCATCCTGGAGTTCATGATGTATCTCCCATCTGCCTCTTCAACGACCATGTGTACTCTCATTAGGAGATGTTGCAACCTCTCCACCTTCTCCTCTAATGGGACATGGCTTGAGTAGGAGTACTTGTTTATCAGGAAGGAGATGAAGCGGCTAACAAGTTCACTTGCAACTGCAGATATGGTGAGATCCATGTCAAGTTCACCGCCCTTCTTTGATAAGTGGAATGTTTCGCTTGAGCTTTTACTTTGGCGAAACAAAGTCTGAGTTTATGATGGAATTTGACAGGGAAGCTCATCTCTCACAATATATTAGTGCTGTGTTGAAAGCACTAGCAGTTAATTTAATTAGAATCACAAACTGAGCAAGGCCAAGTGTTTAAAAATGAGGAGTGAATGAATTCTACCAATTAAAGGATAGCTCCAATGTTTTTGAACATTCAATTCTCCTAGTGTTTGACTGTAGTTTCCTGAAGGACTATTTGACAATAATGCTTGACAAGGACATGCCAACTAGGGCCCTAATGCCAACTACCATGATGTGGCATCTATGACTACGCTTGATGGAGTTCCTATTCTTGTATCTTTTATAGTGTAAGCTTATCTTGTGTTTCAAAGAAGGAACCAAAATCATGTGAACACAAAATATTGATTGTATTCGGTTTCACGTTAGTATTTCTTTTTCTTGTTACTTTTAGCTTCAGTTTACCTAAAATTTACGTGATCATGGAGCCACTAAAATCATTTGTCACAAGAGATAGATCTTGTCGTTTGATTAGTTGTCTAGGCAATATAAATTATGTACTTAAAACAAAACAAATCTTACTCGGTTAAATACTGGATAAAGTTGAAATTTAGAACTCATTTTGAACCTTTGGCTATTTAATACACTAAATTAGTTGGATACACAGGGAGAAAATTATCTACTTCGCCTTCAATATTGACGCGCATAAACTAGCTCCTGTTAAACATGCTATGCTTGTGCTACGAGCATGCTGCTACACTTTCCTACCTGCACGTTTGCCCCCAGACAGCCGCTACCGCGACCGCTGCCGCATCAATACCAATCGACGACTGCACTCGTAAGTGATGTGCCGAAGAACAGCTTACTGAGGAATAATGCACTGCACCGTGGAGTCACACGAGTGGCAGTAGTACATGTACATGGTAAGCCAGGACTTATTGTACACCTTCCGAGTTCTGACTCGTGCAACCAAACTGCAAATTGTTGCAGAATCTGAATATCTTATGCCATACACCCTAGTAACTGGTAATAGGCATGACTGATATCTCTCTATGGGCATGCAGCAACCTCTGAAACTTCACCAGGGCAGCTGTGCTATTGCTAGCTGCAGCAGGACCAGTGAGATCGAAGAAGCTGTGGAGTAGCTCAATGAAGCTTTAACATTTAATTACTCTCTCATTGTTCCTGCCCTGCAGTGTTGTCCAAATTGCGTGATGATGCATGTTTTTCTCCATTGTTTCCAAACTTCAGTGATTCCCAAACATTTGGCAGAGGTGAGGCCAGGGTTTTCTTTGCTCAATTTTTGGTGAATCTTATACTCCATTGGGGCTCAATAATTGTTTATTTGTTGAAACGTGTTTGTATTTGTCAATACATTTGTCTCTTGTAATCTCCTGAAATTTGTATGTTACTAGTGTGTGTGTGCTGCATCAAGGGTTGAGAGGCCATATGACCATATGGAGGGTGGTAACAGCAGTGTGTTCCAAGGATCAAGGATTCAGAGGAGATCTGGCTATATGGATGCCCATATCGTGCTTGACGGAGTGAAGAGATCCTCCTATGCTAGAAGAGGATGCCATGCGAATTGACACTTTAAGTCTGAACTCGGAACCTTCTCCACATCTTCAGTTTTGAAGCTGCTTGCTGCAACCTGAATCTCCATCAGTCTTAGGCGTTATACAGTCTCCACATGATTACTTGTATTTAGCCTTTTTTGATTTTCTTTGGAACTAGGACTTGGTTATGGCTGTGTGCATCTCAGTTATGTAGAGGCCGGGTGTGATGCTTAAACCTTTTAAGTAATAATAAAGCACCATTTATCAAAAAATTCACTAGAGCTGCATGACGGAGTACTACTATACATATATTTTTGCAAAGAGAGCCTTGGCTCAGTGGTTGGGCATGCGGTTGTGCAGCCTAACGACCCGAGTTCAATTCCTAGAATTGACAGGTGATGCACAGGGGTTTTCCCCCATTTATTGAGGATCAAGTTTGGTATGTGGTGGAACCACTCATCAAAAAATATCTTGATAGTCATTTAAAAAATTCTGAGGACCATGTTTATCTTGGTACTCATACTAAAATGGCCGTATGCATCCCTAGTTGGTGCAGAGGCCGGGGAAGTGAAATTCTCCCCCAATTTTAATGCCGGCGGGAGGGGCGCCTGGACAGGAGATCTACAGCGGGCTTCCCACTTCGATGTCTCCGGTCGAGTTGGGGGTGAGATGCGGGTAGGAGCCCCGTGTTGTAACCCCTCTGCAGGTTGGCACCGAGCAGGGTGGCCGAGGTATGACGACTTCCACGGGTGATAAGGGGGCCAAGATCTGTGAGCAGGCGGCTCCATGGTCCTCTTTCCCCTTGTCACCCACACCGGCAGTTCACTCCACCACGACCCTTCCTCCTTCACCGACAATACGGGAAGGGCGTGGGAGTCCTGACCGCACCCTGCGCGAGAGGACCACGGAGGAGCTCGTCGCTTTTGGTGGGATTACGGATCGGGTGTCGGCTGGCAGGCGTGTCAGCAACCGGATCCAGGGACAGCCGGATGCGGATGACTTTCAGCTAGCGCGGGCCAAGAGGGCTGCCATGCTTCGTCATGCCGAGACTACTGCAGGTACGTCATTTGATATAAGTTGTTCAATTTTACACTTCTCTGAGAAAGAGTTAGTTGATATGGCAAATGACTTAGGCATTTCTTTGGGATCAAATGAAACCGAGGTCGTAAAATCCGTTAATGATCTTTTAGATATGGAAGCGGAGAGGGCTTCTGAGATCATTCATAATCTTGCCTCTATCCAACCTATGAATGATAATGACATGAATGATTTAGGTATTAATGATCTTGCAAAGATTTGTAGTAATCTCTTGCCTAGTGTTGAGACTGAAGATGAGGAGGAAGTTGAGAACACTGATACAGTAGAGCCTCTCTTGACGAAGGAGGCAGTGTCTGTTATTGATAATAATATCGTTCCGCAGGGTGTTGGGGAGAAGCCCAAACGACCCTGGAAGCGGAAAATTTATCCTACTTTGGCGGTACGCAGAAGTGCTAGAGTTAAACTTAAGAAAAAATTCCATGATGACCTATGAAAGGACTCTTTTGGAATAGCAGAGGTCTAGCAGACTTGGCTAAACAAAGATTCTTAGAAGAGACAACTTTAGAACATCACTTAGATTTCGTTGCACTTTTGGAAACTGGACGAGATAATTTCACAACACAATTCCTTCGAACCCTCTCCAGTGGTATCGATTTTGATTGGCACATTTTACCACCTAGAGGAAGATCCGGCGGGATTTTACTAGGAGTACGGTGTGAGACGCTAGAGGTGCTTAATGTGGTGCAGGGAGACTTTTCAGTTAAATTCAGGGTGAGATCGAAATTGGATGGGTTCCGATGGTCGCTAGTTGCGGTATATGGGGCAGCGCAACCTGAATTTAAACCTGATTTTCTTGCCGATTTAGTGCGGATTTGTGGAGATGAAAATCTGCCACTACTAGTCGGGGGGGGGGGGGATTTTAACATAATCCGGAGAAGAGAAGAAAAGAATAATGAAAATTTCGATGTACGGTGGTCTATGATGTTTAACATGATTATTGAGAGCCTCAATTTGAGAGAAATTGAGCTCACCGGTAGACAGTTCACATGGGCCAACTCGTTACCTGTTCCGACTTATTAAAAGTTGGACAGGGTACTTGCTAGTGTGGAGTGGGAACAAAAATATCCGTTGGTGTCGGTTCATGCGATGCAAAGAGCGATCTCGGATCATACACCACTCTTTTTAGATTCGGGAGAGGCTACCCATGGTGCAAACAAAAATACATTCTCCTTCGAGCAAAGCTGGTTTGAGCGAGAAGGATTTATGGAGATGATTGCACGCGAATGGGCTAAGCCGGTTATGGGAAGGACACATGTTGAGAGATGGCAAAATAAGGTTAGACATCTCCGACAATTTCTGAGAGGATGGGCCAGGAATGAGAGTGGGATTTATAAGCAGAAAAAAGAACGTCTAATGCAACTAATTGAGGCACTCGATGTAAAGGCTGAAACCACTCTTCTTTCAGTTAATGAACATCGAACCAAGTCCGAGGCTGAGCAAGGCCTACGTGCTCTCCTGAGAGAGGAGGAGCTCAAGTGGGCGTTACGTGCGAAAACGCTTAAGGTTGTCCAAGGGGACGACAACACACAGTTCTTCCATATGGTTGCAAATGGTAAACACAGGAAGAAGAAAATGATGCAGCTTGAACAGGACGAGGGAACAATAGTGGGGCATGAAAATTTGAAAACGTATATCTCCAACTATTATAAAAGTCTGTTCGGACCTCCTAATACTTCCATGGTGTCTCTTGATGAGTCTGTGATTGATGATATACCTCAATTACAGGCAACGGAGAACGATGTTCTCTTTGCACCGTTTACTGAAAAAGAAGTTCATTTGGCCATAACTCAAATGAAGCCGAATAAAGCACCGGGACCAGATGGGTTTCCAGCTGAATTCTATAAGAAATGTTGGCATATCATTAAAGATGATCTTATGCCTATGTTTTATGATTTGTTCGATGGCCATTTGGAGTTGTTTCACCTAAATTTTGGTATGATAACGTTATTACCGAAGAAGAATGAGGCAGTCCGGATAGAACAATTTCGGCCCATTTGCCTGCTGAATGTGAGTTTTAAAATCTTCACAAAGGTTGAAACCAATAGATTGACACAAATTGCTCACTCAGTGGTTCAACCTAGTCAGACAGCATTCATGCCGGGACGACACATACTCGAAGGAGTAGTTGTCTTACATGAAACTCTTCATGAGATTCACTCGAAGAAACTAGATGGGGTTATCTTAAAAGTGGATTTCCAGAAGGCTTATGATAAAGTAAAATGGCCTTTTCTTCAGCAGGCAATGCACATGAAGGGTTTTAGTGAAACCTGGAGGCACCAGGTGGATACTCAAGTCCAGAAGGGTAGTGTCGGCATTAAGGTGAACGATGACATTGGTCATTATTTCCAGACGCATAAGGGGCTGAGACAAGGGGATTCCATGTCACCCCTGCTGTTCAATATTGTGGCAGATATGTTGGCCGTCATTATTGGCAGAGCCAAGCAACATGGTCATGTAGAGGGTCTAGTTCCTCATCTGGTTGATGGAGGGGTGTCCATTCTACAATATGCTGATGACACTATTCTTTTCATGGAACATGACATGGCTAAGGCACGTAATATGAAACTTATCTTATGTCTATTCGAACAATTGTCTGGCTTAAAGATCAATTTCCATAAGAGCGAGGTGTTCTGTTTTGGGAAGGTCAAAGACGAGGAACATACTTACAGACAATTGTTTGGATGCGAATTAGGTGCTTTACCATTTAGTTACTTGGGTGTTCCGATTCATCACCGTAAATTATCTAATAAAGAATGAAAATGTATTGAAGAACGAATTGAAAAAAACTCAGCTGCTGAAAGGGCAAGTTGATGTCATATGGGGGTCGATTAGTTCTGATCAACTCAGTACTAACTAGTATGCCAATGTTTTTACTTGCGTTCTTCAAAATTTCGAAAGGGGTCCAAAAGCGACTTGATTTCTTTAGATCTCGATTCTTTTGGTAGTCTGATGAGGCCAAGAGGAAATACCGTCTCGCGCGATGGGATATCCTTTGTCGACCTAACGACCAAGGGGGTCTTGGTATTGAGAACTTGGAAATTAAGAATAAATGTCTAATGAACAAATGGTTGTACAGGTTAGGGACAGAGCCGGAGGGCATGTGGTCTCAAATCCTGCGCAATAAGTATTTGCACTCGAAAACGCTAGCCCAGACTACCATCAGACCAACTGATTCACCGTTCTGGAAGGGACTTATGAGAACGAAGGATCTGTTCTTTCGTATGGTCAAATTCTTGGTTGGCAACGGGATGTCAACAAGATTTTGGAAGGATACATGGTTAGGAGAGACACCTTTGGCCTTACAATATCCTACCCTTTACAATATTGTGCAACGTAAGGAAGATTACGTAGGTATCGTCCTTCAAACTATTCCCTTGAATATCCAGTTCAGACGTACATTAGTGTGTGCGAGATGGACAGCCTGGATGCACTTGGTTTGGAGATTGATTGAAGTACGACTCTCCGACGTGCCGGACTCTACACAATGGAAGTTAACTAAAAATGGGATATTTACGGTAAAATCCTTTTATACGGATTTGATTAATTCTGGCCCCCTCTTAAGGTCACTTCATATATGGAAGGTTAAAGTTCCTTTGCGGATTAAAATTTTCATGTGGTTTGTACAAAGGACAACTTACTTAAGAGGCGATGGGCAGGTAACTCGCGGTGTTGTTTTTGTGCTCAAGATGAGACAATACAACATTTATTCATTGAATGCCCACTTGCCAAGTTACTTTGGAGAACGATTCATATAGCCTTTAATATTAATCCCCCAGTAGATATTGCGTCTTTGTTTGGGACGTGGTTAGCTGGGGTTGAACAGATCACGGCAGCTCGTATTCGGATTGAAATATGTGCGTTACTATGGGCTATATGGAACTGCAGAAATGATATGATTTTTAACAGACAACACAACTTAACTTTTTTGCAGGTATTCTTCAGAGCTACAGCTTGGATCCGTACATGGTCCTTACTCACTCCTATGGACTCCAGTGAGCCTTTGGTTACTGGGTGCAACCAATGGGAGATGGTGGCTCGGGCTATATTCAACCGGTTCGGATGGCGTTCGCATAACAGGATAGAGGGCTAGAGAGCTTGTCCTTATTATCACCGTGTCGGTTGTTTTTAGGCCCTTTCTTTTTTTCAGATCTTTGTGCTATGACTTTGCTCCGTTTACGAGCTGCAAGACCTTTATGATGATACTTTCTGGTTTTTTAATAAAAGGGCCGCATGCATCATCATGATGCAGAGGCTGGGGGTATACCTCCATTTCCAAAAAAACATATATTTGGATACAACATAATTAAAGTTGAAACCTAATTTTATTTTATTGATATAATGCACAAAGTTACATAACAAAATATTGTACAATACATATTCACCGGAGTTACAAATAAATATAGTAGTACAATTATTGTATTTCAAAGGCTAGCAACTTCAGTTGAAATTTGGCTAATTAGATAGTATTTAATCATCCATAATTTTAAGCACACCGGGGATATGAACACTGTAGAAATAGTCATCCCAGTCGAGGGACTTGGGGTCAAACTCAAAGCAGTGGGCTACATTGATATTTTGATGCTTGTTCATCGCCATCCTCAGCTTCTGTGAATTCATGTCATCAAAGCTTCACAAGATTGATGAACGACAATTTAAGTCAGAGGACATTCATAAAATTTTATTATCCAAAGAAAAAACAAAATTTTGATAAGATTTTGAAGTCACTTACCACCCTTTGAACATGGCGTATGGTGCGTAGAGCTCGATCAGTTGCATGACCAATTCCCAAGGTAAGTCTCCCAAAACTTACTCTTTCTGATTTGATTCCTCCGGAAGCGTGGACAGTGGTGGTGAGAAGGAAGAAGGGCGGTCGTGCGGTGGTCGGCCGGCAGCAGGCGACGCCGGCGGCGCCGATCCCGATCGCGCTGGCTAGGGCGACTCGTTTGAATTCCTTGATTGGCGCTGTTGGGCCTTCAGTGGCCACTGGGCCGCCTTCGGCTGGGTATGAGGCCCAGAGCGAAGGGGTCGCAGGTGGGCTGGTGGTTCCTGGGCTGGTCACTGATGGGCCATCGGAGGAGGGCTCTGTTTACGTGCGAAAGGCATGCACCGAGTCCGCTGATCCCGTCGAACGCCGTAGGGTTTTCTGTCGCCGCTCTCCTCATCGGCTAGCCGATCGTGGGGGACGTGCTCGTCGAATCCTCCCGTTTCTCATGGCGGGTCAGGGAGCTGCGGGAAAGGATGCGGCGGTGCCGGCTGGGTCGGCTAGGGCCGGAGTTGTGCCGCATGCCTCTGGTGGTGGTCACGGCGTGGTGGTGCCCCAGGCTACTCTGGGTGTTGGTCGCGGCGCCAGCGCTCCGGGGAATGGCCGCGCCTTGCCGGCGGCGGCTCGGGGAGCGGCACCGGCGACGCTTGGCCGCGGAGCGGGAGTTCCTTCTGCCCGCCCTCCGGCTCCCGTGATGGTTTCGACCGCTGGTAGGGGTGGATCCATCCGCNTGGCGGGTCAGGGAGCTGCGGGAAAGGATGCGGCGGTGCCGGCTGGGTCGGCTAGGGCCGGAGTTGTGCCGCATGCCTCTGGTGGTGGTCACGGCGTGGTGGTGCCCCAGGCTACTCTGGGTGTTGGTCGCGGCGCCAGCGCTCCGGGGAATGGCCGCGCCTTGCCGGCGGCGGCTCGGGGAGCGGCACCGGCGACGCTTGGCCGCGGAGCGGGAGTTCCTTCTGCCCGTCCTCCGGCTCCCGTGATGGTTTCGACCGCTGGTAGGGGTGGATCCATCCGCCCGCCCGCTCCGGGGTCCCTGCCTGCCGCGGGTCGGGCCAGTGGTACTGGTGCCCGGCCGCCTTTGCCGCGTCCTGCGGGGCTATCTGGGAAGGTGCCGGCGGCCGGTCGGGGCGGAATGCGGCCTTCCGCGCCGGACGTTGCTGCTGCGGGGAGCAGTGCACCTCCTCTGAGACCTACGGTGCCAGCTGCCGCGGGGCGGAGTGTTCTGTCGTCTGGGCCTCGTGCTGCGCCACCGCCTCACTATGTTGCGAGGCCGACGCATCAACGTTCGGAACCGCTGCAGGTTCTATCGGATACAAGGAATGATGGAGCTTATGGGCCGCCCAAAGGAAAGTGGGAAGATGATGGTTACGACGTTTACGGAAAGGGCCAACACCGTGGTTCGTCGTCTACGGGAGGTGGACGCGGATACGCCTGGCAAAGTGATGGCTCCGAGGAGAGACCGTTCCTTGGGCCGACGGGTGGTTTCGTCGAGGGGGCTTCGGGCCCGAACAACCGGCATAGAGGTGGTTACCGTGGCCAGCGTGGCGGCCGTGGGGGTGGACGTGGTGGTGGTCGTGGTCGGTTCCACAGACAACCCCCACCACCGCCCGTGGTTGCTCATCAAGACGCGGATATGGTTGTCGATCCAGTGCAGTCGGCTGAGTTACCTAGCCAGGCTATGGAGGTTGTGTCGGCTTTGGCCAATGTGGAGGTTCCTGTTCCTGGTGGTAATGCGGAGGCAGGAAATAGTGCTGAGTCTGAGAGGGCGTCCAAAGGGGCGCGCAAGAAAGAAAAGATGATGTGTTATCGTTGTGGCGAGAAAGGCCACTTTATTGCTGAGTGCTTGGCAGAACTCTGCAGCTTGTGTGGTAAGATTGCTCATGCTACAGGGGATTGCCCAGCCATGTGTGATCTGGCGCCTGCGCTAACGATGTATGGAGTTTATTGCGCTGAGCTCACTTTCTTTGAGTCCCCGGCAGCGAGGGAAATTCCTGTTGAGACCCAGAGTTTGACGACTGGCATTGTGAAAGTTACTCGCGAGGTGGTGTCTGAAGCTCAGATTGTGCGGAGGCTTCAGGAACTGGCTCCAGGCGAGTTTCAGTGGGAGCTCGTTCAGATTGAGGACAATGTCTATAGGGTCGATTTCCCAACGGTAGATGATTTGCAGAAGCTGTTGAGCTTTGGGCTGTGTAAGGTGCCTGGTACTAAGTGCATCCTGGAATTTCAAGAGTGGCAAAAGGTGGAGCCTAAGGGCAAACCGCTGACAAAGGTGTGGCTGCGGTTCTCAGGGGCCCCATCTGACGCTTTGACCGATGTTAGAGTTGTGGCTAGTCTGGGCACGCTGGTCGGTAAGACTGAGGAAGTGGACATGGCTTTTACCAGAGCTCAGGGGGTGGCTAGGCTCTTAGTGGGCGTTTTGGACATTGCGTTTATCCCGGACGTGGCTAACTGGTTTTATCGGGGAGAAGTGTTTCCTCTTGAGATCGAGTTTGAGGATCCGGAGCTGTTTGCCGAGGGGGATGCTGCAGTTGACATGGATTTGAACGAGGGGGATGGTGATGCAGGTGCTCGTGGGAAGCAGAATGATGCATCTGAGGAGAGGGCCAATGGGTCGAGTTTGGGTGCTCAGCTACCTAGTGACGGGTCCGGAGTTGAGCCCATGTCGGATCCAGCGGTGCCGATGAACACGCTACGTTTTGGGTCCTTTGGGCCAGCTTCGGCTCCTCCCAGGCTTTGGAGTGACATAGTGGACTCTGGTGACAGTTTTGAGTGTTTGCTTCCGCCTTTGGAGTTTGATTCTGTGGCTAGCCCTATGATGGTGGGTGAGGTTAGGGAGGTGGTGCCTCCGGTGGGTACGTGTTCTCCTACCTTGGTTTCGGACCGAGATATGCCGACAGTCTCGGCAGTTCGGTGTGGGGAGGAGTGTCTGGGGCAGGTGGCCCCGGCCTCTCCTTCTCTTAGCTTGGCGCAGGTCACTTCGATGGCCGGCGGTGGGGGAGGCTGCTTGGCCTTTTCTCCTTCAGCGGCGCAGGGTCCGGTGGGCGTGGCCGGCGCCGGGGGAGTGAGCCCGAGGCAGGCGGCCTTGGCTCTGGTCCCCCCGGTTGGGCAGGCAACGCTTGCGTTTTCTGACGTGGTGGAGGGGGAGTTGGGGCAGGTGGCCGTGGCTCTCCCTTCCTCTCCGGCGGTCAGGCAGACCGTGTCTCCTTCGACGACACGTCTCTCCCCCGCGCCAGCTAAGGGGGCGGGAGGAGGGTGCGGGCAGGAGGCCCCCGCCTTATTCTTTCCTCGCGTTCCCGTGGACCTTGTGGCTGGGGGGCCTGGGAGCCCGCAGCCGCCTCCTTTGGTCCCTTCGGTTGAGTCTTTGAGGGATTCAGCGCGAGGTTTTACCAGGGAGGAGGTCGTTGCTTTTGGTGGGATCCCCGACTCTTCGGGACGTCGGATGAGCGCTCGCGTCCTCGAGGACCCGGAGGTGGATGATATGCAGCAGCGGTGCGCTATGAGGGCGGCCAAGCTTCAGGATGCTGCGATTTCTTCTGGTATGTCCGTCAATATATCCAATTCGTTATTGCATTTTTCTAATGAGGAGATTATAAACAATGCAAAACAATTAGGAGTTTCTCTAGGAGATACTGATAGTGAGATTTCAAACTCGGTAAATGATCTATTAGACTTAGAGGCGGAACGGGCTTTAGAGACTATTCGTAATCTAGCAGCGGTTAAGCCGATGAATGATGTTGAGATTGACGCGTTAGGGGTGCGAGTGCTTCATAGTCTGTGTGCGGATCTAGTACCCTCTACCCATGAGTCCGGGGACGATGATGGGACCATAGAGAATGAGGGTGGTACTTCAGTAGACCCCGGTTGTGAGGACCGGATGTCTCAACCCACTAAGCCAAAACGTAAGTGGAAACGGAAGATTTATCCCGATTCTGCAGTTCGTAGGAGTGCCAGAATTCGTACTACTAAAAAATTCCATGACGAATTATGAGAGGAATCTTTTGGAATAGCAGAGGTCTAAAGGACTTGGCTAAAAGAAGGTTTCTTGCTGAGGCTGCTTTAGAGCAGAGACTAGATTTCATTGCTCTTTCGGAGACTGGTAGGGAAAACTTTGCGCCCCAGTTTCTGTCTTCTCTTGTAGGTGGTATTGATTTCGATTGGCATTGCCTCCCCCCGCGAGGAAGATCGGGTGGTATCTTACTTGGTGTGAGATGCGATTCGCTTGAGGTCCGAAGTGTAGTGATGGGTGACTTTGCGGTCAAGTTTCGAGTCAGGTCTAAATCTGATGGTTTCAACTGGGCGTTGGTGGCGGTGTATGGTGCCGCACAGCCTGAGTTTAAACCAGAGTTTCTGGCGGACCTTGTTCGAATCTGTGGATCGGAACAGCTTCCACTCTTGGTTGGAGGGGATTTCAATATCATTAGGAGGAGAGAGGAGAAAAATAATGATAATTTTGACGGCCGATGGTCGTTTATGTTTAATACCATTATTGAAAGCTTGGATCTGAGGGAGATTGAGCTTTCGGGTAGAAAGTTTACCTGGGCAAATGCTCTGCCTAACCCAACCTTTGAGAAACTTGATCGAGTTCTTGCAAGCGTAGAGTGGGAACAAAAGTTCCCTCTGGTTACAGTGCAGGCTCTTTCGAGGGGTTTATCAGATCACACACCCTTATTTGTGGATTCAGGGGAGCCTAACCACATGGGTAACAGAAACACCTTTTCTTTCGAGATGTCTTGGTTCGAACGAGAGGGGTTTTTGGACTTGATTGCCAGGGAATGGGATAGAGGTGCTGCCGGTAGGACTGCGGTCGAGCGTTGGCAGAATAAGATTCGGCACTTGAGAAGCTTCTTGCGGGGCTGGGCTAAACACCTAAGTGGTGTGTATAAGCTTGAAAAGGATAGACTTCTTTCTCTTATACAGGCCCTAGACATTAAGGCTGAATCCACGATTTTGCTGCCAACTGAGCTTCAGGTTAAATTTGAGGCGGAGAAGAGGCTGAAAGAGCTGCTCCGTGAAGAAGAGTTGAAGTGGGCTTTGCGTGCTAAAGT
>LR880968.1:45670602-45683760 GCA_904067115.1 Aegilops sharonensis | reverse complement strand
TAAACCAGAGTTTCTGGCGGACCTTGTTCGAATCTGTGGATCGGAACAGCTTCCACTTTTGGTTGGAGGGGATTTCAATATCATTAGGAGGAGAGAGGAGAAAAATAATGATAATTTTGACGGCCGATGGTCGTTTATGTTTAATACCATTATTGAAAGCTTGGATCTGAGGGAGATTGAGCTTTCGGGTAGAAAGTTTACCTGGGCAAATGCTCTGCCTAACCCAACCTTTGAGAAACTTGATCGAGTTCTTGCAAGCGTAGAGTGGGAACAAAAGTTCCCTCTGGTTACAGTGCAGGCTCTTTCGAGGGGTTTATCAGATCACACACCCTTATTTGTGGATTCAGGGGAGCCTAACCACATGGGTAACAGAAACACCTTTTCTTTCGAGATGTCTTGGTTCGAACGAGAGGGGTTTTTGGACTTGATTGCCAGGGAATGGGATAGAGGTGCTGCCGGTAGAACTGCGGTCGAGCGTTGGCAGAATAAGATTCGGCACTTGAGAAGCTTCTTGCGGGGCTGGGCTAAACACCTAAGTGGTGTGTATAAGCTTGAAAAGGATAGACTTCTTTCTCTTATACAGGCCCTAGACATTAAGGCTGAATCCACGATTTTGCTGCCAACTGAGCTTCAGGTTAAATTTGAGGCGGAGAAGAGGCTGAAAGAGCTGCTCCGTGAAGAAGAGTTGAAGTGGGCTTTGCGTGCTAAAGTTCGCAAAGTGGTCCAAGGGGAGGCCAATACTCAATTCTTTCATTTAATTGCTAATGGCAAGCATCGAAAGAAGCGCATTTTCCAACTTGAACAAGATGAGGGCACGATTTTAGGTCAGGATAACCTAAAATCTTATATTACCGAGTATTACAAGCAGCTTTTTGGACCGCCGGAGGATAATTGTGTGTCCCTCGATGAGTCTAGGACTGAGGATGTGCCTCACCTTTCGGATGCCGAAAATGATATTCTGGTCGCACCGTTCTCTGAGAAGGAGGTGTTTGAGGCAATTTCTCAGATGAAAAACAATAAGGCGCNGATATTCTGGTCGCACCGTTCTCTGAGAAGGAGGTGTTTGAGGCAATTTCTCAGATGAAAAACAATAAGGCGCCCGGACCAGATGGGTTTCCGGCCGAATTCTATAAAAAATGCTGGCACATTATTAAGGGGGATTTGTTACCTATGTTCCACGACTTATTCTCAGGACAGCTTCAATTATTTCATCTGAATTTTGGAACTATCACTTTGCTTCCTAAGAAAGCGGATGCCGTGAGGATTGAGCAGTTCAGACCAATATGCCTCCTCAATGTTAGTTTCAAAATTTTTACCAAGGTCGGGACTAATAGGCTTACACAGATTGCGCATTCTGTGGTCCAACAGTCCCAAACTGCTTTCATGCCGGACAGAAATATCCTTGAAGGGGTGGTAGTCCTGCATGAAACGCTCCATGAAATCCACTCCAAAAAATTAGATGGAGTAATTTTTAAGGTGGATTTCGAGAAAGCGTATGATAAGGTCAAATGGCCATTTCTCCAACAGTCCTTGCGTATGAAAGGTTTTGATGAAGCTTGGTGCAGACAGGTCGAATCCTTCACGCAAAAAGGTAGTGTGGGAATTAAAGTAAATGACGATGTCGGTCATTATTTCCAGACACATAAAGGCCTAAGGCAAGGAGATCCGATGTCCCCTATCCTGTTCAACATTGTCGTAGATATGCTGGCTATTTTGATAGGTAGGGCTAAGGAAAGTGGTCAAGTAGGTGGACTAGTACCTCATCTTGTTGANTCAACATTGTCGTAGATATGCTGGCTATTTTGATAGGTAGGGCTAAGGAAAGTGGTCAAGTAGGTGGACTAGTACCTCATCTTGTTGATGGAGGTGTTTCCATTCTTCAATACGCTGATGACACGATCATCTTTATGGAGCATGACCTGGCCAAGGCGAGAAATATGAAGCTGGTGTTATGCCTATTTGAACAATTGACAGGGCTGAAAATCAACTTTAATAAGAGTGAGCTGTTCTGTTTTGGTAGAGCCAAAAACGAACAGGAGGCGTATAGGCAATTGTTCGGGTGCGAGTTGGGAGAGCTACCGTTCTCATATTTAGGTATCCCAATCCACCATCGTAGGCTGACAAACAAGGAATGGAAGTGCATCGAGGACCGCTTTGAGAAGAAACTGAGTTGCTGGAAGGGTAAGCTCATGTCATACGGAGGCCGGTTGATCCTGATTAACTCGGTACTCACGAGTATGCCTATGTTTCTCCTATCGTTCTTTGAGGTCCCAGTTGGTGTTCGGAAGAGACTGGACTTCTATCGATCGCGGTTCTTTTGGCAGAGTGATGAGACCAAAAGAAAATACAGGCTTGCTAAATGGGATATCATTTGTAGACCTAAAGACCAAGGGGGTCTTGGTATAGAAAACCTTGAAGTTAAGAATAGATGCCTTCTTAGCAAGTGGCTGTGGAAACTCTATTCGGAGGCTGATGCCACGTGGGCTCAAATCCTTCGCAGCAAGTATCTCCAGTCAAAAACTCTGTCCCAGGTTTCAGTCAGGCCGACTGATTCACCCTTTTGGAAAGGACTAATGAAAGTCAAACAACTTATGTTTAATAGGACAAAGTTTGTTGTCGGCAACGGTACTTGCACACGTTTCTGGGAGGATACTTGGCTTGGCGAGACGCCCTTGGCCATCCAGTACCCTTCGCTGTACCGTATTGTTCAACGACGCGAGGTGTTCGTAGATTCTGTTTTTCAATCGATCCCCCTTAATATTCAGTTCCGACGGACGCTGGCGGGCAATCGTTGGGAAGAATGGCTCCGTCTAGTTAGGAGACTGATGGAGGTCCAGCTTTCCCAACAACCCGATGAATTACGCTGGAAACTAACTAGGTCTGGAGTATTCACAGTTAAATCAATGTATATTGATGTTATTAATTCGAGCTCCATTCCTACTTCCAAGCATGTTTGGGATGTCAAAGTTCCTTTGAAAATAAAAGTGTTTATGTGGTTTGTCCACAAACAAGTTATTTTAACCAAGGACAATTTGTTAAAGCGTAATTGGACAGGACCTACTAGGTGTAGCTTCTGTGATCGGGATGAGACTATAAAACACCTTTTTTTTGATTGCCCGTTGGCCAAAGTCCTTTGGCAGACGGTTCACATTGCTTTTAATATCAAACCACCGAATTCTGTTAACGCCTTATTTGGGACTTGGCTGAATGGGGTTCAGTCTGACTTAGCGAAACACATTCGGGTTGGGGTTTGTGCGTTGCTGTGGACTATCTGGACTTGCAGAAATGATTTGGTCTTTAACAGAATATCATGTATTCACTTTTTGCAGGTTATTTTCAGAACTACGGCACGGATCCGTTTGTGGTCGCCACTCACTCGGACGGAGGCCAAGGAGCATTTGGTTATTGGATCCATCCGGTGGGAGATGGTAGCTCGGGATTTATTCAACCGGTTTGGATGGCCGTCATGTAATAGGATAGGCATCTAGTATACCTATCCATTCGTAGCCAGCCGGTTGTGGCCTCTTGTTTTTGGCTAGTTGTGGTCTCTAGCCATCCTTTGGCTCTGTGTGAGCTTGTTTTACTTTTTTCTGCTTTGGAGAACTTCGAACCTTTGTTGACACTATCTTTGTTTGGTTAATAAGATGGCCGTATGCATCATTCTGATGCAGAGGCCGGGGAATTCCCCCTTTTCGAAAAAAAAAATCGGAAATTTGTTGCTAATCTGTGAATAGATTACTCACCACGTCCATTATCAAATCAAGGTCAGCTAGGAAGAATGGTAAGGTCTGCTTGGCATATCCGACGATAATCGTGTCGATTGTCCTGTGGAAGATGAAAATGTAGGTCTACTGTTGTACACTGTCTTAAATAATAAAGTAACATATTTTGTTTTTTCCGGCACCTGATTCCTTCCGTCCATCCAGGGAATGGCTCCTTGAGGGTACTGGTTATGATGCTAGGGTGGATGATTACCACTGGAATGTCCGCTCGCAGGTGCCCAATCATCATCTCCCCTAGTGCCTTGGTGAAGACATAGGTGTTTGGCCACCCAAAGGTTCGTGCCCTTCATTCAGTTGTCCATAAGAACAAACACGACACAAATGTATCAGGCTTGTAGTGCTACAAAATGGAATGAAGAATGTAAAATCAATAATCAATCACTTATATAATGAGTTAATATTCAGAACGTCATGACACACGACCAACCACAAACTCGATCATATATAGTATTATTTATGGCCGCACACCAGTTGAAACATGAAGCAACATTTTGAGATTAGGACACTTCTTTGCAAACGCACAGACGTGCTTCACTCCCAAGACATTCACGTCGAAAGCCACATCATATCTGAAATTTAGCATCACATTAGGATCAATTATTTCAGCAATGTGCCAGTAATATGTGACCGGGAAACACTTAAAAACCTTTCAGAAAAATTTGTAGTTGGAGCTCCGTTGACGATGATGTCTATGTCCTTGGACAAATCTATCAGGTTGGTAATGTTTAATCCAAAGTCCTCGTGCATGATGTCACCTGCCAAAGGACAGATCTTTTCTTCGATGAAATTATTGAACCCCACACCATGTTGTTTTTTCAGCAGTTGACAGATCCCGCTCCCTGTAACCTGAAAAATACCAAAACAGCGTTTGTACTATGCATTTGTAACATTATTATTCTCTAAGGAGCAAGTGTACTTTCTCAGAGACGAATGTTGTTAATCCACTACTAAAGATACAATGCATTCACTTGTCCCCTCTATATTTCTTGGCAGTATAGAAGGCCAGTGAACAAGCGAGAATGGATTATCAAGAAACACAATGGCATCGATGGCAAGAAGGTGTACTCATAGGGTAAAGTAGTGTAGAAACAAATATTTCACCTCTGTCTGAATCCGAAGCTTTGCAGATTCAACATTAGGGGCCCGAATCAAGAGGAAGAGCTTCTTCACATCTGGCTGAACCCTAAGTATCTTCTCGACAAGCACTACCCACAAATCATGCAAGAAACACACGAGTACATAAGTGTCTCAGTGATCAACACACAGCATACGGCACATCCTGAAGTGAAAAGTAGTGATCATGCATTACAGCACGAACACACATACCTTTTCCTAGGAAGCCAGTTGAACCCGTGATGAGGATGCTCTTGCCCCTGAAGTATCCTACAACGCTCTCCGCATCCATTTCACCGATCATCGCCGTCTACTTTTGCCTGTCTCGAGAGGACGTACGTGTGGTTTATGTCGCTTGGTCAAGGACAACTTTTATTTGGAAAATTTGGTGGAAGACTATTTGTGTGGCCATGTATTTATAGGCCAGGAAGGAGATGGGTTTCACAGGTTAAATGGAACAAGGCAGCACGCAGCGCTGGTGGTTAAGGTGCTGAAGGGTAGGTCAGTTTTTTTTTTTTTTGAATTAGGGCAGGTCAGTTTCTGTCAGAAAAGTAGTGCAGCTGCAGTGCCTACAGGTGATTAGCAGTCCGAGTCGACCTGCATTATGTGATAGCAGCTGCAGAGAATTATACTCTCTCTTGGTTACAACGTAGCAGATGTCCTCTTAGCATCTCATTTTTTCTCAAAATACCTTGTTTCACACTTCCAATTCAGTTTTAGTCATCGTATTCCTACTTTAGCCTTTACAGCTTTACTGATTATATCATAAAAAGAGCTTCTTTTTTTTTGCAAAATGACCTAGTTCTATTATAAAGGTTCATCAGAAGTATAAAGTGCCCCAGACATAATAAAAATTACATCAAGATTTCTGAACCACGGTATGGCCATTGCCATTGCCAGAACAAGCTGCCGATGCGCCGTTGTCACCGCTCAGATACCAGAGCCTGCCTGACCTTAACTCCTCTTGTGCTTCCATGTCTTGTTTTTACTCCGGTGACTGTGTGGAAAAAGAACTAGATGTGGTTGCAGTTCAATCCTTTTTCATCCTCCGGGATTCCGAGAGTGCATGTCGATGGAGGCCGGTGACGTGCAACTAAACATGTCAGAAGAAACGTGATGGAGAGTGCTAACTAAAATCAGAGAAGACCGTTACAACAAACCTTAACCTTTGGGAGATCCGATGGAGAGTGCCAACTACAATGAGAAAAGACCATTGCAACTACAATGACAAGGAGTGAAACACCATATATATACCTATATACCCGTATAATCAGTGTGTGTGTGTGTGTGTGTGTGTGTGGCCGTGTACGGTAGGTATACGGAACAGCCACCTAATAGGATTTGTAATAGGACTAGTTTAGCTATAATAAATACCTATATACCCGTATAATCAGTATAGCAGGCAAAGGATTGGTTATCCAATGTTGTGCTGGTTACGTGAGCTAGCTATAGATAGATTGGGACGATTCCGGCTAGATATGCTCGTACGTGCTCCTACTAGTAGACGTTCAGGCAAAGGATTGATTACTGCTTTGTAACGCCGTGCATCTCGGTGTAAAAGAATTTCGTCGAGTTGTTTCGTCTTTCGTCATCGCATCTCATCATCGTCGGAAAGTAGTCGACGTGGGGGGACAGGTCCAACAAAGAGTACGATGGAGAATGCCAACTAAATTCAGAGAATGACACGAGTGATGATTCCCGAAAACAGTTAAGCCTCTATATCATGCATATAGTAAAGTGGGTTTATGTTTACACTTTAGTTCCTTAAGGAAACGACTACTTTGACCCTAGTGCTTTTTGACTGTTGTGTGAAAGCAAGGTTTTTTTTTGTCTCGATCCCTTTTTCGGTTGGGCGTGGAAAACCTGATTTCCAAAAAATCTTTACAAATCTGTATTTCCATCCAAAATGATTTAAATAAATTGTGAATTCCAATATTTCCTGTGCTTAAAACATAAAAGAATCTAATCAAGATCTTGCAAATGAGCTGCGGGTCAAGATAGTTGAACCACCAACCTCGCAAAGATTGAGGGTGGTCCGTTCCAACAGGCCAAGGTGAATGTGTTGCTTGCAAAAGCATACATATTTAGCACAATCTCACATTTAAATTCAAAACATTTGAAAATTCTTGAATGGTATAAAATTTTCTCCAGCCTGAACGGAAATTTCTAGTAACCGGTATTTAAAAAACCGAGATGTGAATTTGAACTCTTTGTTCGCCCTTCATGGTTGGACGACAAGGACGGCTTTGAGAATGGGATGATAGCATCGGCATGGCCCATGGGAGGACAAGCCGTGTTGCTCTGCCACCGAGAAACGTGATACTAACTTACATGCACAGCAGTTTTTTTTGTTCCTCTACATTAAGGGATTTTCTTGATTTCGTGTCTTGATGAAATTGAAGGTGTTGAGTATCATTCTCTATTTGCATATTTTTTAAAAATAATGCTCCCGGGTTTCAGAACATGTTCATGAAATTTGGGGGAAAAAAACAAACATGAAAAAAGAAAATAAAAAAGGAAAAAATGAAATATAAAGGAAAAAAGAAAAATAAAAGAGGGAAAACCCTGATTCCAAAAAAGGAAAATAACAAGAAAAGGAAAAAAAACGCGGTTTGGAAATGTTTTAGAACCTTTCCAAAACCGAATGAGCAAGTTGGGCCGGCCCACATGTACACAGCGGGGGAGCCGAGGGGTACGTGCACACTTATATCAAGACATACAGAACCCTCCCGTCACCGCCGCTAAGGATGGGCCGGCCAGGTCTGCTGGAGGGACATCTTATTTGTTTTTCACGTTTTACTTTTGTTTTTTATTTCTTTCACATCTGAAATGTTAAATATATATAGAAAAAATGTTAACTTGTATTAGAAAAACATTAAAACTTGTATTTAAAAGATGTGAATAAAGAATTTGGCAAAAAAAATATTCAATATGTATGGAAAAATGGTGACCATTCATTTAAAAATGTTATCTGGTATTTGAAAAATATTAATCAAGCATTTAAAAGATGTAAACATGTGATACAAAAATGTATTAGATGTATACAAAAAACTGTGTATAGAAAAACAATGGAAACCAAGAGAGAGAGAGAAAAACTGTTGAAAAATGAGCAAGAAACAAACTAAAGGAGAAAACAAAGAATAAGAAAAGAAAATGAAAAGCCTAGTGAAAACCGAGAAAGAAATAAAGAAAAATAAAAAACAATAGAAAAAAGAATAAACCTAGTTAAAATGGCAAAAAAAAACGGAGAAAACCTGTGAATAACAAAAGAAAACAGAAGGAAAATACCCTGAAAAACCATTGAAAAAACCGGCTCGTTTCGCCTCAAGTAGGTCGCGCCTCATGAACAGGACCTGGGAGCAGTGGCTAGCGGCGTTGGCTCTTTTTTAGCAGACAAGGGATTGATCCCTGCGTGCTCTTTTATTTTTCTATCTTTTTAATTGTGCGCAGATTGGCCAGCCTGATTACTGTAGACCCTCTACATAGGCGCCACTATGAGTCCAACTTTCGACTCCCAGAACAGGCGAGCAAGATGGCCGGCCCATGTGCGCAGTAGGCCACAACCTCATTTCTTTCCTTTTTTTCCATTTTATGTTTTTTTTTCTTTATTTTGTATTTTTCTTTATACTTTAAAATATTCTAAATGTATGTATTACAAAAAAGTCCACAAATAAAATCTAAATATTTTTGAACAAGAATTTGAGAAAAGTTGAACAAGTATTTGACAAATGTTAATCAAGCATTTGAATGTGTTACAGAAATGGTTGATCATATAATATAGAAATGATGTTACTTTTTTTATCATGTATATACAAATTTTAATCAAGAATTTTGAAAAAAAATGTTGAACAAGTATTTGAAAAATGTTAATCAACCATTTTGGGAAATGTTGAATGTATATAGAAAAAATGCTGACCACGTATTAAAAATAATCAAAATAATTGATCATGTATATAAAAAATGTTAATCAAGCATTTGAAAAAATGTGAACAAGTGTTTGAAAAATGTTAATCAAGCATTTGGAAAATGCTGAAAGTGTATAGAAAAAAATGCTGAAAGTGTATGGAAATTTCAAGCATTGTGGGCGGTTTGGCGGCTACAGACGATGTAATTTTTTATCTACACAAACGTAAACTTTCACCTCTTTTTCACATCGGCTACAAACCGCCCACGCCACGACCCGTCTCCCACGTTCCTATTCCAATCGAGATGAGCAGCAGTTTTGACGGCGAGTGGCGGCGGCGGCGGTGGCTTGTTTGCTGGTCGACGGCGTGGTGCTCAGCGGGTTAGTTCTGCGGGAAAGTCAATGACCTCAGCGACGTCGTGATCAGGCGTGTGGCCGCGGTGTCCGACAGCGCGGCGGCCGGCGGGTGGTTGTCGCGGTAGCTCTGGCTCGAGGCTCGAGCACGGTTGCCAGGACTGTACAAGGACGAGCATCCATCACGGTCCCCGGGTGTAAGGTTCGTGCGCTTCCCTATTCTTTTGCACACGCATGGACACAGTGAGCGCGCTGCCCTTGTTCTCCATGCGGCTGTGATCCCCTCCTCTCACACCACATCACATGTTTTGTTGCTAGCCCCTTCCTCCTACCAGGTAACCATTACGTTTCTGATCTGATTATTTCCATAATTTCAAGGCTTGTGTGAACCTCAGTAATTCATCTTTGGATCTCATTCTGAGTGCCCACGGGGTGTTTGTGTTAATGCCTTGGGAATTGTAGCTGTAACAGTTGTATACTTTGTGAGGAATCTTGGATAAATGAAGGCTCAGGTTCTGAACTTCATTCACTATTGATTCTGAAAAGATTTATTACATGAGCCTGACGGGTAGAATCCTCGTTTGTGCCTGGCTACTTGGTACTCCCTCCTTTGCGGTTTATAGGGCTTATCTTAAAATTTTCGTTTTTCCATTTTATAAGGCTCAATTTGGTTGTTCCCAATCACATGTTCAGATTTCAAGGTGCATTAAATCATTGCATGCAAGTATTAAGAGAAAATTAACCAATGCATGTAATTTATGCACATGCATTGCAATTAATGCATTGGTAAACATATTTTTTTGAGGAAAACAAGAGCATTAATTGGGTGCTTTTGCAAACTACAAAAAGTATTCCACCACTCACCATCTACCTTGGTTGATGAGATTTTTGAATTGAGCCTTATAAACCGGAAAGGAGGGAGTAGTATAGTAAATAAAATTTGCCAATGGTCAGGGGTAAATTCAAGTGTCCTGACTCTATGGATTCATTATGAACAAGTGTGCATTAGAGCCAAGAAGATGAATCTGTCATTGAATTTAATAATGTAAGATGAAAGTCACAATTCTGAAGTTGACATTCAGAGCAAAAAAGCATGATGCGATTTTTTCAGTGTGTTCGGCAAGAGGCCCTGGGACGGGTGACCTCCCTGGCTGGCGACAGTGGGCGCCTTTGGGGGCCAACGCGTACGGCGGGCGTGTGGCCTCGGTGTCGGGGTTAAGTGTTTTTAACTTTCATTAGAGCAGGTAGGCTCGACGACGTGGTGCTTGGTTTGGGTGGTGGTCACATCAACGCTGCTAATGGTGGTCTGCGTCGCTGGTTTGACCATGACCCCTTCATGCTCTCTGCCAGCCACGGTTGCATGCTTTAGTACGCGCTGCATGCTATAGTTTTTTGAACAATTTCCCTGGCCCAATACCTCTCAGATGTGCAGGTAACTTATGCCCAATAAATAATGTGGTTGATCTTGGTTCGTGGCGAGTTAGCTGTTTTGGTCATAGCTAAACCGAGTGTGTTCTCATCTAAATTTGATTGCAATATACAAATATTTTTCAGAGCTAACAGGCTGTGTAAAGTTAAAAGTGTGCTATCCAGATCATAAAATTCATGCTTGGGCTAGCTAAATATTATGCAGAGGTAATGATGCTACTCTGGTTTGTGCTTTCATTGAAATATAAACAAAGTTGTTCAGATGGTTTGCTTGCAAATATGAACAAGGTGTTCAGATGTAACTCGTAAGATAGAAGAATCCTCTTGTGAATATTCTGTTGAAGAATTTACTTCGACGTTGGACTTTTTCACTTATTATTTAGTGATATCTCTTAAATTCCATGCTTGATTTATAGTGCATTAAAATGTGGCTCTCTTGTAGCTGTCAGAAGTCTACGGACAGTCAAGTAATAGATGGACTCTTGATTGAAGGAGAACCCTGTGTACTTATGATAGCATCTGGACCGTAAATCTGAAGCAGGTCCTCAACGTATCATACCAAGGCATACATGTAGCAGGTCCTGAACATATCATCCAGAGCACGTTTCACACGTCATGTGCTTATGTAATTCGGTTTTTACAAGACATCTTTTTTGGATCAATAAGCATATACATTGTTCTTGTAATCTAATTAAAGGTCAGCTATTTCTCTGGCATATGATGAATTGACCATGGAAGGATTTGTTTTGCTAAGCATATCTAATGTCGTTATTTGAGTGTAAAACTCATATCATGGTGCTGCTGAAAATGTTATAGTACAGTACAGACAAAACCATGACTCCGAAGAGAATGGGCGCCTCACTTCTTCAATCAAAACCTAGACATTATCATCCTGTGTGATGCCACCTGTTCTCAGTCACCATAAGCTACTAGCAACATTGCAACAGTACCGGGGCATGTTTCTTAAGAAACATTAATTGGTGAGATTTGCCTTGTTACTTCATTGGATCTTCCAAGAAGGCAAGTGTGATCGTTTTATTATTGTAACTATTGGAATTATTGACCATACTCAGTACAAAATATTCTAAGTGAACATTAGATGTTTGGTTGCTGAAGTATATGATGTATAAGCAAAAGATGACATGACGGGAACCAATAGCCAGCATAGAAATATGAAGATCTCTCAGAGGACTGACCCTTCTCTTTGTTGTTGCCTCATGTAACCCGTCCTTAGAGATTTTGCTATACAGGTTGGTCATACTAGGTGATTTACTGAGTCTATTATTGTAAATAATTAAATATTCATTACTTCTATTACATAATTTGCCTTTGCTTATAAACGCGCGGAGGCGGGCATCTTAACAGTAATTGATCAAACAGCATTTCAGAACCAAGACTTGATGGACTGATCAGTATAAAATAATTATGATTTACATATGTAGTGTGCTAGAGCTAGACGGAAGTATATGGATTGATTCACAAAGACTAGCATTGGCATTATAAGGTGCAAAGAAACCAAATGTGCTGTCTATATAACAAAATTCAGTTACATGCGTTCGATACTGAAGCTGAGAGAGTACGTACAGTGTTTGTCATAAACACAGTTTCGGTGACATTCCTACGGCCGGAATAATTTTGGGATGACTGAGGATGCAATTCCAGAAATGACACTTCCAATTTTTTCTTCCAAAATGAGCTTTTCAGTGCATCAAATCCATGGTTCCTCATGAACAATTCCAGTATAAATAGAAAGGAAAAAGACTAAAAATATCAGGATGCATGCATCAACCGTGACCTAAATCAGTTTTAAGAAGAATCATGGCTGCTCGTCCATACGTGGCGCTCCCACCGCGACCTTCTCGCGTGTGACGGGATACTGCAGAGGGAGGCGCCTGCACCTCGCCGGAGTGAGCTCTCAGGCTGCCGCCGCGTCTACTTGCGCCTAACAGGATCTTCCATGGAAGTCCACACCCTTGCCGGACTGGGATTGGCCGGCCGAGGGACGACCCTGCAGTAACTTTATGGTGCAAACTTTTTTTCCTACGGTGTTTCTCTTGGCGTGTGGGAATGGATTCTCTAATAGGTGATATTACTTTACATGCAACTAAATCTTACCTCACATCCCTTCTCTCATCGTGGCGCAAGACCAATTGTAAAGACCGTAAGTTTACCTCACTAACCTTTCTGTTCTTGCGGTGGATGCAGACTGTTACGCTGGGTACATGGGCAGGCTAGGGTGAGGAATAATACCCAGGGTGACGAATAGCGCGACCCTATATATATATATATATATATATATATATATATATATATATATATATATATATATATATAGGGATTGACTATATATATGCAGAATAAGTTATTCTTCACCCACCTCTATTTCAACATCTATGCACCGTAATTTTACGTTCCGTAAATTTTGTCTTATTTTAGACATAAAAAGAGAACGTAAGAAAACCTATAATCGTCGTAAAAATATTTTATGTTCCGTAAAATTACAAATGTAAAAACATAGTGTAAAATGTACATAAAATACAATTTTTGACCTATATTTTTTTTGTTATGACAAATTTT
>LR880968.1:45552382-45565451 GCA_904067115.1 Aegilops sharonensis | reverse complement strand
GTTTTTGCTTGCTACGATAATTTGTTTGCCTATAATATGCCTATGCATAGGAAGTATGTTAGACTTAAGTGTGTTTGTCACGTGTTTTATGATGCTCTCTTTGTGCCTCAATTCTTGTCTTTCTTGTGAGCATCATTGAAATCTCAATGCCTAGCTAAAATGGCTTTAAAGAAAAGCGCTCGTTGGGAGGCAACCCAATATTTTTAATTGCTGCTTAGTAATAAATAATCCATCTAGCCTCTGTTTAGATGTGGTTTTATGTTTTAATTAGAGTTTGTGCCAAGTTAAACCTATTGGATCTTCTTGGGTGATAGTTATTTGATCTTGCTGTAATTTCCAGAAACTTCGCGCTCAGTGCCCGAATTGTTAAAAATCACCAGAACGTGATAAAATACTGATTCCAATTGCTGCTGATCAATAAACAAATTTTACAGGTAGTCTAATTTGGGTAGATGTTTTTGAGTTCCAGAAGTTTGCGTTAGTTACAGATTACTACAGACTGTTCTGTTTTTGACAGATTCTGTTTTTCGTGTGTTGTTTGCTTATTTTGATGAATCTATGGCTAGTAAAATAGTTTATAATCCATAGAGAAGTTGGAATACAGTAGGTTTAACACCAATATAAATAAAGAATGAGTGGCAAGAGCCTAAGCTTGGGGATGCCCATGTCACCCCCAAGATAATCCAAGGACACCAAAAAGTCAAAGCTTGGGGATGCACCGGAAGGCATCCCCTCTTTCGTCCACTTCCATCGGTAATTTACTTGGAGCTATATTTTTATTCACCAGATGATAAGTGTTTTGCTTGGAGCATATTGTATTATTTGCTTCTTTGCTTGTTAGTTTACCACAATCATCCTTTCTTTACACACCTTTTGAGAGAGCCATACATGATTTGGAATTTGATAGAATACTCTATGTGCTTCACTTATATCTTTTGAGCTTGATAGTTTTGCTCATAGTGCTTCACTTACATGTTTTTGAGCGTGATAATTTTTGCTCTAGTGCTTCACTTAGATCTTTTAGAGCACGGTGGTGGATTTTTTTTAAAGTAACTTGATCTCTCATGCTTCACTTAGATTATTTTGGGAGTCGTTAATAGCATGGTAATTTGCTTAATGTTAATATACTTGGTATTCAAGATATGTGAAACTTTCTTTTGAGTGCATTGAATACTAAGATAAGTTTGATGCTTGATAATTGTTTTGAGATATGAAGATGATGATATTAGACTCATGCTAGTTGAGTAGTTGTGAATTCAAAGAATACTTGTGTTGAAGTTTGTGATTCCCGTAGCATGCACGTATGGTGAACCGTTATGTGATGAACTCGGAGCATGATTTATTTATTGATTGTCTTCCTTATGAGTGGCGGTCGGGGACGAGCGATGGTCTTTTCCTACCAATCTATCCTCCTAGGAGCATGCGCGTAATACTTTGCTTTGATAACTTCTAGATTTTTGCAATAAGTATATGAGTTCTTTATGACTAATGTTGAGTCCATGGACTATATGAGTTCTCCAACGTATCTGTAATTTTTGATTGCTCCATGCTACTTTATCTATTGTTTTGGACTATAATGGGCTTTATTTTCCAATTTTATATTACTTTTGGGACTAACCTATTAACCGGAGGCCCAGCTCAGAATTGATGTTTTTTGCCTATTTCATTGTTTCGAAGAAACGGAATATCAAACGGAGTCCAAACGGAATGAAACCTTCAGGAACGTGATTTTCCAACCGAACGTGATCCAGGAGACTTGGACCCTACTCCAAGAAGTGCCAGAGGCGGTCACGAGGGTGGAGGGCGCCCCCCCTGGGCGCGCCCCCTACCTCATGGGCCCCCTGACGCTCCACCGACGTACTCCTTCCTCCTATATATACCTACGTATCCTCAAACGATCAGAACAGGAGCCAAAAACCTAATTGCACCGCCGCAACCTTCTGTATCCATGAGATCCCATCTTGGGGCCTGTTCCAGAGCTCCGCCGGAGGGGGCATCCACCATGGAGGGCTTCTACATCAACACCATAGCCCCTCCGATGAAGTGTGAGTAGTTTACTTCAGACCTTCGGGTCCATAGCTAGTAGCTAGATGGCTTCTTCTATCTTTTTGGATCTCAATACAATGTTCTCCCCCTCTCTCGTGGAGATCTATTCGATGTAATCTTATTTTTGCGGTGTGTTTGTTGAGACCGATGAATTGTGGGTTTATGATCCAGTATTATCTATGGAAAATATTTGATTCTTCTCTGAATTCTTTTATGTATGATTGAGTTATCTTTGCAAGTCTCTTCGAATTATCCGTTTGGTTTGGCCAACTAGATTGGTAGTTCTTGCAATGGGAGAAGTGCATGGCTTTGGGTTCAATCTTGCGGTGTCCTTACCAAGTGACAGAAAGGGTTGCAAGGTATGTATTGTATTGTTGCCATCGAGGATAACTAGATGGGGTTTTTATCATATTGCATGAATTTATCCCTCTACATCATGTCATCTTGCTTAAGGCGTTACTCTGTTTTTAACTTAATACTGTAGATGCATGCTGGATAGCTGTCGATGAGTGGAGTAATAGTAGTAGATGTAGAATCGTTTCGATCTACTTGTTTTGGACGTGATGCCTATATACATGATCATTGCCTAGATATACTCATAACTATGCTCAATTCTGTCAATTGCTCAACAGTAATTTGTTCACCCACCGTAGAATATCTATGCTCTTGAGAGAAGCCACTAGTGAAACCTATGGCCCCCGGGTCTATTCTCATCATATCAATCTCTATACTTTATTTACTTGCTTTGTTTTTACTCTACTTTTACGTTTTACTTTGCATCTATCTATCAAAAATACCAAAAATATTATTTATCATCTCTATCAGATCTCACTATCGTAAGTGACTGTGAAGGGATTGACAACCCCTAATCGCGTTGGTTGCGAGTTGCTATCATTTTGTGTAGGTATGAGGGACTTGTGCGTGGTCTCCTACTGGATTGATACCTTGGTTCTCAAAAACTGAGGGAAATACTTACGCTACTTTGCTGCATCATCCTCTCCTCTTCGGAGAAATCCAACGCAGTGCTCAAAAGGTAGCACCGAGGCTGATGCAGGGGTCGTCCAGTGGGGAACGTGGCGCGGCGCTGGAGCTTGACCCACCGTGAACATCGGTGGCCGACGAGAGGACGAGGAGGAGGAGAGCGCCGCCGAGCATCGAAGAGGACGTGCGCACGGCCATGGTGATGGCGTAGTTTCTGGGTCTCTCCCTCCCACTGCCCTCCTTATCTCTTCTTAATAGTTCACCTTAACGGGGCGCAGTGGCGGAGCCAGGGATTTCATGCTTGGTATTCCTTGGTATTCATTTTTGTAATACAGTAGCAATATGACAACAAATATGTAGCAAGCTAGCAGTAGTATACCAATGAATTAACAAATCTTTGGTATTCCATGGAAGTCCAGGGAAGACCCTGGCTCCGCCCCTGACGGTGCGGTGTATCGTATCATAAATAAAAGAAAATAAATCCATCAGCTTTTCTTTTGCATGGTAATACATGTCTCATTCATATCATAAAGAACAAAATACAAGTCATGTAACAACCGACATGTCAAAACTGAAAAGATAGCAAAACATCTCTGAGCTTGACACCAACGCCCGTCACCTTCCTCCTGCACCAGCACAGTAGCCACCGGAGAAAAGAATGATGGATTACCTCCTCACCCGAGCTCGATGCGGCTCCATCGCTGATATGCAGTTTTGCGGACCTCCAAGGTGGCTCACCAAAAGTGAAGCCATTGGCGTTAAACGAATCAGACCGGGGCAACACCCCGGACACACCATCGAACTCCGCATCTGGCACCCCACCACGACTAAGACGCCGAAGGAGGAAATCATACCTGCCATCCACGAACCACGAACCCAGCACACGTTTCGTCTTTCAGATGTAGTCGATGCAGACCACAATCTGCATACGCTCCTGGACTTCCTCCCAAGCTCCACGCCGACGCTGGAGCAAACACCATCGCAACTGCGGAGCCTGAGGATACAGGTCCACCATGAGGATGCCGCCGCCACGCCATCCTTGCTGGAACAGACTGGTTTCCAAATTTATCACCAACCACAAGACCGATGGCCTTGTCAGGGAAGGATTCGAAGAATCTTTATTCAGCGCCATCCTCGTTGCCGCCGAAGCGAAAGACGATGAACGACCTAAAAAATCTAGACTACACGGGAGTAAAAACGCTCCACGCCTGTGGATCCGGCAACTCCCCTCACCACTGACGACCGAGGTCGCCGGTGGAGGGGAGCCGCTGGAGGACGGCGCTGAAAGAAGGCCTCTCCTGGCGGTCCATCAGCTTCGGTCGAATTATTTGAGATATGCTCCAAAAATCCATACCCAGGAAGCGTATATCTCAAACTTTGATGCATGCAATCACTCTTCATAGGAAGCGAATCGCCGAAGATCTCAGGATTATATGCCGTATCTTAAGCATTAGATGAGTGTTTACAACTTTACATACACTAGCATTTATATCGCTTATTATTGGGAGCCCTTGTGCTTCAGGTGCCTGATTTTTTTGTATGTATCATTCACTTTTTTTCTCACCCCGTCAGATTTCAATCTAACAATTGGTTTCATCTCTACGTATGTTTCATCTTTACGTATGTTTCAATCACGTTTTTCTCCTGTATGCTCATGTGCGACGTGAATGCCTATGCTATTGTATGTGTTCCCGGCTCGTAGCTGTCCTTTTGCCTATGCTAGGGCCCATTACTAACTAAAATCTTTGATCACAATGAGATGGTATAAACTATAAAATCTTCCGGCACTTGAACAAAATTTGTTGGAATTTAAAGTACTTCATCAAATTTCAATATGGTAGATATCTATCTATCTTCCTATTATACTAAATACATGAGAAACATATACAATTGCTCTATTTCCAAGTTGTTTAGCAAGATCTGTGTTATCCTTGGGTCTTCGTAGTATTGTAGAGGTCTTCGGCGTTGGTGTGTAGCGGCTTGGTTGCTCTATGATTCACCTCATCGCCAATGACATAAGGTTGGTCTAGGTCGAGTTAATCTGTTGATTCTGCAATTTGTCTATTTTTCATTAACATATTCTACTGATAGTACGTCAACTCTCAGATAATCTGATCAAGATCTGCTTTATATGTGTTGCAGAGAAACAATAAGGTTTACCGTCAATATTTGCACATGCATGTTCCTTTGGCTAATATCACATTACTGTGCAGTTGCAGGAATCATTCTAATATTTAGGTTTTTAACAATTTGGTCTTGCACATGTAGGTCCTGCTGTCAGAGATTTAGACTCACCGTTCGACCCATTTTGCATATGGAAAATGAGATGTCCAGGAATATCAGTCATGTCAAGAAACTCAGAAAGATTATTACGATAAAGAAATTTGCGACGAATAATACAAGATCTTTGTTTGCACAATGAAGAAGACATCCGTCAACTATAGAATGGTACTAACTATTTTACCTTGTTTTCCTCCCTTGTGCCATTTCAAAATTTAGAACAATTATTTATGCATATATTTGTTTTCAGTCTTTTCCAAAGCAGTTCACCGATGATTACCTCTCAAACCACCTGCATGGTCAAGAGGCGAGGAAGGTGTCCATTCAACACCCAAGGTACAATATCGAAGTCTTACTCAAGAGGGCGGAAGGTTGGGCGGACAATTATCCATAGCCACTGGCCTGAAGTTGTAAGGACATTCAACATCATTGAAGGCTCAATATTTTCCTTCCGCTTCTGCACTTTCGCAGATGAGATTCATCTGTCTATTTACCGTGTATGATGCTACTATTCAAAGGTTTTTGATGTTGCATGTGAAAGTTGGTGCTGTTGTGTAATGACATAGATAGCTATATGTCTATATGGTGTAACTAGTGTTGAAGCTTCAGATGTAATTCAATTATGAAATCCTGGTTGCCGTAATACATATATGAAATATATGGTGTGTTCTATAAGAAAATATCAATTTGATTACTAAATGGATTATTAGTAATAGGCCAATTAGCCTGCTTATTGGGGTTTTCTATTGCAGACGGTTTCTCAGACAACACAGTAGGCGATGAATTCAAACAACCCACACGGTCTCTAGAAATTAGGCGTGTTGGATCAATAAAGAATCACACACAACTTTAGCGACAGAACTGTTTGCGTTAGACCACCTTGCACAAACGTTTGCACATAAAAAATCGTGTGTGATATACATACGAACGGAAATATTTTTTTGAGATTCACTATGTGGGATGTACATATGAACGGAAACAATTGGGCATGCATAATTGTCTCTGATGCCTTGCCCGGCCGCACACAAGCTCATTTTGCCCAGCATGTGTGAGTCATTTGGGAAGGACCCCCTACCACACACACTAGCAAGCGACGATTTAAAACTTCATCACGGAAAGGGGGGTAAAACTGTTTGTATATCACGTCTCCACTAATTGTCCTTTTTATTTGTTTCTACTTTAATGCAGTGAACTTTGTCTATTTTAGGTCAGATCAACTATCTATGCTCTAATCTATCTATATTTCTTTGTCCGGTGAACTTGTTTGTGATGTTAATCAACGTGTAACATTGCTGCATGGTTTGTATTGATTTGGGTGCGGGGAGGTATGCGTACTACTGTTATATGGAGACTACCCGATCAGTGCCAGCGGGTGTGTCCAAACGCGTCTGTGAACGTATAACGGTATAAGTGCTTAGATATGCCAACTATGGTTGTACTTGTAGGTGCTCTAAGAAAAGAGATAAATAAACAACACGAGAGTTTAGCTAATACTCATAAACCCACAATACACCATTGCATGTTACAGGTTTGATAGCGTCTTTATCTTATTATTACGGAGGGGAAGAGCTGGTTATTCATCGATTGGTCAGCCGATAATACGCTGCACCCGATCGACGATGGCGTGCACGAAGAAGGCCATCTTGAAGAACTTTTCCTCCTCCTTGGGAAGCGCCACCTCGCGTCCCGCCAAATCTAAGCACCCAGATGAGACGCCCATATAGGCCGCCTCCATCACCTCGGGCACGCCGCTATATCGCCCAGCAGCGACTGACCGCTCCGCCCACTGCAGCCTCGGGATGATGCTGACATAGTGCTGCAGGCACGACCGCATGACCTTCCTGTCCTTGGCGTCCTTGGCGCGGGCGAGCGCAGACTCGGTGCTGGCCTTGGCTACCGTGGCGTTGGCCACCGTCAGCTTGGTGGCGAGCACCGCGAGCTCCGGCTAGCCACGCGCGGAGCGGCAGGAGGGGTCAATGCAGAGCGTGGATACGCACATGTCTGGCGTGACGTACCAGCCACCGAGGAACATGCAGACCTCGTCCAACAGGGAAAGTGGCGCGGCACTGGAGCTTGACCCGCTGCGAACATCAATGGTCGAGGAGAGGACAAGTAGGAGGAGGAGAGTGCCGCCGAGCATCGAAGAGGATGTGCCCACGACCATGGTGGTGGCGTATTGTCTCTCGGTCTCTCCCTCCCTCTGTCCCCTTTGTCTCTTCTTATTAGTTCAATCTTAACAGGCGGTGTATCATATCATAAATAAAAGAAAATAAATCCATCACTTTTGATGAAATCATTGAGATATGCTCCATAACTTAGGTAGCGTATATCTCATACTTTGATGTATGCAATCATACTTCATAGGAAGCGAATCACAAAAGATCTCAGGATTACACGCCGTATCTTAAGCATTAAATGAGTGTTTAGATACATTATGATTTAGAACACTTGACCAGACAAAAGTACTTAGTGAATACTCCTAAACATCGCTTCCCCTCTCTGAGCGCTTCCCCTCGCCCCGTTGCTCCGGCGCCGGCGGCCACCTCTTTTTCCCCACCCCCCGCCGGCCACCGCTCCGGTGCCGGCGTCCACCTCTCATGGCCTCACGGGTGTCCCTCTCGACGGTGTCCTCCTCGGCGCCTGAGGCCTCGCCAGCGCCGCCTAGGCCGCCCCTCCGCTCCGCCATTGCTGTCCCTGAGGTGCTGGGCACGGCGTTCGGCCCCATAGTCCAGGGTGGTGTTGGTGGTGCTAGAGGTGGGGCTGCGCGGCCTCCGGTGCAGGCGTGGCAGACGCAGGCTGGTCACCGTCCCCGCAGCCCGGGTTCCCCCCGCCTCGTCCAACCTCCCGCCGGCGGATCTCCCCCCCGCTGCCTATCTCGAGGCCGCCGCGGACGCGAATCCCGGCTTCCCTGCATGGCTGTTGTTACAACTGCGACGACGATGGGCATATCTCTCGCTTCTGCCCCAATGAGACGTTGTGCGTGCGCTGCGGTGGAGCCGGCCACATCCCCCGGGAGTGTGTGGCACGGCGGAGCTCCTCGCCGGTGGTGCAGGTGGGGCGTGTTTCGCCCCCGCGTGTGGAGTTCAGGCCTGCTCCTGAGCCGGCAGTTCTGCTGCCGCCTCCGCCGGGGCCGCCGCTGGCGTGCGCGCGCAGGGTGGACAGGCCGTGGAGCCAAGTGGTTCGGGAGGGCTCGGTGGGGAGCGTGGATGGCCCGAGCTTCTCGGTGCCTTTCTAGCCGGTCGGTGAGGTCCGGGCGGTGTCGTCGGCGCGCCGCCCGGCCGTGGATGTTGTGGAGAGCTGTTACATGGAGGAGGCAGAGGATCTTTGGCTGATGGAGGAGGAGTTGTCCAAGGCGGTCGTGGTGACAGTCACAGGTACCAGGCCGGCCGTGCACCTGGCGGCAGCGGCGGCCGTGCTGCACGAGGAGTTTCATGTTGGGCCGGCGGACATGTCGATCTGTGCTTTCTTCCCGGAGGATTTCCTGGTGCTATGCCGGGAGCAGAGTCTGCACGACAGGATGGTGCGGCAGGGCGGTCTCTCGCCGTCGTTGTCGGCTGGGTTCACCGTGTCTTTGCGCCCGTGGTTGAGGCAGGCGCAGGCCACTGGCGTCGCGCTGTCGTTTCTGGTGCCGGTCGCGTTGGTGGGGGTACCGGCGCATGCGTGAACGAGGAGGACGGCCAACTCCGTGCTCCAGGGCCTGGGTCTGGTGGTTGGCGTGGTGGACAGCACGGCGAGGCGGCATGACATGTTGAGCTACAAGGTTTGGCCGCAGACTGACCGGCCAGATTGCAACCCGGAGTAGCGACGTTTGTTCATCGAGGAGCCGCGTCGGCGGTGGGGCAGGGTCTGGCCGCGTGCGGCGAGGGCGGTCATGTTGTGGTACAACATCCGTATCATCAAGTTGGCTGAGCCAGTGGTGGATGAGGACGACGATCCCGAGCTGTCGCCGCCACCGAGCCCGCCGGCTCGGCGGGAGGGGGTGAGGCTGACGGCAGTGGGCGTCCGGGCCGTGGTGGATATACTGCTGGGCAGGCTGGGTCGCCGCCGTCGGTGGGGTGTTCCTCGGCGGTGCCGTCTCCGGCAGCAGGTCAACAAGGCGTTCAAAATAAAGCAGCGCTGCGTCACCAAAGGGAGCATGACGTGCAGATATGGCAGGTAGGTGGGGTCGTGGAATCGGTAGCTGGCGGTCTGAGCTTGACTGTCGAGGATGTCGGGCCATCGGTTGGATGCCAGCTGGCTGGTGAGATGCGGGACAGCCTAGTGGATGGTTCTAGTGCCGCCCACCCGGTGTCGTCGTGTGCATCGGGACAGGGGCTGGTGCAGCATGAGGCCGGTGGCTTTGCTTTGGGATCGTCATCATTAGTCACGCTTCCCCGTTGGCGTTCGGGGCCCCCGCTGGAGCAGTTGGGATCAGCGCTGGATGTTTCCGTGGTGGGGACTCGTAATGATTGGAGTGTGGTGGTTGGTTCGGTGGAGTTGCCGATTGGGTCGGGGCTGGGATCTGGCTCGCTGCCGGGCCCAGTGGAAGAAAGCTCTGCGGGTGCGGGATCCAATGCTGGCACGCAGCGGCAGGATGGGACTGATGCCACGCGGTCCGGGTCCAATGATTGCATGCCGAGGCAGGATGGGACTGAGGCCATGCAGATGGTGGAGGAGCGACAGGTGGCTGTTGTGGATTGCCAGCCGTGCATGGATGGGACAGTTTTCATGCACGTAGCGGGGGAGCGGCATTTGGCGGTGGAGGTTTGTGCTGCGTAGGATGGTAGTTTTTCAAGGGAGGAGACGGACTTGTCGGCCAGGGAAGATATGCACGTGGGTCAGGTGCATGGTTGGGAGACGTTTCAGGTCAGTTTGTCTGGGTGCGAGGGGCCACATGCAGGCGACGTGCCGCCATGCACGCCTGTGACTGTTGGACTGGAGGTAGCTTGCCATGAAGATGTGGCGCGCCTATGTGAGAGCATGTGCAAGTCTTTGGCACCCATTTTGGCGCGACCAGAGTCACGTACGCAGTAGGTGCATGCACGGAAGCCCCGGAAGAAAAGGCAGCTGGATATCACCCCTAGGCAAAGCGCAAGGATTGCAAGGCATGGAGCAACTAAACCGCAGCAGGTGCTCATTCGAAGGCTCTTCTTGGCACACGAGGGGGAAGTTATTTCAGATGAAGTGCTCAGCATGTATGTGGAGTCGTTCTCTTGCCCGTTGTCAGATGTGCACATTGCGGCCGTGCTGGCTCTGTTTGGGTGGGAGTCACCGGCAGCACCGGTGCTGGATGCGTCCCTTGTGGAGGCCATGGTGGCCTAGGTGGAGTGTACGGCTGGTATACGTAGGCTGTTGCAATGAGTGCACTGCCCATGAAAGTAATCGTGTGGAACATGAGAGGGTTGAATGCCCCCGCACGTAGAAATGATGTTCATCAAGTTGTTCTTGCGGCGAACCCCAGCATTGTATGCCTCCAGGAGACCAAGCTGCAGGAGATATCTTTACAAACTGTACAACAATGCCTTGGGAATAAATTTAGCAACTTCTATTATGGGACTGCGGTGGGAACGCGGGGTGGAATTCTTCTGGCCTGGGACGAGGCAGTAACCAGGCTATCCAATCCACACTACCAAAATAACTCGCTCACGGCATGGGTGAAGTCGCCGGGGGCCGCGGAGTGGTGGATGACATGTGTGTATGGCCCTCAAGGGGATGGGGCCAAAGTGGAGTTCTTGCAAGAGCTTGCGGACATCAGGGAGTTGCACGCAGGACCGTGGCTGATTGCGCGAGACTTCAACTTAATTGCGAAGCAGGAGGATAAGAGCAATGACGAAGAATGTTGGCAAGGTTTCGGGCGAGGCTGAATAGACTTGAAATGAAGGTGTTGTACCTGAATGGGCGCCGGTACACATGGTCGAATGAGAGGCAAAATGCAACCCTTGAAAAGATTGACCACGTATTTGTCTCTAATGATTGGGATGCTGCGTTTCCCGCTTGTTTCTTATTTGCCCTTGGGACGGCGATCTCGGATCATTGTCCTCTAATGCTAGATATGAATGTGGAATTGGGATGCATAAGCGCTTCAAGTTTGAAGCATTCTGGGTCAGGGCGCTAGGTTTTATGGAGATGGTGCAGAGAGCTTGGGACTCAACACCAGCGGCGTCCAATGACTATGTTACGCTGCACAATAAATTGAGGGCCATGGCAAAAGCCTTACAAAGTTGGAGTGACCGTTGGATTGGCAATGTCAAGTTGCAGATTGCCATTTCCATGGAAGTGATCTTGAGGCTAGATGTGGCAATGGACTCTAGGTCTCTCTCGGGCATGGAAAGGAGCTGAGGAAGACGGTGAAACAAAAACTTCTGGGGCTATGTTCATTGGAACGATCAATTGCAAGACAAAGGTCGAGATTGTTGCACCTAAAGGAGGGGGATGGAAACACAAGAACCTTTCATCAACAGGCGAGCCATAGGAAAAGGAAAATGTGATGCGCTCGGTTAGATACAATGGGAGGCTGTATACGGGTCATGAGGAGGTCGCCTCTGCGGTGGACGCGTATTATGGGCAGGCTTTCGGCTGTTGTGAACAGCGGGAGCATACTCTAAATTTGGATGAGCTGGACCTTCCACGCCAGAACTTGTTACACTTGGAGGAGCCATTCACGCCAGAAGAGGTGGAGAACGTGGTAAAGGCCATGCCCATGGACAAGGCACCAGGGCCGGATGGCTTTACAGGGAGGTTTTATGCCATGTGCTGGCACATTATCAAGGTGGATTTCATGAAATCCATGGACTGCATGTACCGTGAGGACATGAGGGGAATGGCAGCAATCAATAAATCCCTTGTGTCTCTCCTGCCGAAGAAGGAAGGTGCGTTGGAGGTGGGAGATTTCCGGCCGATAAATCTTGTGCATGGAGATATCAAAATCTTTGAGAAGGTTCTCTCGACTAGGCTTGTGGTGGATCTTCCGAACCTGGTGGGAAACCATCAAAGCGCGTTCGTGAAGGGGAGTTCGTTGCATGATAATTTCATGCTCGTTCAGTGTATGGCACGGCGGCTGCATGCGTTGCGGAGTCCTGCGGTGTTGCTCAAGTTGGATATATCTAAGGCTTTTGATTCGGTGCAATGGCCTTTTCTGTTGGAAGTGATGCAACAACTTGGATTCGGCCCCAAGTGGAGAGCGTGGATATGTGGAATCTTAGCCACATCAACTACCAAAGTAATGGTGAATGGTGAACCGGGGGAAACTATTTACAACTGCAAGGGGATGAGACAAGGGGATTCCCTCTCTCCTATGATGTTCATCCTCACCATGGAGCCACTTCAGAGGTTCTTTGTGTTGGGGATCGTAGCAGAAATTTAAAATTTTCTACGCATCACCAAGATCAATCTATGGAGTCATCTAGCAACGAGAGAGAGAGAGAGAAGTGCATCTACATACCCTTGTAGATCGCGAGCGGAAGCGTTCAAGAGAACGGGGTTGATGGAGTCGTACTCGTCGTGATCCAAATCACCGATGACCAAGCACCGAACGGACGGCACCTCCGCATTCAACACACGTACGGTTGGGGAAGACATCTCCTCCTTCTTGATCCAGCAAGGGGTAAGGAGAGGTTGATGGAGATCCAGCAGCGCGACGGCATGGTGGTGGAAGCAACGGGGATCTCGGCAGGGCTTCGCCAAGCTCAGCGAGAGGGAGAGGTGTTACGGGGGAAGAGGGAGGCGCCAGGGGCTTGGGTGCGCAGCCCTCCCTCCCCCCTCTTTATATAGGGGCCCTGGGGGG
>LR880968.1:45513170-45523652 GCA_904067115.1 Aegilops sharonensis | reverse complement strand
ACGGACCCAGTCCGCATAATTGCTACTATCAACTTTCAACTAAATTTTCTCTAGGAACATATCTAAAACAGTAGAACTAAAGCGTAAGCTACGACATAATTTGCAAAGACCTTTTGACTATGTTCATGATAATTAAGTTCATCTAATTATTTAATGAACTCCCACTTAGATAGACATCCCTCTAGTCATCTAAGTGATACATGATCCGAGTCAACTAGGTCGTGCCCGATCATCACGTGAGACGGACTAGTCATCATCAGTGAACATCTTCATGTTGATAGCATCTGCTATACGACTCATGTTCGACCTTTCGGTCTCTTGTGTTCCGAGGCCATGTCTGTACATGCTAGGCTCATCAAGTCAACCTAAGTGTTTTGCATGTGTAAATCTGGCTTACACCCGTTGTATGCGAACGTTAGAATCTATCACACCCGATCATCACGTGGTGCTTCGAAACAACGAACCTTCGCAGCGGTGCACAGTTAGGGGGAACACATTCTTGAAATTTTATGAGGGATCATCTTATTTATGCTACCGTCGTTCTAAGCAAATAAGATGCAAAAACATGATAAACATCTCATGCAATCAAATAGTGACATGATATGGCCAATATCATTTTGCTCCTTTTGATCTCCATCTTCGGGGCGCCATGATAATCATCGTCACCGACATGACACCATGATCTCCATCATCATGATCTCCATCATCATGTCTTCATGAAGTTGTCTCGCCAACTATTACTTCTACTACTATGGCTAACGGTTTAGCAATAAAGTAAAGTAATTACATGGCGTTATTCAATGACACGCAGGTCATACAATAAATTAAGACAACTCCTATGGCTCCTGCCGGTTGTCATACTCATCAACATGCAAGTCGTGATTCCTATTACAAGAACATGATCAATCTCATACATCACATATATATCATTCATCACATCCTTTTGGCCATATCACATCACACGACATATGCTGCAAAAACAAGTTAGACGTCCTCTAATTGTTGTTGCAAGTTTTTTACGTGGCTGCTATAGGTTTCTAGCAAGAACGTTTCTTACTACGCCAAAACCACAACATGATATGCCAATTTCTATTTACCCTTCATAAGGACCCTTTTCATCGAATCCGATCCGACTAAAGTGGGAGAGACAGACACCCGTTAGCCACCTTATGCAACTAGTGCATGTCAGTCGGTAGAACCTGTCTCATGTAAGCGTACGTGTAGAGTCGGTCCGGGCCGCTTCATCCCACGATGCCGCCGAATCAAGATAATACTAGTAACGGCAAGTAAATTGACAATATCGACGCCCACAACAAACTTCTCTTCTACTCGTGCAAAGAAACTACGCATAGACCTAGCTCAGGATGCCACTGTTGGGGATCATAGCAGAAATTTAAAATTTTCTATGCATCACCAAGATCAATCTATGGAGTCATCTAGCAACGAGAGAGAGAGGAGTGCATCTACATACCCTTGTAGATCGCGAGCGGGAGCGTTCAAGAGAACGGGGTTGATGGGGTCGTACTCGTCGTGATCCAAATCACCGATGACCAAGCGCGGAATGGACGGCACCTCCGCGTTCAACACACGTACGGTTGGGGAAGACGTCTCCTCCTTCTTGATCCAGCAAGGGGGAAGGAGAGGTTGATGGAGATCCAGCAGCACGACGGCGTGGTGGTGGAAGCAGCGGGGATCTCGGTAGGGCTACGCCAAGCTCGGCGAGAGGGAGAGGAGTTACGGGGGAAGAGGGAAGCGCCAGGGGCTTGGGTGCGCAGCCCTCCCTCCCCCTCTTTATATAGGGGCCCTGGGGGGCGCCGGCCCCTAGAGATCCCATCTCAAGGGGGGGGGGGCGGCCAAGGGGGGGACTTGCCCCTCAAGTCAAGTGGGGCGCCCCCCACCCCTAGGGTTTCCAGCCCTAGGCACAGGGGAGGCCCAAGGGGGCGCACCAGCCCACCAGGGGCTGGTTCCCTTTCCCACTTCAGCCCATGGGGCCCTCCGGGATAGGTGGCCCCACCCGGTGGACCCCCGGGACCCTTCCGGTGGTCCCGGTACAATACCGGTGAACCCCGAAACTTTCCTGGTGGCCGAAACTGGACTTCCTATATACAAATATTTACCTCCGGACCATTCCGGAACTCCTCGTGACGTCCGGGATCTCATCCTGGACTCCGAACAACTTTCGGGTTACCGCATACTAATATCTCTACAACCCTAGCGTCACCGAACCTTAAGTGTGTAGACCCTACGGGTTCGGGAGACACGCAGACATGACCGAGACGACTCTCTGGTCAATAACCAACAGTGGGATCTAGATACCCATGTTGGCTCCCACATGCTCCTCGATGATCTCATCGGATGAACCACGATGTCGAGGATTCAATCAATCCCGTATACAATTCCCTTTGTCAATCGGTACGTTACTTGCCCGAGATTCGATCGTCGGTATCCCAATACCTCGTTCAATCTCGTTACCGGCAAGTCACTTTACTCGTTCCGTAATACATGATCCTGTGACTAACTACTTAGTCACATTGAGCTCATTATGATGATGCATTACGGAGTGGGCCCAGAGATACCTCTCCGTCATACGTAGTGACAAATCCCAGTCTCGATTCGTGCCAACCCAACAGACGCTTTGGGAGATACCCGTAGTGCACCTTTATAGCCACCCTGTTACGTTGTGACGTTTGTCACACCCAAAGCATTCCTACGGTATCCGGGAGTTGCCCAATCTCATGGTCTAAGGAAATGATACTTGACATTAGAAAAGCTTTAGCAAACGAACTACACGATCTTGTGCTATGCTTAGGATTGGGTCTTGTCCATCACATCATTCTCCTAATGATGTGATCCCGTTATCAATGACATCCAATGTCCATGGTCAGGAAACCATAACCATCTATTGATCAATGAGCTAGTCAACTAGAGGCTCACTAGGGACATGTTGTGGTCTATGTATTCACACATGTATTACGGTTTCCAGTTAATACAATTATAGCATGAACAATAGACAATTATCATGAACAAGGAAATATAATAATAACCATTTTATTATTGCCTCTAGGGCATATTTCCAAGAGTTTGAGGTAGCTGTGGACCGAAGGGTGTTGGAACCATTGGCTTCGAGAGGCATGAAGCAAAGACTGTCGATATATGCGGATGATGTGGTCTTGTTCGTAAAGCTGAGGCTGGTGGATTTGGAAGCTTGTAGGGCAATCTTGGCCTTGTTTGGGGAAGCCTCTGGTCTGCGAATTAACATGATAAAATCTGCAGCTCTGCCGATTAAGTGTACGGAGGAGGTGATCGCTTTGGCCGCGAATGAGCTGGGATGCCCGGTTGGGTCCTTCCCAATCAAGTATCTGGGGTTGCGTCTTGCTCTAAGGAAACAATCTGCTGCGTAGCTACAGTACCTGGTGGACAACATGGCGAGTCGCTTGCCTAAGTGGAAGGCCGCACTAATGCCGAAGAGTGGAAGACTGACGCTTGTCTTGTCAGTGTTGTGTGCCATGCCGATACATGCGATGATGGCTATGGAGCTGCCAATGAAAATGATTATGGCGATGAACAAAGTGTGCAGAGGGTTCTTATGGTGCAACAAGGAAAAGGCCAACGGTGGGAATTGTGTTATTGCTTGGGAGACTGTGTGTGCGCCCAAGTGGGCGGGTGGCCTTGGCATCCCCAATTTGCGCTGGATGAATCTGGCCATGCAAGCGCGATGGCCATGGTTATCATGTGCAGATGGGAGCAGACCTTGGAGTGAGTTCAAAATACAAGTGCCGGCTGAGTCCATGCAAGTTTGCCAAGCTGCTTTGAGGGTAAACGTCAGGAATGGAGTGTCCACCCTGTTCTGGGAAGATAGGTGGCTAGATGGATTGAAGATGCAGGAAATGGCTCCAGACTTGTATAGAAGGATTCCAAAGAGAGTTCGTCAGGCTAGGATGGTTGGGCAGGTGGCAGCCAATGGGCGGTGGGCGATGGACATCGACCCGGATTTAGATGCAGCAGTTCCTCCAGATTTGGCCGAGGGTCGCGGCGTGGGAACCATTGCCCGGCGAGCAAGATGAGTTCACATGGTCTTGGGATGCGAGTGGGCGGTTCTCAGTGCGTTCAGTGTATGCAAGAAGGTGTTGGGGTCGGGGGTGATTCCCACGGCGAAGATGACCTGGAAATGCCGGGCACCATCGCAATGTCGTTTCTTTGCATGGTTGGCCCTGAAAAACAGGTGTTGAACTTCAGATAGACTAGCGAGGAGAGGACTACCGCACCAATCTGCTTGCCCGTTGTGCGATCAGGAGCCGGAGACGTTAAACCATGTGCTGCTAACATGCGTCTTCGCCAGAACAGTGTGGACAGCGGTTGGAGAAGCATTGGGTAAGCTTGGTTGGGAGCCAAACCAAGAGGATAAGCTTGGGGAGTGGTTGTGTGCCAAGAGAGGAGACAACTACCTCGGCACCAAGGACATACATACGATCTTTCTACTGGTCCTGTGGGAGCTATGGGTGCATCGTAATGCAATCGTGTTCGACGGCGCGTCACCGTCGGTGGAGAGACTCATAGACAAGGTAAAATCTGAGTGTGCGTTATGGGCATCTGCGGGCCTGTTCAAAGGGAACCTAGAGGGGTTCCTGGGTGGACTACATAGGTGGATGATTAGGGAGGAGTAGGATATGGGAACATGTAAGTGGAGCGTGTACGGGTTGTAAGGCCATACAGGCTTGTAATGTAACGGTGGAGGCATCTTTGCCCTTCTTCTTTAATATATGATATGCACACTCGTGCATATTTGAGAAAAAAACAGACAAAAGCAACACATACGAGCAACCACTACCAAGAAACCATGAAAGCATGGTTAATAATATAGCTAGCTGATGGCGATATGAAACTACCATATCATCTATAGCCATTATGTAAAGTCATTTATATAAGGGTGCGCCTAGAACTCATCTAGCTGAGTTATAGTATGGTCTCATTCACCTGACATGGGTTAGTTGTCCAGCCTGTTTTCTGTTGTTTCCCAAACCAGGCTTTTAAATCCCGCGCAGCCTAGTTGTTCAGTGTATTGGGCTGTTCAGGCCAACTCCACCGCACGACCCTATCCTGTCCGGCCCCGTCCGTTTGGGGTAAAAGGGACAAAAGAGGCGGCCCAACGAACGGCCTCAAACGGACAAACGTCCGGATTCCCTCCGTTTTCAACCCATCCCCGGCCCAAACTTGCGCTCAGTTTGGGGTGAAACGGACGCGCGCGGACGGCCTCGACGCACGCCCTTGTCCCCCCTGTGGCCCGCCTGTCGGGGACACTAGCAGTCCCTCCGCTCCCAATGCTTCACCCTCTCTCCCCGCCCCGCCGCCAGCGCCGCCGCTATTCTCCGGCCGCCTCCTCACCGCGCAGCCCCCCGCTGTCCATACCAAACCACGTCTCGACATGGCCGCAACCACGCCCGCGCTTTCGCCGTAGTTTTGGCCGTCGATCGGAGGAGGTTTGGCCGTCGCCGTCCTTGCCGGTGGCGGAGGGGACACGACTGCCGGTGACGTACCACGGCGACCGAGGCAGATTCCGACGAGAGCTCCAGAGCGGCCAGTAGCCGGCCAGCAACCACCCCTGCCGCGTCGAGGTGATCATCGCGGCCTCTTCGCCACCACGACTGCAAGGTGTTCGACCTTTTTCCAACAAAGGTATGGACAGTGGAGACGAGTTTTTCTTCCATCACTACCTTTGTTCATCGGACGATTCGTCGTCGGATGATGAAGATCTTGTGGTGGCTGCACTGGTCGTTCACGACCATATTCAACGGCAGCTTCCTCTGTACAGGGGGTCACTCCCTGGCCGTGCTCCCAACCTGAACCGCAACAGGGAGAGAGGCCACGCCCTGCTCTATGCCGATTACTTTGCCAACACCCCGCTCTTCAAGCCGGATAAATTTCATCGCCGTTTTCGTATGGCAAGGCATGTGTTCAATCATATCCGAGAGGGAGTGGTTTCTCATGACCCATACTTCGAGTGCAAGACGGATGCCCTTGGCAAGCTTGGATTCTCCTCTTACCAGAAATGCACCGCGGCCATCCGCATGCTTGCATATGGTATTCCAGGCGATCTGGTGGATGAGTATGTGCGTATGAGTGAGACAACATGTCTGATGTCAATGTACAAGTTTTGTCAGGCTGTGATCGAGGTGTTTGGCCCAGAGTACTTGAGGCAGCCAACTGCCGCTGATACAGAGAGATTGTTGGCGACCAACGCAGCTAGAGGCTTTCCAGACATGCTTGGCAGCATAGATTGTATGCATTGGGACTGGAAGAACTGTCCATTTGCTTGGCAGGGCCAGTACAAGGGGCATGTTAACGGGTGCACTGTCATATTAAAAGCGGTGGCATCGCAAGATCTTTGGATATGGCATTCTTTCTTCGGCATGGCAGGTTCTCACAATGATATCAACGTGCTGCAGCGTTCTCCAGTCTTCGCGAGGCTTGCAGAAGGCCACTCCCCACCTGTCAACTTTGAGATCAACGGCCACCATTATAACAAGGGATACTATCTAGCAGATGGTATCACTACTACAAAAAGGGCTATAGATGGAATGGCTACTAATGGCGCACCTGTGATGTGTTGCGCCATTACTATATTCTAATGGCGCACCATGTCTCGGTGCGCCATTACAAATATATTACTAATGGCGCACCTGGTGTGTGGTGCGCCATTAGTAGTTTCGAAAAAAAACATAAAAAAAAATTGTTACTAATGGCGCACCGATGCATAGTGCGCCATTACTAATTAACATAGTAATGGCGCACCACATCCTTCGTGCGCCATTAGTAGTTTTAAAAAAAAGTAAAAAAAAATAAAAAAAAATTTGTTACTAATGGCGCACCATGTCTCGGTGCGCCATTACTAGTTTTAACTAGTAATGGCGCACTTTCCACTGGTGCGCCATTACTAAGTTTTTTTCAAAAAAAAATATCATTTTTTTTTTCAAAACTAGTAATGGCGCACCGTGGGAGTGGTGCGCCATTACTAGTTGAACTAGTAATGGCGCACCACCCCACGGTGCGCCGTTAGTAACTTGGCCACCACTTCCACCGAATGCACCCCCCCGATCGCCTTTTCAGTTTTAAAAAAAAAAAGAAAATGATGAAAATGTCAAAAAAATAAAAGAAAATAAGTTTCCCATGTGATATGTGGTCTAGTTGTTGGGAAAATTTACAAATATGAATTTCGACTTTATTTGCAAAATCTCTCTGGAAATTTGTAAAATGGGCATAACTTTTGCATACGAACTCGGATGAAAAAGTTTTTTATATGAAAAATCATCTACTCGAAAAGTTACATCCAAATTTAACTGGGGGAACCCCGTTAAACATTTTCAATATCCCCAAAAACCTAACAGAAAAAAAGTTACGGGGCTTTCAAGATCTAGCGGCAAAAAAATTCAAAAAATTTCAAACTTACTAGTGGCGCACCGTGGATGTGGTGCGCCACTAGTAACAGAAAAAAAAATTGGTTTTGAATTTTTTTTTTTGAATTTTTTTGCAAAAATGATACGTAATATGATCGAGAAGTTTGAAATATTTTTCAAAATTTCATCATAGTCATGAACATGAACAAAGTCCTAGACATCAACAAGGTATAACAGGATTGATATGCTAGATATATCAACAAGTGCCTGTGAAGTGAGCTGTTGCTAGGATTGGATAGAACTCTGAAGTTAAGCGTGCTTGGGCTGGAGTAGTGTGAGGATGGGTGACCTTTCGGTAAGTTTGACCACGGAGTGCGATTTGACCCGAGATTAAGCCATAGTGAACTGAGATTAAGAAAAATTGTAAAAAAAATTTAAAAAAATTTCTGAAAAAAATTTTAAAATTTTTTTTGAAAAAAATTAAAAAAAATTGAAAAAATTTGAAAAAAAAATATTACTAATGGCGCACTTCTATGTGGTGCGCCATTAGTATACCAGATAGTAATGGCGCACCGTGGGCTATACTAATGGCGCACTACATGGTGCGCCATTAGTATACCAATGGCGCACCGGTAGTGCGCCATTAGTAGGCAAAATCGGTGCACCATTAGTAGGCCTTTTTCTAGTAATGTACGCCATTAGTAGGCAAAATCGGTGCGCCATTAGTAGGCCTTTTTCTAGTAATGTATATATCCTCAGTGGTCAACTTTTGTGAAGACAATCTCGAAACTACAAGGTGAGAAGAGAAAGAGATTTGCCTAAATGCAAGAGAGTGTTAGAAAGGATGTGGAACGTGCTTTTGGTGTGGTTCAATCCCGGTGGGGTATCGTTCGAAACCCTGCACTGTCATGGGATGAAAGGAAGCTTTGGGAGGTGATGACTGCTTGTGTGATCATGCACAACATGATCGTCGAGGACGAGCGTGATGAGAGTATCTTCGACCAAGGATTTGATTATCAAGGTGAAAATATTGAGCCCCTGCACCAAGACCCGGCCACATTTGAACAGTTTGCCCAATTCCACCGTGAGATGCGTGATTGGCACACTCATTTGAATCTTCAAAATGACTTGGTTGAGCACGTGTGGGATCACATTGGCAACCAATAGATGTATTGGTCCATTTTATGTTCAGTCAAGACAATTTCGATTTGGTTGTAAAACTATTTTATTAAAGACAATTTCAATTGGGTTGTAAAACTATTTTAATTTTCAGACAAATATTTGGGTTGGAAACTAGTTTTGATGTAAATTTGGGCATTTTTGGCCCTGACGGACAAGATGGGGCAAATGGATGCGGCCGCGCGCTGGGCGCACGGTCACCACATCCCAGGACACGACCCCAAATCCCTACCCAAAAGGACAGAAACCGGATAAAACGGACGTCCGTTTAGGGTCGCGCGGTGGAGTTGGCCTCAGTTGCATTATATCTTTGTGTACTTTTGACCCTATATATGTTGGGAGACGGGCTGCACTAAAAAGAGAAAAAAAAAAACAGGCTGCGCTAGTGGCGAGCAGGCTGGAGGCTCACCGCTGTGGTCGTCCATATGGACTCCGGCGACTTGCGTCGCTACACCTTTTCATATATGCCCGCCCGTGTTGAGTGTTCGTCTGTTCTCACTTTTTGTATTTCTGTGTCTCTGTTCCATTTTGGATACAGTATTGTCTTTGTTTTTTCTTTAGGAGAACGCTGGAAGAAGTGGATGCTTGGTCCAGACTAGTGGTTGGGGCGCACCCTAGGTGCGCCTTCTGAGAGGAAGTTGGGGTGGTACTAGATGGGGTGCGCCTCTTTCACGTTCCTACTTGTACTATGATCTGTTGTTCTGCTATGAGACATTTTCCTTTTGTTTAGTTTGAAGTCAGGATGCTCTCAACGGGGACGAAGATTCAGGATAAGTAAAAATGCCCATGTGATGTCCTTTTGCCTATTTACCTCATGTATATGATTCTATCTCTACACCACAAAACGAACAAAAGAACCTTTTTTCCCTCCAGAACGGGCCTTGGCCTCGAACCTCGGTAGGACCACAAACACAATTGACATCGGGGCCAGGTGCACGATCGAATCCACGGCGGACGGCACGAGGTTCAGGACCGGACGCAGCCATCGCCTGCCAGCTCCAACTGCACACCGTTCAGCAGCATCGTCCTACTCTGGTGGTCGCCGCCCTTGGCGTTTAGATGGTACTCATTTCTCTTCGTGCTCTCGCTCCACGGCTTGCTTCCCAGCCATGACACCGCTCTTCTGAGGCCGCCACTGCACCTCTAGTAACCGCTTCTTTTTTTGAAGTTCAGGTTGAAGACTTGAGGTCGTTCTAGAGGGTCACGTTGTACCCAGTGTTGTTGCTTAGGTTGAACAGGAGGAGCATGACACCGTTCTGCACTGTGGAATAAGCAAAGCTTTGTTGAGAACAGCAGAAATGATTGATCAAGCTGATGTTTCAATGGTAGTTGAAGTAACTCTTCAGACACAAGTAACTTAGCAAGTTAAGAACAGCCATATCACTTCAACATTGGTAACAAATATAAAGTATCTCAAGCAGTTCACTTTAATTATGGCACAGCGTCGGATTCTTACGTGTCGCTTGCTGAAGTGAGCATTAATGTTGAATAATTAGGCATTTTCCCGTTTAGTTTAATCCAGAAAAATAATGGATAAAACATGAATAGCAATATATTGATGAAACTAGAAACTAGCAACAATTCGTTGAGACTAGTAATGCAATCAAAATCATAAGCAAAATGCATCATATCCATGTCAATTGCTATTAGCAATAAACCAAATGCTAGCCCTAACAGTGAGGATAAGATGGCATACGGCGCAGTAGCAGAAGGTGCGGATGTCCCGACCGTCATGTCGCTGAAGAGGTCGTTGACATCGGGGAAGAAGTCGTCGTTGGGGAACTCGCCGTCAGTGATGTCGTCGTTCGCAACCACGATGAACAAGACTCCAGCAGTCGCGTAAGGACGCTCCCCAAAAACCTGATCGCCCCTCTCCCGTACCGGATCACAAGAGGCGGGGTTTCGGAGGCCT
>LR880968.1:45464330-45482917 GCA_904067115.1 Aegilops sharonensis | reverse complement strand
AGACAATAATAAAGTTATTATTTATTTCCTTATTTCATGATAAATGTTTATTATTCATGCTAGAATTGTATTAACCGGAAACATGATACATGTGTGAATACATAGACAAACATATAGTCACTAGTATGCCTCTACTTGACTAGCTCATTAATCAAAGATGGTTATGTTTCCTAACCATAGACATGTGTTGTCATTTGATTAATGGGATCACATCATTAGGAGAATGATGTGATTGACATGACCCATTCCGTTAGCCTAGCACTTGATCGTTTAGTACATTGCTATTGCTTTCTTCATGACTTATACATGTTCCTGTAACTATGAGATTATGCAACTCCCGTTTACTGGAGGAACACTTTGGGTGCTACCAAACGTCACAACGTAACTGGGTGATTATAAAGGAGTACTACAGGTGTCTCCAAAGGTACATGTTGGGTTGGCGTATTTCGAGATTAGGTTTTGTCATTCCGATTGTCGGAGAGGTATCTCTGGGCCCTCTCGGTAATGCACATCACTATAAGCCTTGCAAGCAATGTAGCTAATGAGTTAGTTACGGAATGATGCATTATGTAACGAGTAAAGAGACTTGCCGGTAACGAGATTGAACTAGGTATCGGATACCGACGATCGAATCTCGGGCAAGTAACATACCGATGACAAAGGGAACAACGTATGTTGTTATGCGGTTTGACCGATAAAGATCTTCGTAGAATATGTAGGAACCAATATGGGCATCCAGGTTCCGCTATTGGTTATTGACCGAGAATAGTTCTAGGTCATGTCTACATAGTTCTCGAACCCGCAGGGTCCGCACGCTTAACGTTACGATGACAGTTTTATTATGAGTTTACAAGTTTTGATGTACCGAAGTTTGTTCGGAGTCCCGGATGTGATCACGGACATGACGAGGAGTCTCAAAATGGTCGAGACATAAAGATTGATATATTGGAAGCCTATATTTGGATATCGGAATGGTTCCGGGTGAAATCGGGATTTTACCGGAACACCGGGGGGTTACCGGAACCCTCCCGGGGGATTAGTACAAGAGTAGATCTACCACGAGATTAGAGAGGCTAAACCCTAGAGGCTAGTCTATGGTATGATTGTTGTTCGTCCTACGGACTAAAACCCTTTGGTTTATATAGACACCGAATAGGGTTAGGGTTACACAGAGTCGGTTACAATGGTAGGAGATCTACATATCCGTATCGCCAAGCTTGCCTTCCACGTCAAGGAAAGTCCTATCCGGACACGGGACGAAGTCTTCAATCTTTTATCTTTATAGTCCAGGAGTCCGGCCAAAGATGATAGTTCGGCTATCCGGACACCCTCTAGTCCAGGACTCCCTCATACTGTTAGCACTTCAATATTGAGTTCCCAATTTGGATTAGAAGAGACCTTTCATGTGCGTACAAACTATGCAGCCTTGGCCCTTCAACAATGTTGCTCCCATGCCACTGGACCTACGCTTGCTTGAGAAAACGCCAACTCCGGCAACAAGTGCATCAATCTGGATCAATTTTTTCCAATGAAAAAGAGAAGAACATTAGCACATATGCAAAGGGGAGCAGTAAAGAAGTGCATGTCCACTCACTATGCTCTGCAACCTTCATGGCATGGCCGTGTCGTCTCTCTGTTGTACGCCTTGGCGACCATCTTGATTGCGGCATGGCAGTCGCCGCACACAGGAGGTTCTTGAACACGTGTATGGGCGCTCCGGCCGGCATGGCAAGCAGCCCGAACACCACGGTGAGCCTCCCAGAGTAAGCAACAAATTCAATTCATCTCACACACCATGAGCGATCAGTGGTTCTAGGCTGCTAATCAAACTGCTCTTGCCAAACTATAGCTACAAATGTAGATTTCAAAGGTTCTCTAGGACACAGCCAACATCAATATTACAGCAGGACAGTAAATAAATTAAAGATATATTAATAAACTCAGTGAATAAATAAATTTCTTTATAGAAAACAGTAAGGGCACTTGAATAAAAAAAGGCTTCAATCTTACCTCAACATAATCAACCTGACCACCGGCTTCAGTCAGTGTTTGCACTATTTGATCCTTTATACGTTCACCAGCACTGTTGCTATTATTCAACGCGGCAGTTCTAACATTTACCAGTGATCTACTAACGGATAATGCCTACAAAGAAAATAACAATTGCCAAAGATAGATAGTATCAAAATTGTTTGTTCCATGACAGGTATCAACTGTTAGTCTTGTTTCTTTTGAATACCCAAACCAATAATAGAAAGGCAATCATAAATGATAAGATATTGTGATAAAACAATTCTATCTTCTGTAAATGCACCATTCAAAAGTCAGAATACAAGTGGGCGAAAACAGTTTGTTAATTTGTGTAGAAGACTAACCTTCTCCCTTTCCTCAAGGAGATTATGAGATCTCATTGCAATACCATTGGCTTCTCGCACTATATCTGATTCTACTATATCTCTATGAAAAATCAAGGTCACGAACCTGAAAAGAGCATGAGCATATTTCATTCGTGTGGGAGGAAACAAAATAAAGATTACACCATAGTTTGATAGTGAAAAGGCATTGTCCATGTGTTCACATTGGTACTGAACAACATATCAAATAAATTCAGTTCTAAAAGGAGAATAGAAGACTATCTTTTGAAATACTAAGGGAAACTTTATTCAATAAACGTTCAGGTACCACTTGAAACCCAACAGAGTTTTTTTATCCCCATGGACACTACGCCTTAAGGGAACATATATTTGAAGCAGTGTTGGCCGCGGCCCTGAATAATAAACCCCAACCTAGATAGAGCAAGACTGCAAAACAAGGAGATTCAGAGTGAATTGATGGAGCTTACCAGGCAGTCAGCACACCGCCTTGAGCAAGCAGCTGTGACGGCCGCACCGACATGGGAGCACGAGCACTGACGGGCGCACCGCGCGTAGGCCATTAGCCATGCCATTATCCAGTGTCGGGGGATAGAGATGGCGCCGCTGGTTGCCGGCTGGTCGCACACCTGTTTGCCGCGTAACCTTCCACCGGCCGAATCACTCGATCAAACACAAGAGAGTGGTGGAGGGGAAGGGTGATCGGATGGTGGCGCGTGCGTACCAAAGAACTCGATGATGATGGGGGCGAAGCCGTTGAGCGTGATGATGTCCTAGGATGCCGTCCTCGATGCCGTCTCTCCTCGGCATCACACTCACCTTGGGGAACCCGCAGAGATGCCTTCCCCGTGCGTGGAGCTAGTCCGGCGACACCGTTGAAGAGGCCGTCGCCACGACCACCCGTGGCCGTCGGGCGCGGGAGGAACGTCCATGAGACAGAGCCACACGTGGGCGGGACCAGCCACCGTAGGCCCCCAGAGCCTCGCCGGCGACGAAGGGGACGCCGCGCCCGAAACCCTAGCCATGGCTTAGGGTCGGCAGCGAGCGCGAGAGGCCGGATCTGGAGGGATGAGAGGAAGGATCGGAGCGAGAGGAGGTCATCAGTCTGCCACCCGTCGTCGGGACTCGCCGGAATCGGCCGGCGTGAGTGGCGGTGGCGGCGGCGTCGAGGAGTCGCGGGGGGAGAGGCTCACGAGAGAGGAGAGAGATGAGGCTTGCGTGCGGGAACAGGGGGCTGGGAGCTGGCCAATCTCTTTCTCTTTTTCTTCTCAACTGAGTGAATTTTTTGTCTCACGCTAATCCGACGTGGACATCACCAGGAAGCGCCCTTGTAGCGACTGTTAAAGGGTTGTATTACAACAATGTTTGGTTTTGAAAAAGAATAAAAAATACAAAAAAACATATCACAAAAGTCTCCCTAACATACGATTATTTTTCTAAATGAGAAACACAAAAAATACAAAAAATCAAAAAAGGCGCAGTTGCTTGCATGTAACTGTCGCCCTCAGTTTATGCTTCCCTAGTGAATGAGATCAAGTTCCTTAGAAATCATAGAGAGACGTACATTACTCATGTTACCTGTAGCCAAAATAAAACTAGTGATTGTCTTGCTAGTTTTGCTAGAGTTAGGCAAAGAACTATGACTTAGCTAGGTTCGGGCCCTCCTAGAGTTCTAGAGTTGGTGAAAGATGATTGTAAGGAGTAAGGACACTTTGAATGAGTAATACATGGTTTCTTTCCGCAAAGAAAAAAAAACTATCGCCCTCCCTTTAGAAAAAAAGTCGCCTTGAAGGAAAAGCAAAAACGTTTACATCTAAATTTTTTCTATGCTTATACTAAATATATTATATCTAGACCCGTTCAAATTTTGAGGATTTTTACAGTTTTTCATGCAGTTTGAACTGATAAATAGGGTGATGACACGTGCTATTTCGTTGGGATATGACGGCGTACGGTTTGGTGTGTGCGCAGCAATTTCCGCACTGCTGCATGTGCTGGGCCCAGCGGTGCATGTGGTTGATTTGACCACGTCTTTATTTGGGGTATTGCATGCAGGGTCCGGAAGTTACGATTTTTTGGTCTCCGATTGCATGCAGCTTGCTTTGCATGTACGTGTCTTGTTTTTTCAACACGCATGTACGTGTCCTTGAGAGCGTGATTTGCGTGGTGGGTTACCGACATAGTGGGGGGGCGGTATGTGCACGTGTTATCTGATTTCGTATGTTCTGCCTCATGTTTGTGCCGCCACGTCCTTAATTGATTCGATTTGCTCTCGAAAGATTGACACATGTTGACTTGGTGGAAATTTCTGGCCGTGCCGCTCTTGCCGTATTTTCTGGAGACCCCTGGTTAGCGGTTGAGTATTTGCTTCCTGCTTCTGGTCCTTCCGGGCTCCTATAAATACATGCTACTATGCTAGCATCAGTACAGACACAAGCGCTCATATATACGCGCATACACTCACCCCTATGAACGCACGCACGCACACCCTATTTCTATGAGCACCTTCGAGAGACTGAGCCGGCATATCATCTTGAGATTTACGAAGTCACCGTAGGCGCCTCGTCGTCGACGGGAACGTCTCCTCTCACTGAAAGCGCATCGCCGGAAATCCTGAAATAAATCCAGAATAATGCGAGCACCAGGATTTGAACCCTGGTGGGTTGGGGATACCACTGTCCACCTAACTAACTCAACCACATGACATGCTTTGTTCCGTTGTTTTTCTCTATATCTTGCACGTTGTCATCTCTATTCATAGATGGATCGTGCTAGGTCTTGCCAAAGTGGCCTTCGCCGTCCGGGTCGTCCTCCTGGAATTCGCGGAGCAGTTATTGGGCATAATAATCTGCGGCTCCGTCGTCCGGATCGTCCTCGTGGGATTCGTGGAGCAGTTATTGGGCGTAATGATCTGCGAGGCCGAGGTGCGTCCATGTTGAGAGTTGATGTCGGTGGTCGGCTGTCTGATGATGGTTTATTGCGTGGGGGGCGTCTTGCTGCTCATCGTTCGGTTAGCTTAGCATCTACTGGTTGGTTTAGACTGTTTGGTCTGTCTTTTGTTAATCCTTGTTATGTGTTCACCACGTAATTAAGTATTTGTCTGGTTGTTTCCTGCAGGGGTTCAAGGTCAGAGTTTCTCTATTGTTGATTCGCGTCGTCGACGTCAAGAGATCCGGCTGGGAAAACGTCCTGTTGATTCTGCTGTTGGTGAGTTTGTTTGCTGTTTTTTAGTACAGTTAAGATTGAGCTGTTCCAGTCCTTCGTTTTATTTATTTATTAATTCCATACTTATTTTTCATTTTACTGTAGCTCATTCTTCATGTGGCTATGGTTTTCCGGGCGATGTGGACCCTGTTATTTCCTTGCCGATGTTACCACGTGCATGTGCCATGCATTAGTGTGCCTTGCCGATGTTACCACGTGCATGTGCCATGCATTAGTGTGCCTTGCCGATGTTACCACGTGCATGCCACATGCAGTTCTTTTTTCTTTATTTTGTATACAACGTATGATTTCCCCCCTTTCTCTAGGAGAATATTCGGCTCCATCTGATGGTCGAGCTGTTGATCGGCCTGCTGCTTTTTGTATTGGTACCTCAGGTATGCTGCTTGGTATCTTTTATATTAAATAAACAATGTTTTATTTGTATATTGATTGTTTTTTATGTTTTAGTACAAATGGATGTTGTCGATCCTGTCACTTGTGAGAGAGAGGATCTTTCTGGTGGTTTCACGTCTGGTTTTGATCAAGTTAAACGACCACGGGTGGTTCCGTTGCGTAAGGTGGGGTCTTCTTATTGCTCCACTCCTTTGGGTGAGTTTGTCTTTTCTATTGGTGGTCTACTGTATTTTGTATGTATGCTGTTTGGTTTAAATATATCTAATTTTTTTTAAAAAATCTAATTCGGTTATGTTGTCGTTTTTAGTGTTGGCTACTCCCATCATTGAACGTGCTGATATTTTACGTAACCGACGGAAGCGGAGATTGATAAGGGAATATGTTTTCCCCTTCTCTTATATGGCTGTTTGCACATGTGGTTTCTATGTTGTTAATATTGTTATTATCAACATATTGATTGATGCTATTTAATATGTAGTGCGTGGAATGGAGCCTCCTATTCCAAAAGATTATATTCTTTTGCTTAAAGGTACGGTTGTATGTGATTTGCAATTTTTTTGATCATTTTTTATTCATTTCCTTCCTGTTCTTTCTTTTTTTTAAAAAAAATTGTATGATGGTGTGTTGTAGAAACATGTAGAGGTCGTTCATATTACGGTGGACCAGAGTTCAACTGCCATAGATGTGGAGCTTTTTACTAGTTTCGTGAAGGATCTACCCTCATGTGGGTGCCAATGCTCGGCAGCCTGTTTATACAGGATGTTGCCGTGCTGGCAAAGTTTCCTTGCCTAAGTTTGGTGATTGGTCGTCTCCATTGGATAGGTTAATGCGATTTGATGGAGATGCAGCTTCCAGTCGGTTCATGTGATTAATCAGGCAGTATAATTCTATGTTCTGTTTTACATCATTGGGTGCTCAGATTGATCTTATCAGTACTGGCGGTGCCCCCTATGTGTTCAAAATGAATGGAGTAATGTATCATCGTATTGGTTCACTTTTACCGGCTGAAGATTCTACTCCAAAATTTACGCAATTATATATGGTGGATTCTGCCGATGAGGTCAGGAGTATAATTAATGTATTTGATAGAGAAGAAAATGGTTCTCTTCAGCCTGATCCCGAGATTGTTTCTGCTCTTATTCAAATGTTGAACACACATCATCATTTGGTCCATAAATTTAGAATTGCTCGGCAAAATCTGTGCAGTCCTGACGTTTCAAAGGTGTCTATACGTTTTCTGGGAGATGATGGTGGTGTTCATGGCACACGCTTTTCTGGTCCCACAGTTTCGGAGGTTGCCGCAATTATAGTCGGTGATCTAACTCCCGAATGTAGAAAATTTGATGTTGTTGCCAAAACACATTCTGGCGTCTTGAAGCATATATCTGCTCTTAATTGTAATCTCATGGCTCTCCAATATCCTATTCTTTTCCCATATGGTGATAAGAGCTATCATTTGGGGATTAAATATGTTGATGTTAATAGTCATACTACTATGGTCGGTACAAGTGAGCCTGGATGATGTTGATGACGAGGATGATAATATTGCTGATTCCTAGGATGTCAGTGTTCCTCGTGGGAAAGTTTCTATGTTGGAGTACTACAGTTATTATTGCCACTATCGTGAAGGCGAGGCGAACCCGCATACAAGTTGTGGTCGTCTGAGCCAGCAAGTGGCTGTCAATGCATATCCGTGTGTTGAATCGGATCGTTTGGAGTATCATTTTTGGAAACAAGATAAACTCCGTTCAGAGACTTATCAGGGCATATTTGATGCGATGGGCGAAGGTAATTCTACGGGAAAAAATATTGGTGTCCAGTTTATATTGCATGGAAGTTTTACTGGTGGTCGGCGCTACATGTTGTTGAATTACCACGATGGAATGGCCATATGTCGTGAGTATGGTGCTCCTGATTTATTTGTTACGTTTACGTGCAACCCTAAATGGCAGGAGATTGCTGATGCTCTTGCTGCTGAGCCTGGACAAAGTGCTACTGATCGACCGGATATTACTACACGGGTGTTTAGTATGAAGTACGATGAATTTCTAGATGGGATGAAAGATGGTTCTTTTTTGGGTCCTATTAAAGCATGTGAGTTTTGGTGACTTCGTATGCTGATCATAAATTAATGTTTTCATATTTCTTAATGTAGATGATCTGAAGTTGATATTTTCTTCCTTGTAGATTTGTATGTTGTGGAGTTTCAGAAGAGAGGACTTCCACATACACACACATTGGTGTGGTTGAAGGCTGACACTAAAGATCCTTCGCCTTCATTTATAGATAGCCTTATTTGTGCAGAGTTACCGGATCCTTTGGTTGATCCTTTGGGTTTATGCTCTTGTCGATGAATTCATGGTACATGGGCCATGTGGGGTGTATAATGATAAGTCTCCTTGCATGAAGAACAATTGTTGTTCCAAGCGTTTCCCTAAGGCATTCAGTGATGAGACAATGGTCGATCACATTGGATTTCCGGTCTATCAAAGGCGTGACAATGGACGTTATGTGCTTAGGCAAAAAGATACTCTTCGTTTGGGAAACCAATGGGTCGTCCCATATAATATGATGCTTTTGTAGAAGTTTGATGCTCACATAAATGTTGAGTGGTGCAACAAGACTAACTTATTGAAGTATTTATTTAAATACCTTACAAAGGGTCATGACATGGTTCGAATGCATATCGATGTTGATAATAGGCCACGTGGTATTTTTACAGTTCCTTCTCCTACAAGCAGAAATGAAATTGATGATTATATTAGGTGCAGGTATGTATAATTAATTCATTTTATTGAAAAAAAATCGCCATGAAATGTATTTGGTATGTGTAGTTATTCATTTTATTAATTAATTTATATTTTATATCTGGTAGGTATCTTTCTGCATGTGAAGCTTTCTGGAGAATGTTTGCATACAGTATCCACGGTCGCGAACCTTCTGTCGAGAGATTAATTGTGCATCTTCCTAATATGAATCGAGTTATATTTTCCGAAACAGATGATTTGGGGAATGTAGTAGATAGCCCGTATGCTACAAAAACTATGTTAACAGAGTGGTTCGTTACAAATCAAAGATATAGCTCAGCTAGATCGTTGACATATTTAGATTTTTCAAGTGAATGGGTTTGGAATAAAAGTGATAAAGCTTGGACGAAAAGGAAACACAACAAAAAGCTTGGCAGTAAGATCGGACATATTTACCATGTGCATCCATATTTACCATGTGCATCCAGGAACTGGTGAATTGTATTTTCTTCGGATGTTGCTTATGGTTGTTCCTGGTGCGACCTGTTTTGATGATTTGAGAAGGCATAATGGTCGACTTTATGATACATTTAAGGAGGCATGTCAGTCAAGAGGTTTAGTAGGGGATGACAATGAGTGGTTTAAACTCTTTGATGAAGCTATCGTGTGGGCAAGCCCATTCCAGCTAAGACATCTCTTTATGACTATTCTTATGCATTGTGAAGTTGGCAATGGCCGTGCTCTTTTTGAACGATTCTGGCCAAGTATGGCCGAAGATATATCATACAGACTTTCAGCTGCACTTGGTAATCAGAGATATGATGTGCCGTCGGATTACTTGCAGGAATGTCTTCTTCGCGAGTTGGCTTCCATGTTCACAAAAAATGGATCATGTCTCGCTTCATTTAATTTGACCACACGTACGATTCCAAGTGATGACAAATGTTTCAATAGATTGATTGCCGAGGAGTTGAGCTATGATGCTGCTAGATTGACAGTTGAGGCTAACACGCTATATTGTAAGTTAAATGATGAACAAAGGAGTATACATCATGAAATAGTATCTGCAGTATATGGAGATAAGGGTGGTTTTTATTTTGTTTCTGGATGTGGAGGATCTGGTAAGACATTTTTATGGAATTCTATCATGGCTACTGTTAGGTCTGAACGCCTTGTTGTACTTGATGTGGCTTCGTCTGGTGTTGCATCTTTGTTGCTACCTGGAGGGCGAACTGGCCATTCAAGATTTAAAATTCTATTGGACGTGAATGACCGTACTCAGTGTTGTATATCTAGAAGTTCAATGCTCGCTGGATTGTGTCAACGTGCATCTCTTATTCTATGGGATGAAGCTCCAATGACTAGCCACTTATGTTTTGAAGCTTTGGATAGAACATTGAGACATGTTTTGTCTATCCATAATGAAAATAATGGTCTCTTGCCTTTTGGAGGTAAAGTGATGACAAATTCTACCTGTTGTCGAAGGCGGCACGAAAGAAGATATTATTGATGCATCATTGATTTCTTCTCCACTTTGGCGACATGTCAAGGTTCTTAAACTTCATACAAATATGCGACTTTCCAATCCTTCATTGTCTTGCCAAGCACGCGCAGAGCTGGCAATGTTTTCTGGTTGGGTGCAAAGCATTGGTGATGGTTCGGTCTCAATGCATTGTAAGGACGACGAATCTTCTCCGTCATGGATTTCTGTCCCTGAAGATATGTTGTTGTTTCCTACCGTAGACCACATGGAAGCTGCTGTTGATAGCGTATATGATGTGTTCTACCTAAAGTACAATGACGGTGACTATCTGTCCCGTCGTGCTATCATTTGCCCAACGAATTCAGTCGTGGATAAATTAAATGATGTTGTCTTCAAGCGTGTGCCTGGACCCTCTACATATTGCTTAAGTTATGATTCCATATCAAAATCTACAGATCCTGTTGGTGAAGTGGAATTATTTTCTCCTACAGAGTTACTGAATTCTATTACCATAAATAATTTTCCTCATCATAAGATTTCACTCAAGCTTGGAGTTCCTGTTATGCCTCTCAGGAATATTAATCAATCGTTGGGTTTATGCAATGGAACACATTTGATTATCGCTCGATTGGGTGACAGGGTCTTAGAGGGAGAAATTATTACCGGTCCTAATAAAGGTCAGCGTGTGTGTATTCCACGTATAGTTCTGAATTCATCAGGATCTAAGTGGCCTTTCACTCTGCGTCGGTGTCAATTTCCAGTAAGATTGTGTTACGCAATGGCAATCAACAAGAGCCGAGGACAGGCTCTATCTAAGGTGTGTGTGTGTATTTACGCGAGCCAGTATTTTCGCACGGGCAACTAAGTTGCAGTGTCACGCGTCACTTCGCGTGCCGGTCTCAAGTTCTTAATTGAGGATGACAAGGGATGTCCATCTTCTGAGACTAGGAATGTACTCCCTCCGTCCGGAAATACTTGTCATCAAAATGGATAAAAAGGGGTGTATCTAGAACTAAAATATGTCTAGATACATCCTTTTTTATTCATTTTGACGACAAGTATTTCCGGACGGAGGGAGTAGTTTATAAAGAGGTTATCTTAAGACTGTAGGTGGTACTTGGTGTGTTGTGTTGTATTTCCTGTAATGGTCTTGGTTGATCAATGTATAATAATTTTGGTGTGCGAGCCTGTAAAATAGAAGCATGTATCAAGCGAGCAAGAATACAAATGTTTGCTCCGTTGGATATATGGTTACTCGACCTGCTTTATTGTATTGATAAATGAAAGAAACCGACAACGATGACAAATACAGGAAACCAACGAGGAAAAAGAAGGAAATACACACATAGTATAATGAAATCCAGTCATCCATGTATTCCCCTGTTTAGCAAAATGTAAAATTCATGATGACGGCAGATATGCTCCTTTCTATCTTCAACTTCCTGCACTAATTGTATACAAGAATCTGCCAGCATCTCAAATTCAGTAACACTTAATGTAACTAAAAAGCATAATCCATATAACATGACTGTATCGACTGGCGTGGCGTGCCGCCGCGCGGGCTCCGCTAGTAATTAGCTAAAGCTTGAATTGCTTCAGCCCTTTTGTATGAACTATGTGGATGTCTCAGGTCGAAGTGCAAAGTTTTATGCCCTCAAGAAACGTCCTACATTATAGACAGAGGGAGTATATCGTATGATCGACATAATTTGCACGTGTTTGTGGTTGTGGAGTGAGGGAAATGGCAAAGTGTTCGGGCACCGTCTGCGGGCGCGCCAGATGCTCTTATCAAATTTCGCTCTCAATAATAAATTTCGCTCTCTTATCAAGCACTGTATGCCCTCACAGTTCATTTTGCGGGGCGTTGATTCCTGATCCAACGGCAACGCACTCTACCTTCTACTACACAGCTCGGTACCGGCCGCAGCTCATACTAGTACAGCTCGAGCTCCCACCCGCCGTGTCCAGCACGTGCTCCGGCGACTCTCACCGCCGGTCCGATGGCACCTCGCCCCACACCCATTCCGGCATGGTCAAGCTCCTCGCTGACCTCCTCCACGACGTCCCGCCCGTGCCCTGCACCGGCCTCGCCCGCCGCCGCCCACGTCTCCTCGCTGCTCCCGCTCCTGCCTCCACACACTGTCTCCCCACTCTCCTACCCATGTCCACGCCGACCGTCTCGCCATCTTCCCCGCACGCCGCATCACTCATAACCAATATGCGGCTTCCCACATATCGTCTCCCATTGTCAAGTTTCGTCAGCTCACCCTTGCACGTGTCCTGTTCGATGAAATGCCGCAGTCTGGTGTTCGCCTGGATGGGTATGTTTACATGGCTGGGATTCGGGCTTACAGCGAGGCAGGGAATCTCATGGCGCGGAGGGGCTCATGGCGAGGATTGGGGGTCAAGGCCAGCGTGGTGTCGTATGTACTGTTGTATGGATTGTGCAAGAATCAACCCATTCAGGAGGCAGCGGAGCCACGGATGTAAAGAATTGCGTGGTGGTGACCGGTGAGGAGTTGCAGCTGATGAAGTGACTTACCGGGAGATGCTCTATGAGTTTTTTTGGATGGAGGAGCTGTAAATGGCGTTGAGAATGACATGGCCAGGCCCAGGCTTGCTTTCGTGCCATCAGAGGTCAATTGCTCATTTTTTGCTGGATGGGCTACGAAAGAGGGAGGGAGATCGAGGAGGCTTTCAGGTTAGCTTCTTAGTTGAGCGAGTTCGGTATGGCGATGAACATATTTGTGTACAATGAATTGCCTGATAACCTGTGCAAGAATGGTATGTTTGGTGAGGCAGATAGGCTTTTCAATGAGATGTTAGACAGGGGTGTGGTGCCAAATTAGGTGACTTATCATATACTGATACATTCACTTTGCAAAGGGGCGTGGTGGAGGATGCGCTTCATATGTTTCTTAGGTTGTGGGAGAAGGGACTAGAGTGACAGTTTGCCCATACATTTCCTTAATTATTATGGTTGCGGCAAGTGGGAGGATTTAGACAGGGCAGATTGGGCTTTCTGAGCGGATAGTGAGGAGATAGGAGCGACACCGAATGTAGCATCATAATCTCCACTCATATCTGGTCTCTGTAGAAAAGGGGGTGTGTCCAGTGCCATGGAACTCCGCCAGGAGACGGCTGAGGAGGGTGTTTGATGGACTGCTCATACTGCATGGGTTCGGCAGAGAAGGAAGGTTGAGCGAAACATACGATGTTTGGAATGAGTGGCAATATGGGGAGTCAAGCTTGATCTTGTCAGCTTTATGTTTATCGTGTATGCAGCTTTGAAGCATCATGATACAGTAAAATCATGCGTGTTACTGAGGGATATGAAATGAAAGTGTGAGGCCAGACAATATTTTCCATACATGCATGATTGGTATGCACTCAAATAAGATGATACTGGTGGCTGCTTTCCAAATGCCATCACATATACGATTTTAGTAAATAATTCTGCAATTCAGGGCATTTGAGCAGCGCAGAGCTCCTTTGTAAATTAATGTTAGCCAGTCGCTTCCTTCCTAATAATTATACTTATAATTGTTTTCTTGATTAATTTACAACTGAAGGGAACCTGGACAAAGCTAAAGATCTCTATTTTGCCATGCGTCAACGCTCTCTTGCTAACATGGTGGCAGTTAACGCATTGATCAAGTGTTCTGTAAGGTTGGGCGGATTCAGTAAGCAATTGGCCTTATTAGTAAGAATGCTGAATATGTTTTTTTCTTCCTGATTGCATTAGCTATTCTACAGTAATACATGAGCTCTGCAAGAAAGGTGATATAAATAAAGCATTTGAACTTTGGAGTGAAATGCTGTATAAGGGATTGAAGCCTAATATAGCACAATACAATATTTTGATACGTGGTGCAGTATCCAAGATGAACTTGATAAGTGTTCTGGACTATTCAATGATATGGTTAAGATTCATGACCAGCAAGTGAGATACTATACTTCTGAGCACCTAGTGTCTAGGACACTGGCTTAATGTTATCCTTTATTCGAGTAATCTGGCTCTCACATCGCACGGAGGAGTTTCCGGAGCAGTTTCTGTATGCACAATCTAAGGTTGCCAGAATATACAGTTGCTTCTTCCAGGTGCACAATTTCTAGATGTTCTAGTTCCTGTCATGTTTTGGTAAGTACAGTAGATATTAATTTGACAATGAATGCTATAACAATTATCACAACTCTCAGTGAATTATAGTGCAGTGGGGAATTGCTTTTTTACTTTCTGCTGGCTCTTAGTGTTGTTTCTGTTGGATAAGTGAGCAACTAGTATTTCTTGAGGGCCAAAGGCCATTACATATACATGTGTGTCAAAGTGCAGAAAACCCCTTATACAATGGGGATATACCGAAAAGGGACTATACACATCTAACACCCCCCTCAAACTCATGGTGGATCAACAACACTGAGTTTGGAGAGGAAAAAGCCGTGCCGCGCTCGAGTCTGTGCCTTGGTGAAGAAGTCCGCCAACTGTAACTCAGAGGGCACATAGTGAAGCGCGAGAGTCTGATCCTGCACAGCAGCACGCACAAAGTGGGCATCCACACCGATGTGCTTGGTGAGCTCATGCTTCACCGGGTCACGCGCAATACTATAGCGCCAGTACTGTCTGACAGTAAGGGAGTCGAGGTAGTAGCAGATACACCAAAATCCTCAAGTAACCACCGTAACCAGATCACCTCAGCCGTCAACATCGCCATAGCTCGCAACTCAGCCTCTGTACTCGAGCGAGAAACTGCAGTCTGTTTCTTTGTCTTCCAGGCAATAAGAGAGCCACCAAGAAAGACACAATAAGCAGACAGCGAGCGTCGATCAGAGAGATCACTAGCCCAGGTAGCATCAGAATTGGCCTGGAGCTCAAGAGAGCTAGAGCGGGGAAAGAAAAGGCGCTGAGAGATCGTGCCACGAAGATATCGTAGAACACGGAGGAGATGACTATAGTGGACAGAGGTGGGGGCTGAAACAAACTGGCTCAGGATGTGAACATGATAGGAGATGTCAGGACGCGTAACAGTAAGATAGACAAGACTGCCAACAAGATGACGATAGCGAGTGGGATTAGGAAGAGGGTCACCATCGGTGGCACGAAGTTGAACGTTGAGCTCCATAGGAGTCACAACCGTGCGCTCATCATCGAGAGTAGCGCGAGCAAGAATATCCTGACTATATTTTTCTTGGGAGATGTAGAAGCCATCAGAGGTCGAGGAGATCTCAATCCCAAGAAAGTAGCGAAGTGGACCAAATCAGTCATAAGAAACTGGTCACGAAGGTGAGCCTTAACAAAGGCAATGTAATCAGTGTCGTCACCAGTGATGATCATGTCATCAACATAGAGAAGGAGAAGAGTCCGACCACGAGGAGACGTGTGAACAAACAGCGCGGGATCATGGTCACTGGGCAAGAAACCAGCGGCGGTCACCACAGATGTGAAGCGCTCAAACCAGGCGTGAGGGGCCTGTTTGAGACCATATGGGGAGCGGTGAAGTCTACAGACCATACCATCAGGAGCATAGTACCCCTGTGGTGGCTGCATATAAACCTCCTCACGCAACTCGCCATTGAGAAAAGCGTTCTGAACATCAAGTTGAGAGATAGACCACTGATGAACAGAAGCCACAGCAAGAAGAGTGCGGACAGTGGTTGAGGGAGTCCTGGATTAGGGGGTGTCCGGATAGCCGGACTACCATCATCAGCCGAACTATCATTTGCCGGACTATCATCATCGACCGGACTCCAAGACTATGAAGATAGAAGATTGAAGACTTCCCCCCGTGTCCGGATAGGACTTTCCTTGGCGTGGAAGGCAAGCTTGGCGATACGGATATGTAGATCTCCTACTATTGTAACCCACTCTATGTAACCCTAGCCCTCTCCGGTGTCTATATAAACCGGATTGCTTTAGTCCGTAGGACAACAATCACAACAACCCTTACAATCATACCATAGGCTAGCTTCTAGGGTTTAGCCTCCTTGATCTCGTGGTAGATCCACTCTTGTAAACATCCACAATATCAATATCAATCAAGCAGGACGTAGGGTTTTACCTCCATCAAGAGGGCCCGAACCTGGGTAAACATCGTGTCCCTCGTCTCCTGTTACCATCCGCCTAGACGCACAGTTCGGGACCCCTACCTGAGATCCGCCGGTTTTGACACCGACATTGGTGCTTTCATTGAGAGTTCCTCTGTGTCGTCACCGATAGGCTTGATGGCCTCTTCAATCAACAACGACGCAGTCCTGGGTGAGACCTTTCTCCCCGGACAGATCTTCGTATTCGGCGGCTTCGCACTGCGGGCCAACTCCCTTGGCCATCTAGAGCAAATCGAAAGCTACGCCCCTGGCCGTCGGGTCAGGTTTGGAAGCTTAAACTTCACGGCCGATATCCGCGGGGACTTGATCCTCGATGGATCTGAGCCACAGCCGAGCGCGCCACGCTGTCACGATGGGCATGACCTAACTCTGCCGCCGGACAGCACCTTGGAGGCCGCACCCGGATCCGCTCCGACTCATAGTCCGGAGCCGATCGCTCGAATCAAGGACGGATGGCTGGACACCGCCTCGGGAGCCGCAATTCCTACGACGATGGAGCCGAACACCTACCTTGTCCCGCGTAAATCCCATGACTCCGAGGTGCCGGACTCCCTGCCGGACTCCGAACCTCCTGCGCCCCTGCCAGTCGAATCCGATTGGGCGCCGATCATGGAATTCACCGCTGCGGACATCTTTCAGCACTCGCCCTTCGGCGATATCATAAATTCATTGAAGCATCTCTCGCTATCCGGAGAGCCCTGGCCGAACTACGGCCAGGACGGTTGGGACGCGGACGACGAAGAAATTCAGATCCCACCCACTACCCACTTCGTAGCCACCGTCGACGATTTAACCGACGTACTCGACTACGACTCCGAAGACATCGACGGTATGGACGACGATGCTAGAGACTACCAAGAACCAGTGCCTACAGGACACTGGAAAACCACCTCGTCATACGACATATACATGGTGGACACCCCAAAAGATGGGGATGGCGAAGAAGCAGCGGAGGCCGATTCCCTAAAGAAACAGCCCAAGCGCCGACGTCAGCGGCGCCGCTCTAAATCCCGCCACAGCAAGAATGGAGATTCCGGCACAGGAGATAATAGCACCCCAGAAAGTGCCGAAGACAACTCCCTCCAGCACGATCCAGCGCAGGAGGAGGCAGAAGCAAGCCCTCAGGAGAGGGCGGCAGACAATGAGGTCGAGGATGACAACTATTTACCTCCCTCCGGAGACGAGGCAAGCCTCGGCGACGACGAATTTGTCGTGCCTGAGGATCCCGTCGAGCAAGAGCGTTTTAGACGCAGGCTAATGGCCACGGCAAACAGCCTAAAGAAAAAGCAACAACAGCTTCAAGCTGATCAAGACCTACTGGCCGACAGATGGACCGAGGTCCTCGCGGCCGAAGAGTACGAACTCGAACGCCCCTCAAAAGTTACCCAAAACGCAAGTTGCTCCCCCGATTAGAGGAGGCAGCATCACCAGCGCACAATACGGCAGACCGACCACCCCGTGGCCGCGATAGAGAGGCGTGTAAGCCCTCCACCAAAACCATACCCCGGCATCGCTCTAAAAGCAAGAAGCCGCGGGGGAACGCGCCAGACTTGCGAGATATATTGGAGGATAAGGCAAGACAATCCAGATCTATCTATGGATCACGTGGACGCCCCATGACCCACGACGAATACCGTCACACCGGATACAACTACTCCGGCCGGGCCGAACACAGCAGACAACGCTCTCTCGAGCTACGTCGCGATATTGCTCAATACAGAGGCGCCGCACACCCACTATGCTTCACTGACGAAGTAATGGATCATCAAATCCCTGAAGGGTTCAAACCCGTTAATATCGAATCCTACGATGGCACAACAGACCCCGCGTTCTGGATTGAGGATTATCTTCTCCATATACACATGGCCCGCGGCGACGATCTTGACGCCATCAAATATCTCCCGCTCAAGCTTAAAGGACCAGCTCGGCATTGGCTTAACAGCCTACCCGCAGAGTCAATTGGATGCTGGGAAGACCTGGAAGCCGCATTCCTCGACAACTTCCAGGGCACGTATGTGCGACCACCAGACGCAGATGACCTAAGCCACATCATCCAGCAGCTAGACGAATCGGCCAGGCAATTCTGGACACGGTTCCTAACAAAGAAAAATCAAATCGTCGACTGTCCGGATGCAGAGGCACTCGCTGCCTTCAAACATAACATCCGTGACGAGTGGCTGGCCCGGCACCTAGGACAGGAGAAGCCGAAATCTATGGCAGCCCTCACATCCCTCATGACCCGCTTCTGTGCGGGAGAGGATAGCT
>LR880968.1:45408922-45422939 GCA_904067115.1 Aegilops sharonensis | reverse complement strand
ATAGCCGGACTACCATCATCAGCCGAACTATCATTTGCCGGACTATCATCATCGACCGGACTCCAAGACTATGAAGATACAAGATTGAAGACTTCACCCCGTGTCCGGATGGGACTTTCCTTGGCGTGGAAGGCAAGCTTGGCGATACGGATATGTAGATCTCCTACCATTGTAACCGACTCTATGTAACCCTAGCCCTCTCCGGTGTCTATATAAACCGGATGGCTTTAGTCCGTAGGACTACAATCACAACAACCCTTACAATCATACCATAGGCTAGCTTCTAGGGTTTAGCCTCCTTGATCTCGTGGTAGATCCACTCTTGTAAACATCCACAATATCAATATCAATCAAGCAGTACGTAGGGTTTTACCTCCATCAAGAGGGCCCGAACCTGGGTAAACATCGTGTCCCTTGTCTCCTGTTACCATCCACCTAGACGCACAGTTCGGAACCCCCTACCCGAGATCCGCCGGTTTTGACACCGACACCCCCTCAATGCAACCGGAAGCAGTTGCGTCATAATCACGTGGCAGTCATGAGACTTTAGGTTCTGGAACTTTTTCTGTGGCATATTTATTATTCCCTTTATATTCGACGAGAAGCCAGTCGGCACCTTCATACTGAGCAGGCATTCAAAGAAGATTTCTTTCTCTTCTTTCGTAAGAGCATAGCTGGCAGGACCTTCATACTGCTTCGGAGGCATGCCGTCTTTTTCGTGCAAACGTTGCCGGTCCTCCCGTGCCTCAGGTGTATCTTTTGTCTTTCCATACACGCCCAAGAAGCCTAGCAGGTTCACGCAAAGGTTCTTCGTCATGTGCATCACATCGATTGAAGAGCGGACCTCTAGGTCTTTCCAGTAGGGTAGGTCCCAAAATATAGATTTCTTCTTCCACATGGGTGCGTGTTTCTCAGCATCATTCGGAACAGCTAGTGCGTCGGGACCCTTTCCAAAGAAAACGTGTAAATCATTGACCATAGCAAGTACGTGATCACCGGTACGCATGGCGGGCTTCTTCCGGTGATCTGCCTCGCCTTTGAAATGTTTGCCTTTCTTTCGACATTGATGGTTGGTCGGAAGAAATCGACGATGGCCCAGGTACACATTCTTCCTGCATTTGTCCAGGTATATACTTTCAGTGTCATCTAAACAGTGCGTGCATGCGTGATATCCCTTGTTTGTCTGTCCTGAAAGGTTACTGAGAGCGGGCCAATCGTTGATGGTCACGAACAGCAAGGCCTTTAGGTTAAGTTCCTCCTGTCTGTGCTCATCCCACGTACGTACACCGTTTCCATTCCACAGCTGTAAAAGTTCTTCAACTAATGGCCTTAGGTACACATCAATGTCGTTGCCGGGTTGCTTAGGGCCTTGGATGAGAACTGGCATCATAATGAACTTCCGCTTCATGCACATCCAAGGAGGAAGGTTATACATACATAGAGTCACGGGCCAGGTGATGTGATTGCTGCTCTGCTCCTCGAAAGGATTAATGCCATCCGCGCTTAAAGCAAACCATACGTTCCTTGGGTCCTTTGCAAACTCATCCCAGTACTTTCTCTCGATTTTTCTCCACTGCGACCTGTCAGCGGGTGCTCTCAACTTCCCGTCTTTCTTACGGTCCTCACTGTGCCATCGCATCAACTTGGCATGCTCTCCGTTTCTGAACAGACGTTTCAACCATGGTATTATAGGAGCATACCACATCACCTTCGCAGGAACCCTCTTCCTAGGGGGCTCACCGTCAACATCACCAGGGTCATCTCGTCTGATCTTATACCGCAATGCACCGCATATCGGGCATGCGTTCAGATCCTTTTATGCACCGCGGTAGAGGATGCAATCATTAGGGCATGCATGTATCTTCTGCACCTCCAATCCTAGAGGGCATACGACCTTCTTTGCTGCGTATGTACTGTCGGGCAATTTGTTATCCTTTGAAAGCTTCTTCTTCAATATTTTCAGTAGCTTCTCAAATCCTTTGTCAGGCACAGAATTCTCTGCCTTCCACTGCAACAATTCCAGTACGGTACCGAGCTTTGTGTTGCCATCTTCGCAATTGGGGTACAGCCCATTTTTGTGATCCTCTAACATGCGATCGAACTTCAGCTTCTCCTTTTGACTTTCGCATTGCGTCCTTGCATCAACAATGACCCGGCGGAGATCATCATCATCGGGCACATCATCTGGTTCCTCTTGATCTTCAGCAGCTTCGCCCGTTGGAGCATCATTGGGCACATCGTTTGGTTCCTCTTGATCTTCACCAGCTCCCCCCGTTGCAGCATCACCGTATTCAGGGGGCACATAGTTGTCATCGTACTCTTCTTCTTCTTCGCCGTCTTCCATCATAACCCCTATTTCTCCGTGCCTCGTCCAAACATTATAGTGTGGCATGAAACCCTTGTAAAGTAGGTGGGTGTGAAGGATTTTCCGGTTAGAGTAAGACATCGTATTCCCACATTTAATGCATGGACAACACATAAAACCATTCTGCTTGTTTGCCTCAGCCGCTTCGAGAAACTCATGCACGCCCTTAATGTACTCGGGGGTGTGTCTGTCACCATACATCCAGTGCCGGTTCATCTGTGTGCATTATATATAATTAAGTGTGTCAAAAACCATTACAGAACATCATGAATAGATAAATAAGTGACCAAATTAATAGAAGTTTATCATCACATTAAAACCAAAGTACATACATAGTTCTCATCTAACAACATATAGCTCTCTAGAGCATCCAATTAATTAAACCATACATTGAAACTATGTAAAACATTTCAATGCGAAAACAAATGCGATCATAATCGCAACCAAGGTAACAATTGATCCAATGGCATAATGATACCAAGCCTCGGTATGAATGGCATATTTTCTAATCTTTCTAATCTTCAAGCGCATTGCATCCATCTTGATCTTGTGATCATCGACGACATCCGCAACATGCAACTCCAATATCATCTTCTCCTCCTCAATTTTTTTTATTTTTTCCTTCAAGAAATTGTTCTCTTCTTCAACTAAATTTAACCTATCGACAATAGGGTCGGTTGGAATTTCCGGTTCACATACCTCCTAGATAAATAAAATCTATGTCACGTTGGTCGGCATAATTTTCATAAACAATAAATGAACCAATAGTTATAAAGATAATATATACCACATCCGAATCATAGACAGGACGAGGGCCGACGGGGGCGGATACCAAAACCATCGCACTATATAAGATGCAATAATAAAAGTAAGAAAATAATACAAGTATCTATCTAAACATACAAGTAAGAATATTTTTCCTTTCAGAAAGAAGATAAGAACAAGAGGCTCACCACGGTGGTGCCGGCGATGAGATCGGCGCGGGTGATCGACGGCGGTGAAGACGGGGACGGGGCATGACGGACCACTAAACCTAGACAAATATTGAAGAAAATGGAGCTTGGAGGTCGAGCTTGGAGAGGAGAAAGCTTAAGTAGTGTGGCTCGGGCATTCCATCGAACATCTTGTGTGCATAGGAGGTGAGCTAGAGCACCACCAAGCCCTCTCCCCCTCGGCGGCTAGAAAAAACAGAGCAATGTGCTCTGCTCTTATGCGAGGGGGTATATATAGGCACCTTATTGGTCCCGGTTGGTGGCATGAACCGGGACTAAAGGGCAGCCTTTGGTCCCGGTTCAAGCCACCAACCGGAACCATTGGTGGTGGGCCAGGAGCGAGGCCCATTGGTCCCGGTTCGTCCCACCAACCGGGACCAAAAGGTCCAGACGAACCGGGACCAATGGCCCACGTGGCCCGGCCGGCCCCCGGGGCTCACGAACCGGGTCCAATGCCCCCATGGGTCCCGATTCTGGACTGAACCGGGACTAATGGGCTGACCCGGCCTGGACCTTTGCCCCCTTTTCTACTAGTGCATAATCGCGCCCCTGCTCCTGCTGAAAGCCACGGGCCACAAGACGAGCTTTGTAGCGCTCAAGAGAACCATCATTGCGAGTCTTAAGCTTGTAGACCCACTTGCAGGTGATGGGACGGACACCAGAAGGGAGGGGAACCAGATCCCATGTGCCAGAGCGCTCAAGGGAAGCAAGCTCATCGGCCATCGCAAGCTGCCATTCAAGCTGAGTCATGGCAGTGTGATAGGAAGTGGGATCAGTGAAAATAGAGAGACCGTACCGATCAGGAGAGTAGCGATCAGGCGGAGGGCGAGGCCGAGCACGAAGGTTATGAACCGGAGGAGGTGTGAGAGGAGGGGCACCAGAGGTGGAAGGCTCGTCAGAGGAGACATCCTCAGTACGAGATCGTCGAGTATAGTGGAGAGGAAATGGTGAGAGAGGGCGACGGACTGGAGAGGATGGAGGAGAGGTGGAGGAGGGGGATGGAGAAGATGGGGTCAGTGGTGAATGAGAAGGAATGAGAGGTGCCGGAGGAAGAGGTGACACATGAGGCACATAGCCGGGTGTATCGGGAAGGAGAAGGAAAGAAAGGTCGTCCACAGAGAAACTCGAGGAAGAAGAACGTGGTAGTAAGAACGAGACTCATCAAAAGTCACATCATGCAAGATGCGCAAGCGACGACCCACAGGATCCCAACATCGATAGCCCTTGTGCTCATCACTGTAACTAAGGAAAACAAACTCAACCGACTGAGCAGTCAGTTTGGTGCGTTCTTGGGGGGCAAGAAGAACATAGCAGACGCATCCAAACATACGAAGGGCTGAGTAGTCAGGAGAGCGACCAGTGAGACACTCCATAGGAATGCCACCCTGCAGAGCAGTCGATGGCTGAATGTTGATGAGATAGGTGGATGCGGAAACAGTCTCAGCCCAAAAATGGGGTGGAAGGGAAGCAGCAATCATCAGCGCACGAGCCATCTCAAGCAAATGACGATGCCTTCGCTCGGCAACACCATTCTGAGCATGAGCACCAGGACAGGAGAACTGGGCAAGAGTACCCTGTTCCGCGAGAAAACCACGCAACAGCTGAGAGATATACTCTCCAGCGGAGTCAGCACGAAAAGTACGAATGGGCGTGGCAAACTGGGTGTGAACCATGGCAGCAAAACGTTTGTATATAGGGAGAACCTCGCTACGAGATTCCATGAAGTAGAGCCAAGTGTAGCGAGAGAAATCATCAATAAACAAAACATAGTAGCGATGACCACCTTTCGAATCAAAGGGAGCAGGACCCCAGACATCAGAATGAACTAAGTCAAAAGGACACTGAGATACAGACGCACTAGTAGGATAAGGTAACTGAGTCTGTTTGCCAAGTCTGCAACCATTACAATGTAAGGAGACATCTCCAGATACAGACCCTAAGAGGCCCTGACGAACTAAGGAAGACAAGCGAGAGCCACAGATGTGACCAATTCGATGATGCCACTGCTGGAAGGACGCAGACGAAGAGGCAGCAAGAGCATGAGAGCTGGCAGAAGTGGTGGCAGCGGAAGGAACACAAAGCCAGTCAACCTCCCAAAGGCCCTCTGGCTCACGGCGCCAGGGGCCAGCACCAACCAAAGCCTTGGTGCGACAATCCTGAATGGAGCAAGACTAGGTATCAAGAATGACACGACAACCAGAATCAGTAAGTTGGGCAGCGGAAAAAAGATTCATGGTAAGACGAGGAACATGTGAAACGCTCGGAACAGAAAAAGATGGAGTGGAAAGAATACCACGACTAGCAACAATAAGATATGTGCCATCAGGCAGTAAGAACATTAACAAGCGAATCAAGAGGTCGGAGAGAGGACAACGTGGAAGAATTAGAAGACATATGAAAGGAGGCTCCAGAATCCAGAACCCACGAAGATGTACCTGACTGTGTAGATGCCTGTGATGACGAGGAGGAGGATGCAGTCACAGCAGCAGCAGAGCCAGTCGACGAGGAGCCTGAGGAAGCAAGAAGACGCTTGAGGCGAACAATGTCCTGGTCAGTGAGTGACAGAGCTGAGGAAGACACAGGAGGCCCGTTGGAGGAAGAGCGCCTCTGGTCTCGCTTCTTCTGGCGACAATCAAACTCTGGGTGACCTGGCCGGGAGCAGTAACCACAGACGATGCCACGGCGCGACGTGCCCTTCTCAACATAAGGAGGACGGCTCACCCCCCCTGGAGGAGTGGGCAGGAGCGGCGGAGCAGTGAGGCGAGCAGACGACACAGGAGTCCGGGTAGCCAAAACGGACGGAACCAGAAACAACCCAGCAGAGCGAAGGCGGGTCTCCTCGGCACAAAGCTCAGCAAGTATCTCTGAGATAGGAACACGACCACGAGCAAGCAAGTGAGCACGGCGAGGCTCAAAATCAGAGCGGAGACGAGATAAGAACTCATGGACCCTCTGAAACTCCAAGTCAGACCTCGTAGTCTGGCAACAACGGCAAGTGCCACAAACAACTGTCCGCAGTGAGTCAAGCTTACGCTAGATGGCAGAGCACTGGGAATAGAACTCATCCACAGACGAGTCACCCTGCTGAAGAGTATGCTCCTAACGCACCACAGAGAGGTATAGAGCATCACCAGAGGGCTGATAGCGCTGACAAAGATAGGACCACATCGCTGCAACAGTGCCGAGGCCCATAAACTCCGAAGCAAACTAAGGTAGGACACTTGTAGTAAGAATAGCAGCAGCTCGAGCATCATCATTGCACCACTGAGTATAAGCAGACAGGTCATCCCGGTAGATAGAAAGAGCATCAGAGTATGCAGATACCTGCTGATCATAAGCATCAACTGCAACATCATCAAGAGGCTTGGCTGCATCCCGATCAGCCTGAGAAGCATCAGCAGGAAGCACCAGCGGAACCGGTGGAACAGGAGCCACCGGAGCAACAGGGCAGGGCGGACAGGGTACCTCGCCAGAGAAAACGCCCCACAGCAGAAGGCCGCACATATGGATACGCATAAAGCCCACAAACTCAGCATAGTTGGTGCCATCAAAGATCACTGAGCAGCGAGGAACAGCCACACGCCCGAAGATGACATACTGAGATGTCCCTCCTTCTGTCTCTCTCTCTCTCTCTCTTTTGAAGTCAACGGATCTGGATAGGGGAATGAGAATCACCTGCTCGAGCCAGGACCCCGATTCGGGATCGAGAAGAGGCACGCGCGCCCGATGCAAGGCCCACGAGCGGGAACCAGAAGGGGCGACGACGTTGGTGTGGCTGGGGGCCAGCCAGCATCAGCCAGGCCGGGGGCCAGCGAGGTGGTTGGACGGGCCGAGGACGGCCAGGGCGGGAGGTGGCGGCAGCCGGCTGAGGTGGAGACGGTGAGGCCGGGTAGCGACGGCAGCCGGACGGGCTGGGAAACGTGAGGCGGCGGCAGCAGCTTGACAGGCTGGGAACGGCGAGGCCGGAGGACAGCGGTAGCCGAACTGGACGAGGATGGAGACAGCCAGAACGGGCCCGAGGCAGCAGCGGCCTGACGGAGAGAAGCAAGACAGACCGGGAGCAACGGCGACGGCCAGAGAGATGGCCGGCGGCGGGTGTGGATGAGGCAGACTAGGTACGAGCACGGAGTTGCATCGTGCGAGGGAGAGAGGCTAGCCTAGCACCTGATACCATGTTGGATAAGTGAGCAACTAGTATTTCCTGAGGGCCAAAGGCCATTACATATACATGTGCGTCAAAGTGCAGAAAACCCCTTATACAATGGGGATATACCGAAAAGGGACTATACACATCTAACAGTTTCTTCCATGCCAGTCTCCAAAATAGGCCGATTACGTTCTTCATTTGAATGATTTTTCTTTTGCTGCCTTTAACTGTAACCACAAGGACCGAAACAAGGAAGATCAATCTTAAACTAGCCCTCCTGCTCCTCGACTCTGCTTAGACTATGGTTCTATTGGAGTATTTATGTGAGTACTTGATGAGAATTGATGCTGGATATGCTAGTATTTAGTTGGGTAATTTGGGTTCACCCGTGTTAGAAGGATTAGATGCTACTGCTTTTGGAAACTCAATGATACTGATGCATTTCTAGTCTATTATTTCTGTTTTGTGACAAATTTCTTGTGTTTTCAAATATTTGCATTTGTCACTGGATATGTGCAATATTAGGGTCAATTACCTGCTGCTACTGTGTATTGCTGCATATGTTTTATTGTACACATGGACAATACTTTCTTAATAGTCTGACTGCTGATTTGCTTTGAGCGATAAATTCATGTTGCCGGCATTTTAGATTGAGGATGTGATTTCAAAAATCTTTGAAATTTTTGAGAAGCCATGTAATATGCTGAAAATTACTATTGCCATAGTGCTATTGTAGAAAACCAGGATTTGCCATTTTATATTTATCTGATGCAGTTGCAAATAAAATAGCTCTGATAATAAATGCTAACTGAAGCGACATATGCAACTTCTATTATTGCAGGATCATATCATTCTAGCTCGAATGTCTTGAGCCGAGACTCCCCTTTTGCTCCATGTTCCCCAATATGCTTACCAGCAAATAGGAGATATGCATCTTTGATTGCATGCATCTCTGCTGCTGCATTTCTTATCAACGTCCGCTCTCGAGGCTGTGTCTTTGAGCAGGATATGCCAAGCCTGAAGACAGAAAGCAAGCACTCCTGTATTTTACTACTGGTAATATCATCCTTTGGTTCTCCATGCAGACAGATTGTTGGGTCAGCTATATCCAAGGTTCTGTCAGGACGAGCATCCTCGACAAATTTATGCAGATCCAGTGAATCCCCAAATGTTTCATCTATTGGGCTTCTTCCAGTAAACATCTCAAATAGCAATATGCCAAGACTATAAATATCACCACGAGTGGATACCACAGAGCCTTCTCCATACTTTATAGTTATGCAAAGTTTTGTGGTTAGCATGCCATATTTGAGTGAAAAATAAAAGATACTAATATTCAAGAATTCCAGTCACCTGGAGCAACATAGAAAGACTGTGTTGCAAAGGTGTGAAGTTGAGTAAGACTCAAAGCCCGACCACGGCAGAAAATAGAAAGAGAATAAAAGTCATTCCCTATGCCTCAGACATAGGTTCTATTAAGTATGCTATGCTGTGTACCAAACCTATTGTATACCTTGCTCTGAGTTTAGCAAGGGAGTACAATTTTGATCTAAGAATATATCACTGGACAGTGGTCAAGAATATCCTTAGTAAGGACTAAGGAAATATTTCTCGATTATGGGGGTGATAAAAGAGCTCATCGTAAAGAGTTACATCGGTGCAAACTTTTACACAAATCCAGATGACTCTAAGTCTCAATCTGGATACATATTGAAAGTGGGAGCAATTAGCTAGAGTAGCTCCGTGCAGAGCATTGTAGACATATAATATTTGCAAAATACATACGGCTCCGAATATGACAGACCCGTTGACTAAACTTCTCTCACGAGCAAAACATGATCATACCTTAGTACTCTTTGGGTGTTAATCACATAGCGATGTGAACTAGATTATTGACTCTAGTAAACCCTTTGGGTGTTGATCACATGACGATGTGAACTATGGATGTTAATCACATACAGATGTGAATATTGGTGTTAAATCACATGATGATGTGAACTAGATTATTGACTCTAGTGCAAGTGGGAGACTGAAGGAAATATGCCCTAGAGGCAATAATAAAGTTATTAATTTCCTTATTTCATGATAAATGTTTATTATTCATGCTAGAATTGTATTAACCGGAAACTTAATACATGTGTGAATACATAGACAAACATAATGTCACTAGTATGCCTCTACTTGACTAGCTCGTTGAATCAAAGATGGTTGTGTTTCCTAGCCATAGACATGAGTTGTCATTTGATTAATGATATCACATCATTAGGAGAATGATGTGATTGACTTGACCCATTCCGTTAGCTTAGCACTTGATCGTTTAGTATGTTGTTATTGCTTTCTTCATGATTTATACATGTTCCTATAACTATGAGATTATGCAACTCCCGTTTACCGGAGGAACACTTTGTGTGCTACCAAACGTCACAACGTAACTGGGTGATTATAAAGGAGCTCTACAGGTGTCTCCAAAGGTACATGTTGAATTGGCGTATTTCGAGATTAGGTTTTGTCACTCCGATTGTCGGAGAGGTATCTCTGGGCCCTCTCGGTAATGCACATCACTATAAGCCTTGCAATCAATGTAACTAATGAGTTAGTTACGGAATGATGCATTACATAACGAGTAAAGAGACTTGCCGGTAACGAGATTGTACTAGGTATTGAGATACCGACGATCGAATCTTGGGCAAGTAACATACCGATGACAAAGGGAACAACGTATGTTGTTATGCGGTTTGACCGATAAAGATCTTCGTAGAATATGTAGGAGCCAATATGAGCATCCAGGTTCCGCTATTGGTTATTGACCGGAGACGTGCCTCGGTCATGTATAAATAGTTCTCGAACCCGTAGGGTCCGCACGCTTAAAATTTCAATGATGGTTATATTATGAGTTTATGTGTTTTGATGTACCGAAGGAGTTCGGAGTCCCGGATGAGATCGGGGACATGACGAGGAGTCTCGAAATGGTCGAGACATAAAGATCGATATATTGGACGACTATATTCGGACTTCGGAAAGGTCCGAGTGTTTCGGGTATTTTTCGGAGTACCGGGGAGTTACGGGAATTCGCCGGGGAGTATATGGGCCTTATTGGGCCAGAGGGGGGGGGGGGCAGGCCTCCTTCCTTTTGGTCTCTCTCCTCCTCTTTCCTTCTCTCCTACTCCCACAAGGAAAGGAGGAGTCCTACTCCCGGTGGGAGTAGGACTCCCCACTTGGCGCGCCCTCCTCTTGGTCGGCCGCCTCCCCCCTTGCTCCTTTATATACGGGGGCAGGGGGGGCACCTCTAGACACAACAATTGATCTATTGATCTCTTAGCCGTGTACGGTGCCCCCCTCCACCATAGTCCTCCTCGATAATATTGCAGCGGTGCTTAGGCGAAGCCCTGCGACGTTAGAACATCAAGATCGTCACCACGCCGTCGTGCTGACGGAACTCTCCCTCGACACTCGGCTGGATCAGAGTTCGAGGGACGTCATCGAGCTGAACGTGTGCTAGAACTCGGAGGTGCCATAGTTTCGGTGCTTGATCGGTCGGGCCGTGAAGATGTACGACTACATCAACCGCGTTGTTATAACGCTTCCGCTTTCGGTCTACGAGGGTACGTGGACAACACTCTCCCCTCTCGTTGCTTTGCATCACCATGATCTTGCGTGTGCATAGGAATTTTTTTGAAATTAGTACGTTCCCCAACAGCTGGTGACAGTATTGAGGTGCTCAAAGGAGATTGCTAACTCCATAGCCGCGTCCAAAGTCGCCGGTTTCAGCATCTCGACCTGAGTTTTCATAGGCTCGCCCAAGTTGTTGGTGAAGATATCCCGCTCATCGTCGTCAGCAATGGGGCGCACCCGAGAAAGATTCTCTAGAAAGAGCTTGGAGTATTCCGCCACGGTGCCGGAGCGGCGGGCGGAGATCAGCTCGCCAAAGGGGTTGGCGCAGGTCGGCGGTCCGAAGTGGTTGGCAATCAGCTTTTGAAACTCGGTCCAGGACGGCTGCTGGACCATCTTAGTCTCGAGATGGCCATACCATAATGCGGCGACATCGGCGAGATGGTATGAGGCGAGCCACGTCTTATCCGACTCCGGCGTGCGCTGCCCGAGGAAGAAGAGATTGCAGCGTGTTAGCCATGGCCACGGATCGCCGGCCCCGTCAAAGAGGGGAAAATCAATGTTGTAGAGGCGCGGAGCCCGATCCGCCAGATCGGCCGGGGCCCCGGTGTGGAATGGCGCATCGGGGGACCGCAGGAGCCCGATACCACCCAATTGAGGCGTGCCCTTGCCTTCCAGCCGAAGGAGGGCCAGGTTCTGTGCGCGCTGCTACTGTGACATGTCCGCCAGCTGGCCCTGGAGGTTTTTGAGCGTCTCAGCGATGGACTGGAGGGTGGCGCGGTCCTCGGCGTGCTCGGTCCAAGTGGTGTGGTTCTCCTCCGAGAGGCTATTCAAAGTGGCGACCACGGCCTCATGATCTTCGTGTTGTTTGGTCGCGAGGTCTGCGAGGGTTTGCGGCAGGGGCGCCGGCGGCGGTGGCGGAGACATGGCCGTTGGGATCGACGAGGAAGCTGATACCAAGTTGTCACGGCCTGGCTGATTGACGCGCAGGTTGTAGTCGTGGGTTGTAGGAGGACGAGGGCAACGCCCTCGCCGGCCTATGGTTGGAGAAGGGGGTTGAGGAGGGGCGCCGTGGCGCAGGAGCAAGGAGGTGAGGTTGTAGGTTATTTTCTGCTTGCGTTTATTGATCCAAGGGCTAGCTATATATAGCCTAATTACAAGACCAGATTACAGACTCCTATTACAATTGGGTGTTGGCAGGGTAACCTTCTACGTGACTAAACCTTTCCAACTAATACCCAGACTCCTAATCTAAAAAAACTATCATTGAACTAGGACATATTTTTAGGCAGGTGCAGGGCCGGCCCGCACAGGTCCCTTGCGCCTACAGGCTGGCCCCACATGACACAGTAGTTGTGCAGATATTCTACTGTGTCCACAATATCGGCACCAATATCAAGTCTATTGGCAAGGCTGGGTGTGTTGCTTGTAGAGGGCTCTTAAGATTTTTTATGAATCCAACCAGCCAATGTTCTTTCCTCATTGTCCAAGACACTTATAAACCGCTCCATAACTTCCTCTCCCAAGCAAGTTGTCTTCTGAAAATTCGTTAGTTCCTCTGAATAATACTTGATAGGGGATTCTCTTGTAATGGTCATTAGCAATTGAATTTTGTGATAATGTCTTGTGGCTTTGTTTGAGCCTCTTGCAACTGAAGGTGACAACAAGATTGCTCCGGCTGTTGCTAGAGAAATTACAAGAGACTTTTGCATCTTCCTTTTGTTCTTGCTTAAGGGGCTTGTGGTGCATGGAGCCAAATGAAGGTGAGGTGTACCTCCACACAAATTAACACTCCCATCAATTGCTAAGTAAGAGATGTTTCTGAAAACACCTTCATTTGGCACTTCGCCTTTTAAATTATTGAAGGATACATCCAATTTAGATAATAATGTCAAATTTTGTAGAACTACTGATATTGACCCTGACAAGTTATTGTGTGCTAGGTACAGTTCCTGCAAGTTTGCAATACTAGCAAGGGCATCAGGAATATCACCAGATAACTTATTCATGGTCAGGTTCAGTATACTGAGCCCTTTATATTCTTCAGCGACTGAGGTATGCTTCCCTCAAAGGAATTATTGTCTAAAGATAGCCATTCCAACACTATGCAGCTCTGGGTACTTTCGGGTATATCTTGCCAGATAACTGGTTTCCTGCTAGAATTAGCATGTTAAGGTTTGCCAAGCCACCAACATCATTAGGAATGGGCCCATAAAATGAATTGTATGACAAATCCAAGTACCAAGATAGGCTGGATAATTTAAAAATCTCTCTGGGAATTGAACCATTAAGTTGGTAATTCTTTGACAAGTCAAGTACGGAGAGGTTTTTCAACTCTCCCATGCTTGCCGGAATTGGTCCCTCCAAGTTGTTGTGGTATGCATAAAACCTGTTCAATCGTGAAAGATTTCCCAGAGATGCTGGTATGAGGCCAGACACCATATTATTGTACAAGCCCAGCTCAATCAAGTTCTCTAGCTTACCAATGCTATTTGGAATCACTCCTGGTATGGAAGTATTTGCTATTAGCACCACACTGAGACCAACCAGATTGCCAATATCTGCGGGTATACTCCCAGAGATCCTAGTGTCATCTAAGTATAACTGTTGGAGAATTGTCGAGAGGTTTACAGTTGAACCTGGTAGTTGTCCTCCAAAGGAATTGTTGCTGAGTATCAGTTTCTGCAGTTGGCTGCAGTTTGCCAAAGAAGTGATGAATTCCAACCCCTTGTTGTCGTTCGCTTCAAGCTTATTGTCAGCCAAGTTCAGATAATGGAGAGCTCCCATCTTCCCCAATGTGGGATGTAGAAGACTATAGGATGCAACTCAATTGTATTCCATCGGAGTCGGTTACAATATATACAGGTGGTGTCTTGCGTGACAAGCCAACTAACCCTACAATAT
>LR880968.1:45356482-45382952 GCA_904067115.1 Aegilops sharonensis | reverse complement strand
GCAAATCTTCAGGCAAAAGGACGAAACGAGGCCCGAACAAAAAGTTGAAGGAGGGCGTAAAGTACAATATCGAGGCAGTCAGACCTAATGGCGAACCATTAGCGCCTAAGAAGATTGCGGACAAGTTCATTCGTCAGTGCGGAGTTCTTGTGAAGGACCAACTCCCGATCTCCCTTCAAGAATGGAGAGAGCCAGCAAAAGACAAAGGACAAAAAGGCAAAGAGGACGCTGCTCCACGTCCAGATGTTACTTTTGTCGACAAGAATCAAAAAGATCTGCTTTGGGATACTCTCATGGAACATTTCACCCTACCAGATCATTTCACAGAAGCAGATGTGCAGAAAGTCAAAGATGCTGCTCTTAGGAAGATGGCGGTTGCATTCAAGAACCATAAGAATCGTGAATGGGACAAGTACGTCAAGGGAGGAAGGAAGACTCCAGTATTCGTGGGAACACTAGAGAACCAACGTGCTCATTGGGACGATTTCGTGAAATTCAAGGATTCAGAATTAGCTAAGGAACGGTCGAGAATAAACAAGAAGAATGCCGAAAAAAAGGATAGGTTCCATAAGCTGGGGCCAGGTGGCTATGCGGTGGCAATGCCTAAGTGGGATAAGTCTAAGAAAGAGATGGAGGATGCAGGTGCCACTCCGGTTACTAAGAGCTGGCCCCCCAGGGTCAGGACTTGGTTCTATGCGCATGGGGGGCGTTGGATCCGAAGACAGGCAATGTTTCGACGAGGGCAAGTCTGAAGGGAGCCGACGATGCGATACTTGTTGCAATAGAAGAGGCACGAACGGGGGTGTTCCAGCCCAATAGAGAGAACGACGAGCTTACGCGTGCCCTGGGAAATCCTGAACACCCGGGAAGAACACGAGGCAAGGGCGCTATTCCGTGGTATGAGGGGTTTTCAGACTGGAACAACGACTACAGAACCCGTGCGAGAAAGAAGATTGCGGAGGAGAAGAAGAGTAAGATGGAGGAGGAGCAGAGGAAGCGGGACTATGAACGCCTTCAAGGCCTAGAAGCAAGTCAAGCGGAATTGGCAGTCAAATTCCAGCGGCAGCAGGAGCAGATCGACTCACTTAGCCAGCAAAGGGGGTCTCAGCAGCTGCAGCAGCTAGCGGATGATCCAACATTGGATAGCACCGCCCCATCCATGCAGAGAAGCAGCGTGGGTTCCGCCCCGGACGACACAATGCTGGGTAGATACCCCGTGGATGACATCACGGAGAACACTAGCTGCGAGCTACACGTCAAAATGAAGAACATATCCATGAAGGTGGCGGACGGAGAAGCTTTTCCAGTTACCCCCAAAGCAACCTACCATTGCATCCCGATTCTAGAGGGCTATGCTCGTGTCATGGTTGACGAGGTGGTGCAGCCATATTCGGAGCTAGAGCTTGACATTCCTGGAGGTGAGGACGAGCGCTTTCTCGGAGACGCCAACCATCGTATCATCCTATGGAAAAAGGATTGCATCATCTTTCGAAGGCCACCGACACCGCGTCATCTGACTCCTCGTCGAAGTCCGCCACCGAGTCAGCAGTCTCCCGCTCCTGCAAGTCCACCAAGTCCGGCAAAGTGTCAAGCCACTCCTCCTTCAAGTCCGGCAAAGTGTCAGGCCACTCCTCCTCCTCCAAGTCCGCCACAGCGTCAGACGTCCACTCCTCCTCCAAGTCCGGCACAACCTCAGGCCACTCCTCCTCCAAGTCCGGCACATCTTCAGGCGGCCACTCCTCCTCGTCCAACTCAGCCCCATCAGCCGGCGTCTCCGCCGCCTCAGCAATCGCAGAAGAGACACCCCGCAGCTATTGTGCGTAGCGGTACGAGTCGAGGTAGTACAGGAAGTACAGGCGGAGGCAAGCGATATAAATATGGTCCAAGCCTCACGCCTCTTCCGCAGAGGTCTTATGACAGGTCCGAGGAGGAAATCGCAGCCATATCGAAGTCCGAGGTGGAAGCCCATTTTGCAACGAAACCGTCACCGCCGCCAAGGGAGAAAGTGCCTAAGGAAACGATTGACCACTTCATTCGTATGGCTCAACCACCAGCTCCCAAGCCTGTTGAACAGACTATGAGCGCCACATCAGGAAGTTAAATCGAGCACGTCTACGTAAGGAGGCGAGCTCGGGATCGAGCAAACAAGAAGCAGCTGTCAAAAAATGCGGGAAAACCATTCCCCAGCTGGGAGAACAGGCGGCGCAATCGATCCCCTCGCTTGTTGTGCCAACAACACGTGACAGTACGCGCGCCCAATATTATTGTGGGCAAACAGTTTACGTTCCTGAGGTGGGCAATGTGGTAATAACGGAGGACCATATAATGCAGGCTGAAGTTCTCAAAATCACTGTTGGACAACTCCTCGAGATCGAGCCCATGCCTGTGCTTAGAGAGGATGAAACAAAACGGAAATATGTCCGGGGCCAACCTTTGGTCCATCCAGACAAGGTCAAGAACCTCCCAACGAGAATGTATGAATTGCATCAATGGTACATGAACATTACCAAGATTTCCGATCGAGTGTCCTTCATGGTGAATGTCAAGGAGGACCATTACTTCCATGAGAAAGCTTTGTCCGTTGAGTATTCTGAACTGTTTCAGTTATACAATCAAGACGCACTCGACAAATCTATCGTCAGTTGCTATTGTCTGTAAGTGATTTCTTTCTGTAATTTAAGTCTCAAGCTAGCTGTACCGATCCTTTTGATCAATCATTACCTGTAATTATCCTCACTATATTCTTTTCTGTGGTATTATATGCAGGATGAAGATGTATGAAATGACAAAAGGTGGACGCTATGGCATCGGGTTCATTGACCCAAACACCGTTAATGAATACACATGGAAACTAAATGCACATCATCAAAAGGACGTAGAGGACAACATGCTAGAGTTCTTGAAGCGCCTCAAATACAATGAAGATATACTACTTCCTTACAACTTCCAGTGAGTCTCACTGTCTTGTACTATAAATTCTCTGTTTTTGCCTACTAGCTAGCTACATGTTTTTGCTTTACATATGCCCACTTAATTAAGGCATGCAAACGTGTGTGCATACAGATATCACTGGGTCTTGTGTATCATTAAAGTTGACGCCGGAACAGTTGAAGTACTGGCCTCACTACTCAAAGAAAAAACTGACTATAACATCTTGTTTGGGATAGTCAACAGGTAATTTCAATCATTATTAACTATATATCTCGGCCTATTTAGTTCGTCATTTTTCATGATATGAACTATATTTAATAACCCCTTTATTCATTTTCATTGTCGGCGGGCAGGGCTTGGGCAAGGTTCATCAGCGTCACGGAAGGCGAATGAAAAAAAAAAGCTTAAATGGTTTCGACCCAAGGTAAGGAATTAAGTAGTACTAGCTAGCTAGCTAGCTGCCATCTCTTTAATTATCATGCTTGATTAATTATTATCCGATCAAATTCCATTCTCGTAAAGGCCCTGAAGCAGGCGCAGGGGACTGATCTGTGTGCATTCTGCGTTTGCGAGAACATTCGCATGATGACGTCCGAAAGGAGCAGATCTGAAAGACAGGAATGGGTACGCTTGTCAAAACACTATTCACAATTTTTACACCATTATCGATATCTAGTCACACAACTAATACACATGCATATTGATCTCCTTCTTAACAGTTCACAGAGGTGCGGGAGAAGCTCCTAGAAACGGAGCGCGTAGAAGCACTTCAAGAGGAAATAACGGGACTCGACCAGGTCCTAAATCCGAACGGAGAATACTATTACCCGCTGCCCCCATCGAGCTCCGAAGGCACCAATTAGGCTAATGCCACTGGCTCCGAAGGCCACATGCATATGTAGGAGAAATTGTATATAGCTATACATGTGTGTATGTGTGAATTAATTAATATGATGGTTTGTGAGACATTGATGATATATATATATATGCATGATTGGTTCTACTAGAAATTCTATATATATATATATATATATATATATATATATATATATATATATATATATATATATATGCATAACGTGTACAATGTGTAGTATTGTAAAATACCAGCAAACGAAAAAGAATTAAATTGATAACACAAATTTAATTGAAAAATAAAAAATAAAACAAAAACCCACAAACATTTAGTACCGGTTGGTGTTACCAACCGGTACTAAAGGGCTCCCGCCCCCCGGAGCTGGCTCGTGCCACGTGGTTGGCCTTTAGCACCGGTTCGTGCTGAACCGGTACTGAAGGGGGGGGGGGGGGGGGCTTTAGTGACCACACTTTAGTGCCGGTTATGTAACCGGCACTAAAAGGCCTTACGAACCGGTGCTATTGCCCGGTTCTACACTAGTGTTCTCTTCCTAGTTCTTGCTCTTTTGCTGGCCTGTTCTCAAAGCTTCATTGGATCCAGGGATGAGAAGGGGGGTGGGGAATGAGTGTTGCAGCCTTGTAGATCTGGGAAGCTGCATTGACAATTTGATATCAAGCCATATGCCCATATTCAGGTGTTTTTGTTCCCTGTATTGACTGTTTTTCCACAATTATTTCATTATTTGGTTACATGTCTTCTAAAAAATGTATGGACTGGCCTGCTCCGCAGGCGACGGAGCCGGCCAAGGCTTGCTAGAATCTCCCCATGCAACCAGTTGAAGCTCAGGTTGAGCGTCCGTAGGAACGCGAGGTTCCCGAGGGCTGGGGAGAGCGCTCCGGCGAGCGCCCTGCCGTCCAAGCGCAGCGCCACCGCCCGCTTCGGCGTCCAGCGGCCGCATGTCACACCCTCCCAGCTGCAGAAGCCGGCGCTGCTGTTCCAGGAGGCCAGCGCGCTGCCGTCGCTGATTTGCTCTCCGAAAGCAAGCAGCGCGGCCTCGTCGCCAGCGCTCACCACGGCGATCAGCAGCGCGCCTACTACTAGTGACCATAGCAAACCCATGATCCCCGTTGCTATTGCCCAGTATGCTTATGATTCTCCAAACACTTCCGCTTCGATACAACCTCCTTAAGCACATCAACGGAGAAGATTTTTTCATACTCCTTCATAAGAAAGGGTAGGATAGTTTTTTCTTAATTTGTTTTGAGCGGTTGGTTTTGTTTAATACGTCGACCGTCCACCGAAGTGTATATGCCGTATGCCTACTGGGCCGGCCCATTAGTGACCGATGTAGAGGGTGCGGCCGTTCACAGGAGGTAAAAATTCATAAAGTAAGTACATGCACTTAATAGGAAGGGCAGCTATCTGCGCCGGTGTGCCGGCCCAACTGTTTGGCCGGTCGAGCCCCAACCGTCTGATGCAGATGGTGAAGACCGTCAGATCTGCGCACGCGAGGCTCCACCAAACCAAACGTTGCAGCAACCGTTCTTCGACCCAAATCGGAACCGTCGCCGTCGCTGTCGCCCTTGAAGCTCGAAGTCGTCGCTGTTGAAGCTCGCTGCCGTAGTTGTTCGCAGCCTTGCCGTCGCGCCGCCCGCGCTCGTCCTCGCCCTCGTGCTCGCCGGCAACCTCCGCTCGCCGCCGCATCCTTGGCCGCACGCGCTCGTCCTCGGTCTCGTGCTCGGCATAGGATCCTTGGTTGCCCGCGCCTACCTCCATGGAAACTCCGGTGGAGATGGCCGCAGCACCCCCGTCGTCAAGCTCGCGCCGTACCACGTCCTCAATTTGCTGGTCACAAAAACAAAAACAAAATCATGGGTCGTAGCAAAAATTATGCCCTTCATGGATGTAGCAGAATAAAACGCCGGTGGTAGCAAAAACATACGACGGTTGCAGCAATTCGGCGTCGCCGCCGTCACGGGTCGCGACTCCGCCATGATGGATGTAGCAAAACTCGTTGCTGGTAGTAGCACAATCTGAGTACGGTTGCAACAAAAAAAGTCACCGCCGTAGTAGGTCGCAGCTCCGCCCATGATGGATGTAGCAAAATTCGTCGCCGGTTGTAGCAAAAAATGGCAACAGTTGTAGCAAAAAACTCGGCCGCTTCCAGCAAAAGTTCTTGTCGTCAGTTGCCTCATTTATTTTGCTTCTCAGTCACCGCCGTTAACTTGGAAAAGTGGGTTGAAACTTTTCAATCCAATGGATGAAACTTCCCAAAACAATGGTTGTAGCTTTTTTTATATTTTGTAGTGGTAGGATGAAACTACTCTTTCGCCCGGTTGAAGCTTTTTCAAACTACGGTTGAAGCTTTCATATGAATGAATGTAGCTTATTTAGTGCATGGTGTCCAGTTGAAAACTTTATATGTCGGAGGTTGAAGCTTTTGAATCAAACTGTTGTAGCTTTTTAGGTTGTCAGTTGTAGCATCTCCAGTAGACGGGTCTAGCGTATGAAATTGTGAGCAGCAGCTCGCGGACGGCATGTTCATGGCGGCTTCCCAACTCCGGGTTGCCGGGGCGGAATGAATCTGCAAACCGAGGGCAGTGGAAGAAGTGTTTGTGGGCGCTGGTTTTGGAGATGGGGACCTACGTCGGATTGGGGCTAGCCGGCGGCGGGATTTGAAGGAGGAAGACGAGGAGCGGAGGGGATCGAGAGAAAGCAGACAGCGGCTGAACGAAAGAAAGGGCTCGGGAGGTGGGCCAGATGTCGCACGAGGCCCATGCGCTGATGTATTCATGTGGAAAGGAAAAATATGAAACGCTCGATTGCCCTGTATCGTACGCGCCACGCGGGACCGGCCGAAGTTTCAGCCGATCCGCTGGCCACAAACATTACCCTACTAGGAATCGATCCGTGGACCTCTTGCACATGAGGGTGAGTGGCTCACCGGTTGAGATGATTAGTGTCTGTGAAACATTTGAAGCATACACTCTTACGAATTATGTTGTCCGGGTTTATTGTGCCTACCCATAGTATTGCCAAAATCAAGGCACATCAGGGCCGATTTTTTGTTTTGAATCTGCCCAATTAGTGCTCTAAATTAATTGTCAAACCTCCTCGCATCCATCAACGCTCCTGCATGCATTGCTGCACCACACGCATATATTGGTTGCATGGCGCATAGGCCATGGCCCAATCAGAGGGCAACTTTCCCTTAACAGCTTGAAATTAATTTTCATCATTAACAAATTGGCTATTAATTCAGGCATAGGGAATAGCAACCGGCCTTACAAAAGTGGACTTCCTCTAGCCTAAAAATCCCGGACATAGGTAACACCAACATAGAATCCGAACACATTTCCAATTTTTTCGAACATTTGTTGGAAATTATGAATAATTTTTAATAATCAAATAATGTTTGAAAATATAACAATTTTGTGAACAACTTGAACACATTTTGAAAATATCATTTTTCTAAAAAAGTATAAACATTGTTTGACAAACTTGAACAACTTTTTCTAAAAGCATGAACAATTTGAAAATTTTAAAGAGATATGTCAGTTCAAAATGTTGAACATTTTAGGAACAACATTTTGAACAATTTCAAAGAGATATGAGGAGCGTGCAAACTTAAGAACTAACATTTCGAAAGATCAGAAGTTTGTGAATTTTCTGACCAGTTGTGTTTTTCGACACTGTATGCAAGTTATGTCACATCTGGCCATTTATCAACCATTGTTCACCAAGAAAACTACAGAAAGTTCAAGAATTGCCAAAAACTCAAACAACTTGGCATCTTGCCTTGAATTGGTCATATAAGATCAGAAGTTTATAAAATTGTCCTATTGTCAAATTTTTCCATAAATTAAAAAATCAGTATCTGGAAAAATGTTCCCGCATCCAAAAAAGTACACACATCCAGAAAATGTTTGCTTTTTCTAAATTTGGTCAAAGTTTTATAAAAATTTTGTGTTCTTTTTAAAATTCGTGTTTTTGAAACCTTGTCGTGTTTTTATATTTTTGATTTTTTAATTTATTTGTATTTTATAAACAGTCCACATTTTTTAAAGAAACTTAAGCAATCCTGAAAATTATATATATATATATATATATATATATATATGTTTTATTTGTTCTTATAGAATACGCGCCGTAGGAAATCAAAAGCAGCCGCTAGGAAATCAAAAGCTGTTTGGAATACGCACAGTGTTCGATTCCTGGTGGGTTTTCCTTTTTTTAGTTATTCCCCTACATACAAAACTGATGGATGTGACTTAATGGCATACATACAAAAATGAATACAGTGTGTCAAAAGTCCATATTACCCTTTATATGTTTTGTGAGGGGGAGTTGTACCGAAGCGGGTCTCCTTCTCTGAATAGCAGTTACTTCCTCTTCAGATATAGCCTCATCTGGTCATACGTGCCTGTGCCTTGCCGCCTTGCATTTATTTATTCGTCTAAAAGCGTAGTGCTAAAACTTGAACAGCGCCTTCACCGCTCGGCTGAATTTGAGGAAATGATGAAGTCCTCTTTTTGACAAACCTGCAGGATTGATTCTCCGGAGTTGACAACCATCTGCACATCGAATCGATCAGCGATGATCAGGACGAGCCGATGACAGGGTAACGGTGCCACACAGGGATTGAGCTGAAGATGCTCGGGGCCGAAGCTCCATACAAACGCACGGTCAAAAACCGTTGTAACTAGGGTATTCCTGAGCAGTTCGGGAGTCCGACGGACAGGAAGATGATGTGTCACTGGATTGTCTCAGTCCTTCAGAGCTTCTCTTAAATCAAAACGCAATAGTAGATAGATGCATGTATCTGGAAGAAGATGGGTTCAGAATTCAGATGCTTTTGCTTCGGTTTATTTATATCTATCTACATCTATATCTCTGGCTTCCGTCCGTTGATGCTCTCTGCAGTGCAGTGTGTTGAGAACAAGGAGATATGGTGTGGACAGGGTCGATGACGCCCTGATCCGTTTTAATATTCGGTCACACTTGGTGTGCTCCTTGCCTTGCCTTGCTGATATAATCCAGCTTCTTTTGTTGACTCTGTGAGGCTCAATTCAAACTCCTGCTGCTACCAAGGTACTGTCGGATGTCAGTGTTTATATTTTAGTCTTCTCGATCTGATCCGACGCACTGGGCGTTCCTGTAAACTGCTGGAGATTGGTGCTGATGCATGCATTTCTGATTCAAGATTTCTTTTTCTACCGAATGTTTAAGCTGTTCTGCTTTTCTAATCTCATACTGTCTCTGTACCGGAATATAAGACGTTTTTGCGGTTCAACAGAGGGAGTACATATTGAGCATATCCATCTGCTGTTGCTGCGCCGTCGCGGCGCAGTCTGAATTTTCTGTCTACCGGTTTTGGTTGGTTCGCGTCGTACCTTATAGCTCTATAAAAAGCTAGTCCATTTAACCCTTTTGATTTTAATTTTTAGTAAAATACACTCGTGGTCATTGAACTTATTGTATAAGCTTACTTTGATCACTGTACTCAGAAATACGATCAATACGGTCACTATATACGTGTTGAGATGATTATACGGTCACTACAGACCGTATAGATCCGTATTTCATCTATTTGACTGGTCAAACTATCCGCGTGCTGCCTCATCAGCTCATTTTCTCCACCGGTCCTACCTGTATAAGCTTACTTTGATCACTGTACTTAGAAATACGATCAATACGGTCACTATATACGTGTTGAGATGATTATACGGTCACTACAGACCGTATAGGTCCGTATTTCATCTATTTGACTGGTCAAACTATCCGCCTCATCAGCTCATTTTCTCCACCGGTCCTACCTGTCAGTGCGTGGAGAAAGAAGTAGAGCGAAAAACAAAATGATGCCCAAACATGGATTCGAACACAAGATCACATGCTCGAGTGCCAGTAGGCTAACCAGCTGCACCAGTATCACTTTCTGGTTACATCGCTTTAAGTTTCTTTTCAATGTGTACATGTATGCTCGCATCGATCAATCGGCCGGACCGGCGGAGCTTTAGTTAGATGCCGATCCAACGATGGCAGCTATACGACGATTTACAGTTTGGACGGATCGGCTCGCGCCTCACGCAGGAGTCTAAACAAGTGGAGTACTTATAAACTGATTAACAACTAGCTCTTCTTATTAAGTACTCCCTTCGTCCGGAAATACTTGTCATCAAAATGAATAAAAGGGGATGTATCTAGATGTATTTTAGTTTTAGATACGTCCATTTTTATCCATTTTGATGACAAGTATTTTCAGACGGAGGGAGTACTAGCAGTGTCTCCAAATATGAGACGGAGCGCGTCCGTCCACCCCCCATTGATCCATCTCGTTCGTCACATGCCATGCGCATAGCTACTTCCCAATGCCTCGCCTGTTTGTTGAAATGGAATGAAAAAATGAAATCTCGTCAAGTAGCAGCTAGGTAGCTGCATCGCTGCACTACTGATCCACGCATGCATCACGCGCTTAACCGCGGTACTTGCTCAACTACTTCAACAGAAGCTGGAAGTTGTCATGTGAGGAGTGAACTACTGGGAGTATTTAACTCAACACGTATATAAAAAAAACCTCAACACCTATATACTGGAACCTTTTAACTTAACACGTATGTATTTCAACTACTGGAAGCTTTTAACTCACGTGACAGTTTCCACGCAACAGGTAAATGTTTCCACTAGCTAATGCACAACGCGAGAGCAGTGCGGTTGGTTAGGCGGCTCGCACATGCGCGACGGCTCCAGGGTTCGAATCTCCATTCGTGCATAATTTTATTTTCGCTCTGCTTATTTCTCCCACCCACTGACAGGTGGGACCCGCATAGACAGAGAGAAAAAAATGAGCTGATGAGATTGTGTGACTGGTCAAATAGATGAAATACCGAGCTATACAATTTGGCAGTGACCGTATAATCAGCTCAACACGTATATAGTGACTGTATTGACCGTATTATTAAGTACAGTGACCAAAGTAAGTGTATACGATAAGTCCAATGATCATCAGTGCATTTTACTCTTTAATTTTTACTGTGGTAGTTATGATTCCGTAATGTGCTGGCCTCTTCAGACAGCTGTTGGATGGGCTATATGTGCAAACAAGCAAAAAACAGATAAAAAGATTTAGAAAAAAATTGTCAATAGTGGGATTTGAACCCACGCCCTTTCGGACCAGTACCTGAAACTGGCGCCTTAGACCAACTCGGCCATCTTGACGTTCTGTTCACTTTGACGAAATTATAGTTTATATAGGCTGACTAGTTCCCAAACTCATGAATGTCACAATCATTTTCATTTATTTTCAGTTATTTGGTTCGGTAGAGTTGCACAGAGAATGCAAAACTGTATACGTAATTTAGCAAATCCTTAGTCTCCTCCTGGAGTGGCCTCCTCTATAATCTGAAGGTGTCTCGTATGCTTCTCAAGCTTGACATCGTCGGGGCTTTTGACTCCGAGGTCTCTTGGCCCTTCCTCCTCAGGCAACTCGGCTCTGGCTCTTGTGAGTGGGAGTGGAATTTTGACTTCCTGTCTTCGACGTCCATGTGTGTAGCGTGCCGGGTCTCCTGATTGATTGGTCACAACAAGCAAGGGCTTGTTAAGGCGACCCCTTATCACTGCTGCTATTTACGCTTGTCATGAACATCCTCAACTCCATGATCCAACGTGTGGCGCAACATGGGATCCTCCACCGCCTTACCATGCATCATGCGACATCATGGTCTCCCTGTGTGTCCATGATATAGTGATCCTCTGTCACCGAGACAAACGCAACATCCTCACCATTAGGGAACTCTTGTGAGTCTTTTGCGTTGCTTCCAGACTATACACCAACTACACAAGATCCAAATGTTCGTTGCACTAGTTGAACATCATTAGGAATGAGATGGCGTGTCCCATCTCAAATTTCCCTATTCCCCTACCTTGTTCTTCCCTCCTCTGCCATGAAGGTACCTATTTCTCCGTGCTTCTACTGGTCGACGGGTTTGAGAAGAAGTTGTCAGTTGGAGGGCTTCCACGCTGTCGAAGAGGGATGCACTAGTGCTAGTCAGACACATGATGTGCACAATGCTAGTGCACTTATGATGGTCGCCTTCAACAAGTCCATCCTCAGGTACGTGAATTGTGCCATCTGCTGCATCCTTTGGGTTGGCTAGAAGGACGACCACGATGTCCATTTCTTGTCCACTGTTAGAGGGTGTGCCGACCACTTTCGCTTGGTGAGCTCAAAGTCCCACTGTCGAGGAGTTTCTTGTGTTTATTTTAGTGCTCACGATCTGATCCGATGCACTCTGTTTGAGTATGACATAGACAAAATCGGATTGTGTGCTTAGAAAAAGAGAATAAGGATAAAGGGAAACCTTAATGACGGCAGCCACATCGAAACTAGATGATACACCGTATATTGTCACGTAAGCTTTATTGTGTTTGATTATTATATGATTGTAAAATATTTATTAAATATAAATAGCAAAAAAAATCCCATGCATATTTGCACGATGATATTGGTCTTGTCCATGTACGTTGCATGCTGAGGTGACATACTTACATGTTATAAGAAGAATAGGTTAGCGTGGCTAATTATTTAGATATAGAAGATTTCATTATTTTTTCTAAGCCAATATTGAAGATGATGTGGTACTGTGTTCCCTTCTCCAACCTCGAGCCAACCCTACCTTCACAGCTTTCCTTCCCATCATCGCCTCCAGTCCAGTGGCAATGCTGCAATGGCCCTTGCCTCGCTTCCTCATCTCATCGCCCCGGAGATCCGGACCCTCCCTTTCCCGGCGAGCTCGCCAAGTTCGCATCCTCTTAATTTCTAAAACTAAGAGTGGCAATTGTGATAATTGTTAAAAACTAAGAGTGGCAAAAGTGAAATGTCAAAATCTAGAGTGGCATAAGGAAAAGTGACAAAATCTAGAGCGGCAAAAACAAAATTTTCCCGAGGAAAAAAGGATGACGTGGATACAAACAACTTTTTAATAAGAGGGCATCCGTGGGGAATAGGTTGCATGTCACGATAAATAGAGTGGTGGGGATGAATCTTTTAGATATATAGGATTTCGCGGAGCACTCTGGCTCACTTGACTACTGTAATTCCCTCGAAAGAAAAACTTGTACTACTGAAAGTAATTCTGGGAATTCAGCACGATGCGCTCCTGGAAACTGTTTGGGACTTGGGAGCTGATGCATTTCTAATTTGTGATTTGTTTTACCGCTGACAGCTTGTTGGCACGTGAACCTACGGCGTCTCTGCTTCGTGATCTCATCCTGTCGAGTACATATATCCATGTGCTGTTAATTAATGGAGTCCATGTCTAATGTTTCTCTACACGTTGGGTTCAGATGCTTTATGGTGCAGTCTAGTTTTTTTTTTTTTTTGTCTGCCGATCTCATCTCAACGTGAACTAACGTAGCCTGCATTTGACCGTGTGTTCAGCAGCTTATGTCTTACACCTGTGGTATTTCAGATAGAAGAGGAATGCCCCTAGAAAAAAAAGATAGAAGACGGATGGACTACTATTTAAACAAGAAAAGGAAGAAAAAAACAAAAATATGTCAAGAGTGGGATTTGAACCCACGCCCTTTCGGACCAGTACCTGAAACTGGCGCCTTAGACCAACTCGGCCATCTTGACGTTTGATGCCAATGTCGACAAGAGTCCACATAACCTATAAGCTAGGTCGCAAACTCACGAATGTCACTATGTTTTCGTTTTACTTTTCATCTGACGTGGTTAAGTTATTAGCTCAGGTAAGGTTGAACAGTGAATGAATGCAAAGATGTATACGTAATTTAGCAGTTCCTTAGCATCATCCACAATCTTAAGGGGCCGCGTATCCTTCTCAAGCTTGGCATCGCCATGTTTCGACTCCGGTCTTGGTCCCATCTTCCGCGCCTCCACTTTGTGGCCTGTTGGGGACGGGAGCTCCTTTCGGTCCCGGACCGATCACTAGATCAATGGGAAGTCAAACCCTGAGATCAACTTCTCATTTACTCCCTCCGTTTTTTTAGTTTGCATATAATTAAGATTGGATCAAACTCAAACTTTGTAAAGTTTGACTAGCTTTGTAGGAAAAGATATCAACATTAACGCTATGAAATCGATATTATTTGATGCATGATGAAATTATTTTCCATAACATATAACTTTAGTATTGGAGATGTTGATATGTTTTTCTATAAAATTAGTCAAACTTTAAAGTTTGATTTTGACCAAATCTTATATGCAGTCTAAAAAGAAACGGAGGAAGCTCTGCTTGTTCCACGTAGGCTTGCATTGTTGTTCGTGATTCGAAGGCATTCACGGTGACATTGGTACTGCGGCCATGGTCCGACCTATGACACCATCTTCGGCCTTCCTCACTCTCTCTTTCACACACACACACACACACACACACAGAGCTCTGCCGCCGGTGGATGGATTCCGGTCAATACGCCACCAAGTCTTGTGATGCGACACTTTTCTTGAGCTCTGTCGCGAATCCCCACCGACGTCTCATCTGGAAAACATGGGTGTTGTTGCACACTTGCACATCAAGATTTTCCTCTGGCTCTCCCTCCAGAATAGGTGTTGGACGGCCGACCGCCTGGCTCGACAAGGTCTGCCACGTGCGGCCTACTGTGCCCTTTGGGACCATGAGCTAGATAGCATGCAACCTCTGTTGGCTGGATGCTCTTTCTCCAGGTAGCTATGACATGAGGTCTTCTCATGGTGCAGATCCACTATTGTTGTGCCTAGCCAAGACTTCCCCCTTCAGGCTGTGGTGGGCGGGCTCCCTTCATCAGACGTCGGATGTCCTTTGCAAGGTAATCGCTTCCATCGTGGTGCTCACGGCCTGCTAGCTTTGCAAGCTCAGGAACAAGTACAACTTCCATGACAAGCGCCCTTTGTGAGGCACCTGATCCAAACCATTCAAGAGGATGTGCATCTTTGGGAAGCCAAGGGTTCAGATACCATCCTACCACCGAGCAGGTAGCTATCCCTTTGTGGGGCCGAGCATCCCCTTTTGTTCTGCTCATGTGATCACATCATGTCGTCTTCTGTGTACATGGATGTGCGCATTTGCCTGCCTATGTTTTCTCATACTATCAACATACACAAGCTCTGCATATTCACGGGCGAGCGTCGGGTCAGGCAAGATGATGAACAAAGTAGGTGGGCTCCAGTGGATCCAGACGATGAACACCATCCCCTCACCGATGTGTGCTGTGTTGGCCTCGACCCTCAATGCTTCTCTGCCAGTGATGGAATGTGGGACGGGCGGTGCAGCGACACCTTTGTGAGAACGTTGCCCACATGTGTGGATCTTGCCACCTATAGATGCTGTCACATCTCCTCTTCAGGTGGCGGTGGATGAAAGACAAGGCATTGCGGATTGATAGGAGGGAAAAACGAACACAAAACTATTATGGGATGACCAAAAGGCTATATAGATAGATGAAGCAAATCAAAAGGTATAGTTAATGCACACGGCACATCCACTATCATCTTGCATTAATGGCGGCAGAAGAAGGAAGTAAACGTATGAACTAGGAGCCACATCACCATGGATACAACGCTGCTAGCAGATGATGCGGTTCGGTGCGGAAACATCGCCGTGGGCGCTCGTCGGGCCAGGAGAATCTTAGAAGCGGTCACATGGCTGTGTCACTCTGCGGTTATGTGGTGTGAGGCCCACGGCGTGTTGGACTGGTTCACTATAGAGCCTCTGGATCAGTTTGTAGAGTAATAACGATGATAAGTTGGGCGTGTCAGCTAACGTCTAATGTGAAATGACGCTAATAAGGAAAGAAACGCCTTGCAAAAAACAGATGCTTCTGGTACGTTCACAATTACGATCGGATGGCTCAAATTCTCACATCGACGTGGAGGCTCGGAAAAGCAGATCCTTCCGATGCGTCCACGATTATGATCGGACGGCTCAAAGTCTCGAATCAACGTGGAGGTTCGGAAAAGCAAATGCTTCCGATATGTTCACCATTATGATCGGACGGCTCAAAGTCTCGAATCGACGTGGAGGCTCGGAGATAGTTGATAAATTAAAGAGGAAAAGGAAAACCTAATTTCTTCTTCGTCTGGTGCTTCCTTCCGGCCCAATGCGGCTCTAAATCTTTCTCCGCCGCCGGGCTGTCGCCGACGCCTCACAACCGGAACGTTGCCGCCACTGACGTGCCTCGATGCCGCCGCCATCACCGTCCCTGCTCTCTCCACCCCGTCCGCGAGCTTCGACATCGGTCTTTGAGGTATGACCGCGATTTCTGTCATCCAGTGAGTATTATCACTCAAATCGAACCCTAACTAATTTTAACCTCTAAAAATTTCAGGTGTGCCGGCGCGCCATCTAGACCAGTCCCCGCCGGTTGATGCCCCTTGTTAAATCCGCCCGTCCGCGACCCTGAGGCGCTCGGCGGCAGCGAGGAGGATGCCTGGCCTACCTTTACCTGCCCGGGACGCAGCGTATGCCTCTCCCCCCTAACCTATTTTGTTGTTGCTGTGCTTATGCTATACTCGTGCTACTTGTTACTTGAGTTGTGTCGAATTTGCCTGGTCGTGTCTGTGTGGACAACCCAGAAGAAAAAAATAAAATAGGTACAATGTTCAGAGCTTACCTTGGTTGCATTTGGAAATTAATAAATGAGTATTGTCTATTGACTCATCCCTGGTTGGTAACCTATGTCGGCTGGTTGTACCTGGAAAGTAGTAATTGGCCATTTTTATTTCTAAGAATTAATCACTGGAAATCTGTGTGGCCCACCTTGGTTGTATCCAGATTCTGAAAAGTAGCTTATATAGTTGTTCTGTAACTGTTCAGCTGCTTTGCAGATATGCACTCATGTATATATGGTCGATGGTTTTCTTGATCTTAATAGTGAGATGAGATGAATGTATCTTCTTCTTTTTTTCTTTTTGAATGGGTATCTTCTTCTTTTGATGTTGGTGCTGCATACATGCAGGGACGCTGGGTGTGAATTCAGTTACCCTCAGTCTGCAGACCAGATGCGACAGCAACAGCTGAGAGCTCGATTATCTCCAGATGAGCAGCTTGCTGCTGAAGAAAGTTTCGCGTTGTACTGCAAGCCAGTTGAGCTATACAATATCATTCAGCGGCGAGCCATTAGAAATGTAAGTTCCATCTTAATTTTGCAGCTTCATTTGACATGAATCACATGTGTTTATCACATAACCATCATGTGCAAGTGATTTGAGATACCAATGATCTCTCACTGACTTTTACAGCCCGCTTTTCTGCAAAGATGCCTTCATTACAAGATACATGCAAGCCGAAAAAAGAGGTACACACTTTGACTCTACTGCAGAACATGCTGACACTCAGAATTGTTGTAATCCAAATCCAATATGTCGAGAAAAAGAAAGGACTGTCCTGTTTCAAAACGTATTTTCTTTTTTACATAGCGGACACTTCACTGTTTTTTATTTGCGAATTGCAGAGACTTCACTATTATGTACTTTGCTGATTCCTTTAGCTCTCTTTGAACCGCGTACATAAGGTTGTTACGATTAGAGTTGAATCAAATTGGAAGCGCTTTGAACACAGTAGTATCAAACCGTAGATCCTACTCCACCCAATAATTTGAATAACGTAGTATGATTTTTTCATTATTCTTAATGCTTATTTAGTCATTTGGACACTAATTGGATTGATAATTTCCCTTCCGAATGCCATTGCCTAGGTTGGCTATGCAACAGTTAGCACATACATGATCATAAAAAGTAGAAGAGAAATGCATCAGAAGTCAATAAACTTGGCAAGTGGAAACACTTAGGCATGCCACCTTGCAAATCATGCATCTGCCTCCCTTAATTTGGCAAAGCGGATCAATTTTAGTCCAATCGAACCGGGGTATGGCAGGCAAAAGAACGGCATGCTGGCGGTGACATGGCATGACTGGGATCTTGCCATGGGTTTTCCTACATGCGATACACATGAGTGAGGCGCTCTATTTTAGGGTTAGGATATTTTTCCAGATAGGTCATTGTCGGAGGGGTCACACACTCACGCACAGTGTGATCCTAGCATGAGCATTACATTAGACCCATCTTCTAAAGTACAATTTTGTGGACTGAAATTGATATCATTAGACTCATCTTTTAAAGCACAAATTTGTGGTTATGTTTTTCTAGCACAATTGTTACATAGTAATAGTTTAATTCCTGGTCAAATGTTTATTCTATTGAAACTTAATACGCCTGGTATTTGAAACAGAGGCGGTACTATATATTGTATTACACATTTGGTACATTTGTGATCTATGGAACTTTAGTGTGTGTACTATACACATGATGTTTATTCAAGTATGGCTCTTGGTATTCGCAAAAAAAGTATGGTTCTTCGTAGAGAAAAGTGAAGTACTTTAGTTTACGGTGTGCCCAGGCTTTAACAATTCGCTAGCTTTTCTCATGGCCCTCGACAAATTCGTCTGCCCAACAGCTCGAAACCACCACCGTCCCGCTCTGGTAAGCCGTCAAGAGAGTTTTGATAGTCGCCTGTGATGGCAAGCACCACTCCTAGGCCCGCCTCAGCTCTCTGTGTAGGAATAAGAGAGCGATGGTGGCCTCAGGCTCCGTTCGAGATTCTCAGCGGCATGTGCCTCCTCCCACCGGAGAATGACTGCGGCCTGCCGCTGTGGCCTTGGGTGGTGCTCCTCCACAGATCGAGGGGGCGAGGTACAAGGGTGCGAGAGACATGGCAGTGAGATGATCTCATTTTATTTGTATTTTTATCGCTAATAGACGAGGAACCATGTGATTCCACTGATTTGGAGGAATCTGTTGGTTTGGCATCGGAGGGGTATATCCACTTGTTGGGAATCAGTCTGTTCCAGTTTCTTCTCAAACCAAACACAAGAACCAGTGCCAGCTGCAGAACCAACCTGTGACATTCCACCCCATGCCCCAAAACCAAACACACACCCTAGCATAGTTCAAAAAAGCGCTAGGCGTTAATTGTGCGTTTTGCCACCGCCTTGCGCTTTATTGACCAAAGGGCATGCTTATGCACAGTTATGCACAGATTAAGCGTAGTTATGTGCAATGCATTTTGCCAACGCCTAGATCCTAGGCGTGCTTAAAGCGCACCTTTTTTATCTTGCACCCTAGTAGAAGCTGAAACGGTAGCTTGGCCAAACAAGGCCCAAGTGATTAAGTTCTCATGTGTAATGTATGTTAAACTATGTACTAGCCACTTTTGGATTTGATTGTCTATTCATCGTGTAAATACTGATCAGGGTTTGTGCTATGGATGTAGGATTTAGATAACGGTATCACTATCTCGAAGTATAAATACTGAGTTGTCAGAACAGAATATCTTTCCTCTTTATGTTCTGTTGGCTACACCTAGCAATAATATTTCGCTTGAAGGGGTAAGTCTGCCTTTTTTTAGTTCCACACATGCAACATTTTGTACCAAATGATCTCTTATCTCACTAATGCATAATGTTTTGCACATTCTCGGATATATGGATTCAGTCGGGCTTGTTTGCTTAAAGGTTACAGATTTTAGTGAATTTGGTAATAAAGGTCGCACCAAAGCTACATTCATAACTCCAGACATGAAGAATTTATCAACCTTCCGAGCTTGCAACCTTAACATTATCCTTATCAGCTGTGGTGTGATGTGCTTCATATGTGATGTTTATGGTTTTACATTTCTTCACCACAATCACATTTGGTTCCCATTTTAGTTTCGGAAGGGCAAGTTGGGGAAAATCTTGGTGAAAATAACTGCTCTGTGGACCATGTGGAAGGCTCTGCTTTCCAAAGTAAGTTTGTGGTTGTTATTTTGTGAAAAATATACTAACAATTACTAGAATAAGCGCATGCTTACCATTGTTTAACACAATATGTTAAAACTTACTCCCTCCGTAAACTAATATAAGAGCGTTTATAGATCACTAAAGTAGTGATCTAAACACTCTTATATTAGTTTACAGAGGGAGTAGCAAGTAAGACATTTAGATAGCCACACAGGTTGAGCTACCACTAGCCAGTTACTGTTGCTTATCATGTGGTGGAAGATTCAATTGTATTCTCAAATGCCAAATTCTTGAAAAGAATGAAGACCAGTGATCAAACTATGTTTATCTCCCAGTATGCTAAGCTAGTTCATGCCCAATATTCTTGGCCAAACCAATCCAACCCTTGCAACCACCTATCTCACAGCTAACAGCAACTTACCAGACCTTCTCTTGCATGGAAGATTAGTATTACAGTCGTTGGAAATCAAAAATAGTTAACAAACATTCCTTTAATCCATGGATAACTACTTAACAAAGTGTAGGTGAGCAAGGTCTGGCTATGTTTACCGACTTTACTGTGGTTAGGAGAATCAAATGAAAAGTATCCTTAAACATTGCATTATTGGTTTTTGACAAGGGGCTGCTAGGCCATGTATGCCATTGCTTTTGATTATTTTATCTCCTTTTGTGGTATAGTTATTGTCAGTCTCCCATACTGGCTAGTATAGCTAGCACATGTGCCTTCTGAAATGAAGTGTAAAGAACACATTGAATCTCAGAAACCACTTATGATTTGTAGTGTTGTTGAGTGCAGTTATTTACTATCATGTATGTGATGCATTTTTTCAGAGCGTGAAGGGAAATGTTTCTGTGGTAAAATACCAATTGATCTACTTGGTTCATCTTTGGAGAACTGTGTAACTTTAAATTTGGGACATACAGTGGAGTTGGCTTCTGCAGTTAGTATGAGCCCAAGTTTCTTAGAGGTATGCCAATTCTACTTGCTCATGGTTTTAAGCTTTAATGTTCCTATTGTATGCACTGCAAATTTTCTGTTGTATTTAACCATAGGATGGACGAAGCAAAATCCTTTTGCAGCACCTGAAGCATGTTTCAACTAAATAAATTACCTTAGCCACCTGTACGTTAAATATTGATGACCTACCCCATGTACCTTCTGCTATCTAGAAGGCTGTAGTGCTTGCAATTAATTAGCACATCCTATTCCAGATTTTCACATGGAAAATCGTCAAATTAGTAGTGAAATTTGCATCAAGATAACTGAACATATTATAAGATGAACATTAACAGTAAAGGTTGAAATTGTATGGATATTCCAGTGATTCTGCAAATGTGCTTCATTAAGTTCATTCGCTATCTTTTTTTCAATAAAAATTTGTTAAATCAAGAGAGAGAATATGAACTGTAGTGGAAACTACTTGCCAATCTTAGGGGTTGTTTGGTTGCCAGGCTTAACCATAGGCAAGCCACAATTTTTTGAGGTACATACTTGTTTTTTGCCACACATAACTACCTATATGGCCTATGTGTCATAAACACAATCTTTTGCACAACTTGCCACATTTAACCATAGGAGCCACAGTTTTTTGAGGTACATACTCTTTTTTTTTTGCCACACACTTAACTACCTATATGGCCCATGTGTCATAGACACAATATTTTGCACAACTTGCCATGCTTAACCGTAGGCAAGCCACAGTTTTTTGAGGTACGTACTCGCTTTTTACCACACACTTAACTACCTATATGGCCCATGTGTCATGGACATAATCTTTTGCCACACTTGTGGCTTTAATTTTGTTAGCCACTCTTTTGCGGTAAGCCACACATTGCTTAAGCAAAGTTAGCCTTGAACCAAAGATGCCCGTACTTGACTCTATATGTTGATCTACTTGCCTTTCCTTTTGTTATATATGCAGCCGAAATTTATGGAGCAAGATAGTTGCTTGACATTTTTCTCTCATAAGGTTGATGCTACGATAAGTTTATCCCTTTACTTTAATTTTTATCTAATAATTGTTTCCGCATTTAAGTGGTAAGTATTTTCTATATAGGATGGCTGCACCTTACTGCAGTATGTTATGTTATTTACTTCTGTAGCTTCTCTAAGATTTGTATTATTGTTCCATGGTTCATACCAACTCCAAGTAGGCATATCTGCTCAAGAAGCTGGTGCAAAAGACATGTCTGAATCTCCAAATAGTAGTTACTCATACAGTGGTGTCCCACCTTCATCATTACCACATATCATAAAGTAACACTACTGCATGTATATGCATATCTATAGCTCTATTTATTGTAATAGAGTCGTGAGTAACTGCATTCGCTTGCTTGGAAAGCTTAGTTCAAAGATATCTATTTTGAGTTTTTGACAGGGTTTAGTAGATGGCCACGGTTTTGCAGTCAGCGCAACTGAGCTTGCTGCTTGCTGAGAGCATTTTATGCGTGTGTGGATGGCATGTACCAAATGTGGCAACACCAACATGGACAGGCTGTTAAATGTTCTGTTTCATAGTTGAGGGTGAAAACTGGACTTCTCTGACAGTTGAGCGGGCTAAGATGGATCTGTTCATTGTTAGGTGTTGTGTTGTTTTAGAATGCATGGAGTCTATCTTTCAAATTGGGTGCTAATATACACACATATATATTGATTTGTCATGTTCAAATAATAGTTCTAGATTTTCCATAGAAAATGCCTTCAGATCATTATATTACTTTTAGTGGCTTTCCTGAAATATAGTTGAAGAAAGTGATGGCATTGGTCATAGGGACATAATGCAAAATGAAATGAACATATTGCAAACACAAAGAAGTTCTCAGCGCCACACAATAGATAGTGTGGTGGGGGGCAATTGGCAGGTGAGCCGCAAAGGTGGCACATATCGAGAGGGAAGTGGGCATGTGTGCATGGGGAGAAGAGGAGGGAAATATGTCATCTTGCCCATAAATCGTTGTTGAGAGAAGAGGACGCAGAGTGAGTGAGTGCACACAAGAGAAATCATAGGAGGGATTAGGATTTCACTTACCATTAAGGTAGGAGGAAAATAAATAAGATGGAGGTTTATTAAGAGGATTATTGTGCAATTAAAGCCGAATATGAGAAAGTCCAACTAAAATTCCGAATCATCCGGTGAAAGTTGGATGGATGGTTCAAATTGTGTGGATTCCACAAACATGTATTGGTACCTTCTATATAGATTTAGATGTTTGAAAGGGCAGGTAAAGGAATGTAGTCAGTATATCAAATTTCTGTTAGTGCCTAGTAGTGAGGTTTTGGCTACCGGCTCAGGTTTGCTGTGCTCTTGTGCGACCTTAGCCTAACCGAAGCACCTGTTGTCTGGCCAGGTCTTAGTGTGACACTTTGCTTTTACTTTCATCTCTACAAATGCATTTTCGTTTCAATATGACCAATTGAGCAGATATTTTTTTTCCACACAGGTTGAGAGCTGGTAATGTGCTTTTCAACTTCAAGTACTACTGCAATACTATGCAAAAGACTGAAGGTTATCCCTTACACAAACATTTGCGTTCATGTGTTTTTCAGTTCCACACTTCCACTCACACTTGTTTGTATCATGTGTGTGGCATTTTTTTACGTGTTCCACATTTTCTCCTTATACCTGACTGTGAAAAGTAATGAACTAGATATATTAGATATCGGAATAAATGATTCACCAACATTGAACTATTAAAAAATATTCTGCTAAGACCCTTTCATGGTACACATGTTGGAATAATAGCTAATTCTGTTTGACGGTGGTAATCTTATTACTTTTGTGGTGCCATAGCTAGTAACCTAGTGGAGAACTTTACGGTGTTATGCTTTAGGTTAGCATATGATCCTGGAACTAAAGCTGGAGAGCTAAGTTCGGTAATGGTAAGTATAATGGTTTTAATGTACTGATATGTTTTTAACTTAAGAAATGGATTATAAATTTCTCTTTTTACAACACCAGTCATATCCATTTGATTAATTATGAATTGTGCATTTTTTTGTTCTAAAAATCAAGTTCTGTGTCATTACCATAAACGCAAAAGTCAGATATGCACCGTTAAAAAAGATGCAATTACTTAAAAAAATGCTGGCGCAAAAGACAGAAAGCACACACCTCATATGATCTGTAGCGCTTCAGAAGGATAGTGTAACATTGAAATTGGAAGAATAAAATTTATGAACGTGTTCAGCATGGGAGACCAAAGTATCTTAATTTAATCATAAAAGGAGTGCTATGTGCTGTATTTGGTGGCGTAGTTTAAGGCATATGTTTGCCCATGACCGCATGTACTAATGTACATATTGCTGATTGAGTGTCATATAGCTCCAGCCGTGTTTTTTGAGTCCTTTGTTGTGAATGCTGATCATGACAAAGACCCAGTGTTAGATTCGTGCAATTACCTATGGTCAGTTTACGTCACTTATTGACATTTGTTGGTAAAAAACTTCTGGTTGGTTCATGATTCTTTGCTCTTCTAATTTTTTTTGTTTCTTATATTGGTCTTTTCTTACCAGTCACTGAAGATTTTGCTTGCCCCTTCTGCTTGGTAAAAATGTAGAAGCTACAAGGTAAAGTTTGATGCAAGGTTCCATTTGCGTTGTATTTATTCAAATCTCACTTTGCTGCTATTTGCTGGTGGATCATTTCACCTGCTACAGTTAGGTAAAACCAAACATTTTTTTCTCACTGCACCACTAATATCTTGATGTTCTTTCTGATGAAATTCTGGATTGTGTTTTCTTTCTGCACGACCTCTCTATTTTTTTGGGGCCAATAGCTCCTATGCGACGTTTTTGAGGTGAATTGGCAAGAGTGCGACGTAGTTCGAGCGAATGGCTGTGGTGCGACACATTTGAGCAGGTAAATAGCCCACACACGACATGGCTGTTAAATGTGGTTAAATTGGTCGTCAACCAAGCCCGCCCGTTTATGTTAGGACATGTGGGTCCAACTTAATTGTTCCTCAAAACAGCTGACCGTGCCCTGCCGCCCGACCGTGCCGGGCCCGCCACTCTGCCCCCCTTCTTCTCCGGTGGCGGCGGATCTTGCGTTCTCGGCGGCGGCGGAGGAGCCCTCGTTCTCAACGGTGGCGGAGCCTTCGTCCTCAGAAAATGGTGAGTGAATTCAAACCCTAGTCGCCTTCCCGTTCCTCTCTCGGGCCCGTAGATCTCAGCTCGTTTCCTCTGTTTTCGCTTGCAGAATTGATAGGTTGTGAGGGGAGCCCGTGGGCATACTGAGATGGAGCCGCCAGATTCAACTTCGAATAGGTAATGCGCCTCTCTCCGATCCAATTTTGCATGCAATTAGGGGGTGGCCTCGTCTGCTCTTTCTCACGGGCTCACACTGTCCGCCACTGACAGAGGGGATGCTGCCGCTCGGACCTTCGAATTGACAGTCAATTTCTTTCCATCAAAGGCAAAATTAGTTGATGGTAGCATACAAAACATTGAGAGAGACACAATTGTTAAATGGGAGGTTGAGTTTACAGAGATTGATCCACAAGTTCTACAGAACATGGGAGAGACGGCAGCGAAGAAATGGGTGGAAAAAATTGGGGAGAAAATTGTTTGGGGTCCAGAGCAAGAAGTATCACTGTTGCGGTTTGATGATTGGAAAGGAGAGTATGTTAGAATAGAAGATGGTGAACAGATTGTTGAAGAAATCGATCGGCAAAACGGCTGGACAAGCAAACGGGCTAATTTTTTTGCTGAGCTCGTTGATCTGAACATTTTTTCGAAGGTTGGATATGTGCCATCACAATTGGCTGCGCAGATGGTAGACGATGATTGGGCTACACAGAGGCCATTGATTCCCATGTGTACTGAACTTACAGTAATAGCCGAAGAGGGACATGTGACTGGAACTGAAACTGAAACTGCAGCAACTGTTGATTGGAATGTAGTTGAATTAGATGAGCCTACTGATTTGGTCATTGCACCAATGCCTGACATTGAGATGGCCAAACTTTTTGGCATTCCAGTTGATGACAGAGATAAGCAGGAGAAGGGCGAATCTAGTTTGCCTGCTAATGCTGATGAAGAAGTAGATGGACAGTTGATGGAACAAGCTGCAGATGAAGTAGATGATGCACATGATGATGAGCTGGTGCATGTGTATGACAAAGAAAACCCTGTCATTGAAGTAGGCAAGTTGTTCCCAAGCATGAAGGAGTTTAGGATGTGTTTCAAGACTTATGCAGTGAAACATGAGTTTGATGCTAAGACTGTTTGGACTGATAGAAAGAAGTTTTATGCGAGGTGCTGAGGATTTGATGGTAGTGTGAAGCCTTGCAAGTGGTACATATCTGCTAGACTGCAACCTGATGGAAGTACTGTCAGGGTTAACCAAATCCCCAATCAACATACTTGTATTACAAGTTCACAGACAGTATCAACCATGACATCACAACTTTGGGTTGCAGAAAAGATCACCCCAATTTTAGCCAAAACACCAAACACTACTGCCAAGAAACTCAAAGTAGACTTGGAAAAGATGTACCCCATTAAACTGAAATATACCACAGTGTGGAAGGCAAAACAAAGGGCAATGAAAAATTTATATGGTGATTGGGCAAATACATTTAGGATGCTTTACAACTTCAAAGCAGAGGTGGAAAAGAGGTCACCTGGCAGTGTTGTGGAGATAGATACAGAGGTATCACCCTCAGGTGAAGTCAAGTTCTCCAAGTTTTTTATGGCTTTGAAGCCTTGCATCGATGGGTTCAAAGCAGGGTGCCGTCCATATTTGAGCATAGACTCATCATTTTTGACAGGCAAGTGGAATGGTCAGTTGGCAGCATGCAATGCTCTAGATGGACACAACTGGATGTTTCCTATTGCTGTTGGCTTGTTTCAGTCAGAAACAGAGGCTTCATGGACACGGTTCATGATCCAGTTGAAAAGATGCCTAG